>OX579659.1:792760-1992760 GCA_951230895.1 Carpatolechia fugitivella | reverse complement strand
AGCCCGTCATACCATACCATATAACGATAAGACTAACTATATCTACCGATTCTCTACAACTAATACTGTTATTATATTTTGTAATCATCAGAATAACGTTGTGTTGTAAGTTCGACGACTATCTATTCTATAATGCCTATGTCTATGTACCTATACATGGCATGGCAGCCCTACCGCCTATCCCAGTTCTGTTCTGAAGCATTCCTGTCAACGTGTTTAAAACAGAGTAAATATGGTCCAGCTCGGGTTTCGGATCTGTTTTAAAACAATATACTCACACACGCACGCACTCGCACACCCTACATGCACGAGAAGACACACACATGCACAAGCAATGACAAGGCGCTTTGGACAACATGTTGGAAAACACTCAACAAAATATTGAACAAAAAACAGTGTGGCTCCTTTTGTTTGTGAAGGGAATGTTTAGGAAAATAACGATAGGAAGTTTGAAGGATTCGAGAGCTTTTTGATACTTGATATTCTCCATTCGAATTGAAAGATAAGTGGAGAAGGATATACAGAATACTAGTGATATGATATTATTCTATCAAAGATTAATAATTTATGAGAAAAACAAAAATGCAATCTTCAGACGTCAGAAAATATGTAATTACGATATTAAATTAATGACATTTGTATCAAAAACCAAAAGGCACAAAGTTAACTAGTGCCACGAACAAAAAAAAAAAGATGGCTTTACAGCATCCCTAGTACGCCTGAGGGAATAATAAAAATTATTGGATTATCAAACCCGTAAAACAAAAAAAAAAAATATATTATCAGTTCTATTTCTTTTTTTTTTATGTAGATGTTAACGTAAAATGTTAAATGATGTTAAATTTCTATCTATCTTTATTTAGTTATTAGCTGTCCACTCGTGGCTACGCTCTCATTATGTAAGATTTTCCCGTGGGAATAACACTTTTCCCGTAAAAAGTATTCTATGTGTTAATCCTAAATCCTATTATATAATAAAATAAATAAAATATTATATATATATATTATATATAACATTATATATATAATAAATAAAATATTATATAAATAAAATTGGGTACAAACTATCTCCATTCCAAATTTCATCCAAATACGTTAAGTATTTTAAGCGTGAAGGAGGAACAAACATCCCAACATCTAAACATCCAAATATTATAATATTATTGTGAAGTGTGATAAATTATTTCCTAAATGTGACGACTTACACAAAAGACACACTGAAGTGTGAAGCCAAGTTGATCAACAGTAACTGTTTAGTTATATGCTGTCAATTTCTTAAAGTACTATGCAACTTGTTACTTCAAATTACGATAAGACCTATCTGACATCGCTGTAGATAAAACATATTTAATTACTAGCAGTAGCATTACTCCAATATTACTTTATTCATGTTCATTTTGTCCTACAACAAACAGCTTGCAAGCATCAAGAAACTTATCGACAAGTTTATAAGGAACAACCGCTATCATAACTGCTCACTTATCCTACACGGGCTAAAAAAGCTTGTTAAATCGCTACTTATCTATCAATTATCGGTATTGGCCCACTGGCTGTCCTAGCTCGTTGGTAATGTTGGTATCGGCGCAGGAGTGGCAAGTCGTAAATAACGCCATTACGCGATTACCGGTGGGCAGGTGGGCGCGCAAAAACGCTTCGGCGCGTCGGGAAAAACAATCAAAAGGCGCCGCGGACTGCCAGATACCGGGGTTGCCAGAAGGGTGAGACGACTTTGGACGGCTTTTTATAGCTTTGCATGATGATGATGATGATCTTTTCGATCGTTTTAACTCGGGGCGACCAATTTAACTCCTACAGACGGGCACTGGTGTACCTCTACATAATAACTTGTGGTTGTAAGGACTATGACTAACCTGAGCAACCCTTACGTCTGAAAAACCTGATCAAGCTGCTAAGAGGTAGCCTACGACGGGATAGACGGCTAAACATGCCTTTCGAAGTACGGACACATCTTTTTAGACAGTCGAGTAGAGCTAGCCACTAATTTTGTTTGGCAGTATTCTCACCGGGATTTGAACCCAGAACCTCCGGATTGAGAGTCTACGAAATGAGAGTACGAGTACGATCAATGGATTATTCTTACTGCACTGGATTAAGAGTTGTTCCAATTTTTAAATAACCAGTCTCATCTGGCCACACCGACGCCGGCGGCTTTGATCCCGCAATCCCGCGACAATTACCCCCTCCGCCCCCCCCACGCGAGGAAACTCATTTCCCAACGCCGTCTAAACCTCCGCACTTATTAGACCCAGACTCACTTATACTTACACTTAAAATCTAACACGAAACCCCTAACGAAATGACACAGAGTCGGAATTACCGCGATTTCAAGTTTTGCAACTGCGCGTGTGAACCTGCCAAGTCTCACATCCACGAAATTAGTTTTGCCGTTGACGGAGACTTTTATTCTCTTACCTCGAGGGAGATGGAGTTCAGATTCGATTGCGGCGGTGTTTTCTGATCGTAAATAAGGTGAAGTGTGGAATTTCTCGCGGCGCGAATCGGCCGTCAATCATCTCGCGATACGACGACTGACAAAGGAAAAATCCTTTTGCGCGGAACAACCTGCAAATGATCAAAGGTGTCACAAAACTCCTGTTGAGTTAATTTCAATTTGAGACGCGTTGGATTTTCAATTTAGCCGAATCTGCAAGTGTTTCTGTTGGTATAATAAAAAAAAGTTTAAGAAAATGTTGCGAAAATTAAACACTTCTATATCAAAGAATGATTTGTTTTACTAATACTTTCCACATTCAAAGAGAATGTTTAAATCTGATCCCCGCGTTTTATACATCTGCCTTTGAGAAATTCGCTTTCTTTTACAACCAAAAGAGGTCGTGTCAAATCCCATTGCGGTGCAATTAACAGAACCGCAAACAACGCACACAAAGCTTCGCATTCCTCTAGACAGCGTAACGCGATAACCCCTCAAAACACAAAGCAGATCCAAACCATTCCTACTAATTTCACCTACCAATTTGCAGATCACATTCGCGAAACGCATGAACTATACAAATCGGCGCGTCAAAGCGCAACGCCACAGAATTTTGTACAACGCTTCCTTGCTCCGTTTCCTCTCCACAATAGGGCTTTTATTTCATTCACTCACTCGTTCATTGGAGGCATCGCGCGCCATTATATGCTCATTTGGGGCGCATTCAGTGCGCAGTGACACTCGGTGTTTCCGCCACGATCAATTAGCTTTGCATTTAGAACAATGTGCGCGACGCGTGTAAAAGAGCAGCCTTTGTAAGCGCTAAGTGTTGGGTTACGTTCCCTGCTCGTATTAATTTTGAAATTTTTGTTTTCTCATAATAAGACGTTTTTTAAATCAATTAGTTTTATATATTTTTCCAAGCATTTCTGTTTAAGCCTAAGCACGCACTTAACATTAAGCATTCAATTTCACTGAAAAAAGAAAGTTACTGCCAAGTTAGCCCAATAAAGTGACTAACAAACTAAATATTTACAAATAAAAAACCATTTGATTAGTAATACCACAAATTCCGTTATTGTTGACCAAATAGTTATGTAACCCCCATCATCATCATCATTGTGTGGGTTATAAGGTCGACAACCGACCTCACAAACCCCGGTGTCAGTGTTATAGAGCCGCCAAAGGCCACTGACATGGCACGTGTAACGACTAGATAGTAGCCGGGACCAACAGCTTAACGTGCCTTCCGAAGCACGGAATCATCTTTCTTTCGGACAATCGGGTGATTCAGCCTGCAATGTCCTAACCAAACCGGGAAAAGTCTCGCAAAGAGATTTCGAACCCGGAATCTCCGGCGTCGAAATCTCGACCACTCGGCCCCTAATAATTTTGTTAGATTGTCACTTTTTTGTGTTATCAGTAACAAAAAAAAACGTATTTTGTTGTTACGTTTTATTAGCTAACAGAATCAGAAAAGTAGAACAAAAATGTAAATCGGAAGAGTCAAAGGTAGCCTTATTGCTATGATCAATCTGTTTCAGGCTATAGGATGTGGAAAACACCTAACAAATCCCACCTGCTTCAAACTAAAACTTTCTCGTTGACGAATGACGTGAGGTGACGTGGAAATAAACCTTAAACCTTAAAATGATACTAAACGGCTAAATTGTAATAAACGTTTATAGCAAAGCAGGAAGATCTACGAACTGTGCAATCTTCGTAACATCTAATGAGCTTAAAATACCGGCACATCTTCAAAGGAGGTAATCTGCATTTATCGAGTTACTGCTGCAGTATCACGTTCAGCCAGGGTTAATTTGGAGTAAGCATCGGTTACGGTAGCGTCGCTGCTAACTGAATAATTTTAGAGACACGTGTCGAAGTCATCAGACTCTTTTGTCAAAGGGAAGGGGGTTAGTGACGTTAGAAGTGAAAACGAAAATGCGACAAAAAATAGATGTAATGTTCTATTTTATTAATTAATAGAAAATGCAGTTCTTTTTGTTTAAATTCACACGTAAAACATTGCTCATCGCAAGTTGAACGAAAAGTAATAATTATATTATTTATTTCATCCCTAAAGTAATTTTGATTAAACTTATTTATTTCAAATCAAATTCTAGGAGGGAGAATAAGATTATGAAAATATTTTGGACTAACAATATAAGATACTAGCTTTCCGCCCGCGGTTTCACCCGCGTTAAATGAGTTTTCCCGTAGGAAATAAGTTTTTTCTCGCGGTAAAAAGTAGCCTATGTCATATTCCAGGGCGTAACCTGTATGTGTACCAATCCGATCCGTCCAGTGGTACAAGCGTGATTCGGCAACAAACATCCAAACATCCAAACTTTCGCATTTATAATATTAGTAGGATTGTATATTATGCTAAGTGTAGTTTACGCCTTAAATGTGTATAAGGTGACCTCTTCATTAATGGAAGAGTGGTACCTCCCAATACAGGCAACTTTGTAGCTTAAAGGGAGGTCCCAAACGTCAATAGATTAATAAGGCTGTCTGTTCAAAGAAATAAACATATATATATATATATTTATTTATATATATCACGAAAAAAATATATTTAAAGATGAAAAAAGTACATTTCACCCTTGACTCGAGCACCTCACACTATAGGTATTATAGCTGTCTGCCTCCGTGGCCGAGTGGTCAAGATTTCGACGCCCATTACGGAGGTTCTGGGTTTGAGTCCCGGTGGGGATACTGTCATGCAATAATCTCTTTGTGAGACTTTCCTCAGTTTGGTTATGAATCAACTGATTGTTTGAAAGGAAAGATGATCCCGTGCTTCGGAAGGCACGTTAAGCCGTTGGTCCCGGCTACTATCTAGTCGTTACATGAGCCAAGTCAGTGGCCTTTGGCGGCTCTATAACACTGACACCAGGTGTACAACCCACACGATGATGATGATGATGATAAGCTGATAACAACGTTGTTCGCGCCAGTGTAAACACAAACAGTGTAAACACCTACAAATTAATTATCTATTTAAGTAATTGCTTATAAAATGAAATAAAAAATAGTTTTCAAATATTACAGATTTTAGAAGGACTTATAAAGACTTAAGAATTGTCCTTGCTTGATGTCAATGTTTAAATATTCGATGAATCGATTTTCGACAACGGTTACGCTTGCCCTAGTCCGCTGGTGTAATTGTCGAATTAGCGAGCTGCGGAGATCAAAGGATTCGGCGACTTGCCGCTTTTTGATAATATGATAAGTTTCGCGCACAATTACATTGGGGTAGGGTGACTTCCAAGAGAGGTTGCCGAATATCGCATTTTATAATTTTACACAAATATAATGGACAAATCTCTGATTTGCCATGATACATATAACAATAACAACAATAATATGTGGGGACATCTCACACACGGCCATCTGATCCCAAACTAAGCTTGTACTATGGGTACCAGACAACTGATATTATATTACTTAAATAGATAAATACATACTTATATAGATAAACAACACCCAGATACAAGGCAAACACTAACTAGATTTATCTTGAAGAACTTGGCAGCGCTCTATTGTGCACTGCACAAAAAGACACACGTAGAAAATAACAGTTTTGTTTTGAGCCATACATAATACGATAAAAATCAACAAATCCATTTTAATTTAGTTTTAAACGTGCGTTGTTAACTCACAGAAAAGAATAATGAAAATATGTGTCCCTATTCTATCCAACCCACTCCCCGCACGTCGCAAAATGATATATCAAATAAAATCGCATTTTGTGATGAAATAACGGTTTCTCACCGGCACAACTAACCGCCCACCCTTCATTTCAGGGAATACTCATGATTCTTTATAATTCTATTAGTTACAGCTGATGTTAGTTAAAAAGTAGTTAATTTAACATTTATTTAAGTGTGTTTAATTTATCGTAAAATTATCAATAAATCAATTGTAATGTATAACAACAAGCGTAGTTTAAAATTAACCCGAAATACAAGGGTGGGCGGTTAGATGTGCCGGTGATATTTTCTTATTGTAAGAAAATATTGAAGTCTTAATACTTGTTTAGATAATAAACAGCTCATATACGTCCCCACCGAGGGGCTCGAGCCTACCCTGAAATAGGTCGGTGATCTAGTAGTCAGGGCCACTGCCTCCCGTCTGGGAGACGCGGGTTCGATCCCCACCACGTACCAATGTGTTTTCGAATTTCGAATTCATATGTACGTTTATTCGACGCTCTTACGGTGAAAGAAAACATCGTGATGAAAACCTGCACACTTCTGCGAAGAAATTCAAAGGTTGTGTGTGAAGTCGACCAACCCGCATTGGACCAGCGACTAAGACCTAATCATTCTAAATCAGGGTAGGCTCGAGCCCCTCGGTGGGGACAGTACATGAGCTGTTGATGTATAACATTTAGTAGAATCAGCTGGAAGATGGTGGAAATTAGGTAGCTAGAGCAGCTGACTTTTGATATATAGAGCGTCAAAACTTTCCCACAGAGGAATCCACCATTCACATGTCACGTCAGCTACCGTTCCAACAGAGCCCACAGTAATTACTTCCCCAAATTATTAATGTTTATTTGATCAACAAAAAAACACCGTCCGCCCGTCAGCCATTCTTACACAATTAGGCGTAGAAGCGATCCGCTTAGGCACAATGGCTGAATAAACTTACTTTTAAACGGAAGCTTTGAACTGTTTTTGGAAAACAGTTCGGTCGTTAGTGTGTTCATCATTATCGTGTGGGTTGTGTGTGTGTGTGTGTGTGTGTGTGAGAAGTCACTTTGATGGCCGGACAAAAGGTTTGACGGCGCGGGCTACCGTCTCGATGGACGTGGGGTATGTGATGGTTATTGGATGAAATTAGGTGAAATATATCGTAAAATTATAAAATCACCCGAGAAATAAAAAAAGTTTTAAATTAGGCCAGTGGACTAGTTGTTTGAAAAGAGGCTTACGACTTCTGTAGCAGTTGATCGATGTGGACTAAGAATAGCTTGCATTAAATGGAGGCCTGGAGTACTAAAATACAGGGTATCCTAGTTTAGGCTCCAGCCTTTACAAATATTAATAATTTGTTTGTTACTTATATTATAGCGTAACGAATAATTTAATATTATTTTAACTCATAATCAATTTCGTAACTTTAGGTGATTCTCCGCAGACTAGTACAACTAAATTCAACACAGTTTACACTCACTCCACCAGCAAAGGTCTTCCCTTTCCCACCTCTGTAGCTTGACCGATTATTATTTTATATAATTCTTATTTTGCCTCCGTATCGAGCGAGCGCTGACAGCCCGGCAACGGCCGTGACCGTGATGAGTGGCAGTTTTAACTCACCTGTAAAGTACAATCATAGCAACGGTCCATCTCGACTTCCCAATACGAATTAAGTTTTTATAGTGAACTTGGCTAATATTTTTACAAATCATCGCTTTGATACAATATTGTTACTTACAAAAATTGGTGGATTTTTTAGGTTCAGTTATTAAGTTAAGTAGGCGATATGATGAGTAAGGCCTACTGTGTCGTTTCTTTAAATTTTACTGTCCCGTTGTTGATATTGTGTACAATAAATAAATAGATAATAGGGGATCAGACTGTTCCTAAATTTACCATATTTTATGAATTATTTTTAAAATATTGATTAGTAGCAGACGATTCGTGAAGAAAAACACAGAATCGGTTGAAAAACGAATTTACAGTGATTTTGTGTCTTTCAAAAACGATTTTTTGTATGGGGATTATAATGGCGTTACGTGGGTATGTGCCTCTCTGTCTAATCTTGAATTTCAAACCTTTATAACTCGGTCAATTTTAAAGATAGAAATTCTTTTAGTGTTCGATAGCAGAAACTAAGAAGTTTGGATTTATAAAATAAAAAAATAGTAGTCCGATCCCCTATTGGCCTGTTGTTTGAGCTGACCGGTGTGGATTCGATTTACATGCTTTTCATCAGGATAATTGACCAAGCGTCTCCGTTTCAGCGTGGCCAAAATTGCTTTTGTATGTCTATCTGTCCATCTGTCGATCTGTTTGTTCTCATCTACTAAGGTCGCGTTTCTCAACTGATTCTCTTGTTTTTTTTTTGGAAATTTAAACTTTTAACTCTGTAATTTTATCGCATAACTTATGAGGGTGGAAAATGTAAAAAAATCATAAATCAGACATTTAAAAAAAAAATACTCTTGAGTCTACAGCTCACAGAGCCACTAGTAATATCATATTACTCATCACCATCAGGCAACTGTATGATTGTCTTGTACGTTATAATATACATATTCCAGATTTATAATATCCGCATTCTATCAACAATATTATTAGAGATAGTAGATCCATTAGTCCTGGTTTTGTGAGGTACTAATTGGCAGCTTGCAGTGACCGTTGAGGGGAGGTCTTTGTCATGTTATTATGGGAAATATAACACGTAAGAACAAACATATTGTGGTCAGTCACGGCTGACGTGTTATGGGGCAATTCCTCTTCTTTTCTTAGTGTTTTCTGATCGATAGGAGTGTGGGGAGAATCTGAGGGAAATAGATTTTAACGAATTGTGCTGGTTGTTATGTTACGAGGGCTGCTATTTATGTATCCGGAATAACAAAAAACAACAAACATCTATAACCAAATATACTTTTATTGCTTTTCAAAATATTCCCCGTGATGATCGATGCATTTTTTTATACGTTGAAACCAACTTTCGTAGCATTTTTTCCATTCTGTATCGGGTATCTCCAAAACGTGCATTTTGAAAGCATCAACGGCTTCTTCCCGGGTCGAAAATCGGTGTCCACGTAATTTGTTCTTCACGCTTGGGAATAAATAAAAGTCGTTGGGTGCCAAGTCGGGACTGTACGGCGGATGACCCGTAAATTCGATCATTTGACTATTTAAATACTCCGTTGTTGCGACCGAGGTGTGACAGCTGGCGTTATCGTGGTGAAGGATTATTCTTCGTTGTCGATTGTTCTTGCATATTTCTCCAAAGACTTCTGGCAAGCAAATGGTGGTGTACCATTCAGAATTAACCATTTTACGATTCTCTAGTGGTATACTGTAGCCACATGTTCACTAATACCAAAAAAGCAGGCAACCATTTGCTCAAAGTGCTTTTTGCACGAACAACTTTAGTTGGGGTTAGCTCATTTTGGAACACTCAAACCGTTGACTGCTGTTTAGTTTCGGGATCATACGCATATATCCAAGATTCGGCTCCTGTGTAGATATTATGAACAGCTTTTGATGTACCACATTTGTATTTTTCTATCATTTTTTTGCACCAATCAACACGAGCCTGTTTTTGTTCAACTGTTAAGTTGTGCGGGATCCAACGAGAACATTTTTTTTTTACAGCCAAATGTTCGTGTAATGTTTTATAAATACTCGTAATACTAATGCCTCTATCTCGCGATATGTAACATGAGGGTCTTGCATTATTAGTTCGCGCACAGCATCAATATTTTGTGGTACAACAGCCGATTTAGGGCGACTTTCTTTAAAATCGTCCGCAAGCATACGACGACCACGATTAAACTCACTGAACCAGTGATACACAGTGGTTTTCGATGGGGCTTCCTCCCCAAAAGTCGACAAAAGTTGATCCATGCACTGTTTTTGAATTAATCCACGCCGAAAGTCGTAATAAATCATAGCACGAAAATTTTCACGAGTCAAATCCATGGTGATGATAGACAATGAATTTTAAAAATGGCGCCACAATGTAAAAACAATTGACAGATGAATGAAGCAAACTTTATTTTACAGCCAAAGAGTTCTATTTTTAAACGTTATAATTTCTTTTTAAATATTGTTTATGTAAGTGGCCAGTTCCGGATACATAAATAGCAGCCCTTGTATCACAGGTATAGGAGCTTAATGAATCCATGAAATTATGGATAGATGCTTGCTTACCATCATTCTCCTGCCCTGTTCCCTTTATTTGGGGTCGGCGCAATATGTTTTCTTCTTCCATTCATCCCTGTCAGACGTCATTTCACTATTCACTCCCTTCTTACACATATCATCTTTCACGCAATCCATCCATACTTTCCTGGGTCTACCCCTACCTGCTTTTCCATTCACTCTCATATCTAGCATACATCTGGTGGTATGGGATTCCTCTCTCCGCATCACATGCCCATACCACGACAGCCTGTTACTCCTCAACTTGTCCACTATGGGTGACACTTTCAACTTTCCTCTTATAAACTCATTTCTTATTCTATCTTTCCTTGTCACACCACACATCCATCTTAACATTCTCATACCATATATAACAAATTAAGTACTAGATCCTTTGATGTTAAATTCGTTAGGTGTGTATAGAAAGTATAGGACACAAGTCCGCGTCTCCTAATATTACCACTTTGCTAGGTCCGTTAGGGAAAAGACCGACAACCGACCTCACAAACCCTAGTGTCAGTGTTATAGAGCCACCAAAAGCCACTGACATGGCTCGTGTAACGACTAGATAGTAGCCGGGACCAACGGCTTAACGTGCCTTCCTAAGCACGGTATTATCTTTCTTTTCGAACAATCAGGTGATTTAGCCTGCAAAGTCCTAACAAAACTGGGGAACTTTTGATTGACAGTGTCCCCACCGGGAATCGAACCCGGAACCTCCGTTATCGGCGAAATCTCGACCACTCGGCCACGGAGGCTCTTATTACGTGTCTTCTGACGTATCACGAGATTGAAGTTCATCACTATCATCATTCAACTACACTATACTATTTTCAGTCAATATCTCCCACAATCTAATACCTAAACTATTTTCTGCCACTCATCTAATGCTCTATCTATAACCCGACTATTTTTTATGTAACTACCCGCCAAGTCCTCGAGTGGTCGTCATGAGGCATGTAATGGCCGTCCAATGGCAGCGGCGGTTCAAATTGCCGCATCCGGCGTGCAATGAGGATGCCCGGTCCGCTGATTGGCGGATGTCGCGGATGTCCATCTACTCTTGCGCAGCTAAGGTATATTTTTGTAGAAGATAGATACTGTATTCCTAAAGCTGAAGTTTAATGATTTTCGTCCGCTAGTTAAATCACTGCTAAATATACCTGGGCTGATTGATAACTGGCCGAAACGACGAACTTAAAAAAATGATACGAAAAAAAAAAAATTACATTATATTTTGGCATCTTTTTGAAAATAGAACGCCAAATTTGAATTTAATCGAACTGGTGGAATTTGTTTGATAGGACGTAGAACTTTCTCTGTCGTAAATTTTCTTAACAATGGAAAGAAACGAAATTCGTGCGGTGATAAAGTTTTACGTTTTAAAACAGAAAACAGCAACCCAGATTAAAACCAAGCTAGACAGTGTTTTAGGTAATTCTGCTCCTGCATTGAGTACAATTCACATCTGAGTAACTGATTTTAAAGGTGGAAGACAGAGCTGCGAAGACGCCCACAGGTCTGGCCGTCCAAATGAAGTCACGAATCCGGACATCAAAAAAATTCACAAAATTGTATTGAATGATCGGCGCTTGAAGTTGCGAGAGATAGCAGAGATGGTGAGCATTTCATCTGAACGCGTTTTTAATATTTTGCACCAACATTTGGGAATGAAAAAGCTTTGCGCGCGATGGGTGCCGCGTTTGCTCACTGTTGACCAAAAGCAACGTCGAGTGGACGATTCATCGGAGTGTTTGGCGCTGTTTAACCGAGATCCTAACGAGTTTTCGCGGCGTTATGTAACAGTCGATGAAACCTGGATACATCATTATACTCCCGAGACAAAAGAACAATCTAAGCAGTGGACTGAGAGCGGAAGACCTGCGCCGAAGAAAGCAAAACGGTTTTGTCGGCCGGCAAAGTGATGGCGACTGTTTTTTGGGATGCTCGAGGGATTATTTTAGTGGATTATCTGCAAAAAGGAAAAACAATAAATGGAGAGTACTACGCAAGCTTGCTGCAAAAATTAAGTGAAGAAATCCAGAAAAAACGACCACATCGAAAAAGTTTTGTTCCACCATGACAACGCACCTGCACACACGTCAATGGTTGCAGTCGCCAAACTCCATGAATTGCGGTTCGAATTGCTACCGCATCCACCCTATTCCCCGGATCTGGCCCCGTGTGACTACCACTTATTCCCAAACCTGACGAAATTGTTAGGTGGCCAGAGATTTTCATCAAATGAAGAAGTCATTGTTGACGTGGACGAGTATTTTGAGGGCTTGGAGAAAACATTTTATCAAACTGGTGTAACGGCATTGGAGAAGCGCTGGACTAAATGCATCGAGGTAGAAGGAAACTACGTTGAGAAATAAATTTATTTTAAATAGATTTTTAAAGTTTTTCTTTGTCGTTTCGGAAACTTATCAATCAGCCCTCGTAGTCTATGTTTAATTAAAAATGTTCTAAGGCCTACTATACGATAAATGATTACTTAGATGATAAA
Source organism: Carpatolechia fugitivella (assembly GCA_951230895.1). Classification (NCBI taxonomy): domain Eukaryota; kingdom Metazoa; phylum Arthropoda; class Insecta; order Lepidoptera; family Gelechiidae; genus Carpatolechia; species Carpatolechia fugitivella. Next base: position 1,979,907 of record OX579659.1, on the reverse strand, counting down.
AACGTCTGGTCAACTGTTGTTCCAAATCAGCGGAGTAGATTGTAATTATGACTTTATGTATGATTCTTTATTTGTTTAAAAGAAAAGTAAATAAGTAAATAAATATGAAATATGAAAAGTACAAATGATACGATTCCTGGTGGAGTTTCTTCTGGCAGTTCTCCACAGCGAGCGTACACTGGTAGTGAATGTGCCATCCATGATAGTTTTGACGTCTAAAAATGATTTCTGAAAATCTTAATTCGAATACAATATTTTTGATTTGCTTTAGGCAAAAGTACTATTATCTTTTATAATTTATTGGCATATGCAGTTTCTCTCCTAGACTACTGAAGACTTCTACTACTGTAACGAGGCATTCGTCCTCTTTCCTGTTATATGACTGGCAACCTTTCTTGCTGGCAGTTTTATCTTTCATTTTAAATTCATTTTCAAATTTAGATTTCTTACGTTTCGATTTTGTCTTTTCCCTGCTAAATTCTTCACTTCATGTCCTGATCTCCGATTGTATATTCCTAAAGCTTTTCTTCTACATATTCTCTACTATTTTTCCTTGACAGTTATATAAAATATAATATATAAATGTATAAATACCTTTTTTCCCACGGACTGTGCCCTGGTTATTGCCACCTAACCCTTTACAACACTCTTCGTGTGGTGGTCAGCAGCTTGTGGCTTGCTCTTACTTTGATGAAGATTTAAATCTTCCATTTATGTTTACAATTACTGTAAATATTATTACTCCATACTGAATTTAACAAGACGGTTGCAGAAAGCGGAAACTTAAAAAAGCATTGGACAAAAACTGACAATGAATTCGACCATCTCAAGAATGTATTTTTTCCTAACAAGCACGAGCCGCGTCAAATTATTTAAAAAGAAAGAAAAACAATTTAAGCCGACAGAAGCTCATTCAGCAGCGAAACGTATTCAAATATCGAAAATTGTTGACAAATTAAGTTCCCTTGCCAGTTTCTAACTCCCTTATCACTTGAGAACGCGACTCTTCAAAATTGTACAACTTACACCACTTTAAAACCTACCTTCAGCCAGTTTCCATACAACCTCTATCACGAAGAAATAGAGTACATAAAAGATCAAATTTGACTTTGAATTTAGAATGTATAATATTGCTCTGGTATACGAAGGGACGGGACAGAACCGTTCGTTTTACTAGTTACTCAATTAGGCCCTTTGTATTTGTTTATCTGAGTTTGTATAGCGTTGGAAAGAGATGGACTTACGGCTCAACATTGGTTGAAGTAGGACGGGGAATGTAAAGTAATTTGAGACAGTTCTTTTCACTGGCGCAGTAATACGTTCCTATTTTGAATGGCAACACGAAACTGGCGGGAAATGCATTTATATTTTTTACTTTTTCTTTTTCTAATGTCGTGTAATGGCCGCTGTCACTGATTTTCTTTGATACAACAAAATTTAAATGTGGTTCTTTTCTTTGATGCTTTTAGCCTTGGTTTTAGTAATGGTTTATACTGTTAGTGACCGTGAGTTTAAAATAAAATGGATCACAAATAAAATAGCACTCAGTTGTGGTTTATGTATTTTATTAAGCGTAACTTAGAGAACTTGGCCTAATTTTAAATTTTCATTGTATTTCTAACTTAGGTAGATTCATTTACTTCAATTTTCGATAAAAAAAATCTCCATTCGCCATCCTCATAAAACATTCAACTCCTTCAAAACTCGACACTTACAAAGAGAAATCTCGAAAATTTTCACAATCAATTTGATTCGGAAATCGGGAGCTCCCTTATTGACACTCCGGTTTTATATTCATGTCACATACTGACTTTGCTCACAAAAAGAGATTTGGTGCACCCTCGCGAGGCAAGCACCAACCCTGTGATTGGGCAAATATCGAACCTGCGACTGATCGCGACCGATGGTGCATAAAACATCGCGAGGAGTCAAACAAAAATTGGAGGGGTTTATGCAATATGCATCAGATTGTTGCTTATTATGCTCTTTTGATTGTTATATAATATGTAGAGAAAATTAACAGTTGTCAAAAATATTTGATGCTACAACTGTTCGCGATTTGATACACATTTATTTGTAAAAAAAATGTCGTTAGTTAATCATGTATCATGTTAAGTATCATGGTGACTGACACCTATCAGATCTTGTCGAAAACTCAAATTAATGTTATTTCTACGTGTTTTTTTACGTTCTCTGTAGTGTGTCCCACTGCTGGGCAAAGGCTCCCCTTCAGTTTAATTTATTACCATATTTTTACCTCTAAATTGAAAATGTTAACGTTATTTACGATCTCAAGTTGCTTGTTTTTTTTATCTATTTTCCATTTTTTTTGGAGAGGTTCATGCTTCTTATTCTTTTGTCCTTGGTATCTTAGCTTTGACTTAAAAAAAATGTTCTGTTGGATATTATTTTAAATAAAGAACTTTTATATTTTTTGATAGATTTTTAATCTGAATACGGTGATCCTGCATAACCCTCTCCTCGCTATGCATGAGCTAGACCCCTTCTGCCGATAACGCGATTCCGCGCGAGTAATGAACTCTACCAGACTAGCCTCAATTTCCAGCACAACCTGACATACGAACCCATCAATGTTATTGCTATAGAAAGGTCTAGTTTAACTGGTTTTGTGCAGGTCGTCTTGTTGCTAGACCTTTCCAATCCCATTATAATGTTTACGCACAATCATAAAGAAGTGTTGACAGTTTATTTTATGGGGTTTTGAGACGTTTTTTTACCGTGTGATTTATAAAAACCCGTTTATGAAAATTGAGATATTTATATTATATCTAGACACGGATTATTATTTTAAAGTTTATCTATTATTCGATACTCGTATAGTAATGATGAAGCCGGTAGTGCTAGTAATAATTGTTTAAGAATAAGTTGTTGAGTGCGTAACGCACCCGATTTGTAACTGCTAAAAAAAGTCTTTCATGATTGTTCTTTGCAAATAAATGTTTTTAAAAATAATAATTAAAAACAAATTAACTTTCTTCACAAAGCACACCAAGCTATTCCCACGTGAAATTAAAAATAACAAAAGTCAAAATTGAAAACCATTTAACTTTATTTAATATCGAAAATGAATACATTTTGAATATTGACTCAGTGCGATTGCCTCTCGACTCTCGACTCGAGAGGTGTTTACAAAATAGGGCTAAATTGACGAGAATTGCTAGCCCTTTGTCTTTTGAACGCTTAAAGGGCTTGGCGCCCTTTGAGTGGGACCGGGCCACTTGATTAGTCAAGGACCACTAAAGTTTTTGAACTTTGTTACTATTGAATTTAATTCGCGGGAACTATTAAAGTACGCAACCGCAATTTGCGATGGTTTTGGACTTTCTTTTGTCTTAATTCGTAATTGTTTCTTGAAAGGCGTTTTGTTCGGTAATGTGTGTGAACTTGGCGGCTCAACTGCCGCGGCGCTGGTATTGTTTTTGAAAACATTTGGGTTATGAGAAAGTTTTTTCCACGATTTGGCGGCTGTTTTACACCTTGAGACTTTTTAGATGTGCTAGTAAAATAGTATGTGATTGTCAGTCCTGTCCTGGTTGGATAAGTAATTTTTTACTTACAGCTCTCGTGAATACACGTCTTTTGACCCTTTTTTGAATATCATATCTTCACAACTCTCCAAAGGGATCGCACTTTTTCGTGAAATCGGAGCCTACCAGTGTAGTGCCCTCGGAGAGTTGTGAAGATATGATATTCAAAAAAGGCTCAAAAGACGCGTATTCACGAGTGCTGTAAAGTGCAAAAAGAATTATTCGAGAAAATAAAAAACTAAAAAGTTATGGCTGAAATAGTGAAAAAAAAACATTTCTTTCAGAATTTTTGATTTTGGCGCTCGATATTTTGGAAACGAAGAATGATATAAAATTTGAGATAAACTCTTCTACTAATAAACCGTGTGTGCAACTATCTGGACTGAACCCTGTTTTCTTCTGCCACGCTACCTATCTACAACTACATCTTCTACTTCATCTTTACCACCCTCGAACTACTATCTATCTTCGTGCGGCCGCTGCTGGGCTATACTGTTCTAAGTTAGTATTTACAAGGCTACTTACCGATGAGCTATTACAAGATCTTATTACTAGCGTAAACTTTCACCCTTGCAAAAAAGCTAGTTCGGGCGTCCCACGTCAATTACGGCTGCTAATTCGTCGAACGTTTACTTCAAAAATAATCCGAGCCGGTCCGGGAGCCGAACCCGCACCCCTGCGATAAGTGCGGTGGGAGTATCGATAGCGAAACTATCGATATGCGAAGAAATATTTACCTATGGTCAACGACTTTTGGTTTTCAATAATCAGATGAGATAAAAAAGGCCATCAATAGTTTTTTTGTCGCATTTTAGACGCTACCGAACTAAAAAAATATATTTTATTCAGTGTTTTAGGTAGTAATAACACACATCATCACACATGTCTACCAACCAAACCAACCAAAACCGTGGTAATAACCCGGTAGATATGTGTTTTATTAATATTAACAACCGCGAAAAAGTGTTTCTTTTAGTTAGTATTTCGTATTCTAGTAGGTACCTGAGTGAAGTAATATTGAACAATAATTGCACTAAAGTCCAACTTATTACAAACCTTTAAACTATCGGAACGTTTTGTCAATCGATCATCATTATTCATCATTATATCGATAGAAACAGCACAACACTAATTGTAACCGGACACCCTAATCCCTGCACAATTACGTTGTCTGGTTGCTTACGAGTGGCTCGGAGCGAGAATCTAACCGAATGTCTGAACGCGCGCTGGTGGATATGAATAAGTTATGTATGGGTTTATGGGTAATGAATTTATGAGGGTTCGTGTTTCACAGCTTTATCATTACCCGCCAGGATAAGCAAGCTAGCAACCTGTTTTAAAAAATAATGTAAAAAAAAAATGGATTTTTTTGGCCGGAACATGCGCAGAAGTCGGGAGAGGCCCTTGCCCAGCAGTAGGATCCCATGAGCTTGTAAAAAAGTGCATTCAAGCACGGCACACACAAAGCTCAACCTGCCTGCCAAGCGTGGAGATTATGGCAAAACCCTCCACTTAAGTGGAGGAGGCTCGTAGTCCAGCAGTGGACTGTAACGGGCCGTTGATGTTGATACACAAAGCTCGGCGTCGTTGGTGCAGTTGTAATGCAGCCAGTCTGCGTAGACCCTATCTCAGAGCCGTCTGATCGAATCAACCGAGATCCATACGACATATTGTTCTGCGGATTCAATCCCGAAGTTCATCCGAAGATATAATCTAATGCAATGATATGTCCCAGTCCTTGTCTCTTGGGGACGAATTTGGTAATTCGTTTTGAAATGATCTAGTAGAATTTGATTGTGAAGTCAATCTGTGGGCCGGTGGAACTTTGTATATCGATATCAAGTGAAGATATCATTTTAATACTAGTCAGTGTAGAGTTGTTTTTATCAATGAGAAAAAATATGTTCATTATGAGTAACAAATCATCATCGTCATTATCGTGTGGGTTGTATGTAAGATCTACAACCGACCTCACAGACCCTAGTGTCAGTGTTACCGAGCCGCCAAAGGCCTCTGACATGGCTCGTGTAACGACTAGATAGTAAACGCACGGAATCTTCTTTCTTTTCGGACAATCAGGTGATTCAGTCAAAGTCTCACAAAGAGATTTTTGCTTGTGTCCCCACTGGGAATCGAACCCGGAACCTCCGTAATGGGCGGCGAAATCTCGACCACTCGGCCTTGGAGGCTGTTGTAACAAATTAATAGCTCTTACTTACTTTAAGATACTTAGTTAAGAAACTATGCCACTATCTTCAGGTTCCGATGCAGTCATTTGGACCAGCGTCATAAAAAAAGCAGAATTGAAAAAAAGAGAAAGAAATGCTGTAAATATACCAACGGAAAGGGAGAAATAATTTGCAATCGTCATAAAAGTCAAAGCATATTTAGGTAGCGTTCACGTTGGGAGAAACTAGCGGAAACTCCGCTTCGCTTTCATTTTACATTGAGTGAATATTTTTATAATTTTATACGACATACCTACTAAATTTTTTTTTAAACAATGCAATGGGCGTGTTGTAAAAGGCGACTAAGGTATTTTGATTTAGTGTTAAATAGGCGATGCAAAGGTCGCTTAAAAGTTCGTTTAGGTTAAATAATGAATTCAACCCAACAAAGTTCTCATTATACTCGTAGTGTGTGTCCTACCCATTTTGACATACGGAGCCGAGACGTGGAACATGACGGTGAAGCTGGCCCACCGGCTACATGTCACTCAGCGAGCTATGGAAAGATCTATGCTTGGTATTTCGCTACGGGATAAAATCCGAAACGAAATTATCCGGCAGAGGACCAAGGTGGTGGATATTGTCCAGAAATGTAGCAAGCTGAAGTGGCAGTGGGCTGGCCACGTCTGTCGCAGAACCGATGAGCGTTGGAGCAGACGGGTTCTCGAATGGAGACCGCGTCTCGGGAAACGTAGTGTGGGACGCCCCCCTGCCAGGTGGACTGATGACCTGAAGAAGGTCGCTGGTGGTGGCTGGATGAGGAAAATAGGTGATCGTGCACTTTGGCGTACCCTTGGGGAGGCCTACGTCCAGCAGTGGACTGCAATAGGCTGATTGATTGATTGATTGATTGATTGATTGTGTGTGTTAGAGCGTCAGTGGTTTAGTGGCTAGGGCCGCTGCCTCCCGTCCTTGAGACGCGGGTTCGATCCCCACCACGTATTCAAATAATACGTTTATTCGACGCGAAAACATCGTAATGAAATCTGCACACTCCTGCGAAGAAATTCAAAGGTTGTGTGTGAAATCGACCAACCCGCACTGGGCCAGCGTGGTCGACTAAAGCCTAATCGCCCTAATTCAGGTTAGGTTCGAGCCCCTTGGTGGGGACCTAGGTATATGAGCTGTTGATGTGTGTTTCTTATGGGTCAACTTAGGCTTTACTTAGCTCATTGGGATTAGGAGCGTGATTTTAAGCATGTAAAGTTTTATCCAATATAAATCAATGTTCTAACTTCAAATTCACTAACGTTGTAACTAAAAATTACTTCATTTTCACACTCTTACCTCCGCATCCGCGACCGCGTCCGCTTCCGCCTACACAACATCCCTAGCCTTAAATGTGCAGAGTATACCCGGGAAGCGTTATTAATACGATAATGCGACTCTATCAACGTGGCAATTAAAATTAGGCTCATTTTTGCCCGGTCTCCCCGCTAACGCTGTTTCCCGCTCCGCTGGACACATTCTTTTGTAATATTCTATCTCATTTGGACTTTTCTGACTTTGTGATTTTTTGTTTAACGAAAGTTAACAAGTTATTTCAATATTTATTCAAATTAGGATAGCTTTTTGGATCTATTTTTTATGTGCTATTTCCTTAGACATTTGTTTATACATGAATATCGTATAGTAATTTGTTGATTATCAGTTTTTTTAAGCTTTAAGTCACCAAATGACCTCTGGCTTGGCTTGATACAAGAATAGCCTGATCCTGAACCAAACGGCTTAACGTCTTAACGTCCAACGGCTTAACGTCATCTTAATTTTCAGACAATTACGTGTTTTAGCATGCAATGGTGTCGATTCGGCATACGTCAAACTAAACTAAACTAATAATACTCCTGTCACTTTCTATCATTTTTAATTGAAAAGGGACCGAAGATCATCGGTTTTGTTTTTGTGTTTAACTCCACGACTAACTGTCAATTTTAGTGGCTTTTTATTCGTCATGGTATTAGGTAGGCACTAAAACAAGACTAAAGACAGTTAGTCGTGAAGTCAAACACAAAAACAAAACCGAAGATCTTCGGTCCCTTTTCAATTAAAAATGATAGAAAGTGACAGGACTAATTTTAGTTTAGTTTAGTTGGGCGATGACCAATGACCTGTTGACTGATGACCTGAGGAAGGTCGCTGGTGGTGGCTGGATGAGGAAAACGGGTGATCGTGCTCTTTGGCGTGCCCTTGAGGAGGCCTACGTCCAGCAGTGGACTGCAATAGGCTGATTGATTGATTGATTGGTTAGATGGGCGTACGCCGAATCGACACCAATATCATCATAAAACTGGGGATGCTGATTCAGAACCTTCGATTATGCTATCTTGTTGTTCTATAATTTGCAAATTACATTCTACCTTAGGGTGGTAAAGTGTTGGCCGTCTTTACACATGTTGATGATATTTTTAAGTGTAAGTCGGCCATCTTTACCACAGATACAGAATTTCTATTCTTCACTGTGTAGAGATATCCATCATAGCACAATATAACCGCGCGCGCCGCTTTACCTACTTTGTGATCATAGCTCGAAAGTGTTTCCCACGCGCATGCGTGACTTTTGAACCGCAAACACTTCCCCAAATAATATTAATATCTTACAAACGAGTCGTTTACTACTCAAGAGCTTTCCAATTCAGATACTAAGGCTTGGATCACATTATTACTCGGAGTTTTCCTCCGAAGATTATTAAAAGCAATTTTTTTAATTCTAAAGTGTTTCAAGCAGCATTAAAGTTTCTTAGTTTGTTTGTTTGTAATTTATATTTTTACATGTTCAATCTTCTTCTTCTTCATCGTGTGCGTTGTATGGTCGACAACCGACCTCACGTCAGTGTTATAGAGCCGCCAAAGGCCACTGTCATGGCTTATGTAACGACTAGATTATTAGCCGGGACCAACTTTTTGAAATTTTGGTAACGTTTTGTAACAAAGGTGAACCACCCTAAAAGTTTTACATAATTTTAGTTCCATTTTGTATAACTTAAGTTTTTTTTTTATTTTTTTTATTAAATTAAGAATATTTGTAAAGCCAAAAACTATAAAGAAAGAAAGAAAAAAAAAGAATTAACAAAAGCAGAACCCTTCATGTGGAAACCTATGGGGGAGCAGTGGACGTCTTCCGTCTGAGATGATAAGAAATATCATATAGTAAGATTTTTTTTTGCTTGCTATGTGTACACCCAGCCTAACACTGAGAGCTCTTGATATGGGTATCATTACTATGTTTTAGAAGTGTGCTTGCAATTATGTTTGCGCAATGATAAATGTGTGGGTGGTCGGCACTTTTACAAAGCGGGTTTGAAAGGTAACTGTGACCCTGTTGTTAGAAGGGCAACGACTATTTCAACTTTGTATAAACCACTTATCTATTAAGCGAAGCACATCAAAATATATAGTTTTTATAGTAATTTATTTGTAAGGGTTAACCCTTATTATCAACGAAGTAACTACGCTTCAAACTTGACCCACCAAATGAAGAATACCAAAGAAGCAAAACTATACCATACGACATTCGAATACGCGGTACAATGATGTTTATATGACTCGGTTTGTAAGAACGTCGAAAGTAAGCTTCAATGTACAGCCAGCAGCGACATCATCTGCCTGTCTGTCGTTGTCGTCTGTCAACATTAATTAGGTGCCATGTTTTAGCGGGCTTTGTTAGACGGTTACTTACTCTTCTAGACTATAGATAATTCGTTGGTCGTGGATTTCAAACTGAAGTGTGCTTCAAACATTTAACGATGCATGGCCGGGACGCGCTCATTACAGTTTAAAACTGTGAGTCTTTCCCAATTTAGCACGTTGACGGTTTGCCAAAATCCAATGAAAAATGTCCCTCATTTGAATGCAAACGAACATCTTTTTATAGCTGCATGATCTTGTGCATTCATTCAACCAGTGTTTGCTACGAAACAAGGAGATAAAGAGAAAAAAACCGAAATTTTGATATACTAGGTATAATGCTATAGGTAAGTAATTAACAAAAACAGTAGTGCTAGTGGCGACGGTGGAATGCGGAATGGTTCGTTCGATGTGGGCTCTTGCCGGCCTCAGAGTTAAACTATTGACAATTGAAAATGAACCTAACGACGAAGGCAAAAGGTATATAATATTAAAATTACGATATTTACTTAAGCTGTATAGAAATTATTCACAAATGTAAAAAATATTGAAGATCATTGGCAAATTTGGCTGTGACGTTGATATGAGGTGATTTCTTAACATCTTTATAATATTACTAGCTATAGCACTACATACAAAGTTAAAGAAAAAATAAAGTTCATCTTGTCGTAGCCTACTACGGCGTAGACATCCTCCGGGCCATGGAAAGCACGTGGTGTTTTCATTCTTTCTTGAGGTCACCAGTCGGCAGCAGGCATATGCGGTTTAGAGCGCGACGCACCAAGCCACGCGCAGTGGACACGTCAGCAACGCGAGGGACGCCATCAGACCCAGGAAACACCTTGGCTACTCTTCCCAGCCGCCAGCAGAGAGGAGGGGCGTTGTCGTCTTTTAAAACAACCAGGTCGTCCACTTTCAAGTCTTCCAATCTCGTACGCCATTTAGTGCGTTGCTGGAGTTCTCCAATATACTCATTAGACCAGCGACGCCAATATGCCTGGCGCATCTGCTCAAGCCGCTGATGACGGTCGAGCCGGTTCATGTTGCAATCCATCAGGTTCGGTGACGGAAGCGCGGTGAGAGGCCTGCCAATTAAAAAATGTCCCGGTGTCAGAGGATGAAGGTCATTGGGCGAGGGACTGAGGGGACATAAGGGACGGCTATTGAGGATAGCCTCAATTTGCGAGAACAAAGAGCTAAGTTCTTCAAAAGTTAAATGTGCCTTCCCCATAACTCGATACAAATGAAACTTTGCCGATTTTACTCCGGCCTCGTGATAGCCGCCAAAATGAGGAGCGTATGCCGGTGTAAAAACAAACTCTATTCCCTGCTGAGCTGTGAAATCTAAAATGGCGGAAGAATTGTCTTTACAATTTAAAAAATCTCTGATTTCGCGGGCAGCAGCCACAAAGTTTGTTCCGTTGTCACAGAATATTTTTTTAGGTAATCCTCTGCGAGCTATAAAGCGTTTTAAAGTCATAATGAAGGCATCCTTTGAAAGTTCGCTCACTGCCTCCAAATGGATACATTTGTAATTAAAGCAAATGAATATACAAAGATAACATTTGGTTATCTTACATCCCCTCCCTTTACGGTCGGTTATCAAAAACGGTCCAGCAAAATCTGTCCCGACGTTAGAAAACGGAAAGTCAGGATTTATGCGTTCTGGCGGTAAGTTGCCCATAATATTCGATAACGCCTTCCCTCTCAGACGACTACACACGAGGCAGCTACGGGCCGTGCGTCGGGCTAAGTTTCGTCCACCTATAGGCCAGAAGCGGTTTCTTATGGACGCGAGCAAAAGCTGTGGGCCCGCATGCATCATGCGCCTGTGCTCATGCTGAAAGAGGATATTAGTGAAACGGCTGTTTGCATGTAAAAGAATTGGATGACGTTTGTCAAAATTGTATTCTGATTTGTCAATACGACCGCCCACCCTTATAATACCTTCAGAATCTATAAATGGGGTGAGTGAGGCTATACTTGAATTAACTTTGAGCGGCTTATTTTGAGACAGTAAATTATACTCTTTTGAGAATGTAAATTGTTGTGATATTTTAATTAAACAGTTCATGGCGCTGCTAAGCTCAGAAACTTGTAGAGGACCGGTATATTTATTATTTTTATTTTCTTTTTTGGAATTGTGAAACCAGCGTAGTATTCTGGCATAAGCACGCTGTGCAATATTCAACCTGGAGACTCTGGCAAGATCAGAAGGTGGCTCCCCGGCCAAAGCGGAATGAGCTTTAATCTCAAGCTCGACTTCTTGATCCTCCAATAGCGACAACGGCCATGAAGCTTCATCTTGCTTTAAAAAGGAAGGCCCTTCCCACCAAATCTGTAAATTAGGCAGCAGCTGAGGATCAACGCCACGAGACACAAGATCAGCAGGATTTTGGGAAGTTGGTACGTAGCGCCATGAATTTTTGTCGGTAAGTTCGTGTACGATGCCAACCCTATTGGACACAAACGTTTTTAAATTCTTAGACGTTTGTAACCACGCTAAGACTATTTTAGAATCCGTCCAGAATACTTGACGATCAATGCTCAGTCGCAAAGCTTTTATGACGACTGAAGTCAGCTGAGCACCCAACAATGCAGCGCATAATTCCAACCTAGGAATAGTGGTAGGCGCCACGGGAGCGACTCGCGACTTAGCGCAAAGCAAATTTACCTGCACAGTACCTTCTAGGTCCACCGATTTTAAGTAAATGCACGCCCCATAAGCCCTCTCGGAGGCGTCACAGAAACAGTGCATTTCAGTGTGAACTGGGTCATCTATTAAACAGTTCCTACGTAGTTTAAGTTGTGAAATAGTATTTATACCACTATTAAACTTAAACCACTCTGACATTATTTTCTCAGGAACGACATCATCCCAACCAAAATTAGGTATAGCCCAAAGTTGTTGGATTAGCATCTTTGGTTTTATAGTACATAGAGAAAGCAGTCCTAATGGATCAAACACCTTTAATGTTGACGACAATATGCTCCTCTTAGTAACTTTATCAAGTGCAATCTGATCGACTGGAAAATGAAGCGTGTCTGTACTAGGCGTCCACCCAATACCTAGCGTGCTTGTAGAATTACTTATGACGAGTTCACCATCGTCATCATCATTAGAATCAAGCACGTCGGGCAGATTCGATCTGTACTTCCGTAAATTAAAGCCTCCGCTAGCGAGAGCCGCGGATACCGATTTTTTAATATGACCAAGCTCGGATTTAGATTGTGCTCCTGTCAACAAATCATCAACGTAAAAATCCCGTTGAATAACGTCCTTGATATGAACGTCACTGCACTCTTCACCTACTTGCCAGAGACAGCGCGTGGAAAGAAAACTGGCACTAGAAAATCCATACGTAACTGTATTTAGTTGCAAAGTACGTAAAGGCTGTGACTCATCTTCACGCCAAAGAATCAGCTGCAGATTGCGATCAAACTCATCGACCAAGATCTGTCGGTACATTTTCTCGATGTCACCTGACAGCACATATTTGTGAAGACGAAATCGAATCAAAATATTGAACAGCGAGTCTTGAATATTTGGCCCAGTCATTTGAAGATCGTTCATAGAGAATCCAGAAGAAGTTCGTGCCGATGCGTCATACACGACTCGAAGCTTGGTAGATTCACTGCTTTCCCGAAGCACAGGGTGATGCGGCAAATAATATTTTACAGAAGAAAGATTCTCATTATAATCAGACAAATGGCCTAATTGAGCATATTCATTAATAAAGTTAAAATAGAGCTCCTTAAGCATAGGTTGCCTTTTTAACCGTGATTCAAGGTTAAGAAATCTTTTATGAGCTGGACGAAAAGAATCTCCTAGGCAATCTCTATCCTCACGAAGGGGAAGTTTTACACAAAACCTACCATCCTCATTACGAGTGGTGTTTGACAAGAAATGCCTTTCACACAGAGCCTCCTCTTCGGATAATACCAATTTGTCGGGAACTTTCTCCAGCTCCCAAAATTTTGCCAATTCAGTTTTGATATCATCTGTACTCTCACTACTAGCAAGATTGCAACGTATTTCTTTTTTATGAGCAGATGACCTTGTATCAAATAAAGGACCAGCCACTAGCCATCCCAACTTCGAGTTCCGTAATACCGGATAAGTAGTATTTTTCAACGACTGTTGTTCGGTCTCTATAACATCCCAAAACAGATCGGCTCCGATGAGCATATCGACGGTATCAGATTTATTAAAGTTTGGGTCTGCCAAAGAAAATCCTGACAAGTTAAAATTTCCTACGTTAAAGGAGGTTTTAGGAAGCTTGCCAGATATAGTGGACAGAACAAGACAAGTCATATCTACACTGAAAGAGCTACGCTTAGATTGTAAACGTACGTTACATCTTTCAGGAGTGCAATTTAGTGGAGTGGCGCCGATGCCAACAATGTTCACATTAGAAGGCTGAGGAGTTAATTGAAGGCCTTTAACTACACGTTCTGTAATAAAGGAAGATTGGCTCCCGCTATCTAACAGCGCCCTAACCGTCATACAATTATTATTAGTGGGATTCACTAAATCAATTTCAGCAGTACACAAAAGTACCTCAGTGGAAGAAAAAACGGTCATAGTAGAAGAGTTTACGCTGGGGTTCTCATCTTCTTTTTTCGTGTCTTCCTTCTTGTGCAACAACTCGTGGAGCAAAGAATTGTGTCTTTGTTTACAGATCTTACAGCCACCCGGCAACCGGCAGCGCCGAGTGGGATGACCGGGTCTCAAGCAGTTGTGACATAACTTCATTGATGAAACAAAAGTCATTCTATCCTCTTCAGTTTTGGCCTTAAATGTAGGGCATTCATAAAGGCGATGATCACCCCTACAAAAACGGCACACAGATGATGAAGTCAAAGGGGCTTGCTTGGGATCGACAGAAGCAGTCATAACGCGAGTGTGCTGCTTAGTGCGCGAAGCGTTATCTGGATGTGCTTGCGAGACGCCTTTTGTAACATATTTATTACGGTTGACAGACTCAAGAACATCAGCACGACCCTTCAAGAAATCGAAGAATTCTTCAAGTGAAGGAATTTCACCTAACAAACTTTTGTTTTCTTCCCACTTGAAAGACGTTTTAGGATCAAGTTTTTCCGCAACAATATAAATAACTAGCGCATCCCAGTTCTCAGTTGGCAACCCCAAAGTTTTCAAAGCGCGCAAATTTTTTGTAATGTGATCGATAATAAACCGAAGGGATTTCTCCGTTTCTCTAACGCTTTCGATGCTGAGCAACGCCTTGAGATGATTATTTATCAATTGACGTTTATTATTGTAACGCTGATTTAATAAATTCCATGCCTCAGAATAGTTACTCTCCGTCACCTCCAAATTGGATACAACCCTAGCTGCTTCACCCTCAAGATAAGAATTTAGATAATAAAACTTATGAACATCCTTAAACTTTTTACTATCATGAACCAGTGTCGTGAATGTATCCCTAAATTCCAGCCATTTAAAGTAAGTGCCGTCGAATTTAGGAATTACGATAGTAGGCAATTTAAAACCTAAAGGATTACCGCAATCATCATGATGACAGTGCGCACTAGACCTACGTGAATGGGTGTCAGAGCTTTGATCATGAGGCGTAGCTTCATCTACAGTCATCTGTCCTAAGGCAACACAATAAAAATAGTCACCTTCCATAGCTTCCCTAACAGTTAACTCCTTTTCCTGATCCTCCGAATTTAATAACTCGATTTCCCCTTGAACTTCGTTAAATTCGGAAAATAAAAGCTCAAATTTAGAAAGTTTAGACCTTAGTTGCATAATATCCAAAGGACTAATAGGTTTTTTAGATACCAAAAGATCTAAAGTATTTTTAAACCTTGTGATGCGGCCTTTTATATTGCTTCGCTTTGTAATTAATGTTTTTAACGTCATTGTATCATCCCCAGACTCAGACATTATAAAAAGTGATCGCAAAAACACCCAAAAATAAAATAAATTAGGTAAATGGCATACGATTACGCTCCTCGTTTTGTCGACTGCACGACGCACGGAGTAGTTAGCTATCGGCCGGCTATGCAGATAGCTGATCGCGCAAACAGCGTGGCGCTGCAGCAAACACCCAACAGTCTAGTGAAAGGATGCACGGCGCAGAGCTCGAACACTGGAACGGAGAATTGCAAAGCGCCTGAGTATTGTACAGCGTAGGTACTTACGTCGTAGCGGGAAAGGAATGTGCAAGTTCAAGGTCAGCGATATTAACTGCGTTAGAAAAAAGATAGCTGATAACAGCTGCTCTGGGAAGCGTGAATGATAGATAGCATTTACGAATGATAAAATGTATGAAATACCGCAATAGAATACCTTACATTTAATTACTTTAAGTAAATAAGCAAGATTTCTAAATATTATGAATACGGTTTAGCTAAAATTTAATTATGTAAGTATTTAAAAAAATATTTGCAAATTTTAATCGAGAGAAAGATGAAAATATCAATGCATTTGTGTGCTAAAGTGAACTTATGCGCTTACAGGCCAGCAAAAGAAAGGAAAAAATATGCGTCCTTTTTTTGGGAATAAAAAATATGCGTATAAAAACGGAAGCACAGATTGATTAGGCAGAGATTTTTTTTTTTAAAGAACTAGAACTCTCGGTACTCGCAAATTAAGGGGGAATACTAATGGACTCGGTAGGAAAATAAGGAACGGGCTCACTTTTTTAGGGCAATGTGAATCCAGTCACGAAGAATGTAGCCGAAGTCCTGTTTTCCTTGTGGTGACTCCGTAGAAATGCCACCGTGTCACCTCGTCTGCTGGTGTCGTTAAACTTGCAGTTATTTGGATGAAAACTGCGTCGTGGGATCCACCTTCTAGTCTTTCAGAGAAGTATAAGCTGTGAAGAAGCTTCTATAGGCCTCCTTAGACCTCAGGAACTAAAATGGAGCGCGCTTGCACGTGGCACGCGCAACTGCGTCACAGGCACGACGAGAACAAAGGACTGCAATTTATCTTCTTATAGCAGTGTTTTAAAAATTACAGGAAGAGTCCTGTCACGGTCGCCAAAAAATCTTGTTTGCTACGAAACAAGGAGATAAAGAGAAAAAAACCGAAATTTTGATATACTAGGTATAATGCTATAGGTAAGTAATTAACAAAAACAGTAGTGCTAGTGGCGACGGTGGAATGCGGAATGGTTCGTTCGATGTGGGCTCTTGCCGGCCTCAGAGTTAAACTATTGACAATTGAAAATGAACCTAACGACGAAGGCAAAAGGTATATAATATTAAAATTACGATATTTACTTAAGCTGTATAGAAATTATTCACAAATGTAAAAAATATTGAAGATCATTGGCAAATTTGGCTGTGACGTTGATATGAGGTGATTTCTTAACATCTTTATAATATTACTAGCTATAGCACTACATACAAAGTTAAAGAAAAAATAAAGTTCATCTTGTCGTAGCCTACTACGGCGTAGACAACCAGTAAAATAAGTTGGAAAACTCTCGGTCTGTTCGGCTTTCACGGCAGTTGTATTGAATCTATTCTGATGAATATTTGGTACATATAGGTAGATAATTTCGTTGCGGACTTGCAAACGATATATGAACTTGACATTCTAAAGATGGATCAGCTACTTGTAGAAAAAATCATAAGCAAAGCATATATAGCCACGGGCGGACAGCGTGTAATAAAAATTATTATGCGTTTATAGCAAAAGCATACGTACATATGATTTTATCTCTTGTTTTAGTGCCGTGTTAGCGAAAAAAGCGCAACAGGTGGTAACTAAATAAATTTAGTTATAAATTTATCATAAAAAATCTGCACACAGAAGAAAACTGTCTGTTAACCTTTACTAATTTTAGATACTTCACTAAGTTTTATTTTAATATTTTTTATTTAGTATAAGACTACCTATTTTTGTGAATGCTGTACGCACCTGTAATAGGCATATGTAACAGATACAGTAGAATTTAGTGTAATTAATTGTAATGATAAAATATGTATGCTGTTGGTGTGTCTAACAAATAATAAAAAAAAAGACGCTTGTAAAGACATGATTAAATCTTTGAAAAGTTGTTCAGTTTCATATACTGAGTTACCACTCAAGAGCTTTTGCGTTTAGCTCACATGTTGTATATTGTGGTGTTGCATCTCTGCGTAGCCACTTTGCTACATCGCTGTGCAGCCGTGCCAGAACTTCGGCGCCCGACTTGCCCTGGGCGCTGGGGCGCTGCTTTGTCGCCGGTGGACCGAGACATCTCGTTATTCGTCCCATCTCGTTTATTCGTCCCGGGCCGTATCCTCGTCATTACGACTGTCTGCCTGGTTAACCCTGTTAGGCGACTCGATTTGGACGGAATTGGAATCGCAAATAATATGACGCCAATTTGAAAGCGGGCGACTCGTTGCGATTGTAATATTATACTTTGATGATTTGATTGGGTTTGCGGATTGAAAAGGGAAGATTGATGGTTTGCTGCGTTTTTAGCTCAGATTAAAAAGTTCTTCATATGAAGTTTTTGGTCTAGCGATCATTTAGTCGTTATCTCGTTCGGGCAAACGGCCAAGCAAAATTTATCTTTTGGCATCTTGTAAAGGATCCATTATGACGAGCCGTTATCAAGTGGCCCGAGTGTTTGTGAGTTTCTCAACTGCCCCGGCGGGATTGGCCCTGGACATTCATTATAAAAGGTGAACTAACTTATGTTTTAAGATTTTCGTGGTTGTTCACTACACTAACATATCACAATTTGCGGGTTTGTTACCACGCTTATATTTAATATTGGATATTTCGGAACGGTTACACGCTCCATGGTCACGAGTAGACCCGCAAATTGTGATAACGTTAGTGTAGTGAACTAACATCCTACTAGACTACATAGAAAGCACCTAGACAAGTTTACCCTTAGTTATGAACTAATAGGGGATCGGACCGTTCACAATATTTTATGTTTTTTTTTCAAATATAGATTAGTAGCAGACGATTCGCGAAGAAAAAAACAGAATCGGTTGACAAACGAATTTATAGTGATTTTTTAAAGTTTTAATATGTCTGTCTCTTTCAAAAACGATTTTTTGTATGGAGATTATATGGCGTTACTAACAAATGACGTCACAAGTGGGCATGTGCCTCTGTCTAATCTTGAATTTCAAACCTCTATAACTCGGTCAGTTTTAAAGATAGAGCAAAAATTCTTTTAGTGTTCGATAGCAGAAACTAAGAAGTCTGGATTTATAAAATAAAAAAAAGTAATCCGATCCCCTATTCTTAAAGCACACTTACATCAACACCATGTTAAGTTATATCTTGCGTTACCCCTATTTCTTGCAATATAAAGAGTTTTCTCAGAAAACGGTTTCAGAATGACCATATAAGCAGCCATGTTACTCCTTTTCCGGCCGTTGGGTTTTTCGGAGCCAATAACTCGTTATCTACATATCGGTATCAAACGCGCCGCCTTCCAATAAAAAACAGTGCAAAAGAGTCGATAGACAGAGACGTAGCCAGAATACTTATTGGACTTCAAGGTCTGGTAAAATATTGCCCCCGGTATGCAAGACACTCGAAAATGCAGGCCGAAACAAATTGAAGCAATTGATTTCAATAAGTTGTCATTTAATTTTTAGGGGTCTAAGACTTCTGCCCGCAAGTCCGAGCCTGTTATGCTGCACTTTGGTGAAATGAAATACAATGAAATGAATAATTTATTAACTTTTGGATGTTACATCTCTTAGTTTCGTCGTTAAATTTTTTTGGGTGAGTTCATTACACGATGGTAAATAGATCAGTTAGGAATAAAAACAACCGATGAAAACTTAAGCACCCAAATGATAATTAGCCTAAGAAGCGCTCGTGCATAATATTATAGTAACATCATATTATGGGGGATTACAAAAGTTAAACAAACCCTAGTCTGGCCAGGGATAGGTTCTCATTCAAAACGTCTTCCTTCCTTCGACGTTAAGATATTCGGAGTATGTTATAGTAACCAATACCTAAGATCCTAAGACAAAATCAAACAGTATAACGGTCCTAAAAGTGGCTAAACAAACTTTTATTAAGTTAACGTAAAACAATTTTTTAAATATAGAATTCCTCCATCCGTCTCTACAGGTCTCATCGGAATCAGCTGTCTGGGCGATTTATTCCACACCTCGGATTACCGCCTCCCTTACCCGACCCTGTATATCATTGCTAACCACCTCCTTATCTGATGATGGTTCAACTTACCTACCGAGAGACCGGTGGTTAACAGCCTCCGTGGCCAAATGGTCGGTATTTCGCCGCTCATTACGCAGGTTTCAGGTTCGATTCCCGGTGAGGACACTGTCAAGCAATAATCTCTTTGTGAGACTTTCCCCAGTTTAGGACTATGCAGGCTGAATCACCTGATTGTCCGAAAAGAAAGATGATTCCGTGCTTTGGATTGGTCCCGGCAATTTTGCTTGACTTGGCAGGGGCACTGCCGTGCCCCCAGATAAGTGGTACTTACAATTTCTTTACTTTCTTATTTCGATCCCAAAGTGACGCATAAGGTCACCGATGCGTCTTATTGACCTGTCACAAGTGTGGTGACAGTTCTCTGCTGACAATTGACTTAAGATCCTACCGGATATCGATCAATTAGGGTTTAACTATGTTAAGCTTGGGTTACATGGTGGGATATCGTGTAGGAGTTATTCAAAAGAGAGAAACCATACTGACCAACCAACCATATATATATAAATGTGGGAGTGTGTTGTTTGTCCTTCCTTCTTTGAAAAAATGATATTCCTACAGAAAAATCAATAGACACGTGTTGGCAGCTAGTCAGTTTAATAACCTTTTAGGGCGTATTAGACTATGAAATAATAATTTTACTTTTTACGATCACGCTACGTCGTAGCAAGTGTAGTACTGCAACGCGTAGCACTTTCGAGAAGATCATATTTTACTCTGTAGAGTTTCTAGGACTACCACTTTTAAAAACTTATCATGAGAATATTTTGTTAAAATTAGAGGGTTATTTTCTATTGATGGTTAAAATATTTATATCTATAATTGTTTTATTAGCATATTGGCTTTGATACCGAGTGAATTTAAATAAAAACTCCAATTACATCAGTATTCCAATATCATATTGTGATATTCAAATAATTGGAGACATTAAAATATTGAAACAATGTGTGCTAAGCTCAACAAACAGATGTCGGCCATCTGCTCATATCTTAATACGCTGGTCTTATTGGAACAATGAGCAAGAATGTGCAGGCCATTATGGTAATGAGTGTGAAGGCATTATTTATTGCCACTTATTATTGCTTGCCCTTGTTTGCGCGAATTAAGCCCTAATGGTAGTTTTTTTATTGCTCTGTACAGGTTGTTCAGGGTATTTGATTAGGTGTGCCGTTTTCCAGTCATCTGCCTGCATCCCAATTTTCATTAAAATCTGACGTGGTCAGGTCATACACATATAAGTGGTTAGTCAAAGGTTGACTGGAAGAGATCCCTCACGGGATAAATCCGCCTTTGCACTGTAAACTTTCCTTGTGACTTCTTATTGTAATGTTTACTTTCATTGTGCAATAAAGTGTTTACATTACGTACATACAAGTTTAATATAAGTTTAATATAAGATTGAAAGTGTAATTCGTTGCTACTGATTATAATAAAAAAAAAACAAAACAATAGTTAAACTTAACCCTACTAAAATAACAAAATACCTCATAACATAATATTAACCTCTCTATAGATAGGTACTTTATATAAATAAATAAATAAATTAAATTTGTTTATTCTCATGTAATATTATTACAGTGTAATTCGTCATACATTAAATTAAATTAAATAGATAGTTAAAGATGTCATATTTTATAGGTACAATCAGAAATTCCGATATTCAGGTTTGGTACATAATTATTACAACAATATTCTGAGGTACACAGTCAGATACACTGACCTTACTACACTATTTGTGGAGATGTGAAGCCTTTTCAGAAATTATACTCAATATTCGATATTTTTTACTTAATTATTGCAACATGTTGAACAGGTTATGTGAATTTAATTTTGATTACTTCCACTTTCTTGAACACACTATACATACTTCAGTTATAACTTCACTAGCGTACTTTATGATAAGTACTAAGTATTACTTAGTATTTATTGTCATCGCACTTCTGCGCGTTGATTATTTATTGTTCCAAGCTTTCTAGTGTGTTTTTGTATGACAGCAATTCTAGCTCATTTTCCTTGTGGGCTAATTGCTGGAATCCGTGAACGTTTCTTTAATGCTTTTTAGTGGTTATATATTGTACCATTAGTGTCATTATTGCCATTACACACTCCATAAAATATTACTTGTTTATGTCTTTAGTTCAGACCCCTGTAGTGCTTAACTCCCTTTCCCTATGCAATTTAAATTAAAAAAATAAATTCATACATCACTCAGAAACGTCAGAGTTATAAACCAAAAGCGTCTGATTAGTAAATAATCTGGTTCCAACGGCTTAGCGTGCCTTTCGAAGAACGGAAGTATCTTAACAAGATATATCGGATTTTCAGCCTGAAATGTCCGTACCCATGTCGCCAGTCACACGAAGTGATTTTCAATGTCTTCATCGGAATTCGAATTAAAACCCTCAGGAAGCCATCTCTTGAGATGGCCACTCTGATCGTTAGGCAATGGAGGCAGTTTCTTATTCATGACATTTTTATTAAAAAAAGGAGATGCGATGACTGTGGAGTTTCTTCGGTGCGCTCTTCTCCACAGATTCCGCCATTGTGTTAGTGAACTCACCCAAAAAAATGTAATGACGGATCTAAGTGATGTAATAACATAATAAGGAAATAAATAATTTTTGATTTGATTTGATTTGACAATTATGATTTCAAAATTCAAAATAGTTTATTTGCATAGAATAGGTGTACATGGTCTTATAAAGTAAAAAAGTTCTCTATTCCGCCAACATACATTAGCATGCAAAATAAAATAAGATTATAGTCAAAGTACTCGTATTTAGTTCAAGAAATTCATGCACACTATATAGACAAAGATTTATAAGCCACTCTCTTAATTTTTTGATCATGCCATTAGTTGGACCTTCTTTAAATCTGTCTGGAATTTTATTATATACTCGAACACACATACAATAGGAACTTTTCTGACAGAGTGCAGATTTTAACGTTGTTAGAGCGTCGGTGGTCTATAAGTGGCTAGGGCCGCTGCCTGCCATCCGGGAGACGCGGGTTCGATTCCCACCACGTACCAATGTGTTTCCGAATTTCGAATTCATATGTACGTTTATTCGACGCTCTTACTGTGAAGGAAAACATCGTGATGAAACCTGCACACTCCTGTGAAGAAATTCAGAGGTTGTGTGTGTAGTCGACCAACCCGCACTGGGCCAGCGTGGTCGACTAAGGCCTAATCGCCCTAATTCAGGATAGGCTTGAGCCCCTCGGTGGGGACGTACCTTTGTGAGCTGTTGATGAGTTGAATCTAAAAACTAAATCCTTAGAAATGTTTCACCATCTTTTTCAGATCTCTTTTTCATAGTACATTATAAAAAAAAAAGAATTGCCGCTATCAATAAATATTACAGGAATATATATCTCAAGGTATCACCGCCACCAATCTCGCCTAACCCAGATGTGGCAAGCGTCCACAGACTACAAAACCTATCATCAGGCCGATGCATATCTAAACCCTGATACATCTATTACAGGCCAACGACCATAATTATAAAGCACAAAGATACAAATATCTTCATTATCAACCCAGATGTACAGAAAAGTGTAGAAGGTGCGAAATGGGTTGTAAAATTAAGACAACAAGGTTAGCGGTACACGATGACGACGATGTCTCCTCTAAAATTAATTGTCACTAACAATAAGTGAACCGAGTCACTAGTCACTGAGTGGGGTACTAAATCTTACAAGTTAACACATTTTATTTTATTCTGATTTCGTAATTTTTTTTACATTGTAAAGTTATATAAACTATGGACAACTTTTTTATGACATTAACATTATAATTAAATACTTAATTAATACATTGACAAGGTGGACAGATGACTTGGTGAAGGTTGTTGGGCGCCGCTGGTGGATGCAAATAGCGCAGGACGGTTCACGCGTTGGAAACCTACTCGTATGGAGGCCTATGTTCAGCAGTGGACGATAAGTCGTTTTCATAAAAAAAATATAAAAAACATTTTAATTATCTAGAGTTCGAAACGATGGGACTGCGATGTTTTGTATCGTAACGATTGTTTTTCGTCAACGTAGACAATTTCTTAAGACTTATTTTCTAACCTACTGATAAGTATACCAAATTCGTAATATAGCGTCACAGACTTGTAGGGAACAAGTGCGCGCCCGCCATCTTACCATTTTGGTCGAAATAGTGATTAGGACCAATAAAAATAATAATTGAGGACTTATTTCACATTTAAGTTAGTCGAGCTATATTTACTATTTACAGTTAGTCTGAGGTTACACTACAATCGCCATTCGAAGTTGAAAAATTGTCGCCTGTAGCGACGACCGGCGACCGAACACCTTCAAATAACAGGGTAGGCAGGGCTTCGTTAATTAATGACTCTAATAGCCCAGTTTCGTATCGCACACATCTCAATTTATGTATTCCGTACGATTTAGTATGGATGTTATTGTAAGGTGTGCATTTGAACGGTATCAATGGTCATAGGTGGTTTCTGTGTTAGTGAACTCACCCAAAAAAATGTAATGACGGATCTAAGTGATGTAATAACATCCTATGGAAATAAATAATTTTGACTTTGACTTTGACTCCGATCAAATCTTCTAACTGGGTATATTTTGCTTTTCATGAATCCGGTGGTTGATATGTCAAAAAGATAACTTAATAATGGAAAATCCAAGAAATATTTGTTGATGACGACACGCCGTCAGAAGCTGTAAAAGTTTTTTGTAATATTTAAGTTTTTATTAAATTCTAACAACAGAATAATAAAATCAAACATAATTAATTAAGTTAAGTTTGTCGTTAGTCAAGATTTAATACTTTCTTTAATAATAATAATCCTAATTTAAGGTAGGTTTACGCCGTGTGGTGACGGCAGAGTAGAATACATTTGTCACCAACCCCTACTCTTCCCGTGGGTGTCGTAAGAGGCGACGTAGGGACTACACAGTGAACAGGGAACGGGCAGCAGCGCTCTCTGATACAGTAACCTTTTAATCTGCGATCTCCAACCCGCCTGCCAAGCGTGGAGATTATGGCAAAACCAAACACTTGAGTGGAGGAGGCTCATAGCCCAGCAGTGGACTGCAACGGGCCGTTGATGTTGATGAAGGTAGGTTTATTTTGGTGTACTCATAACAACTTAACTCCGAAGCTGTCTATGCGATAGTAGGCTTAATTCAAATATCAAAGAAATATCAAGTCAATTACCGACCACGTAAACACTTATAATGCTATTCACAATACATAATACAACTGAGGACCATTTATGAATCTAAACAAATGAATTTAATCATCGAACGTAACCAACTTTCCTAACAAAGTCTTGTTAAAATTGCAAATTAAAATACTCATTACGAGTTTGTATTACAAAGCAGCTGTGCACATTTTAATAACACGGTAAGCGCGCTTCGCGTTGAGCCCTAATGGTTCTGTACATTACTTTTATTGCACAACAATCTAAATGACGACATAATTGATATTGAAGGCAGTAGCTTACGGCTGTTGGCGGTAAGATGTATGTTTTCATGTCTATCAACTTTTTTTTTGCAAAGTGGGTGGGCAAATGTATATTCCACTTAAAATAGTACAGTTTTTGATAGTGGTTAATTAAAGGCGGTTACGATACAGGGTATTGGTTTTTATTATTAATCTGCCTGTACTGTTACCCATAATAAACGTTTTATCTATCTATCTATCTATCTATTACACATTTCTCTAATTCTGACTGAACTGTCAAAAAATAACTAGATAGGTGGGTTTTTATATTCCATACAAGATTTGATTGTTGTTAGCCGTAGATTCATCGAACTGTTATTTTAATCGTATTGTACGTTGGATACTTGGACCTCAGTACTTGTTTTAGGAAGCCCCCATAAGTACATTTTACGGAAATAGATTGCTGCAGTATCTTATTCCATCCTAGACCTATATTGTAACTCTTCACGTTATAAAGGAAAATTTAAACAATTCTTTCTCGAAAATCATTACTTAGGTTTAAGCGGATAGTTTCTTCTTCATATTTTATTTAATACTATGTATGTTACTAACGTTCTGTAACTGTAATTTTTCACACATACAAGCGACTCGCTTACACAGATAAACCCTGCGAGGTTTGAGTGTAAGGTTAATTTCATGTCCATTTTGTATAATATTATGTTGTTAAACAAATCAATAAAAAAAATCAATTATTGTCGAACAATTTTAATTTTGGTCTATACCAAATTCGATATATAGTGCTACATAGACATATTTATGCACCTGATATCTACTGTTGTAAATAATCACGTGACACTATTGGATTTCTTATGATGATATTATTTTTTTCTATAAGGAACCATAGAAAATAGTAACAAGTTAACGAGTGCAGCTAATATCCGCAAGCTAGCTATACCTAGTTGGAACTGCAACTGCAGTGCCATGCGGCATGCACTAGCTGCGATAACCGACATAATATATTGGTTCACGACACGATATGTGAAGGTCAGGTACTGCCACCCTGGGGCTGCCTAGAGTCTTGCGCATGCGCAGGTCACAGTTTTGTAAGAAGAATATCGACAAGACTTCTTTCTGATGAAAATAAAAATAAAATGTTTTATCGAAAACAATAACTGCCTTAGATATAGAGTGTGGGGGAGGGATTTGGAAAGAAGTGAAGGGTGTTAGTCAAATCACAACACATACACATCACATACACAAGTCACAACACACACACATACACAAAATCTCTCGAGTAGTTCAGTCCGCTTAACTAAACAACTTTTATACAGAACTTTTCTTAAATCTCTAAAAAAATTTTTATCTGAACAAGTCAATTAGCATGAAATGTAAAAAAAAAATTTTTGATGCGTTGTATAGGTACCTATATATGTTGTAGGTAACATCTGGATTTGCTGTCAGAGCGTTGCGATTATCGGAGTGGTTACGAGGACTCTGCTCAAAAATGTTTGACGTAATATCATCGGTGAGGGTTGGTCGACGAAAATATGATTATCATCGCCAAACGACGAGGAGGAACGACTCTATTTTTATTTTTGAACGTACATCAACAGCTCATATACGTCCCCACCGAGGGGCTCGAGCCTACCCTAAATTAGGAAGAAGAATTCTATTTTATGTGTACTTTAATTAGATATTAGATATTACTTTATTTCAAGCAGCTAGCATTAAGTCAGTACACAAACTGTTGGTATTAAGTTCTTAGGCATGAGCACCCCAAGTAAGAAGACAGTTAGAATGCTACTAGTACCTAGAAGCTACACAATCGTTGTAGTAGATTACATCAACAAGCAACCTCAAACATACAATTAATCTTCTTGTTTGGATCTATGCATAAATCATAGTTTTATATTTTGTGTGCAACAGTGCTAATCTAGCTACTAATTTTAAACTAAAAACTCCAACGACATCCATCCATCCAACTTTCGCCTATTATATCCAAAATGTTTATTTGGTTCGTTAGTCTATAATCCTCTCATTTTAAACCAAGGTTCTTCAATCTCGACTCGCCTGAGGGGTATACTGGGGTAATACCCACTACCCCCAAAACACAGTGGTTATTATGAGCCGCTTAGGAAGCAAAGCGTTGATTATCTCGGTAGCGTCGGTAGCGACCTCTGAACTCAGTTAGTGGTGTCGATTTTAACTATTACTACTCTTTTAACACTTTTTATTTTAGTTTGACGATAGGTGTAGGAATGCTTGGCAGCTTGCTGTATAAAAGATCTCGGGTTCGATTTCCGCTAGAACTATATTTGAATAACGAATTTCGATGTTTGTTATTTCTATGACCACGCGAAATCCTGTTGGAAAATCACGCCAGCCAACTGGACCAACTAACTGCGCGCGCTATTATATAACTAGTTGTGTTACCCCTGCCAGGTGGACTGATGACCTGAGGAAGGTCGCTGGTGGTGGCTGGATGAGGAAAGCGGGTGATCGTGCGCTTTGGCGTGCCCTTGGGGAGGCAGCAGTCCAGCAGTGGACTGCAATAGGCTTATTGATTGATTGATAGTTGTGTTATAAACTACATAAAGTGTAGCCACGGCGGTGCTTCAATGCAGACGCTGTTTAAATCGTCTGTAACAGACGTTTAAGGCCAATTATGATGATGAATGATCAAAGAGGTGTATGGGGTGTGTCTGTATATAAACAAGGACTTTTACTACGGCTTATTTATCACCTGACGATCCCCCTTTTTAGGCAGAAAATAATCGAAACGACGAGACAATATTCTTTGGAGTTTTCGTCAGAATCAACGCCAGTGTTTCGTTGTCAGGAAGAAGCGTCGCAAAGAGCTTTGTCGTTGTAATGGAGCCCTGGGGCGATATTCCGGTGCACGAACCAGGGGGTAGTACCTACCATGTTGAGGCCAATTCGGAAGTTACGCTCTTATATTATACAGCGTGCCGTGTGGTGACGGCAGAGTAGAATACATTTGTCACCAACCCCTACTCTTCCCGTGGGTGTCGTAAGAGGCGACTTAGGGACTACACAATACATTGAATTTAACAGGGAACGGGCAGCAGCGCTCTCTGATACAGTAACCTTTTAATCTTCGATCTCTAACCCGTCTGCCAAGCGTGGAGATTATGGCAAAACCCTCCACTTCAGTGGAGGAGGCTCATAGTCCAGCAGTGGACTGTAACGGGCCGTTGATTTTGATTTGATTATACAGGGTGTTAAAAATATCCGAATAGCGGATAGGGGAGTTCTGTTCATGAAACTGAATGACTTTCTCGAAGAAACATAGGCTGGCAAATGACAAAAATGTTAAACCATTCGTACATAACCGCTCAAACAGATCATCTGTATACTGCTCGTATTACGGGAGATGCGTTGTTCCTTAGGGAAAGTTGTTGATTATTATTGTAACCCCTGTTGTAAATCAATGGGAAGGACAGTCAGCTAGTTAGTAATAAAAACGAAAAGGATTTTAAAAATAGGCTAGACTTGAAAATTCGGTGTAGAACATGTGTTTTAGAATTGAGGCTACTATCCTCTGGCCCAGACGGTAGGGTTGCGACCATAGATAAATAAATGTGTTGCCATCTCTGCTTGGCTAGCGGGACAGATTGGAGGGCTGAGATGTAATCAAGTTAGGTGGACAACTGGACAGACAAACAGACTGCAAAAAAAATTAAATTTTTCATTTCTTTCTTGTCGGAATTATGGTGAAAGTTTATTAGAATAACATCCTCTGTCACTATATTGGTGAATAATTCCGTTAACATCGAGTCGTTTACGCCATGTCCGGTGACGATGAGTTCGATTTCAATAACGTCGATTCGTTGGAGGTTTGCAAACTCTTCGCAAAGTGTATAACGAAATTTTATACATTAAACATTACAGAGATTTCGGGTTTGAAACCCGGTGGAGACACTACTTTATCACGAAAAATCACTTTATGAAATTTTCCTCAGTGTAGTTAGGACATTGAAGGGTGAATCATCCGATCTCATTGTCCGAAAAGTAAGATTATTTCTTCCATGCTTTGGAGCCTAGGGCCGTTGCTTCAAGCCGTTAGTCCCGGCTATTATCTACGGAAAATTTACGAAAGGCATTTCAGAGGCCGTGTGACGGCAGAGTAGAATACATTTGTCACCAACCCCTTCTCTCCCCGTGGGTGTAGTAAGAGGCGTATTAGGGACTACACATTGAACAGGGAACGGGCAGCAGCGCTCTCTGATACAGTAACCTTTTAATCTGCGATCTCCAACCCGCCGGCCAAGCGTGGAGATTATGGCAAAACCCTCCACTTAACTTAGTGGAGGAGGCTCATAGTCCAGCAGTGGACTGTAACGGGCTGATGATTTCAGAGGCCTTTGGGGGCTCCATAAACTCTACCACCAGAGTTTGTGAGGTCGGTTGTCGACCTTCCAACCCACTCGAGAATGAAGAAGACCGAGTGCCCCGTGTTTAATCAACAGCTCATATACGTCCCCACCGAAGGGCTCGAGCCTACCTTGAATCAGGGCGATTAGGCCTTAGTCGACCACGCTGGCCCAGTGTGGGTTGGTCCACTTCACACACAACCTTTGAATTTCTTCGCAGAAGTGTGCAGGTTTCATCACGATGTTTTCCTTCAACGAAAGAGCGTCGAATAAACGTACATAATAATATGCATCCAATATTTCCCGTGTTTATATGTGTTTTATTAAAATGTTCTCCTTAACACCCGACCTAGCTTCAAAACTTCAAACTAATTGTAATTAAACGTCTCTGTTGTCATCCGACGTCAAAGGAGCTCGTTTACGAGATATTTGGGCGGGAATAATCAAGTCTCAGTCTCCAGGTTGAAGAGATGATGCCTGGAGGACGATGGTGGAAACTCCACTTCCTGTAATCACAATTCACACTATTATTATAAATGTGAAAATATATTTGGATGTTTAGATGCTTGTTCCGCTTTCACGCCTTAACTACTGAGCGGATTTGGATGAAATTTGGAATGGAGATAGTTTGTACCCTGGATTAATACATTTTTACGGGAAAAAATCGTATTCCCACGGGAAAATCTTACATAACGCAAGCGTAGCCGCGGGCGGACAGCTAGTACAAAAGTCTACGAGCTAGGGTACCTATAGAAGTGAAAAATGAAGACATATCTATTCCAATATCTACGAAAATACTTTGGAAAGTTTCGAATAAAATCACTATTTAGATAATAACTGAACTTACAATCATTAAAAATAATCACGTTTAAAGTATTAATAATAATCACTTAGGTAATAAACGTACAAGAGATAACAAAGATCACAAATCAAACTCATTCAAATCTTCAAATGATAAAACAAATATCAAAGTGGAAAAGTTTATATTACTTATTTTATTCCACGTTTTTGAAACAATTTGACGTCACGTTCGAAGATATTTTTTATTCCCTTTCTTATCTATTTATCTGCGTAATGTCGTATCCAGGTTGAAACAGTAAACTCGTCTGGAATAGTGAATAGTTCTAGTCTGGGTTTTAAATTACAGGAGCAGATGAAATCGCACTGTAATCGATAGAAATAGCCAGGCATATCTAAAAGTGAGCTGGACATTCTTCTTAATCAGTTTCATATTTTGCGAGGGACACCGCACAGAAAACAGTCTGTCTCATAAAGGAAGTTAGGCCAGTTTCTTTTTG
The DNA here is from genome assembly GCA_951230895.1 of Carpatolechia fugitivella. Classification (NCBI taxonomy): domain Eukaryota; kingdom Metazoa; phylum Arthropoda; class Insecta; order Lepidoptera; family Gelechiidae; genus Carpatolechia; species Carpatolechia fugitivella. The sequence continues at coordinate 1,949,210 of OX579659.1, read as the reverse complement.
TGTTAGTTCTTGTGTACTAATAAAAAGCAAAAACCTCGTTATCTTTCGCTTACCTTCTGAAATCGAAATACAGCCTCAGTGGAATTTGTCTGTAGTTACGTTAATAATTGTAAATATTTGGAAGCTTTCTAGTTAGAAATAATTCATAAGGCTTACAGAGCACCAGTTGAGCAGCAATTAAGGTAACAAGATCTGTTTAGTTACCTTAATTATTAACATAAAATCTCATTTGCTACAGAATGTTGCTGTAGGATTCAAACTCATATACGTTCAAGCATGACACGAGCGTGATGCTTCATACTTAGTCCGTACATCTATAGCAAACATTCAAACATCAGTTCAGTACAATAGCACTTTCCGAGCCATTTCACCAGGGGGGATTCAGGGGGCGGTCTGGCCACGATAATTGCAACGTTAATTGCGGCAAATATCACTACATTACAGTTCAGAACGCGAGGGGCGTGCTCTCGTATCGATTTCGTAACAAAGCAGGTTGTAATAAAGGAGGCTTACGGCAGGGATGTAACCAGGGCAATATTTTAGGCAATACTGTTAAAATAAAGTTAACAATACTAATTATCAAAAGTACTCATTTTCTGAGAACGAGATCCTGAAGGTTGATCAAGAAATAGCAACGATATCATTAAAAAGTTTCATTTCACAATTCACAATTTACAATACTTATTTACAAAATTATACACGTCATGACGTCACATCATAATTCAGTTTCAAAAGATAAGATCTGAAAGCTGTGGTGAGAATTTGTAAAAGCAAGTGTCGGAAGTAAAAATTAATGTTTAATTTTGGGCCTGGGAGTTATTCGTGATTGTCTGAGTATGTTTCCATGACACTTCTGTTCTGACACAGGGAATTCTAGTAGAAAGTTATGATTGTCAATGCATGTATTTATTAACTTTAAGATGGCGCCCCAAATATCTGAGTCCTATCAGCGGCCCCGTGCGGGCGCAGGTGTAGCAACGGAAGAGGCTCGCCGCGGGCGGGGGCGGCATCGGCGGATATTTATTGCCCCAGAGATAGCGCCCCAAATATCTTCATTAGCAAATCGCCCACCACCATCGGAATAAAGTAGATGTGTTAGGTTAGAGTTGGTCACTATTATTATTTATTTGATTTTGGTGATTAATTCTATGGATGGGACATTTTTTGACCGAATGATTTAGAATGTTGTTTGTTTTCAGTGATTCTGTTAAATCATAAAATAACAAAAAAGTATGTTTCAGCAAATGATATCGAAACGGTACGATATACGAATAGTTATGAAAAAAAAAATACTCGTCGACTTAAGAAAATTTTCCTCTTTTGTTTTGTTTTTTCCAATTTAAAATGTGAAGATTCTTCTTCACATAGGTAGGAAAGAACCAAGTGAAAAAAACTTAAATGATTAATTTCTTTTTTTTAAATCAGTTAAATGAAAAACAGGACAAAAATAGATTTGACACTTTTACTGATAGGATTATCATTAGTAATCTTTCAACGCTGACCTATGCGACGACCTCATGACCTCTTAAACTCATAACTATAGGTCCATATTAGGACTCCAGAAGGGCCGGCGGCAGCGAGGGCAATTAATAGACCCGTAATTATACTCTTGTAGGTGTTTGTGTGATTTATAAAGTGGGCACACATTTTAATTCACACAAACACAGGTTATTATCACAAGCTTTATAAAAAGCAACATGTTAGACACTTGAATTGACGAGTTTATACAAGTATTGAGTTGCGTATAATGCCTATAGATATTTGCCATGCCATTTGACATGCTATGCAAAAAATGTGGTTAAATGTTTTTGTACTTGTCTTTATCTAACATCTTGCCTGCCTGCACCACCACATTTTAAGCAAATAAATACATCTTATTCTTAAGTGCTCTTAAATTAGTTGCAACGTTTATTACGAAAGAACAAACCAACTAACTCTTCGTAAGTATTTATAAATATTTGTATGATACAAAGTGCAGGAAATTAAAGGTAAGTGTAGGAAAGCAAACAAGATATAAATTTTTGTAAAAGAGCAATTCTTAGGGTGGAAATATTATTCCAGAGGAAAGGAAATGAGGAATTTGGTCAAAAATTCAGGGAAAGGAGTAAGTTTGGTATGTGGTAATCTATGATTTTTACGAGAAAGGTAAATGTATGTAGGAATGAAAGGGAACGGAACGCAAGAAGTATTAGTGTAATGGAACGTTATTATTGTGAGTGAAAGAGAAAGTATATGTGTGAGAGAGAAAGCAGTTTGAAGAGAGATTTTGAATGGCGGACAGTGTCGGGATTGTAGAAGAAGTTTTTTGAAAATTAATAAAACTAGGTTTTGGATAAGAAGCTGTTTATTTTTGAACCTCAGCATCCCACATGTATGAAAAAAAGGGACCAATGGTATTCTCATTTGCAATTGGTCCTACAGTACAGAATTCGCAGAGTTTTTGCTAAATTGTACATCAAGAGCTGTTCAAAAGAGCTGTCGCCGTACAAGGCGTGAAACCGACCCACTATTTTGGCGAATGTGCTAACTTTTTGCCGAAGCCGTTGTCGGCAAAAATTCGCTTTTTGTCAGAGTCAACGAGACCGACTTGTCGGCTTGTCGGCGTATTTATGACGTACTTTACGAGCTTTGTAAGCGAGACATTCGAATTCTTTGTTTTTGGCCGTGAAGGCTGAGAGACCGTTTTTGTTATAATGATACCACGAGTAGAGTATTCTCCAAAATAATAAAAAGTTTTTTATATAGAATTAATTTTAACGTAAGAAGCTAAGCTGCGAGTGCGCACGCTATGCAGCACCAAAATTGAAGTAGACCACAGATTCAAAACCATTTTTTGAAAACAGTGTGAGATTCCTGATGAAACGACTTGAAACGTTTTAATTTCCAAAATGTTTACGTTTTTCAATTACAGCCTTTCTTTCGTAGCGTTTAGGCTTACTTTTGATATCCCACGCTGCGCACTTGATAATTGGCCCCATCAAACACTTACAACCGCATGTATGTTTTGTCTGTGCGTGTATGTACGTAATTACACTCAATCACACTTCGTTAACGACGAATCTGACGCGATTAACACTTGCTAGCTTTTTTCCCGCGCACCAATCGTGGCAGCCATCTTGCGTAATTGCGCTGCTCAAGATGGCGGCGTTTCACGGCTTTTTTACTTTTAATTGCATAATAATACACCGGCCACTGATGGAAGTGTACCGTGGACGATTGATTAGGTGTATGGGGTCCTGCATCATTAATTGATTTATCTGATTAAATACACAGAAATAAGCACCGTAATTTTCTAACTAGTTAAACGATATACGTAGAGTAAAGATTTGATATGATTTTTTTGTCTTCATATTTTTCGTAGTTTATCAATTTTACCAAATAAAAATAAAAGGTAACACGTACAACAAAATAAATTGGTTTTATTGATTATGGAATTGAAAGTATATGTCCACAAATGCATAATGAGACACGCTTTTTGAAAAATATATATAGGTACCTACATTTATAACATATAAAAAGCCAACGATTTTTACCCCTTCTCAGCTGCCTTTGGGTTCGAAGAACAAATGAGAAAAAATAAATACTTACTTACATTTATAAACCCGTCGTAAAATTGTTTTGTCACCATTGCAACAATATCAATAGCTTCCATGAAATACCTAATAAGAAAACGTGTCACGTTTCTAACAAACCTAATTCTCTAAACCTACAATGCCCCTGATTCTGGCAAACAGGGTCTAGATATAAGTTCGTTAAATGTGTTTAGATACTTTTGAAGGAATCAAAGTTTCGTAAAACGTTTTTATGTTTTCTTTTTATGTTTTTTATTGTATTTTATGTATTTTATGTTTTTTTTTTTGTTTGATAGGTGGTCGACTAGCTCTGGTTGATCAAGCTGCCAAAATGCTTTAGGTTATAATATACCTACCCAATATTAAGTAAATACCTACTCAATATTTAAACCTGCTTGCTTGACCACCCATTAAACAGGGAAACCTAGTTTGGGAGACAGGAGTTTTATCTTACTAAACCAATAAAACTACTTGATCTTATCATAAAAATAACGTTTGTAATGTTTACTTTAGCGAAGCACTACTGGTTACTTTATTAAATATTTGATTTGATTTTACGTACCACGGAAAACTGCCTTTCTTTTCGGTCTTAGGCTCCCCAGTCTTTTTGGTAGGAGGCGTCAAGGTCGTTGCGCCATAATAATGTAATTACGTATAGACCAGCCTAATTTTACCCGAATCAGGGTCAAAACAGACCTAAATATCCTAACCTAGTAGCTTGCGCTCGCCCAGTATGCGCACATGTCCGCGCAAAAACTTCAGCGCGCATCCGCGAGACACCGCGATTATGTCATTATGCGCGCGAAGTAAAAACATAAAGGGCATTTTAGTATGCGATGATACAGCGCAATTAAACGCGCAAACATGGACTGTGCGCAGGGTTGCCGCGCACCGGGGACCCGCTCAGCTTAAAAATTGTTGGTATAACCCAATTTTTATAACTGTGCGCCTGTCAACGTCATAATATTTGCATGTTGGCAGATTTGGTATCCGTTTTGATAGGCGTCGGAGGAGGTGAGGAAGTAAGCGGGCGGGTGAATTCAATGCCACCAACATGACGATTTTGACAGCTCGAAGCGCACAGTTAAAATAATTGAGTTATATTCACCCTGATTTACACGTCATGCTCTTACAGTATTTTTAAATTCAGATTAATTTGATTTTATGACGAATGAAAGAGAGCAGATGAATTTAGATGAAAAAATGATATTGTTTTAAATAACCTAAAACAAGGGCGTAGCTGTCAAATTAAGAATTTTTAAGTCAGATGTTTTACATCCGCTCTAAAATTATGTAATCGATACAGGTAAGATTACATATTTAGGTAAGTTGGCATTTAATCATTAATGTTATAAAATAAAAACAAACAATAACACAGAAGATGACAGAAATCTTAGTAAGTATCCATATAATCCATATAAGCCGAGAATTCATTTTAAATTATGAAAAACTGTCTCTATGCAAAAAAACCACGCCACCGCCCTTGCTCCGTTACTGTGTGAAAAAAGGACCAACCAACAATCACGATAAATAATAAATAAATATGTGGGGACATCTCACACACGACCATCTGATCCCAAACTAAGCAAAGCTTGTATTATAGGTATCAGATAGCTGATATACAATACTTAAATAGATAAATACATACTTATATAGATAAACAATATCTAGACACAAGGCAAACACTAGTGATTATCACACGAATGTTTGCCCTAGGCGGGATTCGAACAGCGACCCTATGCTTCGTTACTACCGACTAGGCTACGGGGCTGTCAAAATTAAAGTAGTACTCGTAAGTAAATGGGAACTGTCAAAGTCATGATTTTATAGCCAACCAGTGTAAAAAAGGCTTATACTGAAAAAAACAATCGACGCTAAGAGAGGTTACGCTCTACGTCCGATCCAAATCCGATCCGAGTCCGTGAAAATAAAGTCCGGCGTGGCGTAGAACAAAAGTCCATCCGTCGTCGTCGAGTGCGTAAGATACCATACAAATACTACTACAGCCACACCGTCGGAACCTTATTTTCACGGACTCGGATCGGACGTAGTGCGTAACCGCTCTAAGATAAATTTTTACTACGCTACGAATATGCTACGAACTGGCTACGGTCTTGCTACGACACTACGAATCCAAAGATTTATTTAAGTAACGCCACTTGTTTTATACCTAAGTTTTATAAGCTTGAAAAAGGATTAAATAAAATATAGGTACTTGATGCAATAAGTTGGTTGTAACGGGTGTCCAAATATGGTATTTGCACTTTTAAACATCAATAAATCATCTTAATGAGGGTATGTAGCAAAAACAAATATGATGTCATACGTGGGATTTAATGGAAATTTAGTTGAAATGGATTCGTATACCGGAACTCAGCGCGCATTTTGTGTAAGAGCTTATTATCAAAACAATAATTCAATAATAACAGCTCGCCGCTTACATCGCGCGCAGTTCAATGTACGGGACATTTCTTTATCTCCCAGTGCGAATATCATTAGAAAATGGATTAAGACGTAATGGACGTCATTTGGACACCATAATTTTTTTGTCGTAAACTTTCCATTGTATGTACTTTTTGAAAATAGTAATAAAATTATGAAATGATATATTTTTCATATATCATTTTTGAGTATAAACTGCCAACACCGTTTTTGGACACCCTGTATTTTCCTGTGGGAATTTGATTTTCCCACGGTAAAAAAATATATCTGTCAGTTCCTAAATTAAAAATACTTTAATTAACGTAACTCGCAATTTCCCGTGGGAATATGATTTTTCTTTTGCATCTTTACTATATATATTTCGTGGCGTGGTAGTTCAGTAGATTGACCCTGTCGACCGAAGATTATCCCTGCGTTTCGAGACGCGCTAAAATCGATTAAAGTACCCGTAATCGCGTTCCGAATCACTGATAGCCATACATTTTTTTGCTTTTCTGATCGCTGTCAGCGCTGAAAGTCTGATTCGGAATGCGCCCTATAATTACAGGCAGACTTTCGTATGAGCATGGATTTTAATTTATAGGTAATTATTTTTAAAACGACGGCAGCCCTAGAGATGCAATTAAGCGTGAAAAAGCGATCCGGGAGTGGAGTGCGCGGGAGTGGATCGGCTTGCGGCGCGCATAGCGGCCCGGCCGAAATGTGCGGCTTTGCTGCGCCCGCGCCGCCAGTAGCTGACATTCCACTAGGAGCGCCCACAGACGAGCGACAGGAAGAGGCGACGACTGCCGATGACAACTCGCGACCGTTGTCAGCTATCTTTCGACTGGTTTAAGACAGATTCGCGTGATCATTTTCGCTCGTCTGTAAGGACGCAAAGGCTGATGCAGACGGACTGTGTGCGGACTCCATTTTAGCTGCAAAAGAATAGAATGCAGTCAGACTGCAGTAATTGCGTGTCTGGAGAGAGCGGTATTACAATAAGTAGGTATATTATTAGTTAGTTAGTTAGTTATAATCGGATGCTATCATTCAAACATGTATGAAGTGATTATTGCAGTAAGTACCAGTACCTTCCACAAATCTACCTACGTTAATAATAAAATGAGTTTGTGCTTGCTTGATAGGTTCCGAGAAGTGTTTAGGTCTTAGGCATCATAATGGTGTTATATTATATAGTTAACAAAATAGAACTTAATCTCTTATTACTTTAGTGATCTCACGCTGCTGTCGTTCATTTTAACGCGTTTTGTTTTTGTTATTTTTGTTACTTTGTTCTACTTACCTTCAAGAGGAAACAGAAAATACATTCAGTTAGAGAATTAATAATCAAATAGCTATAAACACGATTCGCACTCAATCGATCACCATGACGAGGAGTAATAGCCTAGTAATAGTGCAGGGGTCTATTGTAAATCGTCCTAGTGACCTAGGAGTACCTACCTAATGTGTATTTATCTCCTGATGTATTAGGTCTTCACTTACTATGAAATAAATAAATAAATAAAATAAAATAAATAAAATTATTTTATAGGATGCTACGAAAACTTTTTATGATACGTTTTAAAGAAATTATTTTATATTTTTTTTAATTTGTAACTGCATAGAAATTGCTTTTAAATGCCATTATGACGCCATGTAATGTACCAATTTTATTAATTAGTAATTGTCAATAAATGTATTTTGTAAGTCAAATAGAAAAGTCTCAAAAAAAGACACTTCGTCCAGCGCGTCCCCACCAGACATGGTGCCCAGGATACTGGCAGCATTCCCCCTCTGAATGGCTAGACTGATTCTTTGAGCCAAGAAGCTGCCAGCCTTGCGGTCACCAGTGGTCTCGATGAGACGCGTCGAAAGGTCCTTTAAAAGATTTTTGGCTTCCGGGCCCTATGGACCCATTGTTTTGAACCCCAGAAGTGAGAACATGTAGCTTCCCGCGAGCTCACTATATTTCTTCAGCCTCTGAAGCCGCTCCACCCACCTTTTTACTGGTCGCCCAAACGTGCGATGGGGCCAAATTAACTGCGCAGGTCACATCCCACACCAAACACCTTCCCTGCACCAATAATAAAAAAATACCAGTACCAATAATATTGAACACGTAATAATTCTATATTAATATTTAACATGTAATTGTTTGTTATTCATGAAATAAAATAAATAAATAAAAAGAGCTTTATTCACCAAAATGTTGTGGCCCTTACAAAAAATAGAAAAACAAACAGACAGTATGTATATATAGTTAGGTGGACTAGGGAACATTGGTGAACCGGAAAAACCTCAAAAAGCTAATTTTCAGAATCTCCTTATGTCAAAGAAACGAAATAAAATGATAAAAGAACCAGCACGGCCTGAATAAAACTGAAATTTAAATTAATTGAATTGAACCTTATCTACTAGATCAACCTTTAAAAAAATCTGATTCGAATTTGAACGAACTATATTTAAATCGCATTACAATGGAGCAACTAATATTCAATCGGAATAAGTGCACTTTCGATGCACTCCAACTGCAGAGTGCAGTTTAGATACAGTTCGTCTGTGAAACTCTCTATACCCTACAGATTATGCCACTAAACGACACTTTTTTGTGCGATATTGCCAGTACTGGCAGATGACCCGTGCACGAATAAAATTCTCAGTATTGCTATTTTTATTCCTTAACGGTTCTGTCCTAGAAAAAAAGGCGTATATACATACATACATACATACATACATACATACATACTACATATATACATACTTGTGTTTTCACTTACTTGTGTTTTTTTTAAATTAAATCGTTGATTTAGCTAAAGTTTTAATTTAGACTAGCTGTCCGCCCGCGTCTACGCTCGCGGTATATTAGATTTTCCCGTGGGAATAAGACTTTTTCCCGTAAAAATGTGTTAATCCAATGTATAAACTCTCCATTCCAATCCAAATTTCATACAAATCTGTTGAATACTTTAAGCGTGAAGGCGGAACAAAAATCCAAAATATATTTTCTCATTTATAATATTAGTGTGATGTGATATTGTGAAGTATGCGATGTGATTTTTAAATTACGTGTGTGTGATTGGATTAAATAGAACTTTGGAAGTACATACTTAGTTCATATGCTCAACTTTCCTAAGTAGTTTCAGGTAAAAACTAAAATGATGAAATAACTTGATGCAGAGCCAGTATTGTCTCCTTACGCGGAAACTACTTAACAATTTATGGAATAGACTTTTTCATTTTGATATAAACATAGATAGCGTGAAAACGTATTTTACAAAAACTTAAACAACAACTTATTTCAAATTCTTGGAATTATTTTAGACAAAATATATTTAAATATGACAATAAAATGCAGCAGGTTCATGCTGCCGCCTTTATGGACAAAACGTTTTCATTTGTTTAATTTGTCGAATAATCTGAATATTAATTCAAAATCTGACACACTTGTTAACAAATTTAAATATATATTTGCAATCCTATGATACAGAAAAATGCAAATTCGTTATAGCGACGTTATAATTATCTCATCAGTAAGGATGGCAGGATGTTCTGTTATTTCTTCTAGGCTTTATTCACCAAGTGTTTTAAAGTAAGAAATAAACGTAATAAAAATAAATTTTATTTATTTCTCAAAAAAGCGTTTGACAATTTTTGTTTGGGTACATTATATAAATTACAACAGTCTTCATCTTAACTAAGCTTCTGCCTCCCAAACTAAGTAAATACAATACCTGTATTTTGGGAATACTCGTTGCATAGTCTGCAGTTATAAATTACGTCAAATGCGGTTGTGCGAGCGGGACAGCGCGATATTACTGTTTCAATAATTCTCATTTCAATAAAAAGGGCATAGTATAACTATCCCTACATTGGCCTCGATTCGGGATGTCATGCTCTAATTCTAATTTTAAAATCCAGCTATCCTTTTTGTTTTTATTACCAATGAAATAGAGGTGATGAACGAATGATATAAATTTGAACGAATGATAACTTAAAATAATGGCATAGCTGTCAGTTTAAGATATTTTTAAGTCGCATGTTTTAAGTGCTCTTTAAAATTGTGCAATCGACACGGCCATAAGGTTCAAATTCGATGTTTGACAGCTCTAATATTAGGATGGCCATCTCCTGTCCCTTTTCAATCTTTAAAAGGTAAAAAGGACGCACTAACTTAAATTAAGGGTTGGAGCGTGACGTCCCGAATCGAGGCCATTATCATAGAGTGTACCTCTGCACAGTACAAGTAAGTACGTTGTTTTATAGAACTCAATTAACATAGGTAGTTAAAACATGTTCTCTACAAGCTATAGCTTCTTACTTGCTACTGATATTTACTTTAATTGCAGATTAATTGCTGGTTTGTTTATTATATTGAGTATTCTCCCTTTTTTAATTGTAAGCTAATAACATATTTCACTATTACATTATTAAGTCATCAAGTAAGTTAACTACTAAGATAATTAAAATACACACGGACATGCGCAAAATGTTGTACGGACTGTACCTAATTGAATAACTTGGTAGACGTATGTAGATATAAGCAATCTATTTTTATTTGTACTACTTTGTTATTACCTTTTGTTAATTTCTACCTATTTTGACGTGCAGGTGATTTAGATATTTTATCTGTAAACCGCATGTTATTTTTGTGAATAAATAAATAAATAAATAAATAACAAGTTAGTATAATAATGTTCACATTATTTATAGGTGTAGTCCTTAAAACTGTTTCGAACACTGAAAACACATTTTGAAAAATAAACCGCGAAATTTATATAAATGTAGAGCCAGTTATGAGTTAAGTAATTATCATCAACAGCTCATAGACGTCCCCACAGAGGGGCTCGAGCCTACCCTGAATTAGGGCGATTAGGCCTTAGTCTACCACGCTGGCCCAGTGCGGATTGGTCGACTTCACACGCAACAATGACTACAACAATGACTTCTTATTCTTATTCTTTTTTTTAAACCTTTGAATTTCTTCGCAGGAGTGTGAAGGTTTCATCACGATATTTTCCTTCACTGTAAGAGCGGCGAATAAACGTATATATATATGAATTAGAAATTTGAAAACACATAGGTACGTGGGTGGGGATCGAACCCGCATCCCCCGGACGGGAGGCAGCAATTACTTAGGTATTAATTAGGTACAACAAGCATAGCAAACTACGACATTTCACAAAGCATACTTCATATTATAAATCATGATTATGACGCCCCCTTCGCAATAAATAGTTATTTAGCTTTCTTTGCAAACTCCACACAAATCATCAATTTTGTTTTTCACCGACACTTATGTATATTTAAAGCAAAATTTCACACTAGGCAGGAGCAATTGAAATACTTAACAACGATAAGTCAATATGAAGAATGCTAATGTTATACCGTCGTATCTGCAATTGCGTCAATTTGAATTTTATGTGCCGTTTTATGGTTACCGTGTCTGTTTGTTCACACTTTTATTATACGAAGGAAAAAGTGTGATTCTTGCATTTTATAATTCTATTATTGTTTTAGCTTTTAATGTGCATATGTAAAAGCATGTTGTAGATTTTAATGCCAGCTGAAAAAAGTCACCGGGGGGCCATTTCACGAAGCTACAAGTTACAAATTACAAGTACAATTCGACGTACATTGCGTAGACGATTAGATAAAACGATAAGGTCTTACAGTTTAGGTGAATTGGCTACGCAATGAATATCAAATTGTAACTTTTTACTTGTAAATTGTTGCTTCGTGAAACGGGGCCCTGATCCGCATGTTATGACTAGTAGCTATGATAAACCCTAACAACTTAACTATGTAACGTGTTAGGTTAAAGCATTTTATTGATAATTTTAAAGACTCCATTATAAAACATAGTTTAAGAAATAACTACAATACAAGTTTCATTTTAATTTTGTTTAATTTCTATAAACAAAAATAAAGATAAGTTTACAAAATAATAATTAATATTGTGGCCCATCAGCCGCCACGGAGCTGCCGAGCACCACACGAAGAATGTTCTAGAGGATAATAATATAAAGCGTGGCAAAAACAAAAGACAAAATCGAAACGTAAGAAATCTAAATTTGAAAATGAATTTAAAATGAAAGATTAAACTGCCAGCAAGAAAGGTTGCCAGTCATAAAACAGGAAAGAGGACGAAAGCCTCGATACAGTACTCATCAGCAAAAGAGGAGAGGACTTACTTACTTACCTATACTCAGCAGTGCGTGGATGTGGGTTGGGAGTTTTCCAGGCTTCATAAAAATAATAAAAATGCTCCAGGCAACACCGCGTGCTACAACTAGCACACGATAAGGCTAACACCTATGAGTTATTATAACTATTACTTCCTAAAAAGGCAGTGACTACTATAAAAATATGTCTGTCTGTCTGAGAGCGTATTACAGGCGTTCAATGTGCCATTAAGATTCTCTGCTCGCATCGCTCGTGTTCGAAAGCAAATAAAACCAGTGTTGCCAGGTACCTAAGTGCTTAAATATTTTAATATAATACAAATATTCTCAATTAATTTGATGAATATGCATCGCTTAATTTATCTTACTTTTAGTATTTTTAGTTTCATCAAATATTGTATACACCTTATTTGAATATTTTTATCCAAAACTGTTTGCATAAAACTAACACGTAATTTATAAAGCTTTTTGGGGTACTCATTCTAACGAAAGTGAATTGCAATAAAACCAATAATTGCAATAATTCCATTGTGTTAACACTTAACTCATGCTAAGAAAAAATACAGGGTGTAAGAAAAAGTCTCATTATCCTTTAAACCATATGTGTTAGACACCACGACACCACGGACATAGTGAGAAGACTGAAAAGGACAAAACCCTTTGAGTTAGTTTAGTAAACATTAGTGTAATGTAGTGCAGTCAGTGCTTCCCGTAAAGAACACACGAACAAAGTGTCTTCCCCTTAATAGAGACAATAAGAAAAGTGTTGATGGACACATTCTTAGCTAACATCTACTTAGCAATTTAAGTTAAAATTTAATTACTCATTAGTCTTTAGGCTAGATTGTAATATTTATTTTGGATGTCTTAAAGGCAAACCAAATATAACAAATAAAAAAAAAATATGTGTTAGTGATGTGTAACAACTTTTACTATGGGGCCAACTCTGTAACTCAACAAAAAATCAGCTGTCTCATACAAATTGTCAATACCTATATTGACCATTTGTATGATACACCCTGTATAATATAACAATGGTAGCTTAGCTTTTTAAATTGTGTGATACAATTATTATATAGCTAAAAATAATCTCTTAAATATATTTTTTTTGCAATAAGAACAGTTTCAGAACCGCCTAAATCGCGATACCTCGCTTTATCTGGCAACACAGTATAAATCACATAAATCAATGTTTGCTCGGATGGTTTATGAGAGTCCGGTGCGCAAGAGCATGCATGGTTTTATCGATTCTTATTGTTAAGCTGCTTGTATATTAGAGGCTTCGTTACGCTAGGTGACGTGCGATGGAACGTGTTGACGTGCTAGTAACACATTTTAGATAAAAGACTGCGTTAGGTAACAAGATATTTGAATTATTCAACTCTTTAAGAAATAAAACAATGGTTTGTAAACTTTATACGGTCGTAACTTAAAGAAAATAGATTTTTCAATACACCTTGCTCAAAAATTGAACTTACGAAGGCAGTAAACTGTGCGGTAAATGCGTTTTACCGCACTAGTGCGATTTTATTACAATTTTTTTTTAATTCCTACGGTCTTCAGAATTTATTATTCAGCCAGGATCATTTTGACAATAAAAAATATTGAAATCGATTCATACAAAGAGAAAAGTATTTTATATTTTCTTATTTTAACAAATTGTATCAAAAATATTATCAGCCAGTAATATTTTAATTATAAAAATTAAATTATCTCGATTTAACAAATAATATTCGTAGAGGCTGAATGTCCGCCAGAGCTTTTTCTCCGTAATTATGTTTATAAAAAATAAACTATCGTTTTGTAGTTGGCGCCAATTTTGTAAAATTTTTATTTAATTGTTTTACATTGAATGGAGTGTTTTAGTTTTGATATTTAATGATAAATGTGAATAGTAAGAGTACTTAAACTGGGCGCGATATAATAAAGGCTATTTTCTACAACTTCTACATGATCCATTTTACCTGTAGTATCATAGCTTTTGTAAGGGTATTATGTATGTGCCTTTCTTATCCATTTCAATTTAATTATTTACTATCAGTTTTCTCACAAGTGTATTGAAAAACGTCGTACTACACACGGATCTTAACAAACTCGTGACATTATAAACCCTCGCCTGCGGCTCGGGCTTACAAAAGTCACCTCGTTTGTAATTTGCCACCTACGATCCTTGTATCGTAATATACTATTACTGATATCATGTATTTTTAACAAATGGATAAGTTAAGTAATAGCACAGGTAATAGTTGAACGGTTGGCGACTAATATAAAAATTAAGTAAAAAATAACGCTTATTATTTCAGGTTGCAGACATCAGGTTTTCCAAGAGAGATCTAATTATTTGGGAAACTTTAATTTATTTTATTATGATACGGTGTTATTCTAAAATGCTTTCTAACCAAGTTAGACATAATCTAATGTGTGTTGGTTTTACAATATAGGGATATGCACATATTTTTTTAATTTTATTAATCGAAATATCTCAAGTTCCAGATAAACACATAAAAAATATTTTTATCAAATATCTTGCTCAGAAACAAAGCTATAAGGCTTCAAAGTTGATGGTTAGACAGAGAGGTCCGACGTGACCTTTGACGTCATATGTCACGCGGGCCATACATTAGCCATAGAAAATTATGTTTTCGTAAGAGGTACATTTGTTTAATAATGTTGTATCTAGTTTGTTTTTCGATCAACTTCGATTCTGTTTTGACTGTTAGTATTCTATTTTTGTATACTTTCAGATGAACTATGAAAAAAACTAATATTTTGTTATGCATATTCCCTATAATCATTTTATATTTCTACAGATTCTATCTACGAGTATTCTCCTGCAACTAGGCTATGAATAAAGTATTAAACTGTGAGAATTGAGAAGTATACATTGTAGTATAGTATTCTTATCATTATGTTTATTTAATTCAGAGCAAAAAATGTTTATTGGTATTTGTATGGCGAATGAATAGGTCCCACACTCCCCATGGCCCCGTTCATTGAATATATACAAAGTTGCCTGCCGTTTTAGATCTATACAATGTATTTTTATTACAAGCTAATTCGACTTGTATTACAAACAAATGTTGCTTGTTTCTTATAATGGGGTTAATTCAGGAAACTACACTCTAATCCTAAATTTAAGTTAGTCCATTTTTTAACCTACATTTTAAAGAAGAAATATGGAATAAGAGATGCATCTCTTATTCCATATTGGACAGCTCAACATCGAATTAAGACTGTACTTTAGAGCGAACGTAAAGGCAGAGACCTAAAAGTCTTAAAAATCTTTTAACGCCCTTATTTAAAGTTAACAACCATTAACAATAATAAATAAATTCGGCATTTGAACCGTGAAGGTGCGTAGCCCCTTGGCGTTTCCATGTTTGTGAGCTGTTGATGATAATAATGATGAATTCATTTTATAACATACCTAAAACTTATAATATTTGTGGGTGGTAGTATTTTTATATACAGGCAAATACCCATTGTTTTACGACTTACGTGTGTGTGTTTGTGCACCTTTTTTTTCGTGACGAAGCGGCAATGTTAGCAATATGTAGGACAGGAGAGATATCGTGACGACTCCCTATCAGCTGTTATGTTTATGTAAGGTCGCTGCAAATTAAACAAACCACCCAACGCGTGTTCCACCTCACTTCTCATTATGTCTTTAATAAGTCTGTACAAGATACTAGTAATCTCCTTATCGGCTTACAGTTTTATAAGGGTGTACAGAAGTATCTAATAAGGTGCAAAAAACCCGTGAGTTGGGTCTTGTTTGTTACAATTCTTACTTAAATTAACATAGAAAAATATATGTATATTGTAATTTCATGTATATTTAATTACCTTGAAATATTTTTTTGCAGAATTAACATAGTCAAGTAACGTTGTAACAATAGGGGATCGGACTACTTTATTTTTATTTTATAAATCCAAACTTGTTAGTTTCTGCTATCGAACACTAAAAGAATTTTTGCTCTATCTTTAAAATTAACCGAGTTATAAAGGTTTGAAATTCAAAATTAGACAGAGAGGCACATACCCACTTGTGACGTCATTTGTTAGTAACGCCATAATAATCTCCATACAAAAAATTGTTTTTGAAAGAGACAGACATATTGAAACTTTAAAAAATCACTTTAAATTCGTTTTTCAACCGATTCTGCTTTTTTCTTCGCGAATCGTCTGCTACTAATCTATATTTTAAAAATAATTCATAAAATATGGTGAATTTAGAAACAGTCCGATCCCTTATAGGTTAGGTTCGATCGAATCCAGGCAGATCACTGTGGCCAATCAAAATCACTTTTCTTACAGGCTGTATCTCCTGTCAGAAAAGAAAGATGGTTCCGTGCTACGGAAGGCACGATAAGCCGTTGGTTTTGGTTATTATCTATGGAGTATGTCAGATGAATAGGAAAAAAATGAACCATGCAAGTCACAGGTCTTTGGCAGCTTCATAACTCAAATACCAGGTTTTTTGAAATCCATCTTCAGCGTTCATCAGCGTGGTCGACTAAGGCCTAATCGCCCTAATTCATGGTAGGCTCGAGCCCCTCGGTGGGGTCGTATATGAGCTGTTGATGATGGTGACATGTTGACGGCTCCGTAGCCCAGGTGGTAGTGTATCTGCCACTGACGCACAGGGTCGCGGGTTCGAAACCCGCCCAGGGCAAACATTCGAGTGATGAGCGCTTGTGTTTGCCTTGTGTCTGGTTGTTGTTTATCTATATAAGTATATATTTATCTATTTATGTAATGTATAGCATCTGTCTGGTACCATAGTATAAGCTCTGTTTGGGATCAGATGGCCGTGTGTGAAGATGTCCCCACATATTTATTTATTTAATATCTAGTCTGCTTTCATACAGATTGTAGCAGTTAATAAAGTTCACTCTCTCCACAATCCAGTTTGTGGGTGGTGTAGGGTTTGTTGTAATGCAATAACATGAAACAAACAAATATTATATTATTATTAATATCTATTAACATTTTGAGAATGCACTCTCATGAAATAATAACCGAGACCATTTCTGAGGGGATTTTCTACACTTTCGGGATCTCTATGTATGTATTAATTTGAAATTAATTAATTATGAATCAAAACGCATTTTGATTCTTACGATACCCATTTACATCTATTATTTCGGTAAGTAAGCAGTTAATTGATCAGTCCTAAATAAGAAACGAGTTAAGAGAAGACAAGATATTGCAAAGTTTTTTTTAATCAATATTAATGAATTTGATGTAATGAGACGACTGACACTAATGACCTAATTCAAAAACGATAAGATGAAAATGATAAATTTTACCGGCATTACCTTTAAATGAAGCCGTCATTCATATTAATACTTATAATATCTTGAATTCGATTACTATTGTAGACACGATGTAAAAGTGGACCATAGGTCAAATGCTTCGCTGCTCAAAAGGCGTAAGTCACATTTTGAACTTTCGTGTTTTTACCTGTTCTTTACGCTACATTTTTATTTTTTTGGTTGCTTGATAATTATTAAACGCCACAAAGTGAACTTAAACATTTTTTTAATCGTAGAAAACAGTCAAAACTAAATCTTTCCGGCCGGAAGAATTCAAAAAATATTAAACTTTTCTAATATAATTTGCACTAGAAGGTTCGCAGAAGAAAGGTATTTTTTGACAAGGAATTAAAACACGTATCACAAATATACAAACCGAAGAACACCACTTTCTTTTCTCGCTCCTGTAAACCTGCGATTTGTGCTATACGCCCTTTGAGTCCTGGGGCATCGATAGGTCAAATAACTCTTAACCGACAATTAGAGTTAAATAATGACTGGGACATCACTGTGTTTAAAGAATAATACAATTTTATCTTCTAATTAAATGTTAATAAACAAAAACTGAGTGATTGGGTCGGGTTTTTGGTATAAGCTGAAACGATTTTCACAAACAGCATTAAAATTTTGTTCTTTATCTATAGTTTGTTATTTAAATAAAATGATAACATGTGAAAAAAAAACTACATTAAAAAAAGGATTTGCGGTTATATTTATTCTATTCAGTAAATAGGTAAGGTCGGTAGGTATAAAGGTTGTATTAGCTTGTTTTGTTGTTGTGGTGTGCTCAGTAGTGTTTCAGTGTTAATTAGTTATGTAGTTGTAAAAATGAACTATTACAAATACAAATACAAATATTTTATTCACTTAGAAACTACTTACATTAATTTATTGATCGAAGTCTCCTTTTAAGCGTGAAGCCTGTATCAGGAGACTCCGCTCTTCCAATATGAAAAAAACTTGGGCACTTAACAAAAGGCTCAGGTAAAAACCGTTATTATTACTATTAATATTACTACATATTTAATATTACTACATATTTAAATATAATTATTTTAAAACAATGAAAAAATAAACAAATGTTGCTACAAGTTTTCTTTTTATGTATTACATTTATTACGATATTATAACATTATTAACGGGTCTAACATGTCTCCAACATTGCCGTTATGTTATTTATTACACTCGCAAAACTCTGTTACTTGTGCCGTATACAGTAGCCGTGACAAAAACTGGCCGGACCTGTTGTAACGGCCAGCGCAGGCGCATCGCCCGCAACGCGATCATGACGTCACATGAATTGCATTGAGCTGATAAAGCCTACAAAAAACGTGAAATGTTTATACCATTCTTCACAAATATTTTTTCTTTTATTGTTATAAAAACAATTTAATTCATAAAATATCTTAGGAGTAATAATCACTGTCTTCATAGTGCAGGTAATAGGGTTGAAAACCGACTTACAAACCCTAGTGCTATATTAAAGGTATCAAAGACTTTGGGTTATGGTTTATCCTATGAACTTTATTTTTTAAATCTTCTAACAATTACCACTAATATTTTGGTAGTTTAGCTTGAAATATGTAATCATACCCGTTGGTAGTGTTGTTTTGCGAAACACCAAACGAGAGGTAGATAATACTATCTAATTTTATGAAACAATTTGCTATCTTCACGTTTAAAACATAACCACAGTATCTTACTTATTTAGGGTGAACGTAGCTAAATTTAAAAGCGTTATATTTACATCTTAGGGACTACACATTGAACAGGGAACGGGCAGCAGCGCTCTCTGATACAGTAACCTTTTAATCTGCGATCTCCAACCCGCCTGCCAAGCGTGGAGATTATGGCAAAACCCTCCACTTGAGTGGAGGAGGCTCATAGTCCAGCAGTGGACTGTAACGGGCCGTTGATGATGATATTTACATACAAGTAAATATGAGTATCTAAGAGGACAAAACAAGAGTTCATTATCAGTATAAGTAACTTATATTTATGAGCATCATTAGCAGCATATTTAAATTATGGACGTTTGGTTCGACAATAAAATGTGTATTATCTGCTCTATAAACATACTGGCGTCACAAAACTGTTACGAAATAGCAATTTTTATGAAAATCAGTAGCAATTAGTTAAATAAGTAGCTCGGGTCTCGTATTAATTGCTATATTGATGAGTTACGACTGATAATTAGTGATTACACCGACACCCGTCCCGGCTGAGCGGTGCCGGTTGCCTGTTTCTCTCCGAGTAGGGAGACGCGAACGCACCGGTCCCGCTCGTTTAAAATTTTAATGGTTGAGATAATTTAAAAGTATTGTTAAATATGGTAACACTTGAATTATGACTGATAAAATAAAAAAAAAATGAGACCTTTAAAAATTAAATGGTTTAGGTAGCTTTGTTTTAAAATACGATATTCTATCTATACAGTCTTACATGATTTTGCAAAATAATGTCCTTTTTGTTTCTATTTTTGAAAACACGGAAAAAAAATCAAAGAATGATAAGAAATTTAAGTTTCTTTCTTTATTAAAAATACATATATTAAATATTAAAAATATATTAAAGTACCACTTTACAGTTGGCCCGTCTTTGGATGTGTCTCCGGTCACTTCATAAAAGTTCACATTTCACAAAATAGTTCAGTTCAGTTCAGGAATTTATTTATAAAATAAAATTTTACACGTCAATCTTATTACATTAAATAATTTACAATTTCATTTTTATATTTAAGTAGGTAGTACGTTATAATCTATAATTACTTTATATAAACAATGTTTAATTAGTAGGTATGTAATCCAATGTTAAAATTTAGGTCAAAGATTATTCTTAATTCTGCTTTAACCAACACTTTAAGGTTTTCGCGGTAATAACCCGGTAGATTTGTGTGTTATTAATTCTGCTTTGCCTGATAGCTTTGCTTTTGTTTTATTTTTTCTTTGTCCAAAAAACATTTCAAGTGTTGGCAACTCAACGAACTTATTCTCAAAATGTAAAAGAGTGATTGTAAAAGAGTGCTGAGTTATTGTTTTGTACTACAAAATTAATTTGAAATAAATCGTTTTTTTATAGTTATCTACACTAGTGTTTACGAAACCACCACCCGTACTGTCTTGTACTAATAAGAATATGCAAAACACGTAACACATTATTAGAATTACCGCAAAGGTTAATGTTTCCTCAATTGATGACCCTTTATAATTTCTAATGGAAAACCTATGCTGTAGAATAAAATATTAAATATTTGCATATTAGAGCGGAGTATAATTATTTTTATAACAATCGTCACGTAGCAGGTACCGGTGCGGCGTGTACGGTGTTTACGGGAGCATGTGTGTGGCCTACCAATGTAAATGAATTAACAGTTTCTCTGCTACCAATACTAATTAAAATAATAGTGAGAATAAAGTGAATATGTGTAACGCAGAGTTTGGTTACTGCGGTGTTACTTGGTGCTGTCACACTTATCTCAATAGTACCTATCTCGAAAATTTTGGTCAATATCTTTGTTCGCGCGCCATCTCACGACGAAAGAAGGAAGCGCTGCGACTAGCACGAAGTTGCAATAAAATGCGAGAGACTGACGTCACATCCGCGGCTCGCAACAAACTTCACTTTTTTTCGATTCATTCTTCTTACATACACGCTGTACCTTGGTTCGTTTTTTTTTAACGTTAAATAAACGAAATTATTTTCCAAAAATAATAAAATTTCATTGAAGAGGACCTTCCTGCTTTCTACACATTGTCGAGTAGCCAACAATCTTAAACATTATAAACTTTGTGTAAGTATTGTCAGAATTTTCATGTTGCTAAATTGCGTGCATTCTGAAGCATGAAAAGCACACTAGTTTATATGTTATGGTTAGACCTGCCGCAAAGAACACTCTACCTACACCTAACTAACCATCCCTAAGTCGGCTGCCTAATTTTTAGTTATCGTTTACAATACTAAATAACAACTATGCATGAAGACTGCCATTGTTGGCAAATAAAGTCAAGATGATGGTACCACTGCACTTGCCATCTCCGCGCAAGCGTCACGCGCACCGATCTACGTGATCGATTTCACACCTACCACCGTCACAATTACCGGCGATCACAATTACTGGCGATCACAATTACTGGCGATTAACCCTCTTAATTGTTGGGTAGTCGGTTCAGCATGCATGCTGTTGTGTGCCGCGGTCTCACGATCCTCCAATAATTGCTGTTTGGCCGTTTGTTTAGAAGCGTCTCACCCACCTGCAGTTTAGGGGCCATAGTAACATTTACGGGAAGTCAAACAGTTTAAAAAATTACACTTAATACATTTTGTCTTTTAGGTGTATGCATTTCAATTCATATTCCTTTTGTGGGCTTTAGTGAAGGTGATAAAGAAGTTATAAATGATATTGTTGTGATAGATGAATCACTACTGATTGGTACGCAAAGCATTACGATATAGGATCTGTGAAGTGTGTGTGTGTGCATCCAGTCATAAACATATCGTCGAATACATTCTAACATGTATGTATATCGTAGCTAGTTAAGTTTCTCATCGAGAAGTCTCGAAGCGGGAATTCCCGGGAAGTTTGGCCTTAGTCGAGACGGGAAAAAAGGGTCGAGTACCCGGTGGAGAAATTGAAAAAAAAAATATAGCAATTTGACGTAAATTCCTATGTTACTTATTACAAACATTATATCCTCTATTTCCTCTCCCCTTGAGTAAATATCAAAGATAGGTAGATAGATAACAAGTTTATTACATCACAAATACACACAAGTGATCATATTATATTTTGTCAGTAACAGTAACAGCTAATTATATAAATTAAAATTAATGTCTGTGATTGATATTTTGATGATTTTAAAGATTTTACTTATATTCTATTCTTGTTTTAAAACTCTGTGTGGTTAATCAAATTCCCGGGAAATGGTGCTCGAGAAGTCTCGGTATCCGGGAACAAAAAGAAGTCGGGAAATGAGAAACCCTATAGCTAATGCTTTCCGGATCTAATATCGATAACTTGCCAACATACAACATAGTCTGCGGAACGAAACACAGCTCAAGTTACTCGCGTGTTCCTGTGCGCGTGCGCTAGTTTACCCACCCACCTCAAATGCCGTAAGTGCAATATATGCAATAAATCCATCTACAGCGGGGTGCGGTAATCCAGGAGCGGCGCGCGTCACGCTAGCACGCACGATTTGCATGTCTACCGTGAGCTAACAGTACAGCGGCCATAAGGTAAGGCGGAATTGGGATAGTCTAGAAAATAAAATTTTGCCTTTCGTACGGCAGAATAGATATTTTAAGTGTAAAATCATTTGCAATACTATTTAATTTTAATTATTTTATCTAATGAATTTGTATACACTTTACAATTTAGTATTTTACAATGTAATTTTTTTTTGTGAAATTGACTGCTTTGAGAATAATTATTTTAATCTAATAACTGAAAGAATTTTATATTTTACAATTTAATTTTTGTTAATTTTGGATTGCATTGTTTTGGTTCTGTTTTAAATCAAATTACTTAAATAATTTTGCAACACCCTTACAGGGTTAATGTATGCCACTTACTATTATATTTAATACCTACAATTTATGTACATGATTGCAAATAAATGAATAAATAAATAAACAAATAAAAGTAAAATAAAAACTACACAATTATACAAACACATTATGCAGTTTAGTAATGTGGTTTCTATTCTATTTGTGTAGATCTAAAAAGGTTGAACGAATCAATGAATGAGATATACTTTATTGCACACAAACACAGACAGATATTAAAGTAGAATTAGGTACAATTGGTGGCCTTATTGCTAAGGTAGAAATTTCTTCCAGATAACCAGATAATAAGAGAGACAATCACATAATTATAAAGATGCGGGTCTGTGCACTTATTCCAAGCTAAAAGGTTATATTTTTTGTGATATTATTGCAATTAGGTAAACAAACCAACAACAAAAATTAAAGACAAAACTAATAATTGCAGGCTTTCAAATATTACAATTACACAGATATTCTTTCTTCATTTAACTAATTAAAGCCTTAATGACTGCCAAGTTAACCAATCCCTCGATTTGATTGTATTAAATTCTAAATCAAGTTTTTTTTTTTTAATTTCTTTTATATTTCCTTCATTTAAAAAATATTTTCAAGGTAATTTCATAGTCACACTAGTCATAATGTATGCAGATTAGTTGCGCGGACGCAAGTTTTAATTATGATAGTTTTACAACCTTTTTACCAAGTGTCAAGTGCTAATAGGCTTATTTTGCATACTACAGTAACGTCTGTATTAGGAAACAGATTTTTATCGGATGTCTTAATTTTTTCGACCGATTCTAATGCAATTACGGATGCACAAGGTATTTGCATATCCTTAAGTATGCAAAGATGTTAAAAAGTAAAATCCATAACTTGCCGAAGTGCATTGTTAATAGACATAACGAATTGCCTTTAACATGCTTATATTTTCAATTTACGTTACGTCTATTTTCTTATGCATTCAGTATATTTTTTATAAGTTGAATTATGCTTTACTAGCAGACCGTCTGCGGCTACACTCGCGCTATGTAAGATTTTCCCGTGGGAATAAGACTTTTCCCGGTAAAAAGTATCCTATGGTTAATCCAGAAAAAAAAATATCTTCATTCAAAATTTCGTCCAAATCCAGTAGTTTAGACGTGAAAGCGGAACAAACATCCAAACATCTAAATATTTAAACATCCAAATATATTTACACATCTATAATATTAGTGTGATTATAAACTTTAGCAGAAGAGGATCGATCGAAATTTCAAGTGAGTCCCCGTGGTTGCAGTTAGCAGGTCGGTCGCTAATTCAGCTCTCGTTTATTTATGTCTTCATACGCGCCGCCGATAGCCCCTAATTACAACGCCGACGCAAAAACACTAATCGTGTATCGTGCTTTACCCCACGGCGATAAAAATGTCCTGTATGACTTTATAAACAGCTAGTATGCTACTTTAAATCAATGTAGTTAAGACAAATCTGGAAAAGCGATAAATGTCACTTAAGTCTTTATTTTGTCAATGTTCGCTTCAACTTGAATGTGTAAAAGATCGTAAGAGCCCACATAATTATTAAAATAAATTAGACTCTACTTCATATATACACAAAGTTGGAATTTGAAATTAAAATTCAAATGGTAGAAGCGACATTATGGATTTACGCAAGTTGAGTCGAACGTTATGCTTAAAAATCGAACTAGGGTTTCAGTTTTTAAGGTATAAGTTTGTGGAGATTCGTAGTGTGGAGTTACGACGATAGTTTCACGAATCGCAGACTTGGCCAGAAGCGTTAATGAGCGAGTATACGGACGGATTCCACCGTAGCTACGTTCTTGTATCGGCTTTTGTCGGGACTTTTTGCGATGGCCACTGATAACAATGCGGTGTTAAGAAAAGTGGGCTGCGAAATTCTATAGATAGCAAGGAACGCGTTAATTAATTAAATTTTTGTGTTTTTAGGTTGTTGGAGCTTTACACGGTCTGTTCTACGGATTAAAATGATCGATATAGTTTTAAACTTAATGGGTTAAGATCGAAGGCAAATAAGCCGATGAATGAACTTTATCGTTAAAATATGCGCTAGTTATGAGATCTAAGATAAAACTATACTAATAAAGACCTCGTCTAAATTGGTAACACTTGCTTCGTGCAGAAGACACTTAAAACGCAAAATCGAATAAAAAAGTAGGCGTGTTTTTACCGACACCATCCGACACACAACTAACGACTCTGTATTGAAATAACTTTGTAAAAACGATAAAGACATTTCAGTCACATCACAACGACCGGGTTTTTAATAGTTTGGGTGTGTCCACAGTGACACGCAAGCAATATTGAAAATATTGAATTCTGCATTTCTTATGGCACCCATTAATAAAGATACAGATAAGTGAGGGCTGGAATTAAGCGCACTACTTCTTCCGTGATGGATGAGAGACATAACGAGGTAACCCGTCAATTTCCTCTTGATAGAAATACTGATTTAAGATTGTGATCTCTCATGTGTAAAGCTGTAAGTGATGGCGAGTCACGGACCGTCCTTGGCAATTAAGATTTAAACTAGAAAGAAATACATACATACTGTGGGAACACTCTGAAAAGGTCCTTTCTTTTTCAATCTTAAACATATTTTACATTAGATATAAGTATGCATGTTTTAAATGAAATTGGTGCTTACGTACGAAGATTAAATTGTGAAACGTATCAATGTTAATGTCTTGTAATTCAAAGATTGTCTTTTACATTAAAATATAAAATCATAACTAAGTTGAAATATATTATAACATTCAGCTCACATTGCCTTCTGAATCCATTGATTCACAACACAAATATAATAATTAAAACGGCATGTTTAAAGCTGCCGCGTCTCATAACTTCGGCGGCAACACGTACCGGCAATAATTGTAGTGCCAATTTACCAGTAAATAATTACCGATGTCCAAACGCGCGTTTATCGAGTATCGAGCCAAATGGAGTTATTTAGCCGGCAAGACACAGAGCCGGCGCAGGAGTCAGTGAAAGAGAAAGTTTTCATTTCAAAAATAAATATTGAAGATTTTTAAAGATTCAGATTTTCTTATTTTATTAATTTAATTTATTTTGACGAGTTTATCAGCCTAATTTGGGGTAGAGTTAAACCCCTCGGTGGGGACGTTTATGAGCTGACAACAAAATAAGTACTTACCTATGAAAACCGTCGAATAGTGATAGATACACGATTCAAGGAAAATTTTGTTGTTAGTGTAAAGCTTGTTAGTCCATTTACAACTAAAACAAGCTGTTTCGCTTCTTTTTCGTCCCTGCGTTTTCCCGGCCTAGTGCTGGCCTAGTCCGTTTTCCTACTCAATCTTCTCCACTTTGCCCGGTCTTCGGCATCCTTAGGTGTGAGATTGTTCTCCTCCATATCCGCTTTCATGACGTCCAGCCAGCGATTTTTAGGCCCAAACCGGTGATCTAGGGCCCTGGACAGTGAGGTTAAAAAAATACTTTACTAAAATACTTTTTTCGTCACTAAGTCCGCTCCCAACGGAGCAGGTCCACATGGATACGGTAGGCCTTAATTATAAGACATAACTCAGCAAAGGCTATAGCACCATTCGTATTTGTTTATTTCTGGGCGCTAATTTGTTTTAATACTATCTGATTGTACACGTATTGAGTTTTGTCTTTGGCAACGATCAGAGGGGCTGTTCTCAATTACCTGCTTTAATTTAGCCATTAACAGTTCTTTATGGAACCGTTATGAAGTAGTTAAAGTCACTAGGATAATGTAAAGGTGTTATTTTCCAATTGAGCATTCTTTTGTAATGAAATTCACCAAATATAGGCAATTTTAGCGCTAAACACTTCTTTTGAGATAAAGGCATGACGTATATGCTTCATTCGACTTGGTAAAAATAAATTAAGAGTGCACTTCAATACTATAAACTATTAAACTGCTTTTTGCTTTTATTTTTGGGCTTATTGAGGCAATCTACTTAATATATTCTCATGAAACCTACATGCGGTTAAAATACACGTACGCTTACTTAGAAAAGGTGTGTTAAGTTATTCAGAGCTTGCAGCACGGACTAGCCAACTATAGTCTTCTTTTTTCTCTGTGGTTTCTTAGCAACTATGCGGTTGGTTTCAAAAAAGATCAAATTTGCGCTAGACCACACATAACTAAAAGCTAGTTTGCTTACACGCTCGAGTACAATATTCTGTTATGCTTACGTTACTAAAACCACAGAGTTTAACCACATATTAAATGCATTTTTTTTTTCGAAGCAAACAAGCAGGTGTTGCTATGCATTAGCAACAAAATATTGAACTGCATACCTACTATAAATTTATTTTACTCATATATATTTAAAATATTATAAATAGGTTTTATTTTTGCGGAAAATGAGACTACCTTATTATATAATATATATTATTTCATTATTAAATTAATATTAATAACTCACATTTGAAATTCGGAAAAAGTCTCTCTCAAAACTTTTTTTTTTATGCGTTCCGTACGGTAAAGTTTTTGTTACATCTGCATATTAGTCCAGCCACCAGTCCGGTTAACCAAGCCGGCATATCACTGATTGCAGATGTAAGATGACAAATTGCATTTGGATTAAACACGCGATATTTTAAATTCGATTCTGTTTTGGTTGATCAGATTTTTTCTCACTTTAATAATTTTAATTATACTCACAAAAAGCTAAGGACTGCCTAGAAAAACTCTAGTACATAAATAACACGCATGGCTTACTATATTATCGCATTGATATATCTTGTAACATTTTCATTTAAATGATATAAAAAAAGAAGCCGATTGTAATCGCTGGTTTTACGTTCGCGTTGAATTACGCGCGAAATAAAGACGCAAAGAGAGCGCTTGCGCATGGTATCGGGATATCATAATTAAAGCGCGCGCCGTGTTCAAATTAAATTATGTCGGAATTAAACGTTACGGCGCCATAAATCGGATGCGCGCGCGCAGTTACGCGCCTCCTATATTGTACCGGTCGGATCAATGAGCGGTCTTAATGTGATATCAAAATATTTTTATTATCTTTTTTGTAGATTGGCCAGGCCACTAACCTATAGAAAATGGTGATATTATTAAAAAATATTAGCAACCAGACAAATAAGTTGATTTAAATATAATTTTACTGGCATTAATAAAAACATCACAAGTATCGTATTATAAAATATTACCTAATAGAAAGGTAACGATCTAACCTAACCAAACTATTAAAGAGACCTTTAAAAAGAAAACATTAAAATAAAATAAAAATACATATTTGGCAGTTACGACATAATCGTTGGTAGAGTCAGGTTACATCGCTACATCTTTTAACTTGTACCACGCACCAAATGAAAATATAACTTAATCTGCGCGCGCTCAGGTTCCATTTAAGCTTGCTGTTAGTTTTATTCGACTGAATGGTCTAGATCAATACAACGGTAGACATTCGTAATATCTTTACCAGTCTAGAGTGGAAAGGAATAACTATTCTTGTATTCTTTTCTTACTTTATTAGCTCAATATTACACGATGTATGAATGCAGAAAAACGGTTGGCAGTGGTAGATATGTTTGATGTGATAAATTATGGATTGATTGATTGATTGATATATACTTTATTGCACCAAAAAAGGGGTGTACAAAGGCGAACTTAATGCTATATAGCATTTTCTACCAGCTAACCTTTGGTGGTTATGAGCAGGTTGAGGGTAGTGCCGCTAAAAACAGCGTTCAACTTGAACTAGTACATTAATCAGACAATTGATAAACTTACTAATACGTAAATATACAGAATAAACATAAAGGTACCTTACATAATACCTATAGGTACCTTACATATTATTTAAATACGATAAGTTATTGTTTATTTATTTCCAGTTTACTGTGAAGTCTCGCCTGCCAAAAACTCTCGTCTGATAACAAACAGAGGACAAAGGATATAGTCAGGCCAGGCCGCTTGAAACCATGGACGTGTAAAAAGGGCGGACGGAACCTTGTAAACTAATATCACATCCCTTTTGTACACGTCCATGGTTGAAACGGTTTGAAGTCTCTCAAGAGATTTTTTATATTTTTATATGAAATTTTGTGTTTACTGAACTGACTGACAAAGCATAAATTATTACCAGAGAAAACTTAATCCGTTTCAAGCAGCCTGGCCTGACTACAGCATGGAACTTACATCGTTTTGTTCCCAAACTGCACAACGTTTCACGAAAAAAAAATTTCCTGCGACAAAAAAATTTTTGGTCTCTCCATACAAAATGGGTCCGTCGGGAGTCTCACTTTGTATGGAGAGACCAAAAATTTTTTTGTCGCAGGAATTTTTTTTTTCGTGAAACGTTGTGCAGTTTGACGGGTACTATCACTACACGGCGGGAACAAAACGATGTAAATTTCACGGATCCTTTGTCCTCTGTTTGTTATCAGACGAGAGTTTTTGGCAGGCGAGACTTCACAGTAAACTGGAAATAAATAAACAATAATTTATCGTGTATTAAAATGTTTTTAATTTTACAACATTTTTTTACGAATTATACTACTCGTTCATTATTTATACATACAGGCTGATATAAAAAGTTTATGATAATAATTTTACATCGCATATTTACACGGTGAACAAGAAGTATCCCACTTGAGTATCTCAGATTGTTCTACAATATTTCCTAGAACGCGTACCGACGACGTTGTGAGGTTCCTGCGCAAGCGATTTTAATGACTTTAGTGCAAAAGTATATAAGGTTAATTATTGATAAATTATCAATAGTCTGTATAATCGATAAAAAGCAATGACCAATCTCTAATACATTCAATTGTTTTGCTATTAGATTCCGCTGACTGTTGATAATTCAAACACTGGTACTTGTTCCAAATATTTATATTTAAATGAACCCGACCGGTTTCGCTTCACAACATCTTCAGGGGTAATAAAGCTATATATTTACAAAACTAGACAAAAGCCACTCTACAAGAATTACCCCAAAATTAATGGTTTGTTTTGAAAATTTCATAAAGGTTTCGAGATTCTAATTTACCTATCTACATGGTTTTTTACGCAGTTGTGTCTAAACCCAAATATGATTTTTCGTGTAATTTTCGAATGACATGTTACTAGAATGTCCTTTGATGTTATTTGATCAACAGTCAGTTAAGTACTCTCTTTGAGAAGAAATTAATAATTGTTAGTTTTAATGAGGCTCTCTTTATAATATTAGCTCTGTGAAGTAGTATATTATTAAGTAACCATTGCTACACCTTTTTCTTGAATTGATCGTTAATAAATATCGTATTATTTTGTATGTGATTTATTTTATTTTTTTATTTTATTTATTTATGGAAAACATACAGCTTTTATGACACATTAGACAAAAACATTAGAAACATTACATAAGCCAATTAAGTTTTCACTGAAATTGTTACATAACATTGAGTAAACAAACAGTAATGAGGGTCAAACTAAAGTAAAATTATAAAAATTTAGAAGAAACGTGTTTTGTATAAGTACTGGCACAACTAACCAAAGCTTACATAGTTCAACCATCGCTAACACTCAGACCACACCTTATCCGCGGAACTGTATGCAACGTGCGATATACGTACCATATCGTTAACCGGTTTTTGCGGTGCATTATATGCAAATGGATGAAAGCAACACCGCTAACACCGTTTTCTCAGTTTTTGCTCGACCCTCGTTACTCAATTACCGCGGTAACTGCATATGTTCGGCTGCCACCAATGTGATGTGATAATTAGTACGTGTTAGTCTAATTCAGTCATTATTTTGAATTATGTGATTAGTGGGTTATGCCTGTTGTCCCAATTACGCAATTTTTTATACAATTATTTGTTCCTATATTGAATACAAAGTACTTTGGAAATGAGAAAGATTTTCCTCATATTCAACAAAAAAACAAATTCTACGGGTGACGACAAAAAAATCCGTGTTAGTGGGGGACGACGGGAATAACCCGTATAGAGAAGAGATGTACGCAGTTTTTTTTAACAAAAATACAAGTTCGCTACACTTCATCGAAGAATTATTACGTAAACTGTCAAGTAGTAAAACGTTAAGTACGTAAGTTATTTCTTTCTCTGAAATAGGACCAAGTCTCATCGCAAAAGTAAACAAAAAAGAAATCGTAATCGTTTCTGCCCTAAAATAGAAACAGTAGCCAACAGTACAATAGACAGATTTAATTAGGTGACATACTTTCAATAAATAACTTCGCAGAAATTCCATAAGATTGCAGCCCACTGCATATTTTATTAATAAAAAGTGGGATTATTATACAACATTTTAATTTCAATATAATACGCAATCTTTGACTCTTTATAAGGTGCTAAAGACGGCACGAGGTCCTTTGAAGTCCTGCTTTATTCTTAAACGACTTGGTTTAACCACTAGGATGCTTAGAAAAAGGCGGTAGGTACTAAAACAAAGGGCGGTAAGCATAGCGGCAAGGCATAGCATTCCAAATAGGGCATAATCAGGGTTGCTAGACTTCTATACTCTCGTACCACATATATTTATAAATTAATTAATAAAATATTAAGAATCACTACAAAAACGTCAATGGATATTATGTATTGGTGTACTTTATTTACTTCTTACCTTCGCTGTACCCTTTATGATAATATTGATAATATAAGACCATTCAAATCAAATCAACAGCCCGTTACAGGACTATGAGCCTCCTCCACTTAAGTGGAGGGTTTTGCCATAATCTCCACGCTTGGCAGGCAGGTTGGAGATCGCAGATTAAAAGGTTACTGTATCAGAGAGCGCTGCTGCCCGTTCTCTGTTCAATGTGTAGTCCCTAAGTCGCCTCTTACGACACCCACGGGAAGAGTAGGGGTTAAACACACAGCCTCAAGTTCGTGTTGACTTCACATTGTGATGTAATAAGTAAACTGAACCGAAAACTCTCTGCCTGTCTATCTGTCCGCGGCTTAGTTCAAAGAATCGAAGGCTGTAATTTGGCATGGATATAAATATTTATCATACCGACAAAGCTGTAGAATAAAGTCAGGGCTCCTCTGGTACACGTGAAGTTCAGATTATTATTATTTTCTTGACTACCATTATAGTGTGAGGAATTGGGGTTTTGCGGAAAGAATTTTTCGATTTTTTAGTGCTCATTTTTGTTAGTCGAGTGTCCCCCCGCCCCCCTAATGATTAAATGATTGACGAAAAATTTAATACTAGGGCACAGAATAAATAGTCGTAGCTGGTAGGGTTAGGAACAGTTTGATTTTGATACGGGAACGATGGATGTGGTGTGAAAGAAGATGTAGTGATATGTATATTGAGCAAGGGATGCTTACGCACGTGGAGAAATATGCATGAAGAGACAATCTGTTCGGAAAGGGAAAGCCAAGGCGAACGTTCCACGATCAGTTCAAGGATGTTCTGGATAAAGGCCAAGTCAGGAGTGAGGACCCTAAGGGTCGGGCCATACTTATCGACGGCAATCGACGGTTTGCCTATACAAAGCGCGCGCAAAGTATGGAAATCCTTTGTGCGCGTTTTGTATAGGCAAACCGTCGATCGCCGTCGATAAATGTGGCCCGACCCTAAATCGACGAGCTTGCATCTTTATGCATCTCTTTAGATTGATGTATGTGGATGAAGCGATTGAAGCGCAATAAGTAGGTAGGCGAATAAGATCATTAATTTATGCAAAAAATAACCCAAAATACATCAGTTCATATAATTAAATTAATAAAAAAAATATTTTTTTATTGGTCCTATTCTCGTACAATTTAAAAATAAAAATGAAGAGGTTAAATGTTTCAAGCTTTTCTTTCATGAAAAATGACGTACACTTTAAATAATCTTACCTCACCTGTAAATTAGCAATAAACAATTTTGATTTTGTAGTTGTGTGTTACGTACCTAAAGATTTACGAGTTGATTTCCGCAGAGAATTCTCGTGCACCTGGCAACCCAGTGGCGTACCTAATCAGCTGTGTGCGCTTACCGGATTTTTTGTCGCGCGGCAATCGATACAACCCGATTGAGATCTCGCCGCCGAGTCGCGCGACAGTAATTATCGCGCGCGACAAAAACCGGCGCGACGATCCAATCTTTGAGATATGGCTGCTGCCTGCTGCTGCCGACCGTTCATTAGAAGGTATAGTTAGCAACAGTCTTAAGAATAAATTAACGTGGTTTATAAAATACCCCGACATTTATAACCTAAATACCGCAAAATCTCTCGGTGGCTCAGCCTATGATTGAAGCTAAACAACTTATAATTTACTACTTTTTGAGATCGCAAAAAAGTCTTCGTACAATCGCTAATCGTTCTGCCGTGTTCATAGCAACATAGTCGAAATATCGGTAAGCTCATTAAAAAGCTTATTTTGAACCAAAATCGTGATAATAACCCGGCAGATATGTGTGTTATTATTAAAAACAACCGCGAAAACCATTCGAAAAGTTTTTTATTATTTTAATTAACACGTTATTAAATTATTTAATAAACAAGCAGACGTATTTAAAAATGAAAGAATTTGACGATTTTGACATGGATCCACCCTTGAAGTGCTTTTATGTGGAAACCACCGTTCTTTCAAATAATAATATTGAATCGGACAATCAAAAAAGTGGCGTATCTCAAGGCCTCCTCCTTTTTTCAAGTCAGCTAAATCAAGAAACGTTCAAAATATCAGAGAACGTTCTGTCCTCGACAAATAACTTTATGCGAATCAATCTTCCAACAGAATCGATCCTAATGTCTTTATGCTGTGTCCTAATACTCCTAATCCTATACTAAGCACTCCTATCCTAAGCCTGCGCACGCGAGTCGCGACTCTTTGTACAGCCGCACGTAATTAAGATCCACCATATTAGTCCCGGGTTCGGATCGACTCAGGCGCAGATGATCTGCAAATGTTAATTGTTTGGTTGGGACGTGACTGGGCGATGGCCTTTCAATGAACTCACTGCTAGGAAGACTGTAGAGATTTAAACGTGCGAAATTCAAATCTGTGTGCAAGTAAAACAGACTGCTGTTAAGTAATAGCACTACCCGTTTAAGAACGGAATATTTTTAATTTAGCTACAAATAAATTATATGAAATATGAAATAAAAAAACGCAATATCTATTGGATATTACTTCTACTTCTACCCAATTTCACTCAAGAGATTTGGTAGCCCATCTTATGAAACTATTTAAAATAATTTTTTTCAACATAAAAAAAACTAACCAAAAACCAACTAACAAAAGAAAAAAATAAAGAATTTAAGAAAAGAAAAGAAGAGTTTTGAGATAAAATGTTCTCTAAACTACCCACTTGTGTGTCGAAAGCACGAAGCCGTATACCCTTCAAGGCATACGGAAGCTGGTATCTGATGTCCTGGGCTGGGCGGCTCCACCTACAGTCAAAGGAGCCCTATCTCCAACATCCAGAACAATGTAAAATATTGTCGCGCCGCCGCTATCCGCCACATCTTGTGAAACCTAGTTGGCGTGTAGAGATGCCGTTAGGCGTTTTGGATTTTGTGGTGTTGGTTGACATTGTACTGTAATGAACGAATAAAAGAAAGGTTATTTTTGCTCTATTCAGGGATTTTCTTCAATACGACATAGTTCGGTTGCCGAGCTGAATAAGAGTTTTCTTTTTATCCTTGAATGTGGTTTTTTGTCACTAAAATAGATGGCATGGTTCCTTAGAACAGATATTTCGATATCTTGTAGTTTCAGAGTTACCCATACTGATCCATCTAAATGGGCAAACCTCAACCACACGACAGTGTGTCCGCCAAGTTCGCAAAAAAAAAGGGCGACGACTCACCATATTATATTTAATTCCATACCTTTATTAAATTAAATGCGTCTGTTTATCATCTGTTTCATTTACATTCAATGTGTGTTTTTTATTTTTATTTTGAAGACCGAAATATTTTCTCGATTCTAATAAAAGCGCTTTACTTGTATATCTTGGTATACGAGTAGCTGGACGATTTAGTGTGGTAAAACCATCACATTACATCACACTAATCACACAAATGTGAAAATATATTTGGATGTTTAGATGTTTGAATGTTTTGTTCCGCTTTCACGCCTAAATTACTGATCGGATTTGGATTAAATTTGAAATGGAGATAGTTTGTATCCTGGATTAACAAATTGGGTTCTTTTTACTGGATAAAGTCTTATTCCCACGGGAAAATTTTACACAACGCGAGTGTAGCCACGGGCGGACCGCTAGTCTCTAATAAGTGTGTGAACAAAGGAAACCTTTCACTCACGGTTCCACCAATAATTCATCATCGTCTAATGACGCTTTGTAATAAAGCTTACTATAAGTTACATGATTATTTAAATGACAAAGAGGTTTGGTGTTCGGATGGTCTAGCACGGCACAGGAAACATTAACAATCTGTGTACTATTGACTATTGTAAGTAAATAATATTTTATTTAAAAAAAAGAAAAGTACAAAAGGTACGATTCCTGTGGAGTTTCTTATGGCCGTTCTTCTCCACAGAAGGCGTACACTGGTAGTGAACGGGCCAACCAGGGACAAACTTCTTTTGTCCTCCTAGCTTTGACGTCGAAAAATGATTTTGTTAAATCGTACTTCGAATAAAGACATTTTTATCTTTCTCTTTAATCTGTGATACTGATCTGTGTCCAATCCACACTTGGCCAACGTGGTAAAAAAAGGCTTTAGCCTGATGCTGCGCCCTAATTCGGTTCCCACTGAAAAGTTCGAGACTACCCAGAATTAGGGCGCATAATAATATGAGCTGTTGACGAATGCACTTATTTTATGGTGATGGTTTTCATAAATAACATATTTTTTAATCGATAAAAACGTAAAATGAAGCCTGTATTCTTTCTTAATATTGAAACTCATCTGAAACTCAGCGAAGGGTCCCGTCGCATAAAATAGTAACGTTACTCCATTATCAATATTTTTCAAGCTTTTTTACCCGCTAATAGGGGATCGGACTGTTCACCATATTTTATGAATTTATCATATTTTTATTATGAATTATTTTTAAAATATAGATTAGTAGCAGACGATTCGCGAAGAAAAATACAGAATCGGTTGAAAAACGAATTTACAGTGATTTTTTAAAGATTCAATATGTCTGTCTCTTTCAAAAACGATTTTTAGTATGGAGATTATATGGCGTTCGTTACTAACAAATGACGTCACAAGTGGGTATGTGCCTCTCTGTGAAAACATATGTAATATATAAATATATTAGGTCCTTACATATGAAATTGGCGTTTTGTATGGGAGGAACAAAAAGTCGAAAAATTTTTATATAGTATATTTATTTAATCAAAGTATGAGCCATTGTAATCTATGCACTTTTGCCATCTCATAGGTAGTTCATTGATCCCTTTACTAAAAAAACCATTCGGACGGGAATCAATAAAATCTTTGAAGGCGATTTGGACTGCCCCATCTGAGTTGAATTTTTTCCCTTGCAAGAAGTTATCCAAATTTCGAAAAAAATGGTAATCTGTTGGAGCAAGGTCCGGGGAGTACGGTGGATGCCTTAGACATTCCAATTGAAGCTCTTCTAATTTGCTAGCCGTCTGTTGTGCAGTGTGTGGTCTAGCGTTGTCGTGAAGCAGCAGTGGCGTAGAGCGATTGACCAGCCTCGGTTGTTTACCAGCTAGCTTTTCCATCATGGTTTGCAATTGCTGACAATAGTCATCTGCCGTAATCGTCTGGCCAGATTTGAGAAAACTGTAATGAACGACACCGGCGCTAGTCCACCAAACGCTTACAAGTAACTTTTTATTGGTCAATTTTCGCTTGGAGCAGGCTTTGGCTGGCTTGCCAGGGTCCAGCCATTGCGATGAGCGCTTCCGATTATCGTAGAGAATCCACTTTTCATCACAGGTAATGATTCGATTTAAAATCCCTTCGTTATTGTACCGGTCAAGTAATGTAACGCAGCAGTTGACGCGCGTTTGCCGGTTTGCTTCACTCAATTCGTGAGGAACCCACCTTTCAAGTTTTTTAATCTTCCCAATTTGCTTCAAGTGGATTAAAACAGTTTTATCACTAACACCGAAGCCTGCAGCTAACTCGGACGTGGTTTGCGATGGATCCGCTTCCACAATAGCCTTCAATGCTTCATTATCAACTTGGGTCTCCGGCCGTCCACGGGGCTTGTTTTGCAGGTCGAAATTTTCAGAACGAAAACGTTGGAACCAAAAACGCACTGTGTTTTCTTTTGCGACACAACCGCCATACACATCATTAACCCTTCGAGCCGTTTCCGCAGCACTGGTGCCACGGTGGAACTCGTACTCGTAAATAACGCGATATTTCAAATTTTCCATTTTGTAAATCGAGCGATGCAAACAGAAAAAAGATAAGTAAAAAAACAAATGAATGACGGTTTACGAAACACAACTACATGTGGAAATAGCTGTATAAATTTGAATTTCGAATTCCTAACCAAATAGGAGAAATTTGTGATCAAAGTGGCCAGTACGACAAAACGCCAATTTCATATGTAAGGACCTAATATATAAAAATGTAAAATGTTTTGGCTCGGTACTTATCTTGTGACTTGATAACACAATTTCCCCGCTTGTTTGATTTATATTGCCTCGCGGGCTCTCTCACATGCGCGGGCGCTTACGTGTTGAGAACTAGTTTTATAGAGTACCGCACTTCAAATGTCAGAGCCGCAATATAAATAAAACCTTAGTTTCAAATTAAATGTATGAATATACTTTCTTACACAGACAGGGATAACAACAAAGTGGAAGTAAAAACAGGAAGGCGTTTACAGTTAGGCGGCTTTATTGATTTCTTCCAGGCAACCAATTTTTCTTTAAATATTGCCACGGAATATCATTTCCTCAGGTCTGTTTGGGGTCGGCAGCCCTTTCTGTTCTGGGCCGTCAATGGGTCCAACTAAAGAATATTCAGGTCCTTATGGAATGCCGACTTCCATGAAATTAGGGGTCTGCCCCCGCTCCTGACCGGAAGTTCAAGGCTTTTTGGTATTTTTTAGTTTTATAGTAAATAATATCCTAATTAGATACGGGTTTATTTTAACACTTAATGACGTCTAGTCATAAATCTAAGCGCCGCCGCTCAAAAAGACAAGATTTTTACATCTTTGCCACTTAGATCTTTTATTTTTTATATCTCTAGTCCAATAGCAAATGTCTGATCATAGAATCCTGCAAAATGCAGATAGTAAAATTAAGAACAGGAATATCGTCGGTAGAGAGTCTTAATTCTACGGAACCCACGTGGCCACTTCAATTCGTTCTTGCTAGCTTTTTCTCCAGTAATAATATCAACGATTGTCTTCGTTTTGCCGTCAAAGAAAATAATACTGTTATCTATAGTAATTACCGAGACACAGATAAATACCCGTATGATAATCTTATTACGGTTTTTCTTAGCTTTGACACTTGGCGTCTTCAACCATTGTTTCAATGTACTGTGAGATCGGGTTATTAATTTTTATTGACATGTTTCAGAGTAAATGATTGCTTGTAGCGTTTTGTTGAGCATTTAATCGGCTGTCTTTTGATCTTGTAAGTGAAGGTATAGGTCATTGTAAATTGTCACTTCGTAAGTTAAAAATTCGAATTTGCCAAGAGCGAGATTGTATGGTTTGGTAGGATTTATGCCAGCTGCAAAACACAAAATATAACTTATGGTCTTACAATGGATACCCTTGAAGCTGTACAAACTAATACATCAAAATATAGATATTACATATCAAGAAAAATTAAACTTTTCATTCATGCTAATATTTGATAAGCTACTAATGGTATAAAAAAGTTACATTGAGATATTTTTTCTGGGTTAACCCTAAATAAGGCACGGAACAAATACTTACCACCTTGATCTAGGCTCTAGAATAAAAACAAGGATGTAATTAGAAAAATGCAACAGAATTTGTTTATTTGTTATATTTATGTCGTGGCCATATCGTAGAATTGACCACATCATGAAATTTTCGATCATTTCATGAAATTTTCACAGTACATTGGCCACATCATGATGTGCCTTGACCAGATCAATGATAAGAAATCGTTTGTCGGTATGTTCAACTAAAACGCGGCTACTACATGAAATCGTCAAGATTATTTGATCATATCGTAAAATTATAGAGGCGCTGGAAGAGCTTTGTTTATGTACCAACATGGCGGACGCGTTATTTCTCGCAGTGAAAAAGTGAATAATTCGTTATTAAAATGAGGAAGAAAAAAAGAGTTTATGATGAAAAAGTACTCTGAAAATGTGTGTCGGACTTAGAGAACAATAAGTACCAAACATAATTTAGATTCTTATTAAATATTTCATGGACGCCCTATTTTCACGATATGGCCAATCGTGGACGACAAAATCGTTAAATGTTCACGATTCAATGATCTGGTCAAATTTAGTTGAAATGGTCACGAAATGTGACCATTTCATGAAATGATCGAAAATTTCATGATGTGGTCAATTCTACGATATGGCCACGACATAATATATTACGATCATTAATATTAAATAATATTAAATAATTAGGTTTGGTTAATATTCTTTATAAGGTACTGATGAAGACACAAGATAATATAAAAAAGGTATTTTAGGGTTAAAAAAAATTTCGTGCCCTATTAAGGGTAGGAAAAAAAATCAATCCAAAACAAGTCTGTATAAAAACTCTCGACCGTAACAAATGACTCTGTAATACCAAATTGATATCCCGTCAAGAAAACGATTACACTCCCCACGAGGTGCTTCCCTCGTCCACCCTTACGGGTTGAGGTCACTCCGACCCCTCAGCACGGTTTAATTTATTGGAAACTAGGACCTCAATGGATGTCAATGCCAGACAAGCCGGACAGGGGTACACTGATTTTTAATAAAAAATATTTCTAGATGTCATAATATATGTTTTTAAAAATTCTGTCATTTGTGTCTCAAAATATCTATGACAATTTGTTTATGTAAAAAGAAATATCAATAATTTTAAAAAGAACGGTGATAAACACAATTTTAATACATACTAGAAATAGGGTGAGTTGGCTGCTCATGTTAGCCGACTGTGTAGAATAAAGGCAATTGTATACGCATTTACAATAACAAAGCTATTGTTAAGCAAAAATTATATAAAAAAGCTTATTATAGAATATCTGACTACTTAGAGGACAGATATCCATGGGAGTAGATTTCTTGAATGACAGGCTATTTCTACATGCATGAATTTTGTAAATGACCGCACATCGTGTAGTGAACTACACAAAAAAAATGGAACGAGAAATTCAAAGGTTGTGTGTGAAGTCGACCAACCTGCACTGGGCCAGCGTGGTCGACTAAGGCCTAATTACTCTAAATAAGGGTAGGCTCGAGCCCCTCAGTGGGGACGTGTAAGAGCTGTTGATGATTTGTCAGGACCCAATTGATCTGTCTCTATATTCTATTGAGTTTAAAAATTCGGGTTCTGATAAATGTTTAAAAAGACATAACAATAAATCGTTTGTTTCAGCTGACAGATGAAAGGACGCTGTGGAAATCCGGGGCTGAGCCGAGCTGAAGACGGTGGACGGTCCTGTCCGGGATGAAATTTAATTTACCTCGCGTCTGGCTGACAGGAGGGTAGCTGGGCTTGAGAGTAATCCAAGGGGAGGTATTACGTGTTGAAATTTGTCTTATTTCTTTGAAGGTCATCATCATCATGTGGGTTGTAAGGGTTACAGGGTAAAGAGTTACCCACAGCCCTTCAAAGAAATAAGACAAATGAGATGTTTTTTTTTTCTGGTGTCAGTGTTATAGAGCTGCCAAAGCCACTGACAGGGCTCGTGTAACGACTAAATAGTAGCCGGGACCAACGGTTTAACGTGCCTTCCGAAGCACGGAATCATTCTTTTCGGACAATCAGGTGATTCAGTCTGCAATGTCCTAACCTAACTGGAGAAAGTCTCACAAAGAGATTTTAGCTTGACAGTGTGGTCCCGGGAACCTCCGTAATGGGCGTCGAAATCTCGACCACTCGGCCACGGAGGCTGTAGGTAAGGTTGCACAATTTTCCCCATGATAAATGGATCAAAATACTTTAAAAAGATGAACTAACCTATAGTTCTTTTTGTTAGCAAGGTGTTACAGGTTCATTTATTTCTATGCCTCATCATAGCATTTCACCTTTCTGTCACCCAATCTGTACAGAACTCCTTTCGCAGAAGAAAAAATGGCATTCCCTCGTTAAGAAATATGAAGGCAAAAATCTGTTAAAGTTTACCCATGGTTTTTCCTCGATAAAATAAAAGTGCTCTTTATTTACGTTTTTTTTTTATTCAAAAGCTTAAATGTTTTAACTTCTCTTTTTTTATACCAACTACCAAGGAAGATGCTATCACCACGTTAATCGCTATTGCTATCAATGTGGAAAATTTACACCGAAACACGTAATAAGTCATCGGAGAGTCATCCTCGTCCGTCAGAGTTCGGATAGCCGTGATTTCCACCTCTGCATACTCTACTATTTACAAAGCTTTTGCCTACATTCAATTTTCATGCCACCTCACTTACAACCTCTCCCCTTTCACTTCCA
The DNA here is from genome assembly GCA_951230895.1 of Carpatolechia fugitivella. Classification (NCBI taxonomy): domain Eukaryota; kingdom Metazoa; phylum Arthropoda; class Insecta; order Lepidoptera; family Gelechiidae; genus Carpatolechia; species Carpatolechia fugitivella. The sequence continues at coordinate 1,907,637 of OX579659.1, read as the reverse complement.
CTTAAACATTTCTATCTAAGAGTGAAAAAGACGGCAAGAGGATGATTCTTCAAAGAAATCTCTAGGCTTTATGGGCGAGGTTTGAAGTGGACTTGTATGAAAAGTTAACGCGTTTGTGCACCTTGATATAGAGATTATTGAATTATTTAGTTGGTTTCTGTGATGACCGTAATTAGTTTTGGATCTCAGATTTAGCTGGTTTAAGGTGTCCTATTGTGTTAGGTATGAGTACATACCTATACTCCTAAACCTTATTTGTGAGTACTGGCGGATAATATTTTAGAATCTTTGATGTTATTTGTATATTTGAATTAATTAAAAACAAAACTGTTTCGAACGCGCTTTGGGCAATTCAATTGTTGACTCTTAGTGTTGACTGTCTTTTTATAATGTAAAAACACAAGACGATAAAAAATATAAAATATTGATATAAATATTATTGCGTATAATTCAAAAAGTATATTGTTTTGCCTCCACCCCTCTTTATATTGTTTGGGTTATAAAAATAACGTAGTGTGGGACGCCCCCCTGCCAGGTGGACTTGTATTGGACCTGAGGAAGGTCGCTGGTGGTGGCTGGATGAGGAAAGCGGGTGATCGTGCGCTTTGGCGTGCCCGAGGGGAGGCAGCAGTCCAGCAATGGACTGCAATAGGCTGCTTGATTGTTTGGGTTTTGTCATAATTTATAAATAAATTGCGCATTACAAATACCTAGATGACCGAGCGAGCAAGCGTCTCCGTTTCAGCTTGGCCAAAATTGCTTTTGTATGTCTGTCCATCTGTTTATTCCACTCTACAGGTCGCGTTTCTCAACCGATTCTCGTGAAATTGTGTGAGCCGGTTTGATACATTAATCAAATTTTTTCGTTAAGACAGTTTTTTGAAATTTTTAAAAATTACGGAGTTATGGGGGTGGCCAGCTTACAAGGTCTATCGCTGAGGCTGTTTTCCTCTACAGGTCAGATTTCTCAACCAATAAAAATAATATAAAATACAATAAAAAAATGTGATAAATAAACAAGGAGTCGGAGATGTTTGTGGAGAAAAATTAAAAATAAACGGTCACATCAACTCATAATTAGTAATGTAATGACTCGCGAGGTCTCCAGCTCACAGAGCCACTAGTCTACAAGTATGTAGTGGCTTGTACCTAGTACTGTAACGGGGCATTCGTCCTCTTTCCTGTTTTATGACTGGCAACCTTTCTTACTGGCAGTTTTATCTTTCATTTTAAATTCATTTTCAAATTTAGATTTCTTACGTTTCGATTTTGTCTTTTTTCTGCCAAATTCTTCACTTCATGACCTGATCTCCGATAGCAAACAGTTTATCTACTATTTTCTACCGTTTTCCATAAATAATATAATATATAAATATATAAATTCCTTTTCTTCGGACTGAACCTTGGTTATAGCCCCAGACATAACCCTCCACAACACGCTTCGTGTAGCTCGGCAGCTCCGTGGCGGCTGCTGGGCTACAGTACAGATACTTCTATGGGTTAAAGGCGATTAAAAAGTCAATTGTCCAGCGAGACGTGTTTTCTGACTTCTACTGTACTTATCATACAAACATCAGAGCTCACTTACGTCCCCACAAAGGGCTCGAGCTTACCTTGATTTAGGGCGATCAAGTTTTACTCGATCACGCAGGCCCAGTGCGGGTTGGTCCACTTCGCACACAATTTTCTTTCTTTGCAGGAGTGTGCAGATTATCTTGCGATGTTTTCCTTCATCGTAAGAGCGTCGAATAAACGTACGTATGAATTCAAAATTTGTAAACACTTGGTGTGGTTCGAACCGGCGTCTCCCTGCCACTACACCACAAACGCTAAAATATTGGTACGTGGTAGGGTTCAAATCATGATTTACACTAACATTATCACAATCAACAAACAAAAAAACAAAAAACCAAAACAAAAAAAAAAAAAAAAAAACAAAAACAACAAAATCAAATCAAACCAAAACAAAACATGATTTGATTTGAAAATCATGATTTCCCTTTTAAAAGTTTGTACTTACCATTACACCATTGATTCTCTGTAGAGTATACACTGTTTTACATTCGCGTTCTCAATTTTCATATTTGCTTCCCCTTTCCATTTTTCATACAAATATCAGACAGTTTTCTTAGACTAGCAAAGTTTTGTTTGCCTAAGTAATGGATCGCAATTTGAAGGTTAAAACAAACGTAAAGCTACAGACACACTGTCGCTATTACAGGCACTCGACTACACTTGAGACAAACAGAATGTCAACAGTGTAAACTTGGGGCGTAGCGTTTAGTTTGCGCAAATAGGACAGATGTGGCTTCGGTGAGCCTATGTGTTTTGTTCGAATTTTAAATATTTTTTATAGTAATAGTAGTAGTTTTTTTAGTGCAAAAAAAACATAAAAAATGTGTTTTTTCTTAGTAATATTTTCTTTTTGTTTTGAATATTCACGGCAAAGTTAAAAAAGAAATGTTCATTAGGAGTTCGGTTTTGTAGAGCGTCGTCCCCCTCGCACGTAGCACTAACAGATTAATCTCTTTCCAAAGCACGATGAAGTTAAGCAATAAGGTCAAGATGTGTGACCGTACCGGAGGCATTCATTTTGAGTGTCATTTTGTGCTTCGAAAGGCATGTTATGACGTCAGTTCTGGCTACTTACTCTGACAACCGGATAGTCATGTTGTTTACTAGACTGGTAATTTTCCTTATCGTGAGGGTTGTAAGGTTCATAAAAACGACACTCATTCATCAAAGTTTAAAGGGGTTTTTACTACGTAAGGGCTAACCACAGCTCTGCTGCAACGTCAAGTAGGGTACGTTCACACTCAGGGTTCCCCTCAGCCTATTGTCTTAGCGGCACTTAGCACAATAGCGCGATGTCCTTTCCATGTGCACTGTGCTTTATATTGCTCTGTTTTGAAGGTATCGTACCGGGAGTTTGGTGGGAGCCAAGTGCATTCAATAAGCCCTGGAAGAAATTGCTCAAAGCAATAGGGTTATTTTTTTATTTGTAAAGTGTTGTATGTATTTCAGTTGTAATTGTGTGCGTGCGGTGAATAATTTGTTTTTTATACGTCATAATTTGTTTTTTATACGTTAACACTTTTTCTATTCTATTAAAGATGTTATTTTTTTAAACCTTTTTTGCACAGTTAAATAGGAATCGAATTAGCAGTTGTGTGCTAAATGATACTACGATTTTCATGGTCCTTTGGATGGTTATCTGGGATTGGATTTAAATTTGTGACCATGTACATCTTGGAGCTCAACTAGCTTTGACCATACCTTCTAAGGCAAACACCAGTAGTTCAAGTAGCGTACTCGGTCAATCAGTATTCGATGCTCGTCATTCGCACTTACCCTGTCAGGGTGAGTGGACTTACTTCCTGCAAATAAAGGGTCGAAATGCCCGCTACTGCAGTCGTACTGCGGGCATTGAGATATATGTGACCAGAGAACACAGCGCAGTGCAAGTATTTCTGCTACGAAATGTGCTCCAGTGGACCTCAATGCCAAAGAAAAGCCATCAAAATATCTCAAATTCTTAATGACTGCAGGACAATGGTGTCGATTCGGCATACGCCCAACTAAACTAAAACTAGTCCTGTCACTTTCTATCATTTTTAATTGAAAAGGGACCGAAGAACATCTGTTTTGTCTTTGACTTCACGACTAACTGTCAATTTTAGTGGCTTTTTATTCGTCATGGTGTTAGGTAGGCACTAAAACAAGACTAAATTTGACAGCCGTGAAGTCAAAGACAAAAACAAAACCGATGATCTTCGGTCCCTTTTCGTTTAAAAATGATAGAAAGTGACAGGACTAATTTTAGTTTAGTTTAGTTAGGCGTATGCCGAATCGACACCAGTTTCAACTCTTTAGTACGACAATGATAGCGATTCGCAAAGTCACGCTGTAATCCTTAATTTCAGTTCGTCAGTCCTTTTCACCTTTTAAAGATTGAAAAGCGACAGGAGATGGCCAATCTAATGTTAGAGCCTGTAAAACATCGAATTTGAACCTTATGGACGCGTCAATTGCACAATTTTGAAGAGCACGTAAAACATCTGACATAAAAATCTCTTAATCTGACAGCTCGCCCTTATTTTAGGTTATCATTCGTTCAAAATAATTTCATTCGTTTATCTCTTGTTTTTCATTAGTCATAAAAACGTAAAGGTTAGCTAGATTTTTTATTAGAAATAGAGCATGACTTTTCGAATCGGGGCCTATACATGATATCTCAATCTATCATGCGGGGTCTGCGGGCCAATAGGGGATCGGACTGTTCACCATATTTGATGAATTTACCATATTTTATGAATTATTTTTAAAATATAGATTAGTAGCAGACGATTAGCGAAGAAAAAAAACAGAATCGGTTGAAAAACGAATTTACAGTGATTTTTTTAAGTTTTTATATGGCTGTCTCTTTCAAGAACGATTTTTTGTATGGAGATTATATGGCGTTAATAACAAATGACGTCACAAGTGGGTATGTGCCTCTCTGTCTAATCTTGAATTTCAAACCTTTATAACTAGGTCAATTTTAAAGATAGAGCAAAAATTATTTTAGTGTTCGAATAGCTAAGAAGTTTGGATTTATAAAATAAAAAAAAAGTAGTCCGATCCTCTATTGTTCCTGCACTCTTTGCTTGCAGTTACTACTGCACTGGAGAGGGTATACAAGTGAGGGCTTGTTCGCGGTTACACGGCTCTTCACACCTCTTAAGCCCGTCACAGACGGAGCTATAATATATATTATAGCACGAGGCAGCCAGCTCTCTCATCACCATTCACTTTGTGTGCAAAGCGGGGGTCAAGCAGAATGGCCGGTCACTGATTGATTCGCCATTTTGTTTGACCCCCGCTTTGCGTGAAGTGAATGGCGACGAGAGAGCTGGCTGCCTTGTGCTATAATATATATTATAGCTGCCATGTGTGGACCCCTTTATTCCTTTATAACTGAAGGGTTGGCAGAAAGGAGGGGATGTATGTAAGCTAGGCTGTTGATGATTGGTTTCACCTCGTAGATATTTGAATCCCAGGTAAGTTCTTTACAGACGTGAAACTCTCACGCACTTTTAATACCTAGCGTATAAATCCATTGTCATGTCATAAAGAAGAGCAATCAATCATGCAATCAAGAATAATTATAATTCATCGCGATCTAAAAGCTAACCTGCAATTTCTTCCACGAGATAGTGAGCAAATTATAGAAGCGAGTAAGATAAGAGAGCGTCGATCTAGTGGCTAGGGTCGCTACCTGTCGTCCGGGAGACGTGGGTTCGATCCCCACCACGTACCAAAGTGTTTTCGAATTTCGAATTTATTTGTACGTTTATTCGTCGCTCTAACGGTGAAGGAAAACATCGTGATAAAACCTGCACATTCCTGCGAAGAAATTCAAAGGTTGTGTGCTTAGTTGTGTGCGAAGTCGACCAAGCCGCACTGGGCCAGCGTGGCTGAAGGGCCCCGGAGACGGTCAAACTCAAACCTTACGTGTTTGATCAAACCGTTTGAGGTCGTTTTGAACGGTTTGTCAAACGGCTCTGCGCAGTCTGATTCTGTACGCTATCGTAATTACACTTCTGACGCGTCAAACACAACAAAAATATGAAATCGCATCAAACATGCTTCAAACACGTAAATGTTTGACAAACCGTTCAAACCACCTTTATAAACGATCAAAATGGTTTGAGTCAAACCAAACTTTACGTGTTTGAATCAAACCGTTTGACCGTATCCGGGGCCCTTAATGCCTAATCGCGGTAGGCTCAAGCCCTTCGGTGGGGACGTATAATAAGCTGTTGATTATGAGCAATATAACCTGCCAATCATCATTACAAAACTAGTGTAAGGACGATGTTTCGATGGCCAATATTAATTTATAGATCTACTTTATTTAGACTTGTGGTGGTGCAAGATTACACAAGAGTCATACATACCAGGTGCAGACTCATCTCCAATTCTAAAGCAGCACTGGATGAAGATAACTTGTCATTTATTGAATGAAACCATTCTGAGTGGGTCTCAGCTGTACCCTTTCAAAGTGCTAAGATAAATGATCTGTTCGACTGAGATGCTTTTATAGCAACTTATGAATCGAATACTAAAAGTAATCTAGATTCTCTGGTATTGCCTAATTGACAGGGACTGCTCTGTAGGGCGTTTGAGTCCAGGGTCTGAGTATTTATCCGTATGTTTCCTTATCACGTTTAGATTTTTTGATGTTTAATAATGAGTAAATAAGAATAGAATAGAATAGAATATTATTTATTTGCACAAAATATACGTATAAAAGATTTTTTACAAATTACCAACATGATGATGATGATGATGATGATGATGATACCAACATAGTCCCAGTACAACCTACCATTTGCGCGGCAGTGAACGTGCCACATAGTCCCAGTACAACCTACCATTTGCGCGGCAGTGAACGTGCCACATAGTCCCAGTACAACCTACCATTTGCGTGGCAGTGAACGTGCCACATAGTCCCAGTACAACCTACCATTTGCGTGGCAGTGAACGTGCCACATAGTCCCAGTACAACCTACCATTTGCGCGGCAGTGAACGTGCCACATAGTCCCAGTACAACCTACCATTTGCGTGGCAGTGAACGTGCCACATAGTCCCAGTACAACCTACCATTTGCGCGGCAGTGAACGTGCCACATAGTCCCAGTACAACCTACCATTTGCGTGGCAGTGAACGTGCCACATAGTCCCAGTACAACCTACCATTTGCGCGGCAGTGAACGTGCCACATAGTCCCAGTACAACCTACCATTTGCGTGGCAGTGAACGTGCCACATAGTCCCAGTACAACCTACCATTTGCGCGGCAGTGAACGTGCCACATAGTCCCAGTACAACCTACCATTTGCGTGGCAGTGAACGTGCCACATAGTCCCAGTACAACCTACCATTTGCGCGGCAGTGAACGTGCCACATAGTCCCAGTACAACCTACCATTTGCGTGGCAGTGAACGTGCCACATAGTCCCAGTACAACCTACCATTTGCGCGGCAGTGAACGTGCCACATAGTCCCAGTACAACCTACCATTTGCGTGGCAGTGAACGTGCCACATAGTCCCAGTACAACCTACCATTTGCGCGGCAGTGAACGTGCCACATAGTCCCAGTACAACCTACCATTTGCGTGGCAGTGAACGTGCCATCGATATATAATTTTATTTTTCGTATAGATGACGTTAACTACTGTACAACTGTCCAGGGGGGAAACAGTGGTCTGGTTACATGGCAACTTGTGGTCATACTAGCCATGTCAGTGACAATTTTTGCGGTATTAGGGCTCATAAATATATTGGACAGGGCAGTTGGATGAAACGAAACTTAGTACCCACACGATATGCCACCACGATGTCCACCATCGAAGCTGTTACAAAGAAACTCTTTTCTTCTTAATGACAGAACAGTAATGTCTGAAATCCTCTAAATAGTTCATTAAGATATTCGCAATATAATGACTACCTGTGATGTTGTGCATTCATTGATGTTACTGGCTCATCCAGTGCTGAAACGTGTGAATGTTGCAGTCGAATGCATCTGCTTGACGTGTAGCTGCGGCATCGTCGAGGACCAAATGAGAAACGCAGGGCGAATATCGGCCTCTGACCTTAGAAACCCTGTTATCAGCGTTATTGAGCCGCCAAATGACAACGATTTATGATAATTGATAACTCTAGATGACTACTGCAAAAGTAGTTTTCCAGGGGGTTTATGAGGTTAGTTGTCAACCTTACAACCCACAAGATGAAAAAGAAGTGCTGCGCATGTGAAATTAAACAAGGCGAAATATCATCGTGAAATAAAAGTTAACAGCACAATGAAACTAACTTTGTTAAGTGTTATAAATACATTTATCAATAAAATTATAAGTTTCTAAAACTATTTTCAAACAATACTCATAACATAAAGTATAAGATAATGGTGCACAAACTTCAAAGAATCATGTGGTCCATTTAATAACAACTATAGCATATACCACCCCTACTCTCTGTGGTGGTATGGTTTCTCCCACCCTACCCCCAGGGGTATGGCCAGGGGTATGGTGGGTCCGGCGCGCTGTTTCAGGGCTATCTAAAACTACATTACAAACTCGGTAGGCTCTACCAACATAGTGGGGTTCTTTATCAAGTAATTGTAGTATACGATGCACGGTCCCACTATTTCATAAAAAAATGGTGGTACATTCTCATATATCTGCTTGAAACCAGTAACGTGTATATTTATAACAAAATGCACCAAATCTGAGTGTACTTTTATTTTGTCTGCAGTGCAAAATTTTACTTCAAACGTTACAGTTGTAGTTGGCGGAATGGTCACTCTCATGGGGATGATTCTGAAAAGCTTTTTCTGTTGTTGTGATGTGCTCACTTTAATGAAAGCGGGATATATTTTACTTGAGTTGGTGAGATTAAAGGTGCCTTCGCAGTATCCATAGTGCCTCAATGGCTCTGTAATTACCAACATATACGGTGGATCTATACTGATAGGATGAGGTAGAATTTCAGCAAAAATTCTTGCTGTTTTTTTAAATATAACATCTTCTGATCTAGGGTCAATAAATAAAAAGTCATAAATACAGTTATGGCATCCGATGCGTTCAATTTTTGTAAAATATATCTTTATAGTTGCTTTCCTTTTCTTAATTGCTATGCTTTTTAAACTTGTGATGCTTCTTATGCTTTTGAAGCTTTTGGTTGTTTTAAATGAACTAGATAAGAGAAAAGAAACATACGTGTGGTTCAGAAAAAAAGTATCTAATGCTATTTCAACTACATCCTTGAGAATCATAGTCATGATATCTTCAAGAGTAGTTTGTACAGTCTCGCATGCCTCTAGCTCTGTGGGCATAAATTCGGGGGATAGTTCTCCTTCACCTTCAAATTCACAGTATTCAATTTGTTGTGATATTTCCGTAGAAGCCGTAGCATACATTACGTCTTCTTTATGTTTCACAATATGCAAGTGATAATCGAAGTCATCGCTGATTAGTACGTTAATGTTAGCCGATGGAAATTTGCCATCTTGTTTGAACTGCCAAGCGAACAGAGGTGGTATTGTTACAACTTCTGGTACTGTCACAGATCTGGCTTTTATAAAATCAGATTCTAAAGGAATACAAAGCGCTTCTGCTGGACTTCCAGTAAAAACATTAAAGCCTACCTTGAAAAATAGCTGTGTGTCAATTGTCAGTTTATATGCTTTTAGTTTAAAAACTAACCTAAGAACAATTGGCAAACCGGGGTACAGTCTAAGTGGATTTGAAGGTACAATTTCTATGTATTTAAACCAGTTTTGCGACGTCGTCAGTCTTTCAAATCTTATGTGCATGTAGTTATTAGTGTGGTTCTTAACAGAAAACTCCACAGTTTGCTCGCATAGTTCATCGTAAACAATCTTAACCACAGACGGTGTACATTTTATATGTTTTGTCGGTTTTAAAGTTAACCACTCTTGTTTTTCGCTGCTTACATCAGCAATGGACGGGATACTGTGATAACTTAATGGGAAGTAATCGTCAGAGTTTACCGCAGAAAACTTCTCGTGTTCGTTCCGGGAAATGTTCGGAGGAAGATGTCCCGGTATATAATACGCCATTCCTGTGCCGCGGCCAGGTGGTACCCGCATTTGAGCTATTGATACCTCCGTGTTAAGATGTACTGTGACAGACTCCTCTTCCAAAAACGATTCTGAAGATTCTTTACTTCTCTGTTCAGATAGCGGCATAATGAAAACTGGTCGCTTTTTCTTTATCTTGGAAGAAGCTTCGATTTCTTTCCATTTTTTGCCTGTTCTAACAAATCTATCTGACAGTTCGTATGGTGTAAACCTAGTGTATTCTAAAAATAACTTCTGTGCTATGAAGCCCTTGCGTATTTTGCTGCGTTGGATGCGCCGCTTGATGTCTGTATTTGCGACAGACATACGTTGCGCCCACTCTTTCCAATGCGGCAATGTTTTGAAATCAATTTTGAACTCCCTTTCTATGGAATGAATCCATTCTTCAGTATCCTGGTAGGTGTTATTATCTCTGATGCGAAAGTGTTTGCATACATTCATTATGGCGCGTTTATTTTAATTAATTTTGCCTTTCTGGACTGGAAACAATAAAAGTTGTTAGTAGTTAGGTATAAAAAATATGCGGCTTAGAAAATAGCTTTTGGGCTTGTGTAATCATTTGGACTGATTTGACGTTTAATTTGAATTCTCAAACGACGCAATTCAATTTTTTTACAGAATCTTCTGATATTACTGTCAGGTCGATATGAAATGAGATTTTATCTCTCTCCAAATAGTTAGTTTCAATGTTTTTTCCTACGAGTAAGATATTGTAGGTTTTTCCATGATTTAATTTTATGTTTGTATGAATAATGTTTCTACTTAATATTCTAAACATATGAAATGAGTGTGTGAAGTAGACGATATTCCTTTTGCTCCAACGTTTTCTTGTCCATCGCTTATGCCTTGTTCCACCCATTTCTCAATATGAACTGTCACTCTACAGAAGCTTGTGATTAATCTGTGCGCGCGACGGACAGGTGAGGCGGTGCGCTTGCGCATCGCGTGGGCTTTGCACATGGGCTTTGTGTCGGTTGATTAAAAGCTTTGTTTAGAGCCGTGTCGGCATTATGTGCGGTTATTAGATGGTTGGATTGCTGTTTTGTGTTCACATGACAATAGTGCGAGAATTGTATGAAATACTCACTTGTAAGCAAATGCATCGGCTAAATTCCTAACAGACAAAATTGTTGTCAAGATTTACTTGGTAAGCTGATTAATTTTAGCAGAAATAGGGAAAACTCTGTCTAGATTTATCTGTGTACCCGAATTCACAAATAAATTCATTTGTATTTCCGCTAAATCAAAGTAGAGTTATATTTTATTTCCTTCTTACACTGATCTACTGCTAATTACGAGGCTGCTATTTATGTATCCGGAATAACAAACATCTATAACCAAATATACTTTTATTGCTTTTCAAAATATTCCCCGTGATGATCGATGCATTTTTTCATACGTTGAAACCAACTTTCGTAGCATTTTTTCCATTCTGTATCGGGTATCTCCAAAACGTGCATTTTGAAAGCATCAACGGCTTCTTCCCGGGTCGAAAATCGGTGTCCACGTAATTTGTTCTTCACGCTTGGGAATAAATAAAAGTCGTTGGGTGCCAAGTCGGGACTGTACGGCGGATGACCCGTCAATTCGATCATTTGACTATTTAAATAGTCCGTTGTTGCGGCCGAGGTGTGAAGCTGGCGTTATCGTGGTGAAGGATTAATCTTCGTTGTCGATTGTTCTTGCGGTATTTTTCCAAAGACTTCTGGCAAGCAAATGGTGGTGTACCATTCAGAATTAACCGTTTTACGATTCTCTAGTGGTACTGTAGCCACATGTCCACTAATACCAAAAAAGCAGGCAACCATTTGCTTCAAAGTGCTTTTTGCACGAACAACTTTAGTTGGGTTTGGCTCATTTTGGAACACCCAAACCGTTGACTGCTGTTTAGTTTCGGGATTATACGCATATATCCAAGATTCGTCTCCTGTGTAGATATTATGAACAGCTTTTGATGTACCACATTTGTATTTTTCTATCATTTTTTTGCACCAATCAACACGAGCCTGTTTTTGTTCAACTGTTAAGTTGTGCGGGATCCAACGAGAACAATTTTTTTTTACAGCCAAATGTTCGTGTAATATTTTATAAATAGTTGTCATACTAATGCCCAGAAATGCCTCTATCTCGCGATATGTAACATGACGGTCTTGCATTATTAGTTCGCGCACAGCATCAATATTTTGTGGTACAACAGCCGATTTAGGGCGACCTTCTTTAAAATCGTCCGCAAGCATACGACGACCACGATTAAACTCACTGAACCAGTGATACACAGTGGTTTTCGATGGGGCTTCCTCCCCAAAAGTCGACAAAAGTTGATCCATGCACTGTTTTTGAGTTAATCCACGCCGAAAGTCGTAATAAATCATAGCACGAAAATTTTCACGAGTCAAATCCATGGTGACGATAGACAATGAATTTTAAAAATGGCGCCACAATGTAAAAACAATTGACAGATAAATGAAACAAACTTTATTTACAGCCAAAGAGTTCTATTTTTAAATGTTATAATTTATTTTTAAATATTGTTTATGTAAGTGGCCAGTTCCGGATACATAAATAGCAGCCCTTGTATTATTAATGAGTAACAAAGTAGTAAGTATCGTCATAAAATATGCTAACCGAAAACGTGCTTCGTTCACTGTATCTTTACAATTTGCAGGTTTACAGGTGAACATTTACAGGAGACAGCAGACAATGGCCCACCTTCTATCGTGTCCTGCTTGTCCTGACTCGTGCTCCCTGGAGGAGCTCATGGAGGCCTCAGATGGAGCAATCAGGGTGGCGGCATACTGGGCAAATAAAATATAAAATCTTTGCCGAGCCATCGACTCGAAAGAAGAAGTAGAAAAATTTACAGTACAGTTCGATGGTCTTCCACCTCATTACAAGGACTGTGATCTATTAACTATGTGACGACGTCATGTTTCCTTCTTTCTTAAAATCTTTTTATTGACGGTCTGTCTGTCCGATATTCTTTCTTTGATGTTTTAATTTGAAATTGTTTGAATATCTGTGTTCTATTTTTGGCTTTTTTGTCTCAGTTCATCTAGAGCCTTGGTGGCTACAACATCAATCTTTCATCTTTAGTGTTTGTAGTGCAGCTTCGTGGACTAGCTTTGCTAGCAGTTTTAAAATAGTGTTACGTTCCCTTTCTGGGAACCTATTTACCACTTCGATTCGCATCTAACCTTACCCCTCTCCTCTTCTTTTAATAAACCTACTCTCTAACTGTATCTAGCGTTTACTTACCTACGACCTTAGCTCTACTATTTCTGCACTAGCTGGTGCAACTACACTGCTACGACTAGCTTCTCAAACACAATATGCAAAAAAACTGGCTAACAACGAAACGAACTACAGAAAACGGAAAACTTTTCATTTAAATTATATTCTGCCGGCATCTGTATTTCCGAGCACATATAATACGACTCTCTTTAAAGCCAGAGTGAATAGGCTCCTTCTGGGTAAGCTCGCTACATCGTAGATCCCATCCCTCCCATCCCATCCATCTCGGGCTGGATCGGGATCAAGAGCAAACCCATACAATATAAAAAAAATATATATCCAACAGAAACCCTGCCGGACCGGACGTAGAAATATTTAGCTCATTTTGGTTTCCCCTCTCCTGGGAGCAGCCGAGTGTTTCTGACAACTGGTCGCCATTGTCTGACTGACCGATTACCGTCTTGTGCTACAATGGGAACAATCCGTTATTGTTATCAGCTCATATACGTCCCCACCGTGGGGCTTGCGTCTACTATCAATTAGGGCAATTGGGTTTCCGTCTGGACCGGATTACTCGTTTTCAATTTCCTTTGGATTTCTTCGCAGGCGTATGAGAATTTCTAGATTTTACAACATATTCATTTTGAGACTGACAGCCAAATTCCAAACAAGAAAAAAAAGTAGAGAGCCTAGATGTCTATTTGGAATTTTATGAGCGAGGTTAGTGGAGGTGCGGAGATCACGGACATGAAGAAACTTACTAATAGCACACTAACAATCTTCCGAGGTGGCTTCCGGAAGAAAGGTTTCCTTGCAGGCTTTTATTTTATGTTCAACTAGCTGACCCGGTAGACGTTGTCCTGCCATTTTTCCCAATATCTACCCTAAACCTACCCTTGACCATTTTGTATTGGAAAACTAAATCGTCGTATTTTTTTTCTGTTACTTATTATTTATGTTTCTCACCGTTTAAACCTTCCCTGAACTTCCACAAATATTTCAAGATCAATATTAGCCAAATCGGTCCAGCCATTCTCGAGTTTTAGCGACACAAACGAACAGCAATTGATTTTTATATACCTAATATAGAATCGTCAATCTAAAAACAAAAGAACAAAAAAATATCAAAATGAAAGTGACGTTTAAAATTTCATTTTTTTGAATTTGGAATTCGCACATTAGCTCGTTCATGCTGTATCAAATTTCATTAGTTTAGAACGGGTAAATGAGTGGACAGGTTCTTTTGATAGAAACAATAATGGTAGAACAGATCGTTCATTCAGAAGTTGTAAAGAGTGTAAATAAAATAATTACCGGGTGTGGGATCGTTTAGCACGGACATAATTGAGATTTGAATGCGCCTGTTCAATTGATAATGGGGTGGTTTAAGATATAAGCATTTAGTCCAAAATAGTGGACGTATTTCGGATCAAATGGATGATGATTGTGGGTGATGATGTAACGTTTGAACTTAGTATCATTCACACGAATAAAAATAACGTAGCACGACATACAATGACCGTCAGAAAACAATGTAAAAACAGGACACTGGTTAGTTCAAGATCAATGCAATGCTGAAATTACAGAGCCTAGAAACATGCGGATATTGACGCGTCCATAACTGGAATTCGATGTATGATAGCTCCAAATTGTTTATCTTCCTTTTTAATCTTTATCGGGTGAAAAGGCTATACGCTCTTCAATTAAAGATTAGAGTGTAATTTTCTGAATTAGTCTCACTATCAAATGAAAACTTTTGTAAAGTAAAATTTTGTTAGTTTTCATTTTATTTAAAGTAAGGCGCTTTAAAACTAACTATCTTAACATCTCATTCCTACGGGGCAAAGATGCGGGCAGACATGGGGCATACACCTAATTTTTAAAAAAAAAAAATAAGTAAATCACTGCTAATCTGTTTCAAAATGAATGAAAGGCTTTAAAATCGCTCAGCTTATGCGTTTGTGGCAAAAAACACATAAAATTGGTATTTGAATGACGGTGCCGAGCGCTAACAAGACCGTATCAAATATCACTCAACAAGCTTAGTACTTGCATGAAATAAAAACATCTATTTAGTTTTTGTACTTAGCGATATTATGGTTTTATTCTTTTTCGGTATTCTTCACTTAGTAGACGTTGATGGATTGTTGGGTAACAGGCTTATTGTTATTTAATATGTTGAGAAATATAAATTCGATTACCTACTTAAGCTATGTATAAGAAATAAAGAGATAGAAGAGGTGGCTAAATCAAATAGAAACCTATTAGAAAATTGTGTTGTCTGAAACAGGATGATGAATTGATGATATAAGAGTAAAGCTTTTTTCTATCTTATTTTACTGATATAAATAGTACATTGTTATACGAGCGGTGAAAGTAACTTACTTAGCGCCGAGACGGGGTTTGGGGCCTGAGCGAAGCGAGGGCCCTAATAGTTCGAGGCGCTAAATAAGTCTTTAACCAGAGGTAAACATTGTGCTTTTCATTAGGAATACAAGGAAAGCAAAAATAAAAACACGAATTAGCTTGGCGAATTAGCTAAAGAAAAAATTTGTGACTTCCATACCTATCTGAATCAGATGAACTCATTGTAAACAAAACCCTACAACTCGAGAAACAAATGATAATCGTATTGTTGCTTTCCCGCCTATTTTTTATTTTTTGCTGTGGTCGTGCCGGCCAGCTTTTGAGCCATTATTTTTAATTTCCATCATTTAAAAAATGTTAAATATTTTGCCCAAATCTATTTTATTTTAAAGAAATAGTTGAAAGTTAATTATAATAAAGTCATTTAAAAATATATATTCTTTAATTAATACTTAACTTTATGTTATTTTAATTTAACATTGCGGTAATTGAGTGGCTGTATAGAAAGATGGAACATAGTTCAATAGAAATGTGAAATTAGAACCAGTTTGTGTTTTTAATAATTTGCCAGAATGAATGAAAATAAATGAATGACAGCTGTCAGTTGAAAGTGATTCTCCCTCCGGGCTGAAATGTATTACTTTCAATCCGCTCCTCAGGAAACTTCCGAACTACTTTCAGAGTATGAGCAATGAAAACATTATTATCTGTTTTTGGCAAAAACTTTTTGCTTATATTACAGTTTTGACGTTTCTTGATCAAGAATATTTGAATTTCAACAATAGCTTTATTCTAAGCTAAACTCGTCGGTGGTCTAGTGGCAAGAGCCACTGCCTCCCGTCCGGGGGACGCGGGTTCGATCCCCATCACGAACCAATGAGTTTCCGAATTTCGAATTTATTATGTACGTTTATTCGACGCTCTTAGGGTGAAGGAAAACATCGTGATGAAACCTGCATACTCCTGCGAAGAAATTTAAAGATTGTGTGTGAAGTCGACCAACCCGCACTGGGCCAGCATGGTCGACTAAGGCCTAATCGCCCTAATTCTGAGTCCTTCGATGGGGACGAGCTGTTGATGATGAAGCAAAACTCTACTTATTATAATTAAGTTCTCCTCAAACAAAAGATACCGAAATAAACCCCAAATATTAGGGATAAATTGCTTTGTATCAGAGCTCAACGAAAACTAAGGGCAGTAGTTATTAGGAGTGTCAGCAAATAAAATGGAACTATACGTCAGTGTCGGCCATTCAGTGGCATTGTTTAGTGTGATCGCCCGCTGTTTTTCCTGTTGATTGGGCGACGAATCACGCCCGTGGACGTCCGATATTACTGATCGAACAAATAGCACTTTTATAGAACAGTTGCTGGCTGTATCTTCATAGAAACTGAACTTGGAGGTATAACGCCATCATTGGCATCTCGCGTTACAGGTAACTCGATCAATTAATTAATTTTGTTAACGCGTTGTAATACTTTTCTATACCTAGTATCACTGTACCCTAGTATTATTATATGTACAAAGAATAAAGTCAGTCAGTACTGATTGAACGACTGACTTACAGAAACAACTAGGTAAAACTAGAAATATCAAACTTAGGACAGTTGGATGCAGGTAATAATGGATTTTGGTAAATTTCTCCCTAAAGGGGTAAAAGGGCTATTTAGAATGATCAGTCAATCAATCAGCCTATTGCAGTCCACTGCTGGACCTCCTCATCCAGCCAACACCAGCGACCTTCTGCTCGATTCGAGAACCCGTCTGCTCCAACGCTCATCGGTTCTACGACAAACGTGGCCAGCCCACCACACCCGTGGATTTTGAATGAAGGAGCTTAAAAATGTTGATTTATCAATCAAGAGCTCAATTGCGGGGTTCAAATCTACCTAGAATTAATGTGATTTAGATTAATAAACAAAATTAATCTACACGAGTTCCAGCGTTTTTGAAATCCCCATCAAAAGGAGAAATTTAGGATTGGTAGTTTGTTAGTCAGTTTTGTGTAACCAATATACTTTTCAGTAGGCCACCCGCCTCATGGCCCAAATTGACATAGTATGATGACTTCATTTGCTCGCCGCCAGTTTCAATGAGGCGGCATACTGCGCGGGCGCACCATCAAAGAAAGCCGCGCTGCCTGTGTAAGTGGAACAAGTGAGGAGAGAATGAGCTTTTGACAACATGAGTAAATACAAAAATCCTTTTTTCATATGAAATATTTCATAGCATGTGTTTCCTTACAGTTCCTAATATACCGTCTTTATGTAATTTATTAGTAAATATTTTACAGACTCGACCAGATAGAAGGATATTAAGGAATTTTGTTACATTTAAGTAGGTACCTAAATATCGATTTATGTCAAAGGTATAAAGTCTGTCTGGTATATAATTGTCATCAGTAAAGTATTATTTTGATTGATCCTTTATTAATTTATTTATATATTTTTGCTGACTGTACAAAAATAGTTTGACACATTGGATCATTTTAAAATATCTGTGAGGTGGTTGTATGTAAAACTACATTTTTACCGTGGTAAAAGTCTTATTCCCACAAAACGACTACGCGGAAATGACAATAGAAAAGACATAGTGTTCGCTTAAGTTTCAAATTGGTGTCAATTACGGCAGCGAAACTATTTTTTTTAATATTAGTCTTGTCACTTTCTGACCCACGACCATGAAAAAGGACAGGCGATTGTCAACCATTGTGAGCGCCAAATTTTATAGCGCAAATGTCAAGTTTTGACGTGTGCCATGTAATTTTAAACGGCTTGTTTTAGGATTACCCCTTAAAATTGACGTTTGTGACAAAAGAGCCGACAATCTCCCGTCCTTTCTCATGGTCATGGGTCAGAAAGTGACAAGACTAATATTAAATTTAAATTTAGTTTCGCTGCGGGAATTGACACCATTGTTACCTATCAGTTCGTAGCTTACACCATACAGATGCTAACTCAGAACCGAAGCCCTAATTCCACGGTGGACATCAACATACTTAGTTTAGTGCCCATCAGTTCGTCTGTCTGTCGGTCCGTCACAGGTTGCAATATATGTTTACTAGCAGGACAATAGTTAATTTAATTTAGACAATGGTCAATGGCGTGCATTGTAAAACGCCAAAAGGCAAGCGCTGGCGGCATGCCATTGGTTATAGATCTCTGTGCGTCTGGGCACATAAAATATCCTTTGTAATAGTTTTCTTTCGCGCGAGCGTCGTTGGTGTAATGGTTAAGGTCGCTGCCTACGTACTAATGTGTTTTCTAATTTCGAAAATAAATGTACGTTTATTAGACTCTTTTACGGTGAAGGAGAACATCTTAAGGAAACCTGCGCACATCTGCAAAGTTTGAGGGTTGTACGTGAAACAGACCAAATCGCATTGGGCCAGTCTGGCTCTCTAAGGCCTATTCACCCTAATTCAGGGTAGGCTGGAGGGGTTAGGGTAAAAGCTAAAGGAAAACCCTTTGGAGGGTATGAAACAGGATATTCATTTTATGTCATGTCATGATCGTCATTTTGTATAAAAAATTTTTTATTCAAAAAACGTATTTACAATAAAAACTTGACACTGGCACAAAGTCATACAAGTCAGAAAAAAAAAACTCAAGAACAAGAATCTGGTAAAGTGTAAGTAGAATTAGAGTGAAGGGGGTTCCATGCCTTTAAAAAATTTCGCTTAGCACTTCCTGTAAATTAGTTATAACACAGGTAAGGCTTTACAATTTATAAGTAAAAAGCTTTTCTTTTATTCTTAATAAAAAAGCGTCACTTGTTCCATTTGAAACACTGTGTAACTTATCTAATTTTATTTCCAACGTTCACACGCTCGCAATAAAACCCTTGTTCGCACAAAAAGATGCGCGTACGCACCGAGCCACAAAAACTGGAGTGAAGCTAACCGGAGGCCAACGAGGAGCCGATAAATCATGCGCGCCGCCCCGAGATTTAATATTGTCATAATAAAAACACGCGTTAGCATATACTGCTGCGAAAGGTGAATGTAAGGTGTAGAAGTGACACGGGGAAAAAAGAATCATAAATAAAAAAAAAGAATCAAAAATCATTAAGAATCATAAAACATTTTTTTTATTCTACTTGAGATTTAACAACATCAACCAAAGATTTTGTTTTTTTTTTTATGGCGCTAGTTAATACTTTGTGCCAGTGTCGAGTTTTTAAAGGTAGGGAAACTTTAATCTACCAAAGATTTATGACGCGCGTCGCCTCGTGCTAAGCGATCGTCTTTTATTTCCTCTGAGACCATGAATTTCAATGTCAAAATTCTCAGAGAAACAAAAGACGATTGCTTCGCTCCCGCGAGGCGACGCACGTCAGAATTCTTTGGTCAAAACTAGCAAATACCAAAGACAAGGAAACCTTTGCTAAATGCAGAAGCCATTAAAAAAAAAACCTTTTTTACGGTTGTCATGTTCGTTCACTACTAGTGTAAGCTCACTGTGCGAAGAACGGCCAGAATAAACTTCACAGGACTCGAATTTTCTGTGCTTTTCTTTTGTAAATATAAATAAGTAAGTTTTATGTAAGTTAAGTTGTGCTGATTCGGAACAACAGTCATCATTCGTGTGGGTTTCACGAACCGGTGTCAGAATTATTCAGTCGCTAATAGCTTCTGATTTGGCTCATTTAACGATTATTCCTATAGATAATAGCTAAGACTGCTTAAAGTGCCTTACAAAGCACATGATTTTACTTTTTGGATAATCAGAACAGGCGGTGATTCAGCTTGCAATATTTTAATCGAACTGGGAACGCTCTACTGGCTGATCGTCAAAATCAAAATCAAAATAATTTTATTCGAGTTAAGATTTTTACAACGACGTCGAAGCTATCATGGATGGCACGTTCACTACCAGTGTACGCTCACTCAAGTCAGTAAAAAAGCCCTGCTTTGGCAAAGGGAAATATCCGCATCACAAACATATTATGCCCGATCCTGACTCACAATTCATTTTTACGTACCTGTGCACCACCAACCAGTATATTTTCATCATTGTCGTCATCATTATAAGCTGTAGTAGTAGACGTCCACTGCTGGACAAAGGATCGACTCCCCTAAAAATCTCCGCGACTCTCACGGGGTAATCAGGCAGTTTCACTGCAGGTAGAAGTAAGAGCGTCGGTGGTCTAGTGGCTAGGGCCACAGCCTCCCGTCCGGGAGACGCGGGTTCGATCCCCACCACGTACCAATGTCGAATTCATATGTACGTTTATTCGACGCTCTTAGGGTGAAGGAAAACATCGTGATGAAACCTGCACACTCCTGCGAAGAAATTCAAAGGTTGTGTTTTAAGTCGACCAACCTGCACTGGGCCAGCTTTGTCGACTAAGGCCTAATCGCCCTAATTCAGGGTAAGCTCGAGCCCCCCGGTGGGGACGTGTATGAGCTGTTGATGTGAGAAGCCAAGTTAATACAAGCCATGTCCACTCTACCCAACTTGATCTATGCCCTCGATCCTCCATCCACACCTTCCAGCTTTGCTTGATGATCTTTTTTGTCCCCGCGGCTTTTGACACCTGCGATCGGTTTAATTTACCTCCCTAGGTAGGTAATGTTCGCATCAATAACACTTAGTGTCTCTGAGGCGGTCTGGCGACATGACCAATATCCAGGGTGTGATCTAATGGCGGATATTATCGGAGGTTGCATAATCTTTGCAGTTTAAAGACTAATTTACGCTTTAATGACAGTTAACTTCTTCTTCATCGTGTTGGTTATAAAGTCTACGACCGGCCGCAGAAACCGTGGTATTAGTTTTTTTGAACCGCCAAAGACCACTTTCATAGCAGCAGGCAGGTTTAACGTGCCTTCCGAAGCACCGAATCAACTTCCTTTTTGGAAATTCCAATAATTCAGCCTGCAATATCCTTACCAAACTGGGGAAAGTCTCACAAAGAGATATTTGTTTGCTAGTGTCCCCACTGGGATTCGATTCAGGAATAACAGTTCACATTACTAATAAAGCCTAATAAAGCAGGATGATTTAAATAAAAGTTTAATATAGGTACAAACTTTACCATCCATTACGTCAAAACCTGTTAAAATACCTACCACTACGTAATTTTGAAGCATCCATACCAAGACATACCAAATTCAGGGAAGGCTCGAGCCCCTCGGAGGGGACGTAAATGAGCTGTTAATACCAAGACTGTCAGCTGATTGAACAATTTTTATGGGGAAGGGGACAAAATTTCACGAGAATCGGTTGAGAAACGTGACCTGTAGAAGAGAACAAACAGACAGGGCCCCGTTTCATGAAGCAATAATTTACAAGTAACAAGTTACAATTTGATATTCATTGCGTAGCCAATTCGCTTAAACTGTTAACTCTTACCGTTTTATCTCATTGTCTACGCAATGTACGTCGAATTGTACTTGTAATTTGTAACTCGTAGCTTCGTAAGGCACATTTTTGTGTAAGCAGTACCATAAACAAATTCAGTAAAATTGTACAATAATAATTAGGCAAAATTTTAGTTAATGCTTAGCAGAATGGCGTTTAGTGCACGAAAACCGCATGGCATGATTGAAAAAGCGAACCACACTTTTTTTCTTGGAGATAATATTAATAATCAGGGGTTGAAATTAAAGATGGATGCTCACACCTTTGACGGCGAATGTGAATCCCACTTCCGATATCAATTTAGGACGAGTGTTGTCCCGTCCTGGCTTGATGGATTGAGTAATTTGAGCTTTTTTAGAAGGTGTGGCCCTTAATTATGGGGCTGGTTTTAATGCTACTGTCTTATTGATCTTAATAGCTCTTGCTTTAGGCCAAATGTGTTGGTTTCGATGACGGGATCTGTGCAATGGTCCCGGGTTCGATTTCCGATCAGGCAGTTCTTTTATGAAGATACTTTTTGCTTATAGATAACTAAAGAATATTTTTAATGGTAAAATATATAAAAAGTCAGTAAAATCTGGACTTACTTAAAATAAAATTCAAAATTAAAAAAAAAAACTTTTGGACTTCATCGAAGTAATTGAGTTTCAAATGACGGTTGATGGGCACGGGACATTCGACTTTTCATACATTTCAATTTTTGAAGGTTTATAATTATCTGTTTTTTTAATTAAAAATATATGATGAAGATGATAAAAAAAAAATTCAGATAAAATTAAACACTAAAGAATTGAAAACTATCTTTGAAAACTATCTTTTACTAATAATCTTATTCCCACGTGAAAAAGATTTGATTAAATCAATGTGGATTAACATCAATCGGTCATTCAATCAGTTAGCTACTTCTTTTAATAAATATAAGTAGTAGAATGCTAAAGGATGATGAATTCCAAAGTGTTCCTATCAAAAACTCTAATGACCCCTGAATCACACAAAATCAAAAGTTCTCATATCTGTGATGATCATCAAGCCAAGCCGAGTCATCTATATGTATTATACTTGGCTCATCTGTCCGTCTGTCGGTGGAATGGCGGAATGTGACAATTAGTTTGATTTTGTCATAGTATAATCTGATCACAAACTTTCAGGATGAGTATTAGTTGATAACTTAAGCTGCAATTAATTACTTCGGGATAAAGTGTCATGTGCCTTGGGCGGCTCCACTCCTCTGACGCAGACAGTTAACGACCTAACAAGAAGAAAGGCAGAAAAACACTTAAGAGCCTACCTGCCTGCCATAACTTCACTTCATTTCAATAATATGAAGTTAGTTGTAGTTACAAAGAGCGAAAGTGCTAACAACAGCCGTTATATGAACTTTTGCTATCTGTAACTGCAATTAACCACATCTTATTTTTGTCAGTTCTAAAAATACTAGACGACCTAAACAAACAATGAAACAATTTGTACCTACCGGATTTATGATATATTTTGTTTTCTCGGAGTTATGATGTAGTGTTTGTGTTAGTGAACTCACCCAAAAAAATGTAATGACGGATCTAAGTGATGTAATAACATCCTATGGAAATAAATAATTTTGAATATGACTTTGACTTTGGTCTTTGGCGTAGGGGAGCCCTTGTAAAATAATTTCAGGAACAAAAAACGGCAGGGAGAGTATGCTTTTTAAATATTAAATTTGAGATACTACGTGCGTGACCGCTGGGAGATGTAAGCTTAAGGAGTTGATGAAGTACGATTTCAAGACAATATTGTACCTGTAAATGTCTCATTAAGTTAGCCATTTCTTCATATGATCAAATGGAACTATGACCAATGGAAACTCCCCCGAAAATGGTGGAATTTGGAATGTGGAGGAATGCCTCGCGCGACACCGATGCATCAAATTTGATACACGCTCGTTATACGACCGCGGTAAAAACATGGAACTTGACGGATTCGGGGACGGTGGCGCAAGTTGGAAGAAATACGACAAGGAGACCAAATGTGACCAAGTGATGCCAACAACGATCTACAATGACAATTAGAATAGAATAGAATAAAAAAACATAGATAAAATTTAAAACAGCACAATACAGATTAAACACAAATGTATAAGGAACAACAACAATAAGAGTAACTATGCTAAAAAGGTGCTGACTCAGCATACTGTTACTAGCCTGGCCAGTAACGCTGATTTTCAGTCGTGAACCTAAAAGTGCGAGTGAGCAAAAAGCGCCTACAAAAAACAGTCAAAAAACAGTGTAGTCACACAGTTTTAAACAAACAAATCAAAACAAAACAAAACAATATTTCCACAAACAAATACAAAAAAATAAAAATATAATTTAAAACTAGTAGCAAGAACAGTTACAAAACGTGCCAAAAAGCGCATCACAGGTATTATACAATTCGTTGGAGACCAACAAGGAAGAAAATATTTTATTCAATAGGCTTGTGTCAACTAACAATGAAATCAATGGATGAATGTTTCTAGACGTAAATTGTAATATTTAAACAGGGAAAACCGAAATAATTCCACATAAAAATTAATGATTATTGTTATTTTTACAAATTAAAATCAAATAAATACCCTCCCTGGCCCCTCCGCTGTAAACGTCAATCAGAACGTATTACGTCACATAGTGGTATGCCGCCATTGTTGTTTTGACGCTTGGTTAACTTTTTCATACAACAGCACAAGTGAACACAATTGTTTGCCACTATGTGACGTCATTCACGACGCCATGACACTTTCTTGTGTTTTTACGCCAGATTAAAAACATTTTCTTAAAACTTAAAATATGTGTTTTAAATATAAATATAAACTTAAAATATGTGTTTTAATATTTTTATCATGAAATATTATTTTTTTGGGGTAATACAGGTACTAAACTAACGAAATAAGCCATTTTTGAAATTTACGACACAGGCCTATTGTTGCCACTGGATGCGGACAACGAAGAACTGATCGGCTGAGATGATGAGGTTTACTTAAACAGATGATTTGTTGTAAAGTGAACGGTGAGCGTCAGCGAAAATCTCTCAAGTGCTTCCTGTTAAACTAGGCTTTATAGGGGAGGTCCTAACATATTGCCCCCCAAGCCAACCCAGCCATGATTTGGCTTTTTACCAAGCTGGATAATAAACTAGATTATGACAACTCACAAACATGACGACAGGCGATTTTAAGTAGCTGATAACATGTTAAAGATGGAAAAAGGGGCTACGTTTACATGTGGTTTACATCATACTTTAAAACTTTTGTTGATACAAGTCCCTTGGATAATAGTGTAGATGGCGCAGTGGTCTGCGTTGTTTTCCTATTCAATCTCTTTCCATACATATTCATTGCTTCCATGCTGGTCTGAGAATGCAGTAAAAACATAGGTACACCAGTAGCAAGCAGCCTGTATCATCCTTAAAAACTGGAGAAAACACTGGACTGGAAATTTCTTCTATTTTAGGGGAAAAACTCAACCATTCAAAAGTGGAGGGTTCACATTAGGATTATCTCCGCTGCAAGATTCTTCTTTGAACCACAGCCAGCTAATGGCTAATGACAACTTTGGGAAAAACGTTTAGAACCGAGGCCGATCGTTCGCCATGCCGACACATTACCATGAACCTCTCACGGACACACCGCCGTCCACAATAAAGCAATAAAACGCTTCTTATTACCCGACTGCGTGGAGTAAAAAGGAGGTAATTGTTTTAAAAACGTCATAGCTAAAACAATGAGATGAAAACTTTCATTATCCGCGTGTAGAGTTCAATTCTTCTTTTTATTATCTGTGTTGTAAGGTGAACAATCATCCTCCTAAACCCTGGTGTCAGATTTTTGAAGCTGCAAAAGGCATGGTTCATGTAGTGACTATTCTTCGTAGATAATAGCCAGGACCATGATATTAGTCAGTTTTTATTCGTCCCCACTGAGGGGCTCGAGTTTACCCTGCAGGGTATTTGACTACTTTTTTTATTTTATAAATCCAAACTTCTTAGTTTCTGCTATCGAACACAACAAAAATTTTTGCTCTATCTTTAAAATTGACCGAGTTATAAAGGTTTGAAATTCAAGATTAGACTGAGGCACTTACTAGCATGTGATGTCACTTGCTAGTAACGCCATATAATCTCCATACAAAAATCGTTTTTCGAAAGAGACAGACATATTGAAACTTTAAAAAATCACTGTAAATTCTGTCGATTCTGTTTTATTCTTCGGGAATCGTCTGCTACTAATCAGGAATAGTCCGATCCCCTACACTGGTCCGGTACGAGCTGGACTGGAGGCAGTGACCCTAGCCATTAAAGAACAGAATCTGCCAATGAAAATAGGAACGAATTTATTATTTACTAGCTTTCCGCCCGCGGTTTCACCCGCGTTAAATGAGATTTCCCGTGGGAATGAAGTTTTTTACCACGGTAAAAAGTAGCCTATGTCCTATTCCAGGACCTAACCTATATGTGTGCCAAATATCATCCCGATCTGTCCAGTGGCTGAAGCGTGATTGAGTAACAAACATCCAAACTTTCGCATTTCTAATATTAGTAGGATTTAAAACGGAAACACTCACGTAAAAACGTATAAAAATCCCGTATCGTTCAATAATAAGAACGAATTAATTTGTTTCAAGAATTCCGCGAGAAATAATTCCAGGAATTTCCGAGATCCATCTTTGATTGAATGATTCAAGTTCTTGCGGTCATTTATCCGACTGACATGTCACATTTCTATGGAGAATTATCAGCAGCAGGGCTTCGGTTGCTGACTACTCCTCTCAACAGAAGAGGGTCTTAATAATACCTATTATGTTACAATGAAATGAAAAGATCCTTCATCATTTCTCACGATGACAGCACGGTTGACCAAGTAGACCTCTCGTTCGATGACGATTTGATGGTAAAATTTTGCTACCGTTTCGTAAGAGATGTAATTATTGTAATGAAAGTAAGTGAGTGTTTTAATTAAAATGAATAAGTAAATATTATAATCTATGTAAATACTAAGAGTAAAATAAAACGAGGTTACTTCATTGTTAGTTAGTTATACGCGTTGAGATTGTAATCAAGACTGTGTAGCTTTATATCGAAACTTTCGCTGAAGCATGGTTGAAAGTGATAAAAGTGAAGTGAAGTTTTTTTTATGTGAACATTTACTTATAATATAAATGAATAAAAATCTATAAATGATTAAAATCTTCTAAAATCACGATATATTTTAAATTCACATTGCATAAAGATACCGTGAAGGAAATGTCTAAGTTAAACGACAGTCTATTATGCCATAAGCTTCCACCGAACGACAGGGCTACATAAACCACTAATTGTGTTCTTCGGAAATGTTGGAGGAATGACCATCGTCGGATACATTTAGAACTCATTACACTGTGCGTGTGCGTCACTATACTTCTCAGTTTAGAGGCTCAACATAATGTAATACTTTCAACTAGAATTTCGATGTGCATGAATTTTTTAATTATTATTTGAAGAAAACACGCTAAAGATGCGACGCATGTGGATTTTCTTCGGTAAGTTCTTCTCCACAGAATCCGAACATCTCTCAAAAACTCACCCAAAAAATGTAATGACGAAAATTACATCCAAAAATTTATTAAACATTCATTTATTCACTATAGAAGCTAATCTGTTATTGGGGGTTTGTATAGCATATTCAGCAAAAAAATAAAAGTCATTATGTTTTCACATCACGTATATGAGCTGTTCATGATCATGATATGACTACTGGTACGAAAGACACTACGGTGGGTCTTTTGTCAGCATCTGACAATGGCGGACGTGTCTACGTTTTAATTTTAGTTTATTAAAGTGTTTAGTGTATAATTTCGATAGTGTATTATCCAGTGAATGTTTCGGGACTATAAACTTTAATAGAACAATTGAATCGCTTACACTTTACTTACATTGTTAGATGACGCCCAGAGGCCTCGTGGTGGCTTCAGTAATTGTACTATCACATTACTGAGCTCAATTAACCGAACAATCATCCAAGGATATATCTTGAACCTACAAATATCACTCAACACTGGCGAAATACGTCTATATAAGATGTGTCGCCATTAGTTAGGAAGAAGAAAAAAAAAGGACACTAAGGTAAGACAGCATATTCGCCCTAAACGAAATTACAGACTTTTTTACTACTTTTGTTAGTATAATAAATGATTGAAGCAAAAGAATTATTAGTACACTTAATTGAGTGATCAAATGACTCACCAGATCAATTAAATATAATGATGCTTGAGGATATCTCGCTACCATATACATTTGAAGTTAAATACCGGAGATTATTCATAGCTAGGCCATGTTAAGTACCTACTTCTTTTCTTTAAATGAGGGCAATTACAAGCAACATCTACAGCTGAGATTAATTAGCAGTTATAGTTAATTAAGGTATTATAAAAACGAGTGGTTTGGTGTTTGATATTAAATGAACGTGAATATTGAATTATATTTGTTGCACACCAAGCGTTATATAATCAGCTCAGTAAAATATATACAAGGGGGAGCTACCTTCAAAGAAATCTAGTATTTTTAGGTCAACAGTAATGACTACATTGTTCCAATTGCTTGAAATTATAATTACTATAATTAAATTTACTATCTTGTATGTAATTATTTGTATGTAATTGCTCTATCATCATGCAACACTTGTCTTGACTTCTGACACTCCCTTCGATACGTGCATAGTCATTTGTCAATCATACGTTAAGTTTCTAACCGACTAAACACTTGCAAATAATCTATTATCATGAAGTATAAAAAATAAGAAATACTATATTTATAATTACGTGATGGAATAATGAAAAAACCTACAACATTCCAAGCGATATGGAAATTAACTAGCCAGCTTGATAATAATTAGCTAACTAGGTAAGCATCTTTTGGTTTTTCTTTTGAGTAGTTTGTGTTGTCTTAGAACTCAATCTTAATTTTATTACAGTTGTGTGATGACTTCTACTTACATCTTTTTTGAAAGAAAGTTTTGGCACCAGGCTTTTTGAACCTAAAGGCAGATCTATCTTACTTGATCATCAACATCATCACTGCTGGACTATGAGCCTCCTCCACTTAAGTGGAGGGTTTTGCCATAATCTCCACGCTTGGCAGGCGGGTTGGAGATCTCAGATTAATAGGTTACTATATCAGAGAGCGCTGCTGCCCGTTCCCTGTTCAATGTGTAGTCCCTAAGTCGCCTCTTACGACACCCTCGGGAAGAGTAGGGGTTGGTGACAAATGTATTCTACTCTGCCGTCACTACACGGCTAAAATCTATCTTAAAAACTATCTTACGTGATAGTGATATTTAAATTTGACGACCTATATACTCCAATATTTTATATAGGCAGGAAAGACACGTGATATTCTTCCTTTCCCGCTATCCGGTCAAGACATTCTAACAATTTAAGTGCAAAATTATTAATTACGCGAACATTTAATTAAAACTAAAAGTATGGACAGTTCCAGCTGTGCGTGAAAAAAATAATTAACTTCGGAGCTGGTAAATGGAAAGAATACTTTATTTATATGAAACTTAAAAATGGCCGCTGAAGGCACAGTGTACAACACCCACTAATCTAAATGTCCAATTAATGTATCGTTAGGCTTTGAAAATGGTGTAGAAATGTATGGAATATTAATGAATTTAGTTAATAAAGGTCGCATTCTAGGGTAATTAAAATACTTAGAATATTGGAAGGTTTACAAGATAGGCGTTTGCGCGTGGAAAAGTGTGCAAAACTAAAAGATAACGATGTATAATGAGTTCGGTTTTCGCTCTAGGTCAATAAAAATCCCTTTTAACGTTGGTTGGTCATTATGTACATAATTAACGCTTTTACGAACGTTACACCTGCAGTAGTCACTACCGCCTTCATTCAGAAAAGCTTGAGCTCCTTTGTAGGGTCAGAGCTGGTAAAATAACTTGCGTATCCGTATTAAGATTTCTATTATACATCCCCACCGAGGGGCTCGAGCCTACCCTGAATTAGAGCGATTAGGCTTTAGTCGACCACGCTGGCCCAATGCGGATTGGTCGACTTCACACACAACCTTTGAATTTCTTCGCAGGAGTGTGCAGGGTTCATCACAATGTTTTCCTTCACCGTAAGAGCGTCGAATAAACGTACATATGAATTCGAAATTCGAAAGCACATTGGTACGTGGTGGGTATTGAACCCGCGTCTCCCGGACGGGAGGCAGCGGCCCTAGCCACTAGACCACCGACGCTCTCAAGCAATCTATTTATCTCAAAGGAATCTGATCTCGTAATGAAGTCATCATGGCGGCGACACAAAGGTTGTTAAGTCGGTCGCCCGCAGCGCGGAAGATGGCGGATGCCGGTCACAGCGCTCATTGTATTGTACTGTATTGTATTGTTCGTATTGTCGGCTTCTGTTTCTATAGACTGTAATTAGAAGGTTAATGAAGACGCTATCAATAGTTGCCAAAACATGTGTGTGGCAATACTAATATTGTTTTGAAAGGCTTACAATAATGATTTAACTTTCGGTGACGATGCATTCGGCTACAATGTGACCTTGCAAGTCACTAAAAATTATTTGTTTGGCACTGACTATTGACAATCATCTTAAATGTAAAAAAAACATACAGCCATATTATTATCCTAAAGCAGCAGCTAAAACCAGTGATTTGACTTTAATTATGACATAAATTAATTATTAACCACCAAGTATTTAATTTCGAATCTCTCCGTATCAGCTCATGTCAATTCAAAATATGTTTAGTGATTTTGAATAGAAGAAACGGGCAGAGACAGACAATGAACGAAGCAATTGTTAAAAACCCTTTTTTACTTGATGTTAACCGATACAAAACGATAAGCTTAAAAATAATAATAAAAAAGAGTATTTAGAATTGGCGATCGCCAGGTGGCGTTCGGCTGTGCGCTTCCAAGCGTTATGTGCACGAGAGGAGATAGAGTTACGGCCTACCGGCGCGTGAGTTGATACTGTGATACTGAATTACTGACACACATACGGGAGGGCCCGTGGTAAGTCCTGTGGGGTTTTTTCTGGCCGTTCCTCTCCACAGTGAGAGTACTCTTTGTATTGAACGAACTAAACCATGGACAAACTTTTATCTTCAAAATTAAGTAAGTAAGTAACAAAATAAGAAAGAAAGACCTAAGATTAAACTAGACTAGACCATATCTAAGACTTTCTTTATTTCTTACACTTTCCTAATTCGATAATAAATCACAAATTGAAAATATTTTCAAAAATAATAATATTATTATAACTACTACTACTACTTGTGCTATTTTTTCCAAAGATTTCTGACGCGCGGGAGTGAAGCGATCGTCTTTTATTTCCTATGAGATTTTTTCAATATTTTCATTTATTTTTTTATTAGTTTTGACAAATTCAACGAGCTCAAAGAAGACGGAGGAGTATTTTTTAAGTTGACACATTCTAGCTAAAAGAACACTATAGTTGCAGCTATCGTTAAAAAAAACCGTTCAAGAACTGATCTCCAAAGGGTCTAGACCGCTTACTCTAACCTGCGTGTGCCAGATGGCTACAGGAGCTATCAAGCGTTGAGCAGTATAGAGTTTCAACCTACCTGCGCGATTGCCTGTCTAGGGCCCACCCCGTGATACTGACATACTTTCCTTCCCAGCGAGCACAAAAGGATATGAAATGCTTGGATAGACAACCTACAAGGACTTCTGTGGGTCAAAACAAATACCAAGGTAAAATTGCATACAGTAAGAAAAGGATCATAAGAGTAGGAAATTGCATACTAGTATAGTAAGGAGAGGATTAGAGCGTCGGTGGCGTAGTGGCTAGGGCCGTTGCCTCCCGTCCGGGAGACGCGGGTTCGAGCCCTACTACGTACCAATGTGTTTTCGAATTTCGAATTGTGTGTGAAGTCGACTAAGGCCTAATCGCCATAATTCAAGGTAGGCTCGAGCCCCTCGGTGGGGACTTATATAAGCTTCAATGATGAAGAAAAGGATCAATGTTTATGTAATTTAATTTAATCACAATCATCATTTATTTAGGATAATTTGACATACAAAATTTAAACCATTTTCATTTTCCTGTCTTTTGTCTAGTGCGAGTACAAAGGTTCCATGTAATATGTATGAATTGTGTATTTATCTCCCTTTTCTCATACTAGAAAGTGAAGAATATCGGTCACTATATCAAAATAATTGAAGCGTAACAACTCAACAATATCTTGACGCACAAAACACCCAACAATTACACGAAACCCAACACCAAACTTGCATAATAGGATCAAAAACTACACACATATCTTTTCGAATAAAAATTGATCCATATTCTCAAACTTATCTTCATCTATCAATGAGCTATCGGCTTACTCCATTCAAGCTGTCCTGGCGAATCCTGTGGCCTTGGTATCAGCTTAATGTGGCTATAAGTAAATCTGCAAGACCACAATGCAAGTATCGGGTTACGAGTTGAAAAAATTCGTACACCGGCGCGCGCGTAGCGTTCGTGGTAGAACGTGTTAATAATGCGGTGTGATCGGGTGCGGGTGCAAGGCAAGAGAGAATAATTAAATAATCAGTGTTTAAAAAAAAACGATTGGTAGAGTACCAGTTGTGGGTAGGATAATATTATCGTCATTAACTTGTAATAGGCTCGAGTCTATCGTACTGAGCAGAGCTGTAAGGCAAATAAAGCTAATAGTGAATTTATTTACCTATACATATCCGTTTTACTGAGCTTCTTTGCAAATAGAAGCTAGTCAATTATTGTTTATTGACTAGCTTATATTGCTTATTGATTAAATGCTGATTTATAATTTTATTATGATTTTACCAATAGAGTCGAATAGGCCTGAGAAGCAAATCATCGTCATCATCAACATCAACGGCCCGTTACAGCCCACTGCTGGACTATGAGCCACCTCCACTCAAGTGTTCGGTTTTGCCATAATCTCCACGCTTGGCAGGTGGGTAAAAGGTTACTGTATCAGAGAGCGCTGCTGCCCATTCCCTGTTCAATGTGTAGTCCCTAAGTCGCCTCTTACGACACCCACGGGGAGAATAGGGGATGGTGACAAATGTATTCTACTCTGCCGTCACCACACGGCCAAGAAGCAAATACATATTTTAAATTTCAGCTTCTACCAAAGGGATAAGGCTCAAAGAAACGTGGATAGATAAATATTATAAATACATAGATTATAGAGACTGTTTGAGCAAATTAAATTGTGTATTTGCTGAATGGCAGGAGAGCGGCGCCCTATAAAAGCATGTAACATCTAAAAGAAAGAAAGAAACATTTATTATCTATCGATTCGTGACTTATCAAACCTTAACAAATTAACGCCTGAATTTAAAAATGATTTATGTCATACTAGCGGTCTAATACTAGGGATTAAGACTTTTTTCCTTAAAAAGTATCCTATGTGTGATTCCAGGTTACAAACTATCTCCGTTTCAAATTTTATCCAAATCCGTTGAGTACTTTAAGCGTGAAGGCGAAACAAACATCCAAATATATTTTCATATTATTTTAAGTGTATTGTTGGGAGAATTAAATGTTACGTGGGAAAAAACGTATTGAATTTGAATGTGGATGGATATGTTGGGCGAGGACGACCAAAGAAAAGATGGATGGATTGTGTAAAAGATCATATGTTCAGGAAGGATGTGAGTGTTGAAATGACAGCTGATAGGGATGAATGGAGGAAGAAAACATACTGCGCCGACCCCAAATGATGGGATAAGGGCAAGCGAATGATGATTATTTTTAGTGTGAATCCCAGGTCAACCCGCTTCATCTCTCTCCTTGCGCCACCGTAACTCGATACAAGTCTCACCCGGTTTCGCCCGCTTTGGGCACCCAGCCCTAATTTCACAGCTCATTTGACGACCCCTGTTCTTTTTGCCGCAATCAGTGTCTCGTGAACAACGCCTCACTAGCTTTCTATACAGCCTCAATTGTCTACTATTTTTAATTATTAAATTAAGTATCGTATCAGTTTCAGTCTGTTGTGGACGGACTTAATACGTTATAATTTGCCACAGGTATAACTTTCGGTTTCATTGTTATATTTTTTTGGAGAAAGGTCTGTTGCACTTCCTAGCTCGCTTTTTAAAGGATTTCTAATGCAATAATCCGGTCTTTAAAATGAAATAGCAAAAAATTTTCAACTTTCATACAAAAAAGTACTTGGTCAGATTGATCTGATGACATGAAAACGATTTTTTTTTTCGTAATATTATAAAAGGATGTTGAACTAAAGTTATTCTGTTTCATGGGTTAAGTTGCCAATAGAAAGTTATCAAAGAAAGTGTTATTTAACAACACGTTGTATAGGTATATAACAAAGGTTTTACCTCGCGGTATGTTAAACAAAATTTCTAAAAATTTAATTAGCACTTCGCCCCGAGAATGCAGCTCACATATCAAGTCCTGGTGTAATCTTGGTGCCGGCACTCTCATTTTGTTGTCACCGCAGCCCAGGCGCATGCTCGTTAACATAGCGACGCGACGCACAATTATCGCCCGCGCGTGTGCGTCTGCGCAGCCATAGAATATTTACGATTATACGTACAGATATTTTATAAAATACCAGGAAAGAAATATGAATAAGGCTCCACACAAGGACTCAAATAACTTCACTTAAGTGAGATGTCTCCCACATATCACTTAATCAAGGGAGAATCAAGGCTATCTGAACCTAAACTAGGCAGAAAGCTACATACGTAAATAGATATTTTATGCATACTTAGCAAACAGAATCCAGACACAAAGCAGACTCAAGTGCTCATTACACGAATGTTTGCCCTGGGCGGGATAATAACCCACAACGCGACTTACATTCTGCGCTATTAAATAAAGTCTACCTATATATAGCATGGAGAAGTTATATTAATTTTGTAGGTAGGTACCTATATCAATAAGTTTAAAGTCACTGCCCGTATCAACACACACATCTGCAGCAGTAAACTCTTTCACGCTATTGACGTTACTTCGGAGGTAAACCTCAGAATAGGCAAAAATCCATACCTAAATTGCGGCACAATTTTATTGTCAACATAAGCGCAGTGTCAGCAAAAACCGCGATTACCCTCACATGACTACCGCAGGATTCCTGCCTACTACGGGAGCTAACTAGGTGTACGATATGAAACAATTAGGACGAGAACTATGAGCTTCAAGGGACATAATCTAATTGCTACTTTGTAAGGCTCTTTTTTTGATAACCTTCTTTAAGTGGAACTGTTTTTATTTCTACCTCGCTTTACTGTTTTCAATTGTTATGCTAGTTCAAGACATTGTATTCTACGACTGATTAGTAAGTTGTGAGTTGGCTGAGAACTATCCTACCCAAGTTAGGATCATCAAACGGGTGTTAGATGGTCAAATCATGGCGGCGAGACGGCGGCGTTCGTGATTGCCCAGGCAGATCTCGATCCACCCAAATGCACCATCGGACCACGACATGGGTACTCATACTACTGATTCAGTAAGGGTAATTGTAATAGATGTTTTTCATGTGATGCGGTGAAGTACAATTTTTAACACATTCACCAATTAAATCTGCGTTTTTCTGTAAAGAGGAACTGCTGTGATTGAAGAAGGTACGAGTAAGTATAAAACAAAACACACTTTTATGCTCCATATGCTATAGCCTCCTCGTAGTATATATGCAAGTAGCAAGCGCATCAAACTAACTCAAAACAAACAGGTCCCTACTAAAACAGCGCAATACTAATCCCGACCATGATCCGCAGACGGGACGCGTCGCCTGACGCCTGTCAACTCGCGCGCGTCAGAATAACGAATTAAAATAAATGACGCGCGCTATCTCTACATCTCTTCTCCACCAATCAGGGCGCAGTGTTGCCAGTTTAAAAATTAAAACTCAATCTGTGGGTGAGGGCGTCTCAATCTGGTGGGCAAACAACGATGTTTACGTTTCGGCTCCCGTGCTAGACGTTTAATTAGTTTGTCTGAGGCGACATTTCGACAGGACTGTGGGTAGAGTAGTGGAGTTCAGTAGACAGAGTTTCTTGTTTTGTTGTGAACTCGACCACTACAATGACGAATTCTAGATTAAAGCCCGTCACAGACGGAGCTATAATATATATTATAGCTGCCGTGTGTGATGCCCTTGATGGTTTTTTTTTCAATGGAAATAATTTGTAAAGTGTTATTTTTGCATTACCGTTTTAATATTATTTAATATCGACGTATTATTTTTATTACATCGAATGAAGGGTTTGCTTATAAAATAAACCTTGTAAACCTTTTCTACTTTGGATCGAAGTCATTCGGGCGCGAAATTTTTTCAAGCAACTCAAATGGGGTGCGTAGAAACTGAATAAGAAACATAAACTAACGTTTCTATCTTTAAAATTATGAAAAATATAAAACAGCTCGCGTTGATGTCTTTTATATGAACATACTCGTTTGTTTCACAAATCGGTCGAAATTAAGCCATTTATTTAAATTTTCACGGTGTTTTACATTGTTATGATTTAAATCAGAATATTTACCGTGGTTTACATTTTTTTGTGCGAGTGCGTAATATTTCGACGCAGTACATATCTTCGTAATGGAACCTGCACAATCTTGCGAAGAAATTCAAAGGTTGTGTATGAAGTCGACCAACCCGCACTGGGCCAGCGTCGTTGACTAAGGCCTAGTTGCCTTAATTCAGGGTAGGCTTGAGCCCCTCGGTGGGGACGTATATGAACTGGATGTTGAAATCATCATGATGATGTTCGCGACATGATTACGGGACGACGGATGTTGATAGTAGAATAGTATAGAAGAAAGACAGTAAGTAAATGGTATTTTTTATCAGCTGACAGTCTCTACACTGTGGCTCCTTGCACGCAGCGATGCAGTCACCATCAATTTGTTAGTGATTGTGCGTCTGTCCACTCCAAAGTACCTACTCCCGTTACAATTCTAAACTAAACGCCCGTTTGATTGTATTGACAGTTCTTTAATACTTAATTCCGTTCACTTGCGCGTCAATCCGTTAATTCCCTTTGAGTGGAGAATGAGTGTTTGTTGTGACGCGACGCCATGTTTCTTTGTTGATCTTTAGATTGAATTGGTGTTTTTTGTTTGTTGTTCGAAGGGCGAGAGATAAGTTTTTACTTAGTTCTGGCGTGATAAAACATTTACTCCAGAACGTAAATACACTTTAAGTGTCTAAAATGTTTTGCAACTAACTTCTTCTTCTTCATCGTGTGGGTTGTAAGGTCGACAACCGACCTCACAAAACTCTCTTGGGTTCTCTAGCCTCAGATGGTTCCGTGTTTCGGAAGGCACGTTAAGCTGTTGGTCCCGGCTACTATCTAGTCGTTACACGAGCCAAGTCAGTGGTCTTTGGCGGCTCTATAACACTGACACTAGGGTTTGTGAAGTCGGCAACTATATACTCGTTTTTAACAGATTTCGTGGTATGTAGTATCTATACAACATAATTTCGGTTTGTATATCCGTTTGCATTCAAGGTTAATTCACTGAACATGATAAGATTTTGATACATATTGATGCAAGAGTTAGACCACACTTCTATTGTTAAACTACCCAATGATGCAAATAATGAGCGTGAATTCCTTCATAAACTAGCTTCATATTCTAACAGCTTGTACTTCTAAAAAGCATTCCCACTTTTTGGTACGTCATAAATGCCATTCGTCCCGAAAAGTACCCCCCAATTTGACCAACCAAGCCTCAACGCTTCATGTAGGTAGGCTGAATATCAAGTTACTCCGGACTGGCCACATATTGGCCACTTCGCAGAAGGCCTCCCAGATACGGTATCGACTGTCCAGATTAATTTTGAACTTTTTAAGAAAGAGTAGTTAACTTGGAGTAAGCTGTTGCTTCTAGAGTTTCTTATTACACTCGGAAGACATCACGCGCAGTCATCATTATCGTGTGGGTTGCAAGGTCGACGACCTACCTCACAAACCTTAATGTCTGAAGCCGCTAAATATCTCTAATACTTATATAATTTTAAACTTTCGCGGTAAGCCCGTAAAATGTCTCATAAATGTTTTTACAAGCTTTTATTTAGTTTCACCTGTCCCGTTGTCTGTAATCAAATCTTGCAAGTTAAATTTGATCCACTTCCCAGTTTCCGATTGAGCTGAAATTTTGCATTCATGTATAAATCGGATGACAATGCAATATTATGGTACCTTGGAGCTGGTCTGATGATGGAGACGGAAGGTGGCCATAGGAACTCCTCTAATACAGAACACAACCTAGTCGTGTTTGGGCTCGTTAGATTTGTCTTAACAAGATCTTTAGCCATACGTGATATCCAGGGTCTCATGATGGAGCCGGAAGGTGGCCACAGGAACTCCTTAAATACACAACACAACCTAGTCGTGTTTGGGCTTGTTGGTTTTGTCTTAACAAGATCTTTAGTCATACGTGATGTTCAGGGTCTCATGATGGAGCCGGAAGGTGGCCACAGGAACTCCACAAATACACAACATAACTTAGTCATGTTTGGGCTTGTTGGATTTGTCTTGACTAGATCTTCAGTCCTACGTGATGTCCAGGGTCTCATGATGGAGCCGGAAGGTGGTCACAGGAACTCCACAAATACACAACATAACATAGTCATGTTTGGGCTTGTTGGATTGGTCTTGACGAATACTTTGATACTAAATGGTAACCAGAGTCTGATGATGGAGCTAGAAGGTGGCCATAAGAACTCCGTAATTAAACGACGCAACACCACCGAGTTTGGGCCCATTTGATTTGTCTTGACGAGTACTTTGATACTACATGGTAACCAGGGTCTGATGATGGAGCTGGAAGGTGGCCATAGGAACTCCGGAACGACGCAACTCCATCGAGTTTAGGCCCATTTGATTCGTCTTGTCGAGTACTTTGATACTATATGGTAACCAGGGTCTGATGATGGAGCTGGAAGGTGGTCATAGGAACTCCGTAATTAAACGACGCAACCCGATCGAGTTTGCGCTCATTTGATTCGTTTTGACGAGCATCTTAGTTGGCGTGAATATGCAACTCCAACAGATTTGGGAAAAAGTTCGTTCCGTTTGTTATGAATGTGGATTATTATATGTCTGATTGATTAGATGGATGCCCCAATGCCAAGGTGAGCACGTGTCGAGGGCTGAATGGTATGAGAGTGTATAAACATTTCATATCGCTAACGTTGCGCCTCAGGGTACCAGGGCGAACCCTGTTGTACTGAAGCCCTTATCCCTCTACAATGGACCTCGGTAAGGATGGCATTCACATAATACAGCCTAAATCAATTCAATTTCCTGCTAAATTTAATTACGGCACAGCTGAAAGAAGAATGCTTCCGATTGTCTTGTCTTGGGCTTCAACTGTGCACAAAATGCAGGGAACTACTGTAGATCATGCTGTTATTTATCTAGGCTCTAAATTATTTGCTGCTGGTCAAGCTTATGTGGCTTTAAGCAGAGTTAAGTCTTTAGCAGGACTTCGAATCGAAGAACTTGACTGCTCCAAGTTGACTTCGAAGAAACCTTGTAATGTTGATGCATTAAAAGAAATGGATAGAATGAGAAATGTTACAAATAACTAACTTAAGATTACATAACTAATTTAAACATTAGTTTACCCTACTACAAACAAAAAAAATGAAATATTTAAATATAAATAAAATACATAAACTTTAAGTGCTCAAACCAGCACATTATTATGTGAATGTACTACGGACTACATAACGGAAAAACGCTGCTACGCGCTACTAACTACGTCGTAGTAAATCTCGAATTAAACATACTAAAAAGTTAAAAATAAAATTAAAGAAAAAAACCTTTTTTAAAAACAAGCTTTTATTATTTGGAAAATGAACTAAAAAGTTAAAAATAAATTAACTCTAATTAGAAGTATAACACTTTATAAGTTCATTGTAACCTTTAACGATAATTAAGCTTCTTTGTCTACGACAAAATAATTCCATATCGTAATCATATATTTTTAACACCAAAACTTTACACCTTAATTATTAAATCTTCCCGTTTTTATTATAGTCTCAATTTTATAAATAATAAAAGCGTGTTACATTTTGATGGTATAATTAAGCTATCACAATGTAACACGCTTTTTTATTTATAAAATTGGGACTGTAATAAAAACGGGAAGATTTAATAATTAAGGTGTAAAGTTTTGGTGTTAAAAATATATGATTACGATATGGAATTATTTTGTCGTAGACAAAGAAGCTTAATTATCGTTAAAGGTTACAATGAACTTATAAAGTGTTATACTTCTAATTAGAGTTAATTTATTTTTAACTTTTTAGTTCATTTTCCAAATAATAAAAGCTTGTTTTTAAAAAAGGTTTTTTTCTTTAATTTTATTTTCTCCGTGTGTTATATATAGCTCAGTAACGACAATTTCCCTAGGTAATAGCCGGGCTATCGAAGCACGAAATCATCTTTCGGACATTCAGAATTAGCATGCAAAAACCTAATACTCGTAATCTTACATTATTTACCCACAGTGTCCCGGGTTCTCACCGGGGTTCGTCTCAAAACCACAATCACTTCAGTAACGAAAGGTCGAGCCCCAAAGCGAGTAAAGTTCCCACAAGCCCATTAACATACATACATTAGACGTAACGTTAACCTGCAGGTTCGCCACGAGCGAGGGATCAGCGGGATTGGACATTTATGATGAACATGACCCCAGCTCCGCTAAATGCAATCTTTACTTCCGAGATCTTGTAGCTTGCATTTTTGGGATTTATTCGTAGCCGGGAAACTTTGAAAGATACCTTATTCTTATGTAACGTATTATTTTGTATATTAATTATTTTCATAGTGTTCAGAAATAAATAACAACTATGGTGGACCTCTGGGAACAAGCCCGTAAATGATGTGTTAGTTGTTCTAGGTGTGTTACAACCAAAACATGTCTGAAATAAAGAGGTTTTTTGGTCTTTTGGCAATTCATATACCTAATTGAATTATTTCAAAAGTGTTTATGCTCGATTAGGGTTGTAGTATACACTGGCCTGATAATATCTCTACAAAATAATCAATCAATCAATCAATCAGCCTATTGCAGTCCACTGCTGGACGTAGGCCTCCCCAAGGGCACGCCATTGCGCGATTACTCGCTTTCCTCATCCAGCCACCACCAGCGACCTTCCTCAGGTCATAATGTTAACGAAATCTGGCCTAACCAAAGCTGCTAACTAGTCAGTTCATCAGAGAGAAGCAAAGTGTAAAACAAACAGAGGGCTCGCGTGAATTGATAATGAGGATTATGTACAGTCGACCGCACATCCAGTATTACACTTTTATCATGAACTAGCTGACCGCTAGCGGCTGCGTCCGCGTTGATTTCCCATGAAAATAAAATAAATAAAGAACTTGCTCTAAAAAGTAGTCTGTCACACGCGGACTCGTTTAATATCTCTGTGAAAAAAAATGTTTTTGCTCGTGCGAAAAGGATAAACTTCATTTAAAAACATATTTTCGTATATATTATTTACCCAAAGATATTATAGTCATCATCAACAGCTCATATACGTCCCCACCGAGGGGCTCGAGCCTACCCTGAATTAGAGTGATTAGGCCTTAGTCGACCATGCTGGCCCAGTGCGGGTTGGTCGACTTCACACACAACCTTTGATTTTCATCGCAGGAGGGTGCAGGTTTCATCACGTTGTTATCCTTCACCGTAAGAGCGGCGAATAAACGTACATATGAATTCGAAATTCGAAAACACATTGGTACGTGGTGAGGATCGGACGCGTCCCCGGACGGGAGGCAGCGGCCCTAGCCACTAGACCACCGACGCTCTCTAACACTTTACAGCTTATTTAAATTTTCATACAAAAGTTTTTTTCAGTGAGCTGCTCAGGATTTTATGAAAATAATTTTCGTTTGAGATTCGAGAATAGTCCTATAACGATAGTTCTGAACAGCAACCCTAATATTTTCGCGTTGTTCAGTTCGCACGTTGTATAAGCGCTTTGAAGGTCAAACTGTTACACTCGACGTGCACTTCACTGTACCGAGTGTTAGCCTAGACAAGCTGCCGCGCCCCGAGATGTGCCGGCTGATTGCAGGCGCTGATGGTTTATTAAGATTCAGTAATTAAGAGGAATGTTTACAAGTTTGTTTTAACCCACCTTGGTGGTGTAGTAGGTAGGATAGGTGCCTTTTGAACGCGGGGCAGTAATTCGAACCCTATCATGGATTATTCTGTGTACGAAATTGTTCCCGTTTTCACTGAATTTATTCTGGCATAATTTAAGAATTATTTTGGTGATTAGGTTGCACTGTCGATAACAATGATTAGTCTCTTAAAAAGTTAAAAAAAAAGTTAGAATAGTTGTGCAGCTAAACTTCCAACAGAAATGTTATAAAACATTGTGCTTACTAGAAGATGCGCTTTTAGCATAAGTAAGTACGAACTGTATTTAAAAGGAATAAAAACTTTTTTAATTTTTAACTTAGGTGTAGCCTTTACCCGGGGTATGCAAAGTAAATAGAATATTCGTAAGATCAATGGACCTCAAATCTTTTGATTGTTTGATTGATTTGGTTTGATTGATTGATTGATATATACTTTATTGCACCAAAAAAGGATGTACAAAGGCGAACTTAATGCTATATAGCATTTTCTACCAGCTAATCTTACCGTGTAAAACTCATTATATACTTACATAATTTTATACACCGCACCATCGCGGCGAGTAAAAAAGAAAGACCGATATTTTATAATACCTTACATGTATACCTCATAAAATCAACAATGGAAGAGTTAATATCCCAAATGCAATTATTATAAAACACAAATACAAACCACCTTTGTCTGCTAAGGACCTAAAGTACTCGAAACCTTTACATGAAGTACTCATCATAAAGGGTTGAAACCTTTCTGAGAACATAATGACCCTCTTGCAAAGAAAACC
Organism: Carpatolechia fugitivella; assembly: GCA_951230895.1. Lineage (NCBI taxonomy): Eukaryota > Metazoa > Arthropoda > Insecta > Lepidoptera > Gelechiidae > Carpatolechia > Carpatolechia fugitivella. Next base: position 1,865,098 of record OX579659.1, on the reverse strand, counting down.
GATGTTTCATATCTTCACATAAGATTTTTTTTATCCGACTGCGGTGGAGCCAGAAAGAGGGTCATATTTTTTACAGTATGTCAAGCCTTCTTAAACTACCAACCTGCTCGTCTCGTAACCAAGAAAAAGCAGCTAAAATTAATCGCAATAAAAAAATGCTTTTATAAACTCTATATAAAAATTATCATTGGCAATTTCATGCTGCTCTCAATCAATCAGCCTATTGCAGTCCACTGCTGGACGTGTGCCTCCGCTCGGGCTCGCCAAAGCGCACGATCACCCGCTTTCCTCATCCAGCCACCACCAGCGACCTTCCTCAGGTCATCAGTTCACCTGGCAGGGGGGCGTCCCACACTACGCTTCCCGAGACGCGGTCTCCATTCGAGAACCCGTCTGCTCCAACGCTCATCGGTTCTGCGACAGACGTGGCCAGCCCACTGCCATTTTAGTTTGATATCAACTAACTACCTTGGTCCGGATTATTTCAAAGATAATATTTTAAACTAACTCCTGCTGCTACTGCAGTTGGGTTATTTAATTATCAATAAAAAATTACTTCGTTTCATATTTCGTAACAACTCGTCGACTATTATGATGTAGTTTCGACCTCTTCAAGAGCTTCTGACGATTCGCGGCGTCTCTTTCAAATAAAACTCAGAAGTTTGGTGAATTGTAATGAATCACTTCGCATGGAGCAGCATAATGGTGGGGCAAATGATGTGGAAAGAATGTCGAGTGGCCGCTACCTTTTGCCTTATCATGTGGTTAAAAAAGTTTTTATTCCACTTTTTATGTAATGTTCACAGGTGGTCGAACTGTTCAATCTTTATGGTACTTATCTTACTTAACCTATTGCTGGGCTTTTCTTTCCACCCTTCTCTATGTAGAGCATCGCTAAGGTAGGTCTTGGAAAACTTTTTTAGCTCGTCCTGCCTCTCCGCCGAGGTCTGCCACATGTCGTCGTCCCCTACTGGTACTACTGGGATAAAAATAATCCCAGTTATATCATCATTGGGTGGAGTTTTATTTTTCCTAAAATAGTTATAAAACAGAAATTGTATAAAAAAGGTTACTATAGGATATCTGATTACTTAGAGGACAGATGTCCATGGGAATAGATTGTTTGAGTAACAGGCTATTTCGATATACATATAATAAGCTTTATTTTTGTAATTGACAAAATTTTATTTAAAAAAGGAAACGCAAAAGATGCGATGACTGTGGAGTTTCTTCGGTGAGCTCTTCTCCACAGATTCCGCCATTGTGTTAATGAACTCACCCAAAAAAAATGTAATGACGGACCTAAGTGATGTTATAACATTCTATGGAAATAAACAACTTTGACTTTGACTTAGACCTAACCTTAGGTAGGTTAGGTTAACTTGGTATTTCTACCAGAGAGGTAATTTATCGGACGCAGATCGAGTTGCTTTCCGCCGGTGTTGTTACCATTACACTATTATATTATACTAGCTTTCCGCCCGCGGTTTCACCCGCGTTTAATGAGTTTTCCCGTAAGAATGAAGTGTTTTCCCGCGGTAAAAAGTAGCCTATGTCCTATTCCAGGACGTAACCTATATGCGTGTCAAGTTTCATTCCGATCCGTCAAGTGGTTCAAGCGTGATTCGGCAACAAACATCCAAACTTTCGCATTTATAATATTAGTAGGATTCGCGCCAGTACTACAAGGGCTGCTATTTATGTATCCGGAACTGGCCACTTACATAAACATAGAATTTATAACATTTAAAAATAGAACTCTTTGGCTGTAAAATAAAGTTTGTTTCATTCATCTGTCAATAGTTTTTACATTGTGGCGCCATTTTTAAAATTCTTTGTCTATCATCGCCATGGATTTGACTCGTGAAAATTTTCGTGCTATGATTTATTACGACTTTCGGCGTGGATTAACTCGAAAACAGTGCATGGATCAACTTTTGTCGACTTTTGGGGTGGAAGCCCCATCGAAAACCACTGTGTATCACTGGTTCGGTGAGTTTAATCGTGGTCGTCGTATAATCAAGAAGGTCGCCCTAAATCGGCTGTTGTACCACAAAATATTGATGCTGTGCGCGAACTAATAATGCAAGACCGTCGTTACATATCGCGAGATAGAGGCATTTCTGGGCATTAATATGACGACTATTTATAAAATATTACACGAACATTTGGCTGTAAAAAAAAATTGTTCTCGTTGGATCCCGCACAACTTAACAGTTGAACAAAAACAGGCTCGTGTTGATTGGTGCAAAAAAATGATAGAAAAATACAAATGTGATACATCAAAAGCTGTTCATAATATCTACACAGGAGACGAATCTTGGATATATACGTATGATCCCGAAACTAAACAGCAGTCAACGGTTTGGGTGTTCCAAAATGAGCCAAACCCAACTAAAGTTGTTCGTGCAAAAAGCACTTTGAAGCAAATGGTTGCCTGCTTTTTTGGTATTAGTGGACATGTGGCTACAGTACCACTAGAGAATCGTAAATTTTGTCGTTGAAAAGGTAGTCATGTCACTCTCTGATCCAATTCTCTGTTGCTGTAAAAAATAATCAGTGGTAATGGGTAATAATTGGGAAGTTAACTGTATTAAAAAGAAATATTTTGCACTATACAGGCAATAGATAGTTTAAATTTTTTGCATGAAGCTAGTTTGAGTCGAACTTTACATTATTTTAAGATTAATTATAATAAGTCCAACTAAAAATCACATCACACTAATATTATAAATGTGAAAATATATTTTGATGTTTAGATGTTCGGATGTTTGTTCCGCTTTCACGCCTAAACTACTGAACGAATTTGGACGAAATTTGGAATGAAGATAGTTTATAACTTGGATTAACACATAGGATACTTTTTACCGGGAAAAGTCTTATTCCCACGGGAAAATCTTACATAGTAAATACATGACGTCACGCCGTGCTTTTTGGTTTAAATTTCCATACTAGGTTATGTATATGATTTGTTAATTTGCACAGCTATCTAAATCACCATTTACTGAAGTAGTTAGCCCAAGGCTAGCTATAAACTATAATAAGTACAGGAAGTCCTTCGGAAGGGTGATTAGGTGTAGGCACAATATTTACTTATCAAAATGTGTTTTAAAATAAAACTGAGTCCAATACAAACATGTAGCGACAGTAGGCAGGTCGGATGGGCGACTCACCCTCCGTGCACTTAGCGATATAGCCGCCCATCCATTGGCATAAAATACAAACGCAACAGTGTTTGACAGAATTTAATTTTTATAAAAAATACTAGGAGGAGGAGGTCTTTGCTCAGCACTGGGAAAACTAAAGGCTATTTAAAAACACTTCTGCTTTCATTTTCTATTTAATTTCAATTTTTAATTCAAAACATCAGTACAGAAACTGTGTTCTACTGTAAACTTATCTTAAAACTCACTTGCTGTTCAATAGTATTCATCACGAAAAAAATTCTTACGGTTATAAGGCCAAAGTTTAAAGGGCATCACACACGGCAGCTATAATATGTCACAGACGGAGCTATAATATATATTATAGCACGAGGCAGCCAGCTTTCTCATCACCATTCACTTTGTGTGCAAAGCGGGGGTCAAGCAGAATGGCCATTTTGTTAATATATATATTAACAAAATGGCGAATCAATCAGTGCTATAATATATATTATAGGTCTGTCTGTGACGGGCTTTAGGGTTATGTCAACAGCCGAAAGCTGAATCTCCACGATGGCGACGACAACGACGACCGCTCCTGCACTGCCCCCTACCAGCGACTTTCCTTGAGATATTTAAATTAAATATAACTTAAATAGGTACATAATACAGATTAACAAACTGCTAATTCAAACTTTGTAACAAACTATACCATTGGATGGGCAACTAAGAAAGCTTTCGCCTCAAGATTCCGCAAGTCACCGTCGACATGTGGCGACTTCAAAATTGAAACGCAGCGCGCGTATTTATTTTTAATTTTACTTTTTTTTCACGAATCGAAGGAGTCATTAGAATGTAATTCATAACGGTCAAGTTTTTTGTCGCGATGGCTGGGGGCCCAAGATCGCGTCAGGTGCCGTAGTTAATACATTTTTGATACAATTTTTAATGTTCTGCAAAAGGTGATAATTACAACTGGCTCGAATTGCAGAAATGCGATGACTTGAAATGAAATTATAATTACAAGTTGTTCCAATTTCTTTTAGGGGCGTAGTTCTGTAGCGTACGGCAGTAGTAAAGTAATTACTTCTGTAGAAAATTACTTTGTTTCGAGAAACGTTGCTAGCATTTTAATTGAATCGTTAGAGTTTAATTTAGTTATCATAAATTATGCGATTTGTTAGCAGCACGCCTACTATCGCCCTTAGAGGACTTTTTAATATTTTTATACATAAAGGTAAAGTATACCTAGCACAACACGACAACATTACAAAACCTACATTGAAAAAAAAAACTTACATTAAAAAAAAAGACACACACACATCTTACACATCTTTCTGTTATTCCTTACAAAATATACACTTGCAAGGTGTTTCGATTTTTTTTATGATAAGTAATAATAATTATAATAATAAAAAAAAGTTCCTTACTACAAATATAAACCTGCTGCAGTCCTCGAGAACGACAGCCACAAGATATATTGGGATCGAACCATTATCACAGACAAGACAATACATTTTAATAGACCAGATATTACAGTTTTAGATAAAAGTAACAAATCCGTTCTCCTCATAGACATCGCCATCTGCAACACCCATAACCTAGTCACTACACACAACGAAAAAATTGCAAAATACACAGATCTGTCTATTGAAATAAAAAAACAATGGGGAGTCAACAGTACCAAAACAGTACCCATAATTTTATCTACGACAGGTGTAATCCCAAGAACACTCCACCGCAGCCTAAATACTCTGAAAATGTAAACATCTACTCTCGTCCTATTACAAAAGGCAGTTATTTTAAATACTTGCAGGATCGTGAGGAAATTTTTGACATTAGATGTACGCTAGCACTTGGCTCCGGCCCGTGCCGATATTACCTCTACGGAGAGTCTTACAATTTAAGATCTACGCTAGCACTTGGCTCCGGCCCGTGCCGATATTACCTCTACGGAGAGTCTTACAATTTAAGATCTACGCTAGCACTTGGCTCCGGCCCGTGCCGATATTACCTCTACGGAGAGTCTTACAATTTAAGATGTACGCTAGCACTTGGCTCCGGCCCGTGCCGATATTACCTCTACGGAGAGTCTTACAATTTAAGATCTACGCTAGCACTTGGCTCCGGCCCGTGCCGATATTACCTCTACGGAGAGTCTTACAATTTAAGATCTACGCTAGCACTTGGCTCCGGCCCGTGCCGATATTACCTCTACGGAGAGTCTTACAATTTAAGATGTACGCTAGCACTTGGCTCCGGCCCGTGCCGATATTACCTCTACGGAGAGTCTTACAATTTAAGATGTACGCTAGCACTTGGCTCCGGCCCGTGCCGATATTACCTCTACGGAGAGTCTTACAATTTAAGATGTACGCTAGCACTTGGCTCCGGCCCGTGCCGATATTACCTCTACGGAGAGTCTTACAATTTAAGATCTACGCTAGCACTTGGCTCCGGCCCGTGCCGATATTACCTCTACGGAGAGTCTTACAATTTAAGATCTACGCTAGCACTTGGCTCCGGCCCGTGCCGATATTACCTCTACGGAGAGTCTTACAATTTAAGATCTACGCTAGCACTTGGCTCCGGCCCGTGCCGATATTACCTCTACGGAGAGTCTTACAATTTAAGATGTACGCTAGCACTTGGCTCCGGCCCGTGCCGATATTACCTCTACGGAGAGTCTTACAATTTAAGATGTACGCTAGCACTTGGCTCCGGCCCGTGCCGATATTACCTCTACGGAGAGTCTTACAATTTAAGATGTACGCTAGCACTTGGCTCCGGCCCGTGCCGATATTACCTCTACGGAGAGTCTTACAATTTAAGATCTACGCTAGCACTTGGCTCCGGCCCGTGCCGATATTACCTCTACGGAGAGTCTTACAATTTAAGATCTACGCTAGCACTTGGCTCCGGCCCGTGCCGATATTACCTCTACGGAGAGTCTTACAATTTAAGATCTACGCTAGCACTTGGCTCCGGCCCGTGCCGATATTACCTCTACGGAGAGTCTTACAATTTAAGATGTACGCTAGCACTTGGCTCCGGCCCGTGCCGATATTACCTCTACGGAGAGTCTTACAATTTAAGATGTACGCTAGCACTTGGCTCCGGCCCGTGCCGATATTACCTCTACGGAGAGTCTTACAATTTAAGATCTACGCTAGGACTTGGCTCCGGCCCGTGCCGATATTACCTCTACGGAGAGTCTTACAATTTAAGATCTACGCTAGCACTTGGCTCCGGCCCGTGCCGATATTACCTCTACGGAGAGTCTTACAATTTAAGAAAAAAGAATAATAATAAGACATACGAGTATTACGTTTTTTTTTTCAATTTTTAATATTTAGCCAAATGACGAATTTTTACTTCCATACATTGACTTGTTCAGCTTTGTATGAAAAGTCAAAATAAAAAATAAAAAATTGGCCTTTGGTTTTGCGGCACGTTGTATTTAGTGTTGATGTCTGTTTTAATAAAACGCTAACTAAACAAAACTCGTGTTATACGATCATATCACTTTCAAGAATCTTTGATTAATGTATATCAAGATACTTCAAACCCAGATCAAAACAAAAGAATGTTAATCCCAAAAACGGATACTTTTTACCAGCCCCACCAAAGCAAAGGAGAGTATCTCGAAAAAGCGCGATTCATTGTATCTCGGCCAGTTTCTTATGCGGCCAGTAATAAATTCGGATTCAAAATAAATAGTTGTATCCGACGCTGTATTCTTCATTCTTGATAGCCCAGCGTGTCGTAATTATGGTTTTAATAAGTACAATGCGGCGATCGGAATCAATCGGCCGTCATTTTGCCTGACATTTCAATCAACATCACATTGTTTGTATTATGTGTTTAATATCTATAGATTGGGTTATCGATATACAGGTTTTTTGTTTCACGATGAGTGATCGGTTTTTTTGGTGATCCGCCGGGACGGGAGGCTGGTGTGATGTAATGGTGTAGTTTTTGTTGACGAGTTCATGACGGGTTTCAGGATGAGCTAGGCTTTGGATTTTTCTGAGGGACCAATTGACTTTGTGTTTGATTGGTTACAAAATTAAATAACTGCCATTGGCAAAACTTCGTATCGTGCCAACAGTAAGTATTTACAACATGATTGTACAACTGTACAAGATGATTTCAAATATGTATAATAAAATGAGTAATCAATTTATATAAAACAGCCTCCGTGGCCGAGTGGTCGAGATTTCAACGCCCATTACGGAGGTTCCGGGTTCGATTCCCGTTGGGGACACTGTCAGGCAAACATCTCTTTGTGAAACTTTCCCCAGTTTGCAGGCTGAATCACCTGATTGTCCGAAAAGGAAGATGATTCCGTGCTTCGGAAGGCACCTTAAGCCGTTGTTGGTCCCGGCTACTATCCAGTACACGAGCCAAGGTGGTTATAATATATTTTTATTGTTTTATTTAAAATTAAGATTTATTTCATTTAGTGGCCTTTGGCGGCTCTATTACCCTGACACCAGGGTTTGTGAGGTCGGTTGTCGACCTTACAACCCACACGATGATGATGATGACGATTATTGTTGGAATTTAAATTTTAGTTGTGTTGTTATTTTCTTGGTTTGGTCTACGACACATAAGATTACTAAACGTCATACTTGACTTTTTTTATCTATTTCTTTTTTTTGGAGGTTTCCATGCTAATAAAAAAGTTGATTAGTCGTCAATCACCTCAAATCGGTAATTTCGGTAAAGCTGTGCGTTTGTGTGTGTTTTCTATGCAATAAACGTTATATATCTATCTATAGAGACATCAAGCTACAGAACCATGTCGCCTAACTCCAACACACTCTTACGTAGTTTTTTCATCAGATTTGGAGTCCATCTCTGGCGCCGATGATCTCGATTGAGACGTCTTGTAATTTGTTTGGTATATTAGGCGTGTACCCGTGGTTTGCTTGCAATGACGGACAGACATACAATGCCTGTATTCATTACTTATTGACGGACAAAGAGTACTCTCTCTGTGAACATTGATTCGCGGTGATGTGATCAATGGAGAGCAACCATTTTGAAATAGATGTTGAGACATAGATGTGGATGGTAAAATGAAGCAACGATGAAATGTCATCATCATCGTCAACAGCTCATATACGTCCCCACCGAGGGGCTCGAGCCTACCCTGAATTAGGGAGATTAGGCCTTAGTCGACCACGCTGGCCCAGTGCAGGTTGGTCGACTTCACACACAACCTTTAAATTTCTTCGCAGGAATGTGCAGGTATCATTGTGCACGATGTTTTCCCGTCGAATAAACGTACAAATGAATTCTAAATTCGTAAACACATTGGTACGTGGTGGGGATCGAACCCGCGTCTCCCGGATGAGAGGCAGCGGCCCTAGCCACTCGACCACCGACGCTCTCGAAGAAATATTATAGTATAGTATACCTATATAATATAGAAGTAGTTTGTAGTAGTATATTTTATTTTTTATTTTATTTACTTGGGAAAGTAAGCAGCTGCATTGCATACATAGTTTAACAATACAAATGGATACAACATGAAATTTACATCGTTTTGTTCCCGCCGTGTAGTGATAGTACCCGTCAAACTGAACAACTATTCACGAAAAAATAATTTCCTGTGACAAAAAAATTTTTGGTCTCTCCATACAAAATGGGTCGGTCGGGAGTCTCACTTTGTATGGAGAGACCAAAAATTTTTTTGTCGTAGGGATTTTTTTTTTCGCGAAAAGTTGTTCAGTTTGACGAGTACTATCACTACACGGCGGGAACAAAACGATGTAAATTTCACGGTGTATACAGCCAACAACACTATCCACAGATTATGTAAAGTAACATTGCATTGCAGAGAAACAGTAACTAACTATAACCTTATACTTGCGCTACATACTATAAAGAATGATTATCAAGTATAATGCAGTAACAACATTGTAAGATTCACAGATAAATTTAACCAAATAATAGTAAATAATAGTAAAAGTAAGTACGATAGGTACTGTAAGGAGCGGTCTCCTTTGAAGTGACTGGCTGTTCGTTTAGTTCGATTGGATTTGAATATTTTGAAATATCGAATGGTTCTTTTTTGTTGTTTTGACTCGGGATGCCAACGGGCTACCGGGTAGAAGATATTTTCATATTGGAGAGTTGATCGAGAAAAATAACTTTAAATAAATAAATAATATTACTTATCTACTTCGTGTTATCTTCAAATTAGCTTAGCGCCCATCTGGCTACCACTTCTTTATTGTAGTAGTATTTACCAATAATAATGTAAACAAAGAAAAAAAGTAGTTATTCATCTTGCAGCCTTAATAAGCAAACTCCTAAATATAAGCAAACTCCCATATTTGTATTGAGTAACATTATATCGCGCCTATTATTATATTACGGCGTGAGTTCAACAGACCTTCAAAGTGACACTGCGAATATAGAGCGCTTGAATTTCATCATCTGCAATGTATTTATATATATTTGTATGTGTACTGCTGTGCATTACATTCATTTGTTCGCGATTCTATGTATTTCGATCAATTTAATTTAATAATTTTTTATACTTCGACGCTCTTACAGTGAAGGAAAATACCGTGATGAAACCTGCACACTCTTATGCGAAGAAATTCAAAGGTTGTGCGAGAAGTCGACCAACCCGCACTGGGATAACGTTATTGCCATATCGCCCTACTCTATGGTAGGCTCGAGCCCCTCGGTGGGGACGAATATTAAGAGCTGTTGATGATGATGATGAAATACATCGAACTGCCGCCTACCGAATTGCGGCTGTAGGTGCTTAAATCTAGTTACAATAAAGTTCACTACATAGTTGAATTAGCAATCGTACTCTGACTGCATTTATACTACAATTTACAGCTGGAACGCAGTCCATCTGTTAGAAAGTCAAAAATTATTTATTTCCATAAGATGTTATATGTTATATTATATTACATGTTAGATGATGTATATTAGATATTATATTACATCACTTAGATCCGTCATTACATTTTTTTGGGTGAGTTCACTAACACAATGGCGGAATCTGTGGAGAAGAGCTCACCGAAGGAACTCCACAGTCATCGCATCTTCTGCGTTTCCTTTTTTAAATAAAATATAGTCAGTTACAAAATTAATGCTAATTAAATATCGAAAAAGCCTGCGACATCTGTCCTATAAGTAATCAGATATCCTATAGTAACCTTTTTTACACAATTTCTGTTTTATAATTATTTCAAACTTGTCTAAAGGTAAGTTTTTAACATCAGTAGGGACCTTATTGTAATAGCGTATACAATTGCCTGGATCTGGACATCATACGCGACTTGTGACAGCTGCCATACAGATTACCATTAACTGGTACACAATAATCTTTTATCACAAAAAGAAAAATAAATAGAAAAAAAGAAAAAATATACACAGTAGGTTCTTAACTAGGAACAAGGTTCCTTGTTCCTTGTGTCTGGTTCCTTGTTCCTAGTGTCTGGTTCCTTGTTCCTAGGTTCTTAACTAGGAACAAGGAACTAGGTTCTTAACTAGATAATCCTGGCTGACAAGATAGAGTCCATTTTGTGGATCACCATCACCATGTTATGTCATGTTCCAACTAAAAGGTCAGCAAGATTATTTTCTCTTGACTTAACTAATCTACTACTGTTTTAATACTTAATGCATGTTAAAGTGCTCATTAAATTGATCATTAGGTACAGATGACCTTGCGTTCTCCATCAGAATTTGTGTAGCTTTTCTAACTTGTTGGTTGTCACTCATGAAAATTGGCCTATAGTTGGGTTATTATAGGATGGGTTCTGACAGCTTCATTAAACAGTATGTAATTTTACTTAATAAATAAACTGTACAGGTCTGAAATTTCACAGGTATAAAATTGAACTGTATATCTAATTATTGATATACGATTCAGTTACTATTAATACAGGAAACTCGGTAAATCGGTCGTCAAATAACTACGCTAGGCGCCGTGGCCGGAACAAATTGAAGTTTCATCATAACTTTTTAATTACGTATTGGATACTAATGAAACTTCAGTATCATTTATAGGCAGTAATTACCTAAATAATAACGTTTCAAGTTAGTCTTTTGAGCTATTATTGGAAGTGCTAGGATAGGACCTATTGAAGCATATTTCTGTTTTCTAAAATAACTTTAAAACGGTGCATTGTTGTAGATTATTTTATTGCTTAGCAAATTATAACTAATTAGCCAGATGTCCTGTACAAAAATTATAATCATCCAGTCAATTCCGAGATACAGCAATCCTGCAAACGTTATCGCAGCTGGATTTTAAATATCTTCGCAACCATAGCAAATACAAGTACAAATTAAGTTGTAACATTTATACCAAATAGATACCTAACAATTTAATTTGGATAACAATTATTTCAACATACCCGTTAGAAAATAAAAGATCTGGCTGCGGTAACGTTACTCCAGCCGAAACTGTTTTTATCAAATAATTGAAAAAACTATAAAAATAAAAATCTGCTTACTATAATTATCTATTGCACTTGAATGACGATTTTCGACATTTTCTGGCTGGAGTAATGCACACGGACAAGGCGCCTAAAAAAACATTTTTTACCGTCACTAAGGCCACCCTGATGTATATAATTTTTATATAGAGTGAGAGAAAGATCACATTCAAAGTCTACGTCCATAACTTTATGATCTATAGTATAAATATGTTAAAATAACAGTCTCGCTATGTAGAAGTGCTCATTACAGATGGCGCGGCGATCGCCCTGCGCCGGCGCCGCCGTCGCCCGCACGCTGCGCGGGTTTGACGTCTTGTTCGGGCCTGACACGGACCCGCGAAACCAACGAGATCTTATCACCAGTTGAAATTGTTTCTGTATCAAACAGGTACGGTTAGCAGCAACATTGAATTAAGTATCAGTTTTTTTAAACTAGTTGAATGAGGATTTCAAGTTACAAGGTTTAGGATAAACTGTAAAAGCTGTAGCCTAACGTTACCATAGTTAGACATCATCGTTCGATTTTGGCACATCTTGCGATCCTAAGTAGGGGTTAGTATGTCTGCAGCAAGGTTTCGTAGAAAAATGTTACGGTTACATCGCCAATCGTATGGGAACTCCGAGGCAATAACAGGTATGCGCAAATCAATTACGACTTTATTTAACAGATTTGACATGTCAGTGATATTGATACCTACTATGAAATAAATATGTTTTTCCTCTATATCCTCGCCATTAAAGAAATTAACAAAACTTTGTAAAATTATTTCTTTCACCTTTTGTAAAAAATATCAAATATTTTAATCTTTTCATGCTGACCGTACTTATCATGTTACTACAAGATCGACGTCGTGTAATGTTGTGAAGAAATCAGCAGATGAGGCGATATCGTTAGGTTCGTCAGCGGTTTCTGGGAATCGATTGAGATTATACGAAATGTTCTCCACTAAGGTCGATGAGTTCCCATTGAGGACCTACTCATGCAAAAGTTCAATCAGCGTAGTGTCAAAGGTTGTAAAGAAAATATAAGTTAAACAAGCAGGTCAGAAGGTGTGTAAAAATTCTGCCAAACGAAGACAGTTGATAGAAATCTATGATTTCAATTCAATCTTTTAATTATGGCGTTTCACTTGTAGTATTTCGCCAGTATCAAGTGGTTTTGCTAAGTAAGTAGCATGAGTTACACAGACAGCCCTAATCCTAAGACTAGGGTGCCGTATACCGTACACGAAGGACTCCAGTAATATGATAGCAGCATTAATGAAGCCACCACGTGGCCGCTGCAAGTCATCAATAAATGACGGCTAAATGCAAGCTTCAATTGTCCTATTAAAGTTTATTGATCATTCACTGGATAATACACTATCGAAATTATACACTAAACACACACAAATAAACTAAATAACGAAAATTAAAACGAAAGCCCGACCGCCATTGACGGATGCTAACAATCGACCAATCTATGATTTACAGCTTGCCAAAAAAGAGTTTGGCGCGGTGACAGATGGAACTAAATCGATACCTCCTAAAGTAGGATTTTTAATTGAACGGAGTAATTTGACATTAGACAGAAAAATAATGTTGCCAGCTCCATAATCTTAGTGATGTTTTCAGTTCAATTCTAACTCAAGTGAGTTGAATCATTCAATATAAAAAAATGCTTGTTACCCCAGCCTATAAACATAGACTTCGTCTACATATCATGCAGTTCGCAATAGTTGGAATCCATCAGAATTGGTGAGTTGGTTTTAGTATTACTGGTAACAACAGTCAGGCTTTTTATGTAGGTAGGTAATAAAAGTAATTAGTGTTTTTTTTATATTTCTAAGAGATAACTTGCAGCTGCGACACAAACGAATGACTCATCCATACAACTAATTTCCTATTGGATGACGGGAGAAGCGTCAATTTTTTTATTATTATTACTTTCCTATTGTTCGTCATTCGGCTTCTTACCTCCGGTCTGAGTGTTCGAATGTTTCTCTTGCCTTTGCATTTCATCGTTGAACTTACGCAATGAATATCAAATTGTAACTTGTTACTAGTAAATTGTTGCTTCGTGAAACGTGGCCCAGATGAGTGATTGAATCATATCTTTTTAGCACAACACTATATTTTTTTCTCAAAAAAGCGGCAACCCACCATATGTCAGATTACTCCGTTCAATTAAAAATCCTACTTTATGAACAACAACGTAACTCAATTTTAGCAACTAATCAGGAAAAAAAATACGTTTTACCTATAGTTAGGTTTTTTGACTAATGCTAACTTCAGATCTATTGTACTTAGAGACTGTTTGGACAAATTCAAATGTTATTTATTTCCGTAGGATGTTATTACATCACTTAGATCCGTCATTACATTTTTTTGTAACACAATGGCGGAATCTGTGGAGAAGAGCTCACCGAAGAAACTCCACAGTCGTCGCATCTTTTGCGTCTCCTTTTTTAAATAAAAAATTAAAATATTACAAAATTAGTGCTAATTAAATATCGAAAAGGCCTGCCACTCAAGCAATCTATTCCCATGGACATACGTCCTCAAAGTCAAAGTCAAAGTCAAAATAATTTATTTCCATAGGATGTTATTACATCACTTAGATCCGTCATTAAATTTTTTTTGGGTGAGTTCACTAACACAATGGCGGAATCTGTGGAGAAGAGCTCACCGAAGAAACTCCACAAGTAATCCGATATCAGTAACCTTTTTTATACAATTTCTGTTTTATAATTATTTTAAACTTATCTAAAGGTAAGTTGCTAATATCAGTAGGATCCTTATTGACAGAAAATTAAGAGTAAATAAAATTCTAATAAGGAATAATATTAACTAAAGTCATTTTGTATCTCAAGTCACGTATCTCAAGTTACGTTGTTGTTGATAGGAGGTGTCGAAATATTTAGTTTGCTGCCATTTATGCTGGGTTACTTTTTATTATCCCATTGGTATGCCATGTTGATTGTTATTCGTTAATTATTAAGTAATTTTTCCTTTCCTATTTGACTACGAGGTGGCCACAAGTGCGATAGAAGGGCCCTCAGTTTTTCCAATTTATTTTTTGCCAAGCTGTATTTTATCTCCTTGTTAACGTGTGGGTTAACGACCAACCTAACAAACCCTGGTGTAAAGTTACGGAACTGCCCTCTAAAATGGCACATGAAATGATTATTTTCCGTAAATAATAGAGGTAAATAGCCAAGGTCAATGGATTAACGTGCTTTCTAAGCACGGAATAATCTTACTTTTCAGACAAACAGGCGATTCTGTCTGTAATCCTAACTATTTTTTTATTTAATTTAATTTTGCCTTCGGGAAGAGTCAGACTCATTCATGGAAATTTTGTCCATGCATTTTAGACTTCTAATTATCTTTTGCTAAGAGTACGTCCAAATGATCCTCTGCTCGCCTCGTTAAAGACATGAGCGCGATAGTCATACTTATCCAACGTAATAGGTCCAGAATTCCCCGCCGCTAATGACGTCGTCGTCGCCGGCGCCCGCGCAGCTGCTGCGTCATCGTCCGTCTGGATCACTCAATACTTGACAGCTTTATTGGTTTGCTTTCAATAAAAAGACGGCGATAGAAAACACTCGTGTTTTTAAAGGTACATCAACAGATCATATAAGTCCCCACCGAGGGGTCCCGTGCGGTTTGGTCGACTTCTTGAATTTCTTCGCAGGAGTGTGCAGGTTTCATTACGATGTTTTCATTAACCGTAAGAGCATTAACATACATAATATGAACTCGAAATTCGAAAACACATTGATACGTGGTATAGGGATCGAACCTGCGTCTCCCGGACGGGAGGCAGCGGCCCTAGCCACTAGATCACCGACGCTCACCGATAATTGCAAATATCACAGACTAAAAACAGGTACCTTCTCAACCTTCCTTTGCCTTCCATTACTAGAAACAATACTCACTAGACACAAAATAAAAGTTACAATCTCTATAGCACGCTAGTCACTAACGATAATCTCGTAAGAATGTGGTAGAGGCGTGTGAAACATTCCTCTCAGCACCTCGTCTCCTCAACCATGATTGAGGGTTAGCAGGCAATTTGCCGTAATGAAGCCATTGCTACCATTTGAACCACCAGTCAAGAGCCAGAAGGGTTTTTTTAGTTTGTTATTTGTAGTAATACAATGTGGTAAAGTTCTGGTAGAGTTTTTTTAAAGACTTCCGTTTTTACGGTATATTTAACTTGTTGTTTATATTCTAACCATCAATCAATCAACCATCAACGGCCCGTTATAGTCCACTGCTGGACTATGAGCCTCCTCCACTTAAGTGGAGGGTTTTGCCATAATCTCCACGCTTGGCAGGCGGGTTGGAGATCTCAGATTAATAGGTTACTATATCAGAGAGCGCTGCTGCCCGTTCCCTGTTCAATGTGTAGTCCCTAAGTCGCCTCTTACGACACCCGCGGGAAGAGTAGGGGTTGGTGACAAAAGTATTCTACTCTGCCGTCACCACATGGCTAATATATATTCTAACACTAGAAACTAACATTTTAGATTCACAGAAAACAATCAAAAACGTAAACCTTCCGGATAGATGTCGCTAAGCACGCTGCGCTGTAACGTGCCAAGTGGTTGCCTATTATGGTGACGTCATAAATTCATAGAAAACAAGCAAGGACGAATTTCGGCGCTGCCACTGTACTCTCCGTGGTATAGTTGGTAAGCACGTTGGCTGCGTATAGGCCTAAGGTCATGGGTTCAAGTCCCGCCGGAAGGGTTACGTTTTTGGTTGTTTTCTATTAATCTAAAATACTTCTGGTAGAGTAACTCGTGAAACTGAACAACTTTTGTTCCACGATACTAGTTTTTACTCTTTTTGTTACAAGATGATCAATTTGTTTACAATTGACTTTTTAACGTAGTTCTGATTTCTTTAGTAATAATACAATTGTATCTATAGATTCATTTTTTATGTATTCATTAATTCTTATAGATTCTGTAATGAATCTGTAGCCGAGAGGATTGGCTTCATGAGTGAGTACCAGTTTGTGGTGGGTAATGGTGGTGTATATTTGTATGTTTGTGGGTTTTAGTTCGATTTCTCCATGTGTATTGATTGATTGTTATATCTACGATTTAACCGATTTTCACAACTTGTTTTCAATCAATCAGCCTATTACAGTCCACTGTTGGACGTAGGCCTCCCCAAGGGCACACCAAAGCGCACGATCACCCGCTTTCTTCATCCAGCCACCACCAGCTACCTTCCTCAGGTCCCACCGTTTCCCGACACACCCAGCAGTATAGGCTTGAAACAACTTGTATTATTTATTACTAAAGAAATGGCAACAACATTGAAAACATAAGTAATTAAGTCGCAAATAATTCATCAACACCGAAATGTAATGAAAAGTATAATTATTCAGTGTAACACAAACACCATGTTAATTACTTACCATTCACACACTGACCTCCGATGAAAGCATTCCACCACCCTCACAGTGCCAATGTTATCAAGCCGGCTTACAACTTAATCCGTGGCTTAAATCCCGGCTTGATTGCGGCTTGAACCGCCAAAGAGATTGAAACAAAACACTCGCGCGCACGAACAACTGTTAATTTCACACGTGGTTTTTCATCCGAAAACAAAAAGCTTTTTAAAGTGAGGCAAAAACTTTAATGTAAAAATTGTATCCAACCTCTTCTTTGTTATAATTTATTTAAAACGGAAGCACTCACGTAAAAATTGAAACTTTGTCTTCCAACGTTTCGATCCTGCACGAGGGTCTTCTTCAGGGAGGTTGTCTCAAAGGTTCTTACGGTGAAGGAAAACATATGAAACCTGCATCTCCTGCGGAGAATTTGGCAGGTTGTGTGTGAACTCGACCAACCCGCACTGGGCCAGCGTGGTCGACTAAGGCCTAATCGCCTACTCCAGGGTAGGCTTGAGCCCCTCGGTGGGGACGTATGTGGGCTGTTGATGATGATGATGATGACAACGATAAATAATAACTTGGAAACGGCTAAACGAATTATAATCCTATCAACATCATCAACGGCCCGTTACAGTCCACTGCTGGACTATGAGCCTCCTTCACTTAAGTGGAAGGTTTTGCCATAATCTCCACGCTTGGCAGGCGAGTTGGAGATCGCAGATTAAAAGGTTACTGTATCAGAGAGCGCTGCTGCCCGTTCCTTGTTCAATGTGTAGTCCCTAATCCTAAGTCGCCTCTTACGACACCCACGGGAAGAGTAGGGGTTGGTGACAAATGTATTCTACTCTGCCGTCACATCACGGCCTATATCCTATATTGTTATAGGTCAAATAAAATTATTTGACTCACTTTGTACGTCAGAAGTCATATCGTTCAATCGGAAACACCCCTCTTTTTTCGTTAAAAACAAAAACTTTTCCAAGGGGAGAGGTAGCAAAAAAGGGACCCTGATTACAAATTTTTATTATGAAATGAATGACATTGAATTAATCGCAAAGGCCACCTTGCGGCTCATTAACACAAATGGACTCGACTCGAATGCGGACAATAAAAATCGCATTTACACACAAAAAAAAATGAAACGTGATTAATGACAGTACGTAGAGTTTGCTACGTGTAAAGTGTGTCCACGAAACGGGAGAGAAACGAACAGTATTATTATGTCATGCTAAAATAATCGACGCACAAAAAAAGTTAAGGAATGTTAGAGCAGGTAACTAGGAAAGCGAGCAGATCAGCATAAAAATATTTACTTTCTCGCTATTTTATTCAATACTA
Organism: Carpatolechia fugitivella; assembly: GCA_951230895.1. Lineage (NCBI taxonomy): Eukaryota > Metazoa > Arthropoda > Insecta > Lepidoptera > Gelechiidae > Carpatolechia > Carpatolechia fugitivella. Next base: position 1,846,739 of record OX579659.1, on the reverse strand, counting down.
TGCTATTTTATTTATGCTATTTTATTTATTCAAAAGGGAAAACTTTGACTTTGACGGCTCCGTAGCCCAGACCTGTGTATCTGCCTCCGACGTACAGGGTCACGGGTTCGAATGCCGCCCAGGGCAAACATTCGTGTGATGAGCACTTAAAATAATAATAAAAACCTTTATTTCGCTCCCACAACAGTATAGTTATAGTATAGTTACTTGTGTTTGCCTTGTGTGTGGTTGTTGTTTATCTATATTTAAGTATGTAATTTATATCAGCTTTCTGGTACCCATAGTACAAGCTCTGCTTAGTTTGGGATCAGATGACCGTGCGTGAAGATGTCCCCACATATTTATTTATTTATTTTATTTATACTGTTGAGTGACTTACTTGTATACTGTAATATTTTTTTGTGGTAAGTATACAAATTCTGTACCTCTGAATGTTCAGTACACACACAAGTACACAATTATAGAAAGTTCGTTTCAGGTGTTAAACGGATCGAAACGGTCCATGCAGTCGAATTATTTAAATGTCTAGCAGGTTCACTAGGTCCGAACGTCTATTACCCCCAAATGCTTAATTCCCCGAATGAACGGTATTTGAGCATGTTTTGACATGCGACTAAAAGATAAAATTCAAGACAGATCTATACAAACTTTGTATTACAAAGCTGAAACTATTGGGTCTAGAAACTTAAAATTGGAACAGTAGCTTATTCTTTGGACGAAGGCAACACTAAGAAAGTATTTTTTGGTAATTCCGTCCCTAAGTTGAAGTTTATAAGAAACGAAGCCACGGGCGGAAAGCCTACGTAATTCCCGTTTTCCGCCCATTTAAAAGCCACAGGGTTTGTACTCGGTAGCGTTCGTGATTCAGGGACGCGGAGAGCTCACGCGATCCGTCGAACAGAATCATTGAGCTCGCCAAAAAACAAAATTATAACACTAAATCAAGACTGAACATAATCAGATCGTACGTGAGATAAGTAAAGTTTTCGTAAGAAAACTGGGAAGTGATTATTCATGTATTTATTTTCTTCTTCATTGACTTTCAAACCGGATTACTAAATTTAGCTTAGTGTTATGTTTATTTCATTGTGTTTGTTTACGTTAAAGTCCGATGCGTTTTTCTTTTTAACCAACTCCAGTTTTTAAGTGCGATATTTTTTATTTTTTAATAATTTTACATGTTATTTTGTATTGTAGGTATTGCTTTATGTAAGTATGTATGTATGTAAACACTTTATTTCACTTTTTATTCTTTTTGACGTGCTCTTTACGATTTTCTTACAGTTTTAGGAATTTTAATGTAATTTTGATTGGCAAACCGAGTTAAATAAATTAAACGATGAAATCAGAGATGAAAATGGTAAACATTAAAAGACAAATCGTCGTTCGTGTTAGTTTTTTTTTTCAAAACGAGCTAAAGATGTGATAAGCGTTTTTATTTTTAGACAGAAATTTCTTTCGGCCAACTTGTCACCTATCGTAAAATGATTAGGTGATGACCTACGTGCGGTTCAAACTGGATCTAACCGGATATACTCGTGTAAGGTAGAGCTCGATACAGGCTTTTGGAGGATTCTTACTGTACTCTTAATTCTTACTTTGCTTACTATCTTTCTTACTTTTATAAGACAATAGATTTTCTCTCTAATAGATTTGATATGTAAGTTGCTCGGTTGTGGACATCATTTTATTATATAATTTCTTAATTATGATTAACCAAGACGTATATAAAATTTTGCCCTCTCACCTATTAACCCTTAACCTATTAACCCTTAACCATAGATAAAATATTTTAGCGCCATCTACTTATTGAAAGTGCCGTGCGGTGACGGCAGAGTAGAATACATTTGTCACCAACCCCTACTCTTCCCGTGGGTGTCGTAAGAGGCGACTTAGGGCCTACACATTGAACAGGGAACGGGCAGCAGCGCTCTCTGATACAGTAACCTTTTAATCTGCGATCTCCAACCCGCCTGCCAAGCGTGGAGATTATGGCAAAACCAAACACATAAGTGGAGGAGGCTCAAAGTCCAGCAGTGGACTGTGACGGGCCATTAATGATGTGACATTAAGTTTATTCAAACTATTGTCATGTAATTGTCATACAAAATTGAGCCATTTCCCGGACATTATAACACGAAATGTTATAATTTTATAAACATACTAGATGTCCTGTCCACCCTCGGCTACGCTCGTGTTATATGGGATTTTCCCGTGGGAATAAGTCTTTTCCCGTAAAAAGTATTCTATGTGTTAATTTAGGGTATAAACTATCTCCATTCCAAATTTCAAGTGTTAATATAATATGCCTACTTCAAGAGGTAATGGACATTGAAGTCGTGACCTGATATGCGCACCTAAGTGTTATGTACTTGTGATTCATCTCATTATGGACAAAAAAGTGGCCGAGGAAACTTTTAAGACCGCTCAAACTTCGCCATTTAAAGAGGAAAAATCGCGAAGTTTGGGCGGTCTTAAAAGTTTCTTCGGCCACTTTTTTGCGTCTTAACAATATACACGATACTCAGTCTATCAAGGGCTATACGTTAATAGCAAAATCGTTCACCAGACTTAAATGATAATTTAACGAGCATTTTTGGCGATTTCTACTCCTCCATAAAAACTGCTGCGCCGGATTGCGCCCTCTAAGTCTCAGCTTTATGAGATCACGAGAGCGTGTTCTTTCCAAATATCATGAAGAAAACCACCAGAAATTTTGATGATATCGGTCTTAGACGGGTGGACGTACTATTATAATGTAGGTACTTATGAAAAAGATAGTATAATTTTTGATCTAACTAAGAGTACATAAGATGTAATGCCTAGTTAGACAAATAGAAATAATGTCACATTATTTTTATTTTCATTATTATGGTTCTAAACAGCGAATTATCTATAGATAATGCTATTTGTAATTGTATTGTGTGTGATCAAATTTTCAAATAATATTTTGTGTAATGTTTACAAACATTACACAAAATCAAGAAAAAAGTCCGGCAGACGCGGGTTCGATCCTCACCACGTACCAATGTGTTTTCGAATTTCGAATTCAATGTACGTTTATTCGACGCTCTTACGGTGAAGGAAAACTTCGTGATGAAACTTGCACACTCCTGCGAAGAAATTCAAAGGTTGTGTGTGAAGTCGGCCAACCCGCACTGGGCCAGCGTGGTCGACTAAGGCCTAATCGCCCTAATTCAGGGTAGGCTTGAGCCTCTCGGTGGGGACGTATATATATGAGCTGTTGATGATAACTAGACGCATACGGAGAAATTCAAAATGGGATGCATCTTAATATTTGTACAAGTATGAGCCACAGGCTGACAAATCGTCAATCTTTGTTCCCAACAAAAAGGCCAAAAATAACATTCAAAATGCTTCAATTCGTTCTTGACTAGAACTATGCATCAAATTTTCCGTGTATAATTTACTCATTTCAGAATATAATAACTCCGCACCATGACATGCCAATATCCATCTAACTAGGTTCTCATGGATGTCTCTTGTAATGGAGGGTCCATCTCTGGGTGGGCGCCAAGCATCATCAGAACGTCTCAACAACTTAATAATACCTCTACCATATTGTAGCCAGGCGGCTAGCCTGACTGCACAAACATATAGCTATCTCTTTCTGTTGCTAGTTAACCTGTGATTGTGCGTCTCTTTCTAATGGTCAGATTTGTTAAAAGTTCACTAATTCGTGTTGTTTAGCTTCGCATTTTATGGATGTTTAAGTACTGGCTGGTGTTAGAGTTAGCTACTGTTTTTGAATAATATAAAAACGGCAGCAAAAAACGTTAAATTTGTTTTTCGGTATTGTGTTTATCATTGGAAGCTTAATACATGTTCATCAATCAGCAACGCTCATATACGTCGCCACCGAGGGGCTCGAGCCTACCCTGAATAAGGGCGATTAGGCCTAGTCGACCACGCTGGCCCACTGCGGATTGGTCGACTTAACCCAACCTTTGAATTTCTTTGCAGAAGTGTGCAGGTTTCATCACGATGTTTTCCTTCACCGTAAGAGTGTCGAATAAACGTATATATGAATTCGAAATTCGAAAACAGATTGGTACGTCGCTCTCACAGATCCGGACGATGAGATCACCGTCGCGATTAAAGCTGCCATTGCGTGTAGGCCACACACTACTACAGAATGCCCTTCAGGTAGCAACCGCCCCCGCCGGCGGGGACGCGAAACTAATAGTAGAATTAATTCAGTAAGACCCGGTAGGGGTCATTCTTCTCCGACGCGCTTCTCGCCCTGGCAACGTTCTGGGCCGCGGTCCGAGCCCGTCTGAGGGCGCCCCCAGATACGTTGTCATAAAATTCCTAAGGGGTACGAGCCTTCTGCTCCCCCGCAAGTCCGCGCCCACTATATTACCACTCTGGTATAAATAGTGATTAGGTCCGTCAAAAAAAAAAAAAAAAAGATTGGTACGTGGTGGGGAATCGACCCCGTGTCTCCCAGACGGGAGGCAGCGGCCCTAGCCACTAGACCACCTACGCTCTATAATGAATGTAGTTCAGTTTAAAACATGAGATGTTTTCGAAATTCATGTTTTCTTGTCATCATAACCACGCCATTACATCACGTCTGTTACAAATGACAATGTTTTCCCAACAGCTCGCCATGACGGTTTAAAGAGACGCCATTGTTGAGTAACATTTCGCTACAATTTCAACGTATTGTTCGTTTTTTGTGTAAGAATCACTTAACCAACTAAGACTAACGGAAAATGTTGGACGACGCCCGACAAACAGAAGAAAAATCTATCGTAACATAGACGTGCCAAGATAAAAGAAAAAACCTTCTTTTGCAATCGCAACTGGTCGCAAAATTCAGTTTCGATGGCAGCTAAAGGGAACAAATCGTATGTATTTAAAAATATTACAAATCAAATCAAATATTAATTAAAGTAACCAGCGCTCTACTGAAGTAAACTAACTACAGACGAATTAATAAACTACTAACAATTGAATATCTTTATAGCAAAGTAAGACTTGGATCTTCTTTGTTTTAAACAAATAGCGTCAGTCATATTGTATCAAACTGCGTAACTTACTCGTATAAACCCAGTTTTTACAGACGTCTCGTTCTGTGTTCGTCAGGCTACATCTACCTTTTCTGTTTATCTGCGTCGTAAACATTTTGAAGTGTCTAGATGGTTATCAAGAGCACTTACCTACTATTATCTTACAAAAATAAATTGTGAGCTACTCGAAAACTGAGAATAATGGAACGTGAAGACTTGCCATTTATACCTATTGAATACATTAAAATGTTAAAATATTAAAATGTTATATTTTTTACTTCTACAAAGGTATAGGGAATATGCATAAAAAATATATTAGTTTTTTTCATAGTTCATCTGAAAGTATACAAAAATAGAATACTGACAGTCAAAACAGAATCGAAATTGATCGGAAAACAAACTAGATACAACATTATTAAACAAATATATCTGTCCTATTTCAATCAATCAATCAATCAGCCTATTGCAGTCCACTGCTGGACGTGTGCATCCCCTCGGGCACGCCAAAGCGCACGATCACCCGCTTTCCTCATCCAGCCACCACCAGCGACCTTCCTCAGGTCATCAGTCCACCTGGCAGGGGGCAGAGGGCAGAGGGCAGGGCCTGTCCCTCTTACGAAAACAAAATTTTCTATTGCAGATGTATGGCCCGCGTGACAAATGACGTCACATGCCACGTTGGACCTCTCTGTTTAACCATCAACCTTGAAGCCTTATGACTTTGTTTCTGAGCAAGATATTTGAAAAAATATTTTTATGTGTTTGTTTACTCGTATCTGGAACTTGAAATATTTCAATTTGAATTTTAAAAAAAAATGGGCTTAATTATTCCCTATTGTACTGTTTGTGGCACGGAGTCACTACTCTATGAAAATAAAAGAAAATTGGCCTTACTTAGAGGTTTTAAAATTGTCACAATTGCTACGCCGTAGTAGAATTGCTACGAAACATAATGATTTTTTTATTCAATGAGAAAAAGAAATATTAAGAAAGTAATATTAAGGACAGGGTCAATACCCTGTCAGTCAATACTGACTTTAACTACTTTTGTAACATAATTCAATAAAAACATATTATAAATTAGACATGATTGGCCTTATCTTTATGAGGTTACGATAATTATCGCCTCTATGCTCCTCGTACATTGATGGTAGTTTATTTAATAGTTAACTACATTCATACATTACTAATACAATAATCCAAAATCCTGTCATTCATACACATTGAATAAGTCATACAAAGAATCACCAACAGCTCATATACGTCCCCACCGAGGGGCTCGAGCCTACCCTGAATTAGGGCGATTAGGCCTTAATCGACCAAGCTGGCCCAGTGCGGGTTGGTCGACTTCACATACAACCTTTGAATTTCTGCGCAGGAGTGTGCAGGTTTCTTCACGACATTTTCCTTCACCGTAAGAGCGGAATAAACGTACATATGAATTCGAAATTCCAAAACACATTGGTACCCGCGTCTCCCGAACGGGAGGTAGCGGCTCTAGCCACTAGACCACCGACGCTCTTATTCATTACTAATACAATATCCAAAATCTTGTCATTCATACACACTGAATTAGTCGTACAAAGAATATAGCGAAACAAAGTTGCGAAGTTGATAACCAAATAACCATCAATTGTGATCCAATGTAACAACAGCGAGGACGCAAATCGAATCAATATATTGTGAGATGCGGCGACAGGGCGGCCGGCGCTCCCCGTGTGTCTTTTTCACCCCCCCACGTGGGGTTGCCAGCTGGGAAAAGGAAATTGAAAAACCTTTACTGTGCTCTAAAACATGTTCTGGGTGTTATTTAAATATCCTTTCTACGTGTACCTATTAGATACGGTTTGAAAGTCTTCTCGTCTCGTAATCAAATCGTAGAACAACTTGGAGCACCAAGGTTTACAAGGGAAGATAGCGATCCTCAGGCTTACATTTGGATACAAATATGACATTGTTGTCAAACAGCTTCGAAACCGAAACCTTGACTTTTTTAAAAACAATGTTCACTATTTGTGTCTTAGAAGCATTTTTTTTTTATTAAAGAACTCTAACTGTGGTAAGGCTTTTGCTCACTTTAAAAAGCTCGATGCCCTTAATTTTTTATTAAAGCCGGCAACCCCACCCCCATGGCCTCTCCCGTTGCGAAGGGGGCGCGAACCCCCCGGGATTTTACTTTTCAACCCCAGTTATTGTTCCAATCTCTCCGTGAGGTTGGGAGAATTGAAAAAGTTCACACCTGTCGATCGCTTCACACAGATTTAGCAGCAAGTAGCAACTTTCATTGATTTGTTTCATGACGATTAATGGGTTTAAATTTGGATATTTTATTAATGTATTTAAATTTTAATGAGAGCGTCGGTGGTCTGATGGCTTGGGCCTCCCGTCCGGGAGATGCAGGTTCGATCCCCACCACGTACCAATGTGTTTTCGAATTTAGAATTCATATGTACGTTTATTCAACGCTCTTTCATGAAAGAAAACATCGTGATGAAACCTGCACACTCCTGCGAAGAAATACAAAGGTTGTGTGTGAAGTGGACCAATACCCGCACTGGGCCAGCGTTGTTGACTAAGGCCTAATCGCCCTAATTCAGAGTAGGTTCGAGCCCCTCGGTGGGGATGTCCCTATGAGCTGTTGATGATGATGAATCGATTTAAATGGATTGACGATGATGATGACAATGATGAACAATTACATTTTATATTATAAATACGAGAATCGGTTCGTTGGACCGTCTTTGTTTTTAACAAGGGACATATCTATCGCTATGTTTTTTTATACAGATTGTTGGAGGGAATTAAAATAGTTTACTTTGTCATAAAAATCTAATATTTTTAGAAGTATGAAAACGTGGTCTCTGCCTACTTTTTTTTGACATGCGCCCTTGGACTAAATTAGTCCAAGCATGCGCCTAATGCTTGTGTCGCAAAATTGACGTATCAAACGTAACCGGACTTTAATGGGTCTCTGCCTACCCCACCGGGAAAAGGGCGTGATTTTATGTATATATGTAGAAAAAAATAATTGCTACAAGGACAATCTAATGATAACGTCTTTTTCGAACTGTAAAAGAAATTCCGCCTTTGATCTTTAAAATACTTACTACAATTCAAAAATAATCTATCTTTAGACTATAAGAATATATATTAGTATAGTAATATATTTATAGTAATAATATTTAAGTCCTGTTTTTAGCCTGAAATACAGGATTTTCCTAGTTCAGGCTCGTGTTGTTATTTCTCTTTGTATTTATTTAGTCTGTAGTAGTCTTATTGTACATTTTAATCAATAAATTTATTCTTATTCTTATTATTATTTATTCTTATTTGCATGCGAATTTATCACCCAACTCAACCAATAAATATCTACCAACTTCTCACCCAGCCTAGGTCGCAATTAACCTTTTTACATCTCCATATTACGTTACCTAATGGTCAAAAGTCAAAACACAATAAATCCCTACCCACACTGGTACCTGGATCGTCGCTAATGTGCAGTCCACCAATAGCAAACTGACCTTCACACATTAGGTCTAATGGTCGCACATTACGACCCACGTTTCAAGAGGTACCTACAGTTTTTACCTGATTGTGTAAAGCTTAAAGAATGGTCATGTTTTAACATGAAACTTTTTAGGGCTCTCCGTTTGGGACTTCGGCCGTGTAAAATTTTCTGTTCAGCCGAAAGACGTCCACTGCTCAAATCCGTAAAAAGAATTAAAATATATATATATATATATATTTGGACTCTCAGAAATAAAATATAGCATAAAAAAGTGTTTGTACGAGTAGGCGGTCTTACTGTTTCATAGCAATTTTTTACAGTACAGACAGAGATTCTGAAGCAAGAAAATAATAGAGATCCATATTCCATGGCTGTTAAAATATATAACAAACTCCCAAAATCACTACGAGACGTAGATAATACGATTAAATTTAAGTCAATTCTAAAAAAATATCTACTTGAAAATAACTTTTACACGCTGCAGGAGTTTTTTGACAATGAGTTACTATTAGAGTATTATAGTTGATTCTTACTTGATTTGATTATTATAGTTAGGTATAAAATACCTAACTAACCTAACCTAAATATTTTAATTTTTATGTTTTATAATTTTTTGTTTTTAATTTGTTTCATTATTTGTATTGCAGTGCCCGACGACGGGGTCCATGTTAAAGCACTCACCATTATTATTTACCACCTAAAATGTACACATGGAATGCAATAAATGATTTTGAGTTTGAGTTTGAGTATAAGATACATTAATAACATTTACCACTTTATTTGTCTAGAAATGTAAGTACAATATTATTACCGAAATAATTCAATATTAACTTTTTTTAATCGCTGTCGGTTTCTCAAACTTTTATTTAACAAAATAATAATATTTTTATGTTATTTTTGGAAGTGCGGTCTGGCCAAGGCCGAGCGCGGCCGCAGTCGTGATCGCAGGCCGCATTAGTAGGACGAATCACCTCTTCTGCGGGTAATATCTCGAGTTTTGAATTGCGCAATGGCCGTTCTTGAACCTGCTTTTTGACACGATATACCAATTATGAAGATGTGATTTTTATTTCGTGTGAACTCGGCCAATTCGCAATGGACCTCCATGGATCGACAAAGGCAAGACCTAATCGCTCTAATTGGTTATTGAACATTATATTGGTGTCAGTCCTCTGCTGAACATGCCGCTCTTATTGCATGCTATCATCTCTCTCTTCTCTTTATCCATTTGCTTCCAGCTACACTGCGTATGTCGTAACTTCACCTAGTCACAGGGCGGCGTTTCATTGTACATTTCCACGAACTATACTTTTTTTTTATCTAAGGGTTTCCCATATTAATGTTGCAAATAATCAACAGGCAGTGATCAAAAAACAAACCTTACGTTTCTAGTAGTGTATTAATTTTCTTTTTAATAATTCAGTTACGTTAATACTAACATCATTCTTTAGTTTAGTTCTCCTCTCCTTATACCCCCTTTTTTCGTTTTGGAATCAGAAACTGCTAGCCAGTGACAGTCACGAGCACAGCTCGTCGAGCTGGTTCGTTTCCTCGTTTCCGGCCGAGCGCCGCGCAGACCGGAAATCCAGCAGATTGGGGAAAAATTGCCGCCATTCGCGAACACACGCGAACTGCTGGAGCGATGTCGCTGGGAACTGCTGGAACGGAATTGCTCGCGACAACCCTGTTAGCGATATTTCATTTGATATACCTGTTACTTATTGAGTTTCTGGGTGAGGTTGTTGTGATGTGAATGTAATAGAGAAAAAATGTGGAAAGTGTGTGGAAATTATTATTATGAGCCTATTGTATCCCACTGTTGGGCAAAGGCCTCCGCTTTCTTTTTCCAGACTTCCCGGTTTGTAGCTGTGTTCGACCAGTCCGCGTGCATGGAAGTTCGCCACCTCTTTCTGTCTTCTTCTATGCCGGGGTTCTTGTAGCATCCACTCCGTGGCGACTTTGGCCCACCTTTCCTGGTGCATTCTGGACACGTGACCAGCTCAATCCCATTTTAATTTAGCAGATTTTTGGCCAACATCTATAATCTGAGTTTTGGAACGAATGGTGGTGTTTCGGATATGGTCGATCCCGAGAATGCTTCGTTCCACAGAGAGCTTGTTGCCGTAAAATATTATTTCAGCTTTTTACAACACGTATGGAGCCGTGTGGTGACGGCAGAGTAGAATACATTTGTCACCAACCCCTACTCTTCCCGTGGGCGTCGTAAGAGGCGACTTAGGGACTACACATTGAACAGGGAACGGGGAAGGGGCAGCAGCACTCTCTGATACCTTTTAATCTGCGATCTCCAACCCGCCTGCCAAGCGTGGAGATTATGGCAAAACCAAACACTTAAGTGGAGGAGGCTCATAGTCCAGCAGTGGAGTGTAACGGGCCTTTAATGTTGATGTTGATGATGTGTTGTATGATTTTATAAATGCTGACTCCGGATATAAGGTACCTCTATCTACTTTTACTGCTATGTGTGACAATACGAGTATTTGTGATGTTATTCTTGTGTGTATGTGTGTGTTTTTGTGTCCAATAATGATGTTTTATGGCTGAATTATGCGAATAAAGGTCGGCTACGGGCCTAGCGGGGGCTTGCGGGTAATAAGGGATCGGGTACACGGGGATAATTTTCAATACAGTAGTAAGTTTTCGTCATTAAATCAAGGAAGAGCTTCTCGGACGTATATGAGCTGTTGATGATGATGATGATGAAATTTTCTTGAAACATTTGGGTTACTTCTAAAAAGATATTTCTTTTGATAATTTTATGATTTTTAATTAAAATTAATGTGTTGTGATTATTTTACTGCTAACATAGTATGCTGTGTTGTATTGTGTGTTGAAGTGTTTTTTTTTTCAAATGCATATTGTTACATATCTTTAAATTTCATTCATTACATTTTGTTGGACTTTCCTATAAGCCTATACCAACCATAAAATCCTTCTCGTTTGTTAACACAAATTCGTCGGCATTAGCAACGTACGCCCTTAAATACGTGCAGCTAATAAAAAAGGCATATTTTTAGCCGTGTGGTGACGGCAGAGTAGAATACATTTGTCACCAACCCCTACTCTTCCCGTGGGTGTCGTAAGAGGCGACTTAGGGACTACACATTGAACAGGGAACGGGCAGCAGCGCTCTCTGATACAGTAACCTTTTAATCTGCGATCTCCAACCCGCCTGCCAAGCGTGGAGATTATGGCAAAACCCTCCACTAAGAGGAGGAGGCTCATATTCCAGCAGTAGACTGTAACGGGCCGTTGATGATGATGATGATGATATTTTTAGCAACGAAATTTTAGTTTGCGCAGGCCCTTAACTAGTGAATTTAATCAACTTTTTGCGTTTCCCAACCGATTACTATTATGACTTAATACGTGTTAACGTGTTATTATTTCACCGAGCTCACAATTTACTTATTATCATAAATGTCAGACTAAAATAAACACTGGAACGAGCTGATCCATCTTCCTTAACTAGTTCCAGAGATGGATGGCTCTTCAACCTTAGTAATGTAACAGTACTGAAAGAAAGAAAGAAAGAAAGAAATACATTTTATTTAGTACACGAGATGACGACACATACAGTACATCATTTGAAACTTAACCTAAGAAAATAAAACATAGTTGTCCGAAAAGTACATAAATAGTGCCATCACACTCGATACTAAAAAGGGCTACTAGCTCAGCTAATGCTGTAGCCAAGAGACTACAACGCTGGTTTTCAGCTAGGCCCTGCAGGTACGGTGTTGAACCCAATGAGAACAACACGACATTTTGCTCCTGTTTCTTTGCGCATTCAACTCTTTGTTATTGGTACTAATTTCTACTTTGTATACCTAGAAACAAGAAAAATACCTAGTAGAACTACCTAGTACTGCTGTCCTACCTTCTGCTATTTTGTATCCGGCAATTCAGTACTTTTAAGTACTGGCAGTCTCATCATTCATTTTCAATTTTTTTTCAAATTTCGAATCTATCCGTTTCGGTTTTGTCATTTTCATCAAAATTTCCTCATTCCACCTCAAGTCGTCAGACTGTGATCATCTTATTAACCGTATTTTATTGATTTTATTTGAAACCAAGCTTTTTAAGTGTTACGTTAATTTCTTTTACTAATAAACCGTGTGTGCAACTATCTGGACTGAACCCTGTTTTCTTCTGCCACGCTACCTCTCTAAAAGTATCCTTCTTCTTATTTCATCATGTCATATCATCTTCACCACCTTTAAACTACTGTCTATCATCGTGCGGCCAGCAGTCCTGTCGTGGCAGCTGCTGGGCTACATCCTTAACTAGTTGATGGATGGCTCGTCAACCTGTAGTAGAGATGGTGTATATATGAGCCGTAGGTAACGTAAGTTATTTTTTAATACAGATGAATCAACATCAACATCATCAACGGCCCGTTACAGTCCACTGCTGGACTATGAGCTTCCTCCACTTAAGTGTTTAGTTTTGCCATAATCTCCACGCTTGGCAGGCGGGTTGGAGATCGCAGATTAAAAGGTTACTGTATCAGAGAGCGCTGCTGCCCGTTCCCTGTTCAATGTGTAGTCCCTAAGTCGCCTCTTACGACACCCACGGAAAGAGTAGGGATTGGTGACAAATGTATTCTACTTTGCCGTCACCACACGGCTAATGGAACAGATGGATAGCTTATTAGTAAAATTTCTAACTGAATCTTTATTAAAACTAATAATTCTGACACTAGGGTTTGTGAGATCACTCGTCGACCTTACAGCCTACACGATAATAATTAGTTTGTAAAGAAAATTATTTCATAAGAAGGAATCCCCTACGTCTATCTACATATAGGAATAAGAATACATTTATCATCTATAGTCTCTCATTGTGTAAGCAATCATCCGACGACATCCGACACTATTCACTTTTTACATCAACATACAAAGGAATAATTACATTTACAACCCGCTTCATCACCGGCGACAGCGTTATAGTCCAATAAAATCCGCGAATAGAGTCGTAACTCAAAATAATAGCCGCTTATTGCTTTTTAGCGTCGCCAATTATTATTATTTATACTTACGGCGTTATTGTCGGGATGATCGTGCGCACCTTGCGTCGCAAAAACATCTCTTGCGTTGAAGATCTCTAGAAGTTTTTCGCGTGATCAATTTTGTACAGCCCACTACACTAACAAATATCGCTTCTATTGCTGTGGGATATAGCATTTTGTTACGTTTGTCGGCGAGTAGGTGACTTTCAAACAAGTTGCTTGTTCGTCCTGTTGATGTATTTTTATTGATGTCAAACGTTAGCCAATGAAAGTGTTTTTTATTGTCTTGAAATTAGTTTTATTATAGTTTATTAGTCAGTTAGTAAAATTGATGATGACGATCTATCCAACCGATTTCGGCCATGGCGGCCACTTCTACTCCTAGTAATATTGAGTGGGGTGAACGATTTGCAAATGTAATACATTTTTATATAAACATGTCAAATTAGAATTAGAAAAATAGAAATATGAGTAAGTACTTATCCTTAACCTGCCGGTAAAGTACCTAGTTCTTTTTAATTAACCACAGATAATATTTATGTTCCATAGGGAAAGTTATTCAGTTGAGTGGACTTTATCAACAGCTCATATACGTCCCCACCGAGTGGCTCGAGCCTACCCTGAATTAGGGCGATTAGGCCTTAGTCTACCACGCTGGCCCAGTGCGGGTTGGTCGATTTTACACACAACCTTTGAATTTTCTTCGCAGGAGTGTGCAGGTTTCATCACGATGTTTTCCTTCACCGTAAGAGCGTCGAATAAACGTACATATGAATTTGAAATCCGAAAGCACATTGGTATCGAACCCGCGTCTCCCGGACGGGAGGCAGCGGCCCTAACCACTAGACCACCACCGACGCTCTTGGTGTATAATAAGAATAAATAACATTATTATATTGTAACTTATTCTAAAAATTGCAACTTAACCTACAAATTTTACATTTTGTGTTTTAATAACAATTCAGACCAACCATTTGTCAGTTCCATTTCAAATATACAGAATCCGCAGCAGCAGCGCGAAACTATCGTCGCGTCATATCCGGCTCTTCGAAAATGGCGAAATTAATATCGATGCTCATACTACGTAATATCCGGTCGGGCCTGCTCGTTCACGGGTGACAGGAGGGTAGTTGCTAATTGCATTGCCTGGGGCAATGGGCTACTAGGATCTTCAATACTACCTATTTTAGGTGATTGCTTATTGACTGTTTTCAGGAAAAGAGTTAATATTCGTGGATATCACAGAAAATGTTCTTTTTGTCACATTACACTAACATACTTAAATCTTAGATTAGTCTAAAATTATAACAACAACAACACAATTATAAAACAATATTAATTTAATATATATTTACAATTTGCTATTTACAATTTGAAATGCCAAAATTGTCTCCAGGGGACTTAAGCCCCAACCCCCACCCTAAAGGGCCCCGGAGACGGTCAAACGGTTTGCCTCAAACCTTACGTGTTTGATCAAACCGTTTGAGGTCCGTTTGAACGGTTTGTCAAACGGCTCTGCGCAGTCTGATTCTGTACGCTGTCGTAATTACACTTCTGACGCGTCAAACAACAAAAATATGAAATTGCATCAAACATGCTTCAGACACGTAAATGTTTGACAAACCGTTCAAACCACCTTTGTAAACGATCAATTAGGTTTGAGTCAAACCAAACTTTACGTGTTTGAATCAGACCGTTTGACCGTCTCCGGGGCCCTCATCGTGTGGGGACATTTTACATATTTTAATAATGTGTAATTAAAATTCTGACGTTATTAAATTAGTTAAAAAATATGCAAAATACAAACATGAGAGTCACAAAATCAAATCAAATAAGCTTGATTGTTTTTAACCTCTTTCAGAAATACAGTTCTCTCGTGCACCAATCCCGTTGATATAGTTTAACAAAACCGTGAAAAATTATTGTAAATAAATCCGACTTTCTGAAATCACAACACACTACTACTCTACATTTTCATAAAACGAATTAATTACTTACAAAATTAAAACAACGACATAAAATCCAATTCTGTTTCTTTCAATTCTAAAACATGGCACTCCACCCTCTGTTTTCCATTACGTGATCAGCGTTGAAGAAGGAATTCGATTACAAAATATAATACAGCCGAGCGACATCTGCCGGGGGAATAGGGCACTAGTATGAAGGTACCGTTTAGCCCGGGGCTATATGCCACCGGGACAGTGGGCCAGCCTTGGCATATACAAAGTCAAAATTATTTATTTCCATAGGATGTTATTACATCACTTAGACCCGTCATTACATTTTTTTGGGTGACACCGACATACCGATGCAGGATAGACAGATTTCTAAAATAATATATCTGTATACAGTCAAGTTCGTTATTGCATACAACGAGCCGCTTCACCTTTCTTGACGTTGATTCCATACCCTAAGGTTGCCTGGAAGAAATTGCTACCTTAACAATAAGGCCGCCTCCTATTCTTGTATTGTTTTTTATATTCTATTACTGTTTGGTATCAATAAAGAATAATGAATTGTTCATAATTGGAGACATAAAATATCATGTGCACTTATACTTTGAAATAACTTATATTCTGAATGTATTTTAGCGGTCTTTTCGTCATAGATAATGTGTATAGGACTGTATTAACAAAAATAAAAATATTCAAAAAAGTTTCAAAGATATTTTCAAAGTACAGACGCTTGTGTTGTGATACCTTACTTATGAAGTCAACGTCAAGACGACATACCCGAATAATAGCTCAGTGGAATAAAAGACTAGGCGACGCGCGTCAGAAATCTATAATAATATTATATCTTTTACTGTACTAATAACTCTCGTACAATTTAATATAGTCTAGTAGCATAGTGCGTGACGGCAGAGTAGAATACATTTGTCACCAACCCCTACTCTTCCCGTGGGTGTCGTAAGAGGCGACTTAGGGACTACACATTGAACAGGGAACGGGCAGCAGCGCTCTCTGATACAGTAACCTTTTAATCTGCGATCTCCAACCCGCCTGCCAAGCGTGGAGATTATGGCAAAACCCTCCACTTGAGTGGAGGAGGCTCAGATAGTCCAGCAGTGGACTGTAACGGGCCGTTGATGTTGATCACATTTTGATACTAATTAGCTGACCAAAAAGTGACTTTTGAAAAACGTTGAACAAAAGTTGATTATTTTTACAACTTTGCATTAAATGTTTCATACTTCTTCTTTATTGTGTTGTGTTATATCAGTAAAAGCAAGTATCTAAGTGCTATAGCAGTTACCGAAGCACTCTCAGCGCTCCCTCGCCCTCTTCAGTCGATGATTGAGTTGGTACTACCCCCCGTAGATCACTTAATGTCAATTGTAGGACTATTCGGGACGTTTGACCTTGAAGCTTTTTGTTAGTATTACAGAGATATTACATGATGCAAACCTAGGTGCAACCAATAAAATAATAATAAAAATTCCTTACCATGACAGACATAATCTATCAAACGTGCTATAGATCGATAGAAAAACAATTATGCTAACCGTTAAAATTTTACTCGAAACGTTATGCCATACAAAAATCAGCTACAACTTTTATCATAATCTATACTTAATAAATGAGAGCGTCGGTAGTCTAGTCGTTATGGCCGCTGCCTCCCGTCCGGGAGACGCGGGCTCGATCCCCACCACGTACCAATGTGTTTTCGAATTTCGAATTCATATGTACGTTTATTCGACGCTCTTACGGTGAAGGAAAAACATCGTGATGAAACCTGCACACTCCTGCGAAGAAATTCAAAAGTTGTGTGTGAAGTCCACCAACCTGCACTTGTTCAGCGTGGTCGACTAAGGCCTAATCGCTCTAATTCAGAGTAGGCTTGAGCCCCTCGGTGGGGACGTATATGAGCTGTTGATGAATATACTTAATGTACTTAGTCGTTGACTTCATTTTTATTGTACGCCTCTTTTTTATCAAAAATTTTACAAACGTAAAACTGCTCGGGTTCTTCTTCCTTCGAGTCGATGGCTCGGCAAAGATTTTATATTTTATTTGCCCAGTATGCCGCCACCCTGATTGCTCCATCTGAGGCCTCCATGAGCTCCTCCAGGGAGCACGAGTCAGGACAAGCAGGACACGATAAAAGGTGGGCCATTGTCTGCGGAGTCGCGCCACACTCGCACCGAAGGTCCGCCCCGTCTAAAAAACCCCACCTGAGACGGTTTCCTTTACTCCGACCGACCTGGGTACGGAGTCTGTTCAAAGACTCGCGTTGATGTCTTTTATATGAAAGTATGTGCTAGCTCGCTTGCTTGTCTGTTTGTATAAATCCTGATGAGCTCGGAGCTTAACTTCAAGTATTTGTTAGCACTTTATGATAATGCAGTAATATGGAACCATGAAGGTAGCCTGATGATAGTTCTGGAAGATGGCTATAGGAACTCTTCAACAATATGAGATACCTCCGTCGCGTTTAAGCTTAAATTGTCTTAATAATTAGGTACTATTAGCATCAGGTTCTAATGTCTCTTCATTAAGGGACTCTTTATTAGGTTTATGACATTATAAAAAAATATATACCAAAAAAGGTTTTTAATGCAGAAAGGTGAAAGGAAAAATGGGATAGGGTTTTATTTATTATTTTTGATTTTTATTATTTTCATGCTTTTTTAAGACACCTACTATTTCATCAACAGCTCATATACGTCGGTGGGGACCGAGGGGTTCGAGCCTACCCTGAATTAGGGCGATTAGGCCTTAGTCGACCACGCTTGTCCAGTGCGGTGCGGGTTGGTCGACTTCACACACAACCTTTGAATTTCTTCGCAGGAGTGTGCAGGTTTCATCATGTTGTTTTTCCTTCACCGTAAGAGCGTCGAATAAACGTACATATGAATTCGAAATTCGAAAACACACATTGGTGACATTCATGGTGGGAATCAAACCCGCATCTCCCGGACGGGAGGCAGCGGCCCTAACCACTTTAACATTTTGCAATATTACCGATCATAATCCTTAGAAAAATTGAAACAAAACGCTCAATTTCCTCTCTCCACAACCTTTTCCGTAAAACAATAGACTCCCCCATCGCGAGTCGATTGAGTCGGTACAGCTCCCGCAAATCACTTTACACTAACCGTCACTAACGCGATACAACGTCGAGTGCGGTCGTGTGGGGGACTGTAGTCTGTAGGGGCTGCAGATTGAGCTAAATCACTTGCGTTAACTTCAGTTCGAATATTTTGATAAGATGATAAACTAGGTTTTTTAACAATAATCTTTAATACTTACTTAATATTGGACACCCTCAGTCTCCGGAGAGACGTTGGCTCTCTGTGTGTGTTTTACCGTCTGTATCACAGGTCTGTATAATGGGGAGTGTTCTGATGAGCTGTTTGACTTAGTGCCACCGTCACGCTTTTATCACCGCACCTCCCGCCACAGGGCAGGGGCTCATCCTCACGTCTTGGATGCTTGGCATCCCAAAAATGTACGGGCGCCGCGATCTTTCCTCTCGCGTACCTGCAGGATGTGGAATAAGCTCCCCCCTGAGGTGTTTCCTATGTGCTTTGACATGGGGTCCTTCAAGGGGCGAGTATATAGGGCTCTCAAAGGCTGGCAACGCGTTGGCAACCCTCCTGGAGTTGCGAATGTCCATGGGCGACGATGACCACTTGCCACCACTGTGGCTCGTCCGCTCGTTTGCCTGCTTAAATAACGTAAAAAAAAAATTATATATCAATATGTTGGGACATCTTCACACACGGCCATCTGATCCCAAACTAAGCAGAGCTTGTACTATGGGTACCAAACAGCTGATATACAATACATAAATAGATAAATACATACTTATATAGATAGACAACAACCAGACACAAGGCAAACACAAGTGTTCATCACACAAATGTTTGCCCTGGGCGGGATTCAAACCCGCAACCCTGTGCGTCGGAGGCAGATACACTACCACCTGGGCTACGGAGCCGTCAATACTTACTTAACTTACTGCGCCGGCTGAGCAGTGACCCGAAAAGGATTTTGACCTCCAATACAAAATTCTGCCATTCGCTTCTGTCCTGTGCAACAGCGCTCCAATCAGCCACTTGCATGTCCCGCAGGTCTTTTTGCACTTCATCTATCCAGCGATATCTGGGCCTTTCAACCACCACACCACCACCACCGCCACGGACCACGACCACGACCACGGAGCAAACGTCCAATCTTTAATAAGATTACAACTAAAGACACTGCGCAAACTTTTATGAAGCAATTAATTATATTTTAATAATTAATTGTATTCAAATCTAAAGGCAATCAGTTAGAAGAAAGCTTATTAATATAAAACTAACATAATGTATTTATTGATGTAGGTTGCTCGACGCACTGAAAATGCCTGGAGGAGCTATTGGTCTATGAAAAGCTACATGAAAGGCGATTTACCACTCACATTAAAGCGCAAAATTATGGACAGCTGCATTCTCCCGATCCTCACGTACGGTGCACAAACTTGGTCTTTGACGGAACATCAGAGGTCCAGGCTCTCTGTATGTCAACGAGCCATGGAGCGCAGCATGCTGGGTCTGAAACTGACCGATCGAGTCAGAAACAGCATGCTCCAGAACTCAAATCGCCGACGCCCCGCATGTAGCCGCCAAGCTAAAGTGGGACTGGGCCGGACACGTCTGCCGCATGCCACCAGACCTATGGGCAAAACAAACGACCATCTGGAGCCCACAAAGAGATAGGCGGAGACGTGGACGGCCTCGTAGGAGATGGCGGGATGAGATTGACTCTTTATTAAGGAGTTGGGATGAGGAAGCCCAAGATAGGGAAGGATGGAAGAAGAAGAAGAAGGAGGCCTTTGCCCAGCAGTGGGACAGTCTAGGCTAAATAAGATAAGATGAGAAGATGTTCTTCCGCAATTACATCAAACTTCAACTATTTTTTCTAGGAGTTTAAGGCATAAACAGTTTTTTTTTTAACAGTAATTTCCTACCATAGAAGTTCTCTTTCTGAGGAATCTCCATTATGTTCCTAAATATTACTAAAAACCACCACCACCACCACCTAATTAAAAATATAAATTTCTACAGTATCTTCTGTTTATCAAGGAGCCCTTAACAAAAATATGTCCCGAAACACCTCATTCACCACATTAACAAAGTCCCTAATTCCCTTATTCCTTAGAAAAACATTTTAAAAGGGCTATTTACCGAAGCAAATGTTTGGAGGCCCTTACAGCCGATATTACAGTCATAGCAGGGGTAGCAAACCGCGACCCCGCTATAAAGTTGTTGTTAGAAGCAACACTCGACACCTCGGGTTGAGTACCTCTGGAAGAACGGGGGCGGAGTGAGTTACTGACGATGAAAATGTAAGTAGTTTAAATATAGAGAAAGATTTTGTATATTTTTGTTGGTTATTAACTCGAATATGTGGTTGTTACATCCCAACCGAAGGGCTCAAGATAGGCGCCTACCCCTTCGCAATGGGCGTCGAAATCTCGACCACTTGGCCACGGAGGCTGTTAAAAAATGTGTGAAAATGTTATGATGTCGTAAAATGTGAATACGCTATAGTCTTCCGTTTATGCCACTCCAAGAGTCCATTTTCAATTAACCGCTGTTTGTGAAGACTCCGTCGTAGATTGTAGGGCTCCCCCGCCTGTTGCTACGATTTCCCTGGGGAGGGGGCTTGTCGCCGCTATTCGATTATTGTTACGTGTCAAATTTTTGGTACGCGTTGAATTGTCAATTGTTTTTAGAAGCTATCCTACAAAACCTTTGTTGGTTAAATGTTAGTAGTTCCTTTTTTACTTCAAAACATAGAATTTCGTTTTTACCCGTAATGGGGTGTAGACAGCTGCAGTTTGTTCGGGAGTTCTAAACCTACGTTTGATATAATTGTTGTTTTTTTTATAAGATTAATTTTAGAAGGATTAATTTTAAGTTACCTCAGCTCAAACGACATTTTAACTATAACAAGTGATACAAAATACTCAGCCATTATAAAATTTTAGATATTTTTCTTATTTTTAAAAGATTTCGTATTTATATCTTTCAACAAAAAATACATACAATTTAAATAAAAAGCATCATTTAACCATTGTAGGTTTGTCATGATGCCAAAACTCGACGTTGTCAACTATGTGATAAAATATACAATTCCAATTAAGATCGCACACTTTTCCCTTTGCCACAGAAAAAACATTAAACTGGTAAACTCAACCAAAATCAATTAACAAGTAGATCTCGATTATTTTATTTATTTTATTTTATTTGGGAAACAAACAGCTTAAACTAATAAATAATGGTCATAAAACATATATAAAATTCATGAGCCAAAAACAGTTTATTGAAATAAAAGCTCATTTAAAAATTCTTCATAAAATTACTACATTAAACATTGGATCTTTATCTAGACCGAAATAGTGCTATTTAACAGTACTGCGAGCGATGTAAACCAATCACCAGTCTACTTAGCCAGTCTATCATAAACAAGTCAGTGGATATTGATATCTGTAGTATATCGTGCACCCCATGCCACTGACATTATCACTAGACGCGATCGTAATGAGAATCGCGTGAATTGCTATATTTTGTAAGTTAGGTACAGTCAAAGTCAAGACAACCTACCAATATAGAATACGCTGTCAAATGCGTCTTGTGTTAAGTTATACTCGGAAAGGGTACCTGGCGCGCGTCAAATGATGATTTACATTGTAGTAGCAAATATTTTATACTTAGCTTATCGCCCGCGGCTGCGCTCGCGTTGTGTAAGATTTTCGACATTTTTCCATGAAATGTATCCTATGTGTTAATCCAGAATACAAACTATCTCCTTTGTAAATTTCATTCAAATCCGTCTAGTAGTTTAGGCGTGAACAAACATCCAAACATCTAAACATCCAAATATATTTTCACATTTATAATATTAGTGTGATGGTAGATGGAACTGTATAACATTCACCAAAGAACATTGTGTGGGACGTAAATAAAGAGAAGTATATTCATTCACTCATTCACTCATTCATTCATTCGAAACAATAGTTATCTGAATGTTTACTCAGCACTCCTTTCAGTACCCAATTGTAAACCTGAATCTCATATATCTACAATAATTATATTTCTGGAAAATCTGCTACATAGCATAATGGTTTGATGCAATATTTCAGTATGTGTGTTACCGTAATTATTATATTAGACATAGACCACCAAAACTATGGTAAAAGGGGAACTGAATTATTTATCATAATAGCAGTGTGGAGGAAAATCACTAGATCAAATCCATTTATATGATATCGGTAAAATAAGTAACAAACAAAAACAGACAGCAACAAAACCCAACATATCACAAAGTATTTCCCCTAAATTGATTTATACACAGTTTTTATGGAAGACAATCTTCTCAGTAAATTGATATATTATCAAGGATAATTTAAGTAATATAACTCTACATGCGCAAGAGTTTGTAGTGTGATCAATAACAAGATCTCGTAAACTATTTGCTATCGAAAAAAACATGCGCAGATGTCTATTCTTTTCGTAACTGCGTTGCTTCGTAATTGTTTATTAGAATTATAAAATGTCAACTAGGGATGCAAGAATTTTGTTTTTCGATCGTCAGTTATTTTAATATTTTACTTGTCAGTATTTTCTTTTTAGTATGCTCGTCAACATTTTTTTTCCGTTAGGGATCTAAAATTAAACTTAGATCTATTTCGATCGGTTTTGGCAAATCTCCAGTTGCACTAAATAATCTCAAACATTGCTTTAGAAGGTAGCAACAAAAATTGAATGAATGAATGAATGAATATACAAAAAAAAATTGAAAAAAAAAAAAAAAAAATTAAAAATAGTTATTTGTAGGTACTTTTGTTTGATAATATATCCTGCTATCCGAAAACAACTTATCATGTTAGTATTACGACCGTAAGCTACGCTTTCTTGCAAAACATTACTCTTTAACATTCACGCCCAACAAGACGGCGCGGCGCGGCGGCGTCCCTCGGTGGTCACCGTCACCGTCGCAGCCGCATCGTAAATCCTTCTCGTTGCTAAACCGCAAGCGTCGCAAGCGCAGACTGTCAGCCTGCCATCGCGCAGATGTCACCGGCACACATAAACTATGTAGTTTATGAATTGTGGCACGAGAAATGAGGTTGAGTTTTTTTACATAATCTGTGGTAGAGTTCAAGAGTGCCATTGTAGTGGTAATGGTAAATTTTGTAGGCAGGTAAGCCAAACTGCCAGGTGAACTGATGACCTGAGGAAAGTCGCTGGTGGTGGCTGGATGAGGAAAGCGGGTGATCGCGCGCTTTGGCGTGCCCTTGGAGAGGCCTACGTCCAGCAGTGGACTGCAATAGGCTGATTGATTGATGATTGATGAAGCCAAAGAATTGGTGAATTTAACTAGTAGTGAACAGGGCACGTTTTTCGTTAGAAAGCTTAGAAAAAAAAGGTAGCTGCCCGCCCCAGATATAAAAAAAGTAAAACATCCAAAATCCTAAGTCCACTTGCGTGGCCGATCATTCCCTCACGTCAAAACTCGGATGAATTCACAAATCATTATAATCGCCGTAGAAGTGAGACTCGCACTACTATTGTAAACTTTCATGGTGCTCTTGATTGTAGTCGTATGTACTTAAATTCATACATTTACCATCCCCCATTACCCCTCCCTCTTTGTCATTGGCTAGCGACTCCTTTCTTTCGAGTGGCAACCACGTACCGGAAGACGCAGCGTGGGCGGGTGAAGTCACAAGGTGGGACTGACATCTGGTGAGGGTCGAGGGAAGATGGATGGCGACAGCGTGGAGGCAGTCTTTGTGGAGATCCTGGGGAAAGTTTTTCAGCTGAAACTATGGTCATCGTTATCATCATTTCAGCCGGGAGACGTCTACTGATGAGCATAGGCCTCCCCCATCGATTTCCAACGTGAATGGTCCTGCGCTATTTGCATCCACTGGCGCCCAGCATCGATCGAAACTATGGTATTAAATTAAGACAGTAGAAATTGGGTCACAACTTCTTAATATAGCAGTATAAATATTTCATCAGGTTAGTAAACCTTGGTTAGTAAACACGAATCATTGCAAGTGTGCTTATTGTTTTATTTCATCAAGATCGCCTGATAAACGTAAAGAAAGGGTTCTTTACATTATTCTGATTCGACATGGAAAGGTTAGTACCTGAGGCCCTATATCTGAAAGAAGACATCTAAATTACCTCTGCCTTTACTAGTTACCGCTCCAAGAGCAATTGTTAAAAATCACTGCCTATACGTCCGTAATAATCAGGCCATATTACACAATTGCGTTGATTTGAGTTTCATTAAAAAAAATAGAGCTTCGGTGGTCTAGTGGCTAAGGCCGCTGCCTCCCGTCCGGGAAACGCGGTTTCGATCCCCACCACGTACTAATATATTTTCGAATTTCGTATTCATATGTACGTTTATTCGACGCTCTTACGGTGAAGGAAAACATCGTGGTAAAACCTGCACACTCCTGCGAAGGTATTCAAAGGTTGTGTGTGAAGTCGACCAACCCGCACCAGGCCAGCGTATATAGTAGACTAAGTCCTAATCGCTCTATTCAGGGTAGACTCGAGCCTCTCGGTGGGGACGTATTATGAGCTGTTGATGATGATATAAAAAAATGTTTAGTTTTTGTATAAAATGTGTTTTATTTTTTAAAGTTATCATTTGGTAATTAATTCAAACGGTTTCGTACACACACACACACATATGCAAAATAAAAAAAACATAATACACTAATTTTCTAAGCAGACTTTTTCCTAGACGTGAATTTAAAACTCAATTTACGGTATCATTTCCGCGTTTCGTTGCCGATACAAAAGTTGGGACAAAATTATTCCAAGTTTGACACAAGAAATTAGTGTAATCGCTCCCCAGAAACCTTCGGAATCGGCCATCTTTAACCGTCTCAATCGACCGAATGATTAGCAATACAACGCAACATTGTATTTTTAATTTATTTTTTTACGCGTATCGCGTGAAGCATTTCCATACTAACTGGTTCTACTTTTAAAGTACCTATTAGTTGGAATTCACAGTATTAAGATATTACAATACAAATTGAATTACTTATTAGGTTCTAGTCCTGTAGCCGTAGCTGAAAAGTATTTATTTAATAGTCTGGATGTCGTTTTTATTATCGCAATAGTAGGCCTAAATTTTATTTGACACACAAACAACAGAAATTAAGTACTTAGCACGTATCATTTTTATGAATTACATAAGCTACAGTAATATAAAATTCAATAATTAACATATAAATAGTAAATGTTTATTTTAATTAGAAATCAAAAACTAAATCTTTATGGTTGTGCGTCGGTGGGGATTAAATCCACATCTAAATACTCGTATATAACTAATAAAAAAATGCTTGCTATTATTTACAAATAATGCTTTTGCAAGGTAGAATCATAAATAGAGTTATATTGCAAGTTTCTAATTTCATTTAAATACGTTACCATATTATTGTGAGTTTGTCACTACATTTTGTAACAAATTCTATTATGAACCAACCGTCAATCTTGAATCTTATTAAGTAAAATGTACCTACCCCAGGACTCGTATAACAAATTTGTTTTTCTCCTACCCTTTAAAACTAATTTGGGAGCTAATTCACCCGCAAACCGTATTTGCAACACATACAATGAGTTCAACGGGCTCGTCAATGGAAACCTGGATATTTTCTGTGATTCCTTAGTTGTTTTTAAAAATAAAATGTTATTTTTTTTTAAGTTTAATATTAAACTTCGTCACGTTGTTATAATTGTGGTATCAAAATTTTTAAATTTAAAGCTGTTACTTAATCAAATATTATGATATTTATTTTAACTTAGAATGCTGCTATAATAGGCTCAAATATTTTGTTATATTATTGCTTAGATTTAATATGTGTGCTGTTCCTTCCTGAAACTCTATAAATAAATGAATTTTTTTTTATATACTGGCGTTCGCTAGACCTTTTGATAATTATACTCTTACACTGGCTACAGGCCTATGTGGGTTTCCGTGCTTAGCTGTCGTAATCTTAGGTCGTAATACATAAAGTGTAGATTTTATGGCCAAATCAACCCAGAACAACCACTTCTTGTGAAGAAAAACGAAGGTTAATGTCATCATAATATCTACCTGCTTAAAATGTTATTCAATAGTGATTTTTTTTACAGTTTTAGCTAGCTAAGTGAGCATCAACTTTTTTTAAGATGGCAATTAGCCTAAATTGCATTATGATAAGCTGCACACACCGAGAACAACCATGAAGTTACTTACTTTCCTATACCTTAATTAAGGTTGCCTGGAAGAAGTTTCTATCTTAGCAATAAGGCCGCCAATTTATACACTCTTTTCTTATTTTTATTTCAGATCTGTGTTGTTATTGTATGTTGCCCGTATCAATAGCGGCTCTCTATATCTACTTGCTTTTTAATCTATATATCAGCGCCAGTACTTCTTATTCTTAATTTAACAATATGATTATAATTATTATTAAAAGACACATTTACTGTTAATTTTATATAAGTTTTTTTTTTTAATTCAGGATTTATATATCTTTTTCTATAATAAATAACAACAGAAGAAATTGGCTATTATTTTAGTGGTTTTTTATTCGTCATGGTATTTAGTAGGCACTAAAACAAGACTAATTTGACAGTTAGTCGTGAAGTCAAAGACAAAAACAAAACCGATGATCTTCGGTCCCTTTTCAATTAAAAATTATAGAAAGTGACAGGACTGATTTTAGTTTAGTTTAGTTGGGCGTATGCCGAATCGACACCATTATGATCAAATTTAGAACGAAGGTGGAGGTGGTTTTCTAACTTAAAGATTTATATTTTACAAGAGATGTATTTATTTTCTTTGGCTAAGATCTGTACACACGCGCAGTCTAACCTAGAATCCACTCTTTTTTCTCATGTCAAAACTTATCTTCCTAATTCAAATAAATCCAAATGTTTACGGCCAGCAACAGCCAAAGAGGCAAAGAGGTATAGGTATGTACACATACCTAACAAAATTTAAGTCGTCCGGGAACATATACTTTTAACCTGTAGTAGGTAAAAAATTATTATTTCTGTGCATTCATCAAAACTACTAATTTGACGACATTATTGCGTGACCATCTGGCTGTTTCACATTTCTTTCCATTACTATGATGGATTAGCGACAGACTCAGAATTCATCACGAATTCGCAGCCTCTAGGCACAAAATAATTAATAGAAATGATAAAAATATCTTCCAAGAATCTCATTTTGTAGTAGCTAATAATAACAATGAGTTTTTTAAAGTGAGGCACTGAATTATTTATTATAGTAACATTGTATTTAAAATTAGATTTTGATGTTGGTTAGTAAGGTACTTATAAATTGTAGCCATATTATCCTAAAACTTACATATTTACTGCAATTAAGACTTGCTTGATAAAGACTTTTATTTAGAAAGTTTCAGAATTATTACTAGTTCCTCAATCAAACTCAAAGGCTTTTTAGGCTATATTTTAATTGGATTTAAATCTAAACACTTTTACATCTATTTCGGAATATTTTAACCAATACTGATTAAACTACTGATTTTTAAAAACCGGTAAAATGACCCACTTGAACAATCTTGAAAGTCTAAAAAGCGAGAAAAAAATAAAAAACAGATAGACACAATATTTCGAAAATTGAGTTGTTTGTAAAATGAGTGGTGTATCTCATTTTATAAACATCTCTTTATATTCCATATTAAAGAAGAGACAGCTCCTAACAAACACACATCTCAAAAAGATAAACATATGCATTCAAATAAAAAACCTGAACGCGTCTTGAAACGGTTTGTCAACTTATAAAAACAAAATAAAAAAGTAAAACAACTGGCTGAATAGTGATGTTCGATTTGAAAATGGAATAAAAAGTTTGGAGCTGTCAGTCTGACAGCGCCGGCGCCGGGAACCCGACACGGTGACGGCTATAGGCCTAAGATAATATTTTCCTGGAAGGTTCATATTGATCCTTCATGTGAAGGGTTTTTATTGTTTTTATATCCCGACCTGGTAAGTATGAATTTCGCCACTAAATCACACTTACTCTAATATTATAAATTTGTAAATATGTTTGTTCCTGAATATATTTGAATGAAATTTAGAATGGAGAGAGTTTGTAACTTGGTTTAACACATAGGATACTTTTACAAGAAAAATTCTTATTACCACGGGAAAATCTTACACAACGCGTAGTCGGGGGCGGACAGCTAGTAATTAGAAGTATAAATCAGGGGGCCGTTTCACGAAGCTACAAGTTACAAATTATAAGTACAATTTAACGTACCTTGCGTAGACGATTAGAGAAAACGATAAGGGTTTACAGTTTAGGCGAATTGGCTGCGCAATGTATATCAAATTGTAACTTGTTACTAGTAACTTGTTGCTTCGTGAAACGGGGCCCAGGTAACACTACTTATGATCGGTTTAGTTTTGGTTAGCATTAGCAATCACATTTGTATGCCACGCAATAGTACAAAATTATAACGGTTATTCATTCCTTTTGACCTTCGTAAACGAACTATTATCTAGTTGTATTATTGCATTCTCAAGTCCGCGCCCACTATATTACAACTCTGGTATAAATAGTGATTAGGTCCGTCAAACAAAAAAAAAAAAAAATATTATTGCATTGTATTAAAATCACATGTTTATTTTACTTTAACAAACTACGGACAAAAATATTTTTGACACATTAAACATTTCCTTTTCTACTCATCTAAGTGTTGACTAATATTATGTACTTACATACACTTTAAGGTTTTTTTATCAGCACTTTAATTATGCAGCCTAACATATTTGGCACAAACAGTATTTTGTAAGTAGCCAATCAAAGTTGTCCTACTTTAAAATATGTTCAAAGTTTCAATTAAAATTACTTAATTTAATTTATTTTAGCATAAAATACGCTTATATATCCGTTTGAATGAACATGCTTTTAATATTGCGAATCAAAACATTTCATAGTATTTTGATGATAGACACTCAATTATATTGTACCTAATAAACTGACAGGATTTAAATCATTGCTTTGCTGAAGATACTTCACATACATACTCTTTACATAATAAACCATCAACCAAACGTCTCAATAATATATTATTATGTGTAATAAAATTATGCAACGTGTCAGGTACCTAATTAACGTAAAAAGATTCATATTAAGATTCTAAGTCGTCTCGCTTTGCCTATCTAGAATACTTAAACAAATGTTGGCCTAACAGCCGTCACTCCGTCTGCCTCATTAGCTGCGATACGTCCGTTAATTTGTTTGAGCAGCAATTAACGTGTCTGATCGACGCCCAGCCCGTTGCCTAAGCCCGAAAAAAAATAAAAAGTCAGCGTTCAAATTTGACAGCGCGCGCTTACTGATTCACTCGGCCACGAATTTATTTACCAACACAAATACAAGGGCAGCCTTAAATCTGAAGCATAAGGTTTAAACCTGAATATTAATTTGATAAATACCTTGTAATACTAAGCTTGTACGTGAGTTTTAATAATCGCTTAGGCAACAAGTCAATACAAACAGCCAATGCATTGTTAGATAATATTACAATTAATCAGTTACGTCCGAACGTTGACTCTTAATTCCGGATTATGTTTTTGTGATGTTGTGAAATGTTAAGACACTTTAACACGACTCTTAAAGGGTGTCCATTTTGTGATCTGTCCGCAGATAAGTTTTTTTAACTTTAAGACTAAAGTAAAAATAATAACACGTTGATCACACCGCCACTTTAAATTGTAAAGAAAATTAACGAGCAAAATTATAACAAAGGTAACCAATTAATAACATTTATGAATGATGAATTCGTAGAAAAACTAGTAACGGCAAAATTGCGGTTTTACTACAAACAAACAACGATAGTACCAATGTTTTGCTCTAAGTCGTAAGCTTATGTAGAAAGCCTTTCAATAACACAAAATAAAAAATTCGTTAGTTGGCTTAGTAATTAATCCATATCTAGTGTCGTTGACAATAATTCATTATACCTACTTAGCATTCTTAACACGTCGCCTTCCTTTTCAAAGATAAGCGGTTCGCAGAAAAAGGAATATTTAAGTCTTGTGGGTTAAAAATAACAAACTTTCTGTTATCTGTTATGTTAGTATTTATAAATTCTAAGTATTTAGATACCTAATACTGTATTAATGATATCAAAACAACTAGCAAAGTTATTCTGAAACCTTCGATATATAAAGCATTGTAAAACTTGATTTTAAGAATAAATTATGAACAAATATTTAATAAGAGACATGTATTGTGATGCTATGATATGACTAGTAGCATAAAATAAATATTGGTATACAAAACTTTGCTTTTTTAGAACTTTAAATAGAGTGGTTTTTGTTTACGTGACTTATTAATTAAATTACTTTAATAACAACCAAAAAACCTTTGCTGGACTAGACAAGAATGTTATAGAAAACTCGCGTTATTGATGTAACCTGAATACTAACTAGAGTTAACCCTACTGTTCTATTTATAATCGGACGCCCTTAGCAAACCCTAAGTTAATCACCTTTAAATTCCTGGTGGTTCTATTCCTCTCTACTCTATTAATTGGAAAAGAAAAAAGAAAAGATAAGAAATAAGAAAAAGAGATAAGAAATTTTCCAAAATTGAAGTTATAATAAGGAAGTGTTTTCGATATTAAAGACACCTTTGAGATAACCTAAAATAGATGTATGATTTGAAACAAGTCAGCCGATTTAATACCTAATTAAAATAACGGAAATAAATGTTTTTAATAATTCCATCATAATATTTATTCAAACCGACGGGGTTCCTTTGTATGAAGTACTGAATTTCGGAGTTTAAAATTAGTGTGTAATAAAAAAATGTTTAAAATCATTATTTCAGCGGTTAATAAGTTCAAAAGACTGATATTGTCAACATTTTTTCGTAAGAAAGTATTCCACAGCTGTAATAACGGAATACTATCTTCCACGACCCGTATTTTTTTTAGTGTTGTAGTGTAGTGACACACTCTCCCTACGTAAGCTAGTTTGTAAGTTAGATATAAGGCTATACAGTTTACAGCCTGCACTCGAGGGCATTATACGTCTGAACGTGGATCCAGCCGTTTCATTCACGAACCCTCTACAGCCCACATTGCAGTGTCAATAGTACACGCAAAATTTCACTTTTGAAATTTAGTAGGTACCATTATTTTTAGAATCAAATGTTAAGTTAAAATACTAATAATTATTTGGTTAAATCCTTATAACAGCTACTTTTCCAGTGCTTCAAAATTATGTCGGTTTCTTTTAATCTAGCATTGGATTAATCACACTGACAAAATGACTCAAAAATAAAAAAATCTGCTTTAGTCAAACAATAACTAGATGAGGCATGTACTTCGAAAATAGTATGATACTCAAAATATGTCAGTGAAAATTCAAGTCAATATTAGGAATGCCAAGAAAACATAAACACGAAACCACTTCTAAGTCAAATTAAAGAAATAAATAAAGCTATTCACTCCAGTAGTAGGTAAGTATATAAGAAATAGAAATTTACCAAAAACTGCAACTATCTACGGTAGATAATATTCTTTTCACAGCGCTTATATATACCAAGAAAGCCACCACCATCACTAGCTAATATTTTGCCAAGAATTTTAATGACCATCTCACTAATAATCCTTAAAACGTGTAATCTTCGTGAAAAGTGCTCTAATGACGATGTCTCGGTCATTCAAGCGGGTATCGTTGCTACTCGCTCAATAATCTGTGATTATCTCATTAAAACAACCGCTAATAGCTGTAATTAATATCTTTCGATTGAGCTGTCTTAATCTGGGAAAGAAATATGTATTTATGGACGACATCCGTCAATTATATTTGTAGAGAATGAAATTGTTGAGCTTGTTCTAACGTTTTGCTGCTTTGTCATGTAGGGATGATTATTAAGTTTCGAAATTTATTGTTATTCTTTTTGTCTCTAGTTCTATTTAACTCTTTTACTTTATTAGTCTTTTGAATCCTTTTGTATAAAATTCACTCCATACGCATGTTCAAGCAATGTCATTCACTGCACTGTAATGTATTACAATTTATTTATTAAATTTAAATAAATATTATTTAGTAGGTATGTATGTACACCTATCGTCAATAAATTCCTCGTTGCAGAGTATATGAGTTTAAAATTTATTAGTATAACATATTAGTAGGTAAATATTTGTTCATTTTAGAGTAACCTGTTAATTTTTCCCATGTTCAGCCTTGTCTATTTAAAAAGGATCTTTGTCATTTGTATGACGTAATAATACAAAGTTATTGTTTACGAATATAATTTTATTAACAATTTTAATTTAATGACTGTATTGTAAGTCGATATCATATGTACAATTTGCGTTTTGTTTATATTATACATTTTTACAATTCTCTCGGGAGTCACTATGGCTATCCAAGTCGAGCTAACGCACCTCACCTAATTGAAATGTTGATTTGAACATCACAAAAATAAGTGTTATAGCAATTTTGCTACAGTAGGTAATTGATAGTAGACATAGAAGCAACGCAGATTAGAAAGTAATTCAAAATCCATAGGTACTTTTAGAATTTGTAATGTGATTCTTAAGAATTTTGATTGAGATCAGAAATCTTGTCTCAGAACGGTAATAACCCCATACATATTACAACCCAATGAAGTTGACAATATGAACCTCTGTACAAATTGTTACTAAGATAATAATGCAAATCTCGTTGAAGCCAGGAATTACTTCCAATTTTGCTTGCACCAGGTCTGATAACTGTCTGGTGATTTTTAGTTTTTTTTATATTTCTGCCCTGTTCAAATCATCACCCCATTGTCATTATATTTCATATTCATTATCATAAGTCAAAGATGTAAATTCTACAAAGAAAATTATAATGTGTATAAATTACTATTGCTTGATAGCAAACGTAATGGCTTCAATAAAGTGGAGCAAAAGATATTGGAAATGCTGTTGTGATCCCATTCACAGAAATTTTTACTCTAAATATTCATCAACGTTATTATTTTCGTCTTTGAAGCATTTTTGGGAGATCAATCATTTTATCTGCCTATAAAAAATATTGTTTTGCATTTGTTTCAGCGTTACAACAACTAATATTGTTTCTTGATTTTGCATCTTACAGGACTTCTATTGTTATTTTCTTTCTTATTGAGCTTGAATCATTTGAATGATTTATCTATAATAGAATATTTATGTATTATTAGCTTGTTAACAAATTAGGCTATATAAAAATACGAACTAAAAGAATAATAAAACCTTCAATTAAAAAAGTTGTCTAGTGCTATTATGAGTATATTTTAAAATAATATAATATAATTAGAAAATAATCACAGCATTTCCAATGTCTTCAGTTTTAATAAAGTTATTATTAACTATATCGAAATAAATATCTTTATCTCAGATAATAATATCACTGCTTTAGACAGCTGGCAGATAAATCCAAGTGACATTCAGGTACAAACCTTTTATGATAATGTCCCACATACATACTCTACCCCTCGAAATAGCTATCTACACGATTACCATAACTTTAACATACAATTAAAAGCTGATAGGATAAATAAAATTATTATTTACTGGTAAAATAGTTAATATATACTTTTGAAGGTAAGTAAATGCTTCTCACGGAAAGGCATCAGATAAATCTAATAATTTGTCTATACAAATCTAAATTATTCGAAATTGAAATAAATAAACCTAAATTAAACCCTTGATGGGTGAAAGAGTGTAATACTCGAAATAATACATAAAATTAACCCTGTTAACCTTCAAAGTGAAGCGCATTTTTCTACTCAAAATATTTAACAGTTTGTTTCCAAAATTCTACAAGTATAGTACGTCAAAAGGCAACAGTAATTGAACATTCACTACAAAGTAGAGAGGTACATACCTGATACGCAGAAATGCTGCTTTTACTTCAAACACTCGTTTTACACTTTCAACGACAGAATTATATCCTAATAAACTGGTTTACAATACCTTAACATCACATGCATCACGGACTTTGTGACTCTAACTAGGATAACATAACTTGTCTATATTGCAACGTTCGCCACTGAAATGTTTTTGCGGTCGCACTACATGGCCGCTTGTATAAAATTTGTATCACCGTGATAAGTATTTACACTATCAGTCTGTCTTCTATTCTTCGTCAACATTGATCTCGGAGTCAGCCGAGTCCTCGTCGTACGTTGATGATGAGGCGAATCCTCTGCCGAGCAGCGCTGATCTGTTTTTGGCTGCAGCCGCGCGGTCTCTTTGCCGACGGTTCTTGAACCAGTTGCCAACTTGCGTCGGCGTCAGTCCCGTCGCTGCCGCCAATTCCCGCTTCTTTGTTGGATTCGGGTAAGGGTCTTGTAAATACCACTCCCTTAGCAACGACCGTGTCCTTTCCTTGAAGCAATGTGTCTTCTGTTCTCCATCCCATATCGTCCTCGGTAGCGGGAACTTCTTACGCACACGATATTTGTCTACCGGTCCCAACGGGCGTCCGCGTAACCTTTCAGCCTCTTGATAGTGTGCTTCTAACCACAGAGCTTGCAGTTTAGCATGGCTTGACCGCTGAAACCGGTGTCTCTCCAATATGGAATATAGCTCTCGATGTCTTCCCGCATGAAAAGCTACGACTGCTCGAGCCCGTAGCACGGCTTCACAGCGTTCCAGTTCAGCAACATTGGGATGTGCGACGGGCAGAGACCAGAGGAATCGAGCTAGGCGTTCCACATCACCACTTTCTTCCAGGGTTTCACAGACGGTGGCGACTTGTGAGGCGCTGAAGGAGAGCGTCGGCAGTGGCAGGAGCGGTGTCGGTGCAGCAAGTTCAACGGAGTTGATGGTCAGCACCGGAGCCGGCGCAGGGTCGGTGCACGGAGCGGGCTCGGCGGCGCGATCGGCCGCGGGGCCGCGGTGCGCCTCCAGGATGCGCGCGTGCAGCGCCGCCGTCGTGGACTCGTCCCAGGAGCCGCGCATCGGTGCGAGTGTGCGCGAAGTCGCGCGCGATGTGAGCCACTGCGGCTCCGGCTCTGGGGGCGGCGCCGGGGCGCGCACGCGATTGGCTATCGGTTACCGTACGCGCGGCACGGCGGCCAATCGGCGCGTCGGGCGCTCGGGGGGCCGGATAGCTTTCAACCGCGTATCCGACGGGCGCGTTTAACGAGGGCGGCGGGGCGAGGCCCCCCCGCGCCGCCATGATCCGCCACGCACACCGCCGCCGCTCCAAGCCATGACTACACAGTCCCGCACCTCGCCTCTATCGATTACCTGCAAACCTGCAATTAATAGCCTCCACATATTCATCCGGGTGGATTACATGCCTGTATATGCTCGATGTGCTACTGTAAATCGAAATCTTATAGATAACCTATTTTGCCCAATCCAAAAGTCATTCTCAAACATAGAAGTTTCATGGAAATTTTCAACTAATTTGAGAGTATTTGCTTTTCCGTGGGCTAGATTTTTTAGTAAATAACAAAGGCATCTACTCAAACTTTTTTGGGAGAAACGTAAATAGAATTTTATATGGATGACGTTCTATTACACGGTTACACCACATTTCGGGATAACAATGTTCCAAAGGCAATTTGACTATTGATTCTTTATGTGGATGATGTATCCGCTTATTCTGTATGTGGATGATATTATCGCTTCGACCAAACCGAAAAAGCATATTATTATAAATAAAAAATAGAAAAATGGAAAAGCATCAACCACGTTTATTCGTTGTACATTTCAGCGAGATTTCAGCGTGAAAGCCTTTCCAGAGTATTAAGTTATTGAACGGCAAACCACACCCAGGCGGCTGTAACGTTACACAGGTGCCCCCAACCCCTACCCCCACTGTGGGGGGTTCTACCCCCAAGCCTCCCCAGGGCTGGTGGGTCGCGTTACTCTGCTCGGTATAATCGCAAGGATTACGTGTCGAAATAGGAGGCCCGAAAAATCTCTTATTTATTTTTGGTTGTATTTAATACTGTGTTTATCATGCACTACAAAATTTTACAAACGGCGCTAAATCTTTTTTCATTTTTATAATTTTTACGCAAGTTTGACTTATCTTCTGCTTCTTTAAAACTTTCGTTATATTGTCTCAAAATTGATTTTTGAGCTAGGTTATATTTGACAATGCACGTTTTCTTCCGCATTTGGAAGGATAACCCATTGTCTATCCGCAATCCGCTGATAGCATCAAATCGCCATCCGTGTTCATAATCCGGATGAAGCTAGGCATTGCCGGGATTGCGTTGTTTCTAGGGATTTGCGCGCAATTTGCATTTTTCCCGCTTCCGCTTTTGCCCCCGCTCACTTGTGCCCCCGACACGATTTGAAATTGTTTTTAACCGGTATCTTCACATAAAACCGAGAATTGTTTTAACCGTTATTACCCGCACGGAGCTACAAATTATTTTATTATATTTTGTAATCGTGTAATGATTTTGGTATTATGAATTCAGATTTTTTTAAATACCGGTCGGTACGGTGTATTACCTATAAGGTTAATTTGAACTTGTAAGAACCTAAAATAAATGAGGGTTAACAAAATACTCTACAATAGCTGGATATAGTCTGACAGGAAGATGATTTAAGGATTTTATATGATAAGAGTAAATGATAACGGAATGTGATGAGTGTAAGTGATAACGATTATATTATTGAACGTCACGAGATGCTTATTTTTTTAAAGAAGTTTTAGATCAAGCAAATAATTTAGCCACACCCACACCTGTAATCATCTGATACTTTTTCTAATGACGCCATCTATCGCAGCTTACCTAAACTAAGATAAATTTTCAATATTTCACTTTTATTTATTAAGATACCGGTTCATACCGGTTTCACGGCTCGCGTCACGCGGATTGCCACGGCTCCCGATTTGATTACTGCATCTCGGCAATCTACTTACAGTTTCGGCTGAATTAATTCTAGAATTTTCTGACGTTGAATAATTCCGTGTTTTGCTGTTCTTGCATTTTGAGTGTTGGTTCGGAGTTCCGAATGCGTCTTTACTGGGTTGGATTTAATAGAGTTCCAAAACGTCTTCGGTAGAGTAAGATAATTTACAAAAGGACGCAGTATGTTCTTTCGTTTAAAATGTCGTCTACGTAGATATCAAACATTTCACTCGGTGAAGTTTCAACTCTGACACAAATAATATACCAGAAAGAAAACGGCCAAAGAAAATTGCATTTGAGATTACGATTATTCAATTTTATTTTTTGTCTATAAATTAAATACGGAGAACATGCTAGACATTATGTAAAGGTGAAAGTTACTATAAAAAACTATAGAGGTCTTTGAAATAAATTGACCCCAAAATTGTTTAATCATGTCTCACCTGTCAGTGTTCGTCAAACGTTATAAGTTAGGGGCTGAGGCTGAGGGTAGAGTCTTGAAGAACATATAATATAAATTATAATTTTAGACTCAGAGGGATGAATGACACCTGGTACCGAAAAAAAGATGGTCTCGTTAAGGCGAGAAGTTACTCACCTATTCAAAGCCATCAAAGATTTTCCTCCAACACACCAAAGAATTTTCGCAAAGTATTTTTCGGTCGCTACTGGATTAGGTAAATATTTGTATTTCTGGGTTATAAATAATATTACCGGAAAGCAATCATAAGAATACTCAATATTTCTCTGAAATATAATAATGTAAAGGTAAGCTACAAAGAATCCAATATTTATCTCTAAAAGAAATTTATTCATGCACTAGACATTGCTTCTAAAGTGATTAAAGCTGCAAATCTTATTTATCATTTCCAATAGCTGCATTAAAAATAGAACAACCACCCATATCCACCCACTGCATAACTAGATATTCTATTCCCAGCTCCTGGTTCATATCTTCATAGCTAGGTATCTTCGTTGTACATTTCATCTTATTGCCTTTCTTAACGCCCGCCTTCGTTACACATTCTTCGACTAAGTAACGTAGAAGTTTTAATCCGTCGGCAAACATACAGCGCTCTGATTGAAAAGTTTGCAACTTTGAGAGCTTCGTCTAACAAGGTGGGTAAGTATCCTTTGTTATATAACGCTTTGGATTTTCGTTTGTCTTGTTCGACACTTTGTTCTTTATCTATATAGTCTTATTTGGCTATATAGCTACAGTTTTTCTAATTCAATCAATATTTATATTCTCTCTCAGGATGATCCCTGTTTAAAACATGTAAAGTTTATTTATAATTGCAAAATCAATGAGATACTATTCTTCCCTACCCACATACCATTACACTCATATAAATGTCTAAGTAGGCACAGACAACTTTTTCCAGGCTGTAAACGGCAGAAAAGACAACAGTATTTTATGTATACTTATACTTCACCTAGCTAAAAAAAAAAAAATTTTTCTTCTAAACTTTCAACAGTATCCACTTTATCATTTTCATCATGTAACAAATCACCCCCCTTTACTAATTACCTAAGATCATCTTCTCTTTGGCACCTAATACCCCCTACCTTTATATACGACATAACCTAAGTGGCTCACGTCCCAGCCTTGGTGTAACATTCTGATCGGGCGCTCGCTCCAAGCTTTCTGTTCTGTTATACCCCAAAGGGGGGTCACCTTCCCCAACCCCCAATTTATACCCCCCGGGGGGGCATGGGAGCTTTATCTTTGTTTGGATGATATAAAATCTTCAGGGGGAGTGGTCTGTCATCTGGAGATTGCTGGTATTGTAGTGTTCCATTACTATGATTTATCGAGGAGCTGTTTGTGTGTTTCCCATTGTAGTTGGTTTATTTGATGGAGGTCTATGTACCTACTTTTGAGATTAGGGTTTTGTTGGTGGAGAAAAATGATTCGAGTTTCTTTTTCCAATCTTGTTGACGTCTGGTTCTTGCTCAGATATTTATTATACTTTTCGCCTTTTTTCAAAACATACCTACCATTGAACTTTTCGAATAATCTCAACAATATCCGAACCTTTATTTAAAAATGCGAACTCAATCGCTGCCATTGTAAAAACTTATACACGAACGCGAACTTAGATTAAAAACTCCTTTACTACGCGTTCCTAATCTGAGTTGGAGAACGTCATACACTGTAACAATAAACTAATTAATTCGTATGGTTACCCAAGCCAGACGCAGGAAATCATATCAAATTGTAAGTTTCAAAATAAGCCTGATTCAAAATTTCTTAATAAACTTTAAGAAATACGTAGAAGTATAAAAACCCTGAACACTTACCTACCACGTCGACAAATTGCGACAAACCAACAGTTTAGGGAGTGCGTAACCATAGTGAAACTATAGTCCTAACCCCACACAAAGGCCTATTCCGAAACCCCATTTCGACATCGACTTGCCAACGCCAAGTCCCACACGAAGAATGAACAGTTCAATCTCTTACCGTCAACACAATAAAACTCTCTAAAACGACAGCGTACAATATGCTATTTTGCATCTGTAAATTTGAAAGTAAAAATCTTTCAAGCTACCGTGTCGCAACATAGTGTTGAACCGTACCGTTCGGGAATTCCACTCCGTTCTGAAGTGAACTTTATGGTTAACGTGTTAGATGTTACTAGGGTTTTTTTGAAAGGTTTAGGAGGTGTTGTGGGTAGTAACAATGCGTCATACGTCACGGAATGTATTTACGGTTGTGGAGGTATCGCTAGCGCAGCGCATCGCTTAGTGGCCATGATTTGTGAAGGGTTATAAAACTCGCGAGATCGCTGACGTCATAAAATTGTAGTTTCTTTTTTATCCGACCAAAGCTTCATTCTCAAAGTGGTTATGGTAATAGCTTCACGTGGACGAAATATAAATTGTAGCCCTCAAGTTGTGATGAGAAAGAAATGCGTATTTTTTTTGCTCACAAATCGTACTTTTTGTACAAAGTAATTTGAAGATTGGAATCTTTAAATTACTTTGTCTGATTCAAGCATTTGTGTCACAATTTGTGTACTTCTGTCAGCGGTGAAATTGGCTGCGTTAATTATTTCTTGAGAGCACCTCAAGTGCGATTTCAGCAAAGCATATTATCTAAAAAAAAGATTTGTACTTTATGAAAAAAATATAAATTTCTGTTTACATTTCTTCAGCCTTTTCCGACTTTGATGTTGACTCTACAATTAGATTTTTAAACAGCTCAGTTTTATTAATTGAAGTGCTTAATTTGTTGAAATAAGATAAATCTTATGGCGGAAAAATATATTAAAATAACTGGCCAAGCACGTATCGGACCACGCAAAGTGTAGGGTTCCGTAGTTGCCTAATATGCAGAAGTTAGCACACGGAGCTAATAAGTAATGATAAAAAAAAAAACTTATTTATATTATAAACCTGAAATTTTGTAAGTAGGGATCTATGGATGGTTGTTTTTTACTCTTTCGTGGATGAAATTTAGAATAGAGATAGTTTGTACCATCGACTCCCCGCGCGCAAGCCCCGCAGGGCCATAGGCGCGGCACACTTTATTCGAAATTCAAAATAGTTTTATTCGAATGTTCCGAATGTTCCATTGGCAACTCGCGATTGTTACACATTTAAAACTGACTGGTAAATAAGGTAAATAGGTTATGAAATTATTTTAGTAAATGATGTTATGATTTTATTTTTTCGCAATCTTTTTACTGTTCTAATCCTACTTAAATTTACTACCTACATAGACGGACTCCATCAAGTCATTTTCTATGATACTCGTACTAAATTTCTTACTTAGAATAAGTACATTTTAAAGTTGGTATTTTATTCGTTAACCTGTCAAGCCTACTTATTTCACATTTTTTTTACTTTTCTCGTAAGTACTTAAATTTACTACATAGACAGTTTAAACTTTATCAAAGTATTTTTTATGATATTTGTACCGAATTTCTTACTAGTACAAATACATTTCATAAGTTGATATATTATTCGTTAACCTGTAAAGCCTACATGATGTTGATAGTTTTCCTTTTAAATTCATCATATACATTACTACCGTGAATTTTTTCACATTTCCAAATACAACGGTTTCGCTGGTAGAGGGGGGGAAACTTGACTCTAACAAAAATAAGCACTTTAAAACGGAATATTTCTAAAACTTACACTAGCATCGAAAAATGGGCTTAGCAAACCTCCATTGTTTTTAAAAGACCTATCCAACGATACCTCACACTATAAGGTAATCGTGAAAAAAAAATTAACCCCCTCTTGACGTGTAAGTACCTACCAGAGGAACGCTAAAAAATTTTTTTTAAGATTTTATTCTTCAGCTTTGTCGGCATGATTCATATGTATATCCATGCCAAATTACAGCCTTCTGGTACTAAGAGTCTCTGAGCTAAGCCGCGGACAGACAGACAGACGGACAGACCGAAACTATAAGGGTTCCTTTTTTACTACGGAACCCTAAAAACTGTTCATGCCGCTATAACTAGGGAAACATTTTCAAGCTGCATGTAATCGAAATCATTCCAAGGAGTGTCCAATCCAAAAAAGAACTAATTATTCCTTTACTATAGCGTCGTTAAATAACTCTTGTAATTATATTGAGTCAAACATAGGTTATGGTACAGCTTGTTGATCAATAAAAAAGATGACTTTTTCAGGAAGATCATATCCTCCGAAAGACGTCCAATCTGTTTACCCCAAAGAATAACGGCCAATCCTTTATTAGCCGGATCCAGCGGCTTTCCTCGACCATTTTTTTCCGCTTTGCCAGATATGCCAAACACAGAAATGTCTTGATTTTGGTAACTTCCATAGGACCGTGAGGCTCGAGCCTACCCTGAATTAGGGCGATCAAGCCTTAGTCGACCATGTGGGTCTGGCCCAGTGCGGGTTGGTCGAATTCACACACAACCTTTGAATTTCATCGCAGGAGTGTGCAGGTTTCATCACGATGTTTTCCTTCACCGTTTGAGCGTCGAATAAACGCATATGAATTTGAAATTCGAAAACACATTGTTACGTAGTGGGGATCGAACCTGCGTCTCCCGGACGGGAGGCAGCAGCCCTAGCCACTAGACCACCGACGACGCTCTCTTTTTCATCTTTTACTTATTCAAATTTCATTGTACACGTCTTTGTCATAGACATCGGTAGCATATTTATATCTCAAGTAGGCCATAATGCTAGTGTCAGGAATTCGCCGTTCATATCTGTCATATTCGCGCTGCATCCGAAGCTGGGCATAAAACGCGAAATTGCTTCTGCTAAACGGCTCCCGAACAAAGGTTGACGGCTAACCGTATGGGGAGGGCGTGTGCGAAAAGCTAGAAGATTCGGGCGATAAATGGAACAGACGAGAACAAAGCTTCATGTGCAGAGTTGAGTATAACAAACGATATCTTGTAAAAACTAGTAATAGCAAAGCACGCGTAACTACATAAGGCCCGGTTCCCACCAAGCGGAGAGGAGGAGATCCATCAGATCAGATTTCGTTATTTCCACATCTCCTCTCCGCTTAGCTTTATAACGAAATCTGACTGGTTATTCAATCAAACACATCTCCTCTCCTCTCCGCTTTGGTGGAAACCGGGCCTAGGACAGGTTCTACTCTGCTAGTCTATCCTTTGTAGAAACGCACCCAATCTTTGATACATTTAATGATTCTATGAATGAATGAATGAATGAATGAAATGAATGAAAGGAATGAAACTAATGAAACGAATGAAATGAATGAAATGAATGAAACGAATGAAACGAATGAAACGAATGAAACGAATGAAACGAATGAAACGAATGAAACGAATGAAACGAATGAAACGAATGAAACGAATGAAACGAATGAAACGAATGAAACGAATGAAACGAATGAAACGAATGAAACGAATGAAACGAATGAAACGAATGAAACGAATGAAACGAATGAAACGAATGAAACGAATGAAACGAATGAAACGAATGAAACGAATGAAACGAATGAAACGAATGAAATGAATGAAATGAATGAATGATTCTATTTGGAAGTTATTACGAAAACTCTTTACCATTTTACTTGATAGCTGTACCTTATATTTGTAGGTAAAAATAAGAAAATGTCTTTGTCACTGCGTGTATTCTTTTGATATATTTTTTCCATAGACAAATTGGCCGGCAAACATGAAGGAAGAAACATTTTTACGCGCCCGTCATTTCTTCCTTCATGCCGGCAAATGACCGCAACTACTTACGGGATGACCTTGCACTCTGACCCTGAAAGAAAAAAATATATGCTCGGTTTTTTTTTCAAATAACGCAGATATGTCCGCGTATGGATAGCTTCTTTCTCTTACAATACAATACAAACTCCAATCCAATCTCTTGATCTTATAGCTTGTCCCACAGCAAAGCGCGCGTAACTACGGAAGGCTGGTGTCTACCGCTTTACAGAACGATCCTTTGTGGGAGTTCTGTCACAATGGCCAGTCGACCAGCTCGATGGTGGTCAGGCTAGTCGGCTATTGCTTATGACGTGTACTCCGTCGATAGGTACCTATGTACGGGAATTGTCTGCTGTATCCAAATATTTCTGAAGCACATCACCTTAGCGAGCCTATCAAACCTCTATGGATGGTAAATTATGCGAATGGACATTTATATTTCTTTTACTAAAAAAACAAACGGAAAGA
The DNA here is from genome assembly GCA_951230895.1 of Carpatolechia fugitivella. Taxonomy (NCBI): domain Eukaryota; kingdom Metazoa; phylum Arthropoda; class Insecta; order Lepidoptera; family Gelechiidae; genus Carpatolechia; species Carpatolechia fugitivella. The sequence goes on along the minus strand of OX579659.1, from coordinate 1,802,604 downwards.
AGGCTAGAAAAATATAGACTGGTAAATTTTGCGAATGGACAAATTGCTCATAGAAAAACAAACAAAATTTTGTGAAAAGTATCGCCATTCTCTTCATTCATACTAGCTTCTAGCTTGTCTGTCTTTTTAATTTAGTTTGTGAGAATTTTGAAGGTACAAGGTAGATCAGACTGGAGATTTCTATAGGATTTTTATATATTTGTTGCTTGTTTATTTTTTGTGTTACGTACTAGCTGTTGTTAACGCGGCTATGCCGGCAGATCCACTTAGAAAAGTCCCATTTTTATTTTGCCATTTTTGATGGCATAAGTTAACAATAACCAAGAAATCTTATTGCTATCATTTAAAGTGTGTTTCATCAACAGCTCATATACAGCCGAGGGGCTTGAGCTCACCCTGGACTAGAGCGATTAGGCCTTAGTCGATTAGTCGATCACGGATTGGTCGACTTCACACACAACCTTTGAATTTCTTCGCAAGAGTGTGCAGGTTCATCACGATGTTTTCCTTCACGGTAAGAGCGTCGAATAAACGTACATATGAATTCGATATTCGAAAACACATTGGTACGTGGTGGGGATCGAACTCGCGCCTCTCGAACGGAAGACAGCGGCCCTAGCCATTCACCACCGACGACGCTCTCAAAGTGTGTGTAATAACACAATTTATTTTACTTAGATAGCATTAAGTTTTCGAGATTTTCAGGTAACTACCTGTCTTCATAATTATTATGACCCGGATTCATTGCTGTCGAGGTATAAATTATACCACAGAACATATAAAAGAGGCTAAAGAAAGGTCATTTTCGACGTCACAGCTAGCTAGTTAAAGGACAAAAGAAGTTTGTCCCTGGTTGGCACTTTCACAAGACAAGACTTAAGTGTATAGAATAGAATAGAATAGAAAAGCAGTTATTCCTTGAAAATAATAATTACAATACAACACAAACCAAGTTCAGTGGTAGTTATACATAACTTATGTTAAAACACACAGACTTACCTCGTATATGTGAATGCTGTATTGCATCAAGGAAAGGGTTCCGACTTAGCATGTGCTCAGACAAATCTACAGTGCTGATATTCTGTGTACGCCCTCTGTGGAGAAGAACGTTCTGTGGGTTATCCCGTTGCTTGATCCGTTTGATCTATTCGGATCTCTATTGGAGCTCATCTGCCCGCGCGGTCATTTCACGACTGATTACCACTACTATCGTACTGCATAGTTAGAGACCACTTTATGAAGAACCCCCAAAATTAGCCTTCTAATTTATATTTTTGCAATCTGTTCTTTGCATTTTTAGGTCACAAAATATTGGTTCCATTTTTGTTGATTGATTAGAAAACTGATTGATTAGTTGAAGAAAAAAATTGTGAAATAGTAAAATTGTACAAGTTACACAATTTAATTAGGTAAATAATTAAAATCTTAATCATTTTATGCCATACTAGCGGTCCGCCCGCGGCTAAGCTCGCGTTGTGTAAGATTTTCCCGTGGGAATAAGACTTTTTTCCGTAAAACGTTTCCTATATGTTAATCCAGGCTACAAACTATCTCTATTCCAAATTTCACCCCAATCTATTCAGTAGTTTTTGTGTGAAAGAGTAACAAACATCCATACATACAAACTTTCGCGTTTATAATATTAGTAAGGATGTTGATCCTTCGTAGGCTACTAAAAAGTTACTCCAGGAAAATAACGGATAAAAAATAAATAATCTCTCTTCATCAATTTTACTGTCTACCCAAATATAAGTAAATTTTTATTGCTAAATTGAAATTAATCACGATTTACCAGTGTACCCCCACACTAGGCACAGCCTGTAACGTTTGTAACAATAAACACTTATTAAACAGTTTATTGTATAAACATGAGACATGTCGGAGTTCACGTTAGACCAGCCGAGCAGACCCGCGGGCCGCGAGTAACTAACCGTGACTCGAAGGGTTATCCTCTGTGACCGCCAGCCCATCAGCCCACCAAACTCGGCATTGAGGTCCAACCATGCGAGGACCATTGGCATTCGTGACTGCCGTCCTGAATAAACCAATTGGGAGAAGTCAATCCTGTTGTGCAATTTGTTTAGGCTAGTACTGGATCAAAACAATAAAGTTTTTATCAATTTAAAAAAATATAAATATGTTCAGATATTTGGGGTAACTATTGGTCGCTAACTATTGGTCTCATGAACAAACTCAAGGTCGCTCAGCGTGCGATGGAGAGAGCTATGCTCCGCGATCGAATAAGGAGGAGATAATGTAGTATTAAATAGTAAATAAGTAGAACACTATCTTACACACGTAATTATTATATTTTCACAAGAGCTACCAAATTGGCGCGAGAGCACTCTGTCTATCTGTCAAAGTCCCCCCACTAGTGTTGTGCGCATGCGCTCTATGGACACAACCACTAGTGATGTAGCAATATCAATAAAGTTCGGTTAACAGTAGAAAGACTAATGTCCTCGACATAGCTTTCAGGATAAGCAAGTTGAAGTGGCAATGGGCAGGCCTTATAGCTCGACGAACCGATAACCGATGGGGAAGAAAGGTTCTCAAATGGCGACCACGGGCCGGAAGGCGTAGTGTTGGATAAACGGCCTTCTACAAGGTAGATAGATGAATTGGTGAATGTTGGTGGATGCAAGTAGCGCAAGACCGTTCACGGTGGAAACCTTTTGGGGAGGCCTATGTTTTGCAGTGGACGTCTTCCAGCTGAGATGATGTGATGATTTGGGGTATATTTTGTTCAAGCAACTTTCCTTGAGGAATTAGGTAGAGTAAACAATAAATACCTCCTACTCAAAATCGATCAGCTGTCTGTGCAGGGTAAAAATAATCGAGCAATATCATTGCGATTCTTTTTTTTACCTGGAAGATATTGCTACTTTAGCAATAAAGCTTACCATTCATCCTCTACATTATTACTCATACTGTGTTTGTATATTTATTTTTGTGTAGAGTACTATTCTGTTAGCAAGACTATTTCTGTGAAGGCGTGTTCCACTGTTGTATTCAATTTAGTATCCGTGTACCACACTGGTTGTGTACAAGCTCCAGCTGATCTTAAAGAATGAAAATACGGAAATCAAAAGTAAAATGTGTATTGAAGATAAGAAGGGAAAATTTACAAGAGAAAACATGGCGGTCACACCGCTACGTAATAGGCCCAAATCTAGAAATACTATATCATCAACGGCCCGTTACGTTATTAGGATTTCTGAAGCGCATCGCTTTGGCCTCACTCATCAAACATTCCTAAAGAATGTGATTATTTTAAAAAAAAAATCGTAGCGGTACGTACGAGGTACATAAAATCAGCCAGCTGACCCTAACTACAAAAAAGCGAAAACAAGTCGAAAAACCCAGTATAAAAGTCCTGCTACACTTACAACATTGGCGGTATGGTGTGTCAACTTATACTGGACGTTCAAACCTCCCAGGTCAGATGTTTAAATGGTCAGAAATGTCACATACATCAATTCGTTGATTAGTTTATGGGCCAACTTCACTTTGCGGCTTCTGGAGGAGACAGGGCTCGTAAACGTGAACTAATTTACAAATGAGTTACAAAATACAAAGTAGTTACTGCGTGTACCTATTACATACATCTCATTATGTTGCTTTTGTAGTATGGCAATAGCCAACAAAAGATTAAGATTTTTTTTAGTACACTCAGCTTAAAATGATTGAGAGATGGTATGCCTCATCAACAGCTCATATACGTCCCCACCGAGGGGCTCGAGCCTACCCTGAATTAGGGCGATTAGGCCTTAGTCGACCACGCTGGCCCAGCGCGGGTTGGTCGACTTTATACACAACCTTTGAATTTCTTCGCAGGAGTGTGCAGGTTTCATCACGATGTTTTCCTTCACCGTAAGAGCGTCGAATAAACGTACTGTAGCGGCTGTAGCCTCCTTGGCTACAACCGCTACTTTAAATACAAAAGACACTTTTATAACACGATACTTTATTTATAACTTAAACGTACTGTTTATAACTTTAGCACTAGAAATAATACTATGGTCCGCACTCGACGGCGGACGGCAGATGAGTACGTCAAACTTCCACGGCCCCAGCCCGTCTGAAGTTTCTATCGTTCTCTTTCTAAACTGAATAGTTAAAAAGAGAACGAATATATTGCAAAAAGAATACTATCGCCAGTATCAAACTACATAGCACTCGGACCAACGAGGCCCGATGCTACAACTACCCCCGGTCTCCCCTGAAAAAATTTTTTTTGGTTGAAGACCCAAAAAATTTTTTTGCTAGTTACAATCTACTAGTAACTAACTACCTACCTAAGAGAGGGAAAAATTCACTTAATAAAAGTCTAATAAAAAAAACAATGGAAGACTTAGGTCCTGGACTTAGCTAAAGTCTAATTACCAGAAAAATATTTTCTAATAATTTTTCTAAATAAAAAACCTCTCCAAAAATACTTAAAACAGGACCCATATCTTACCATCCTAAACCAAAGCTAACAGCTACCTCAATTACAAAATGCAAACCCTAACCTGAATCTATAAAATTCTTCAAAGACATAGCATGCAAAATTTAAAATGAAATTTTAAACATTTAAGTTAACGATAAAAAAATTAAATCAAGATAATCAAAACAATGTTAACACCAATCACAATACTCAAGAATCTCAAGAATTAAATTATATTTAATTTAAAAGCAAAATAGAAAAAGAAGTTAAGGTGTTAAAATTGAAGCTATGTTTCCAAAGAAAGAGAAGTTAACATATAGAAAAAACAATCAGAAGAGCTAAGATATAAATGTTGTTTTTTTAATATGAAAAATTATTTTCTTTTCATTCAGGCATCACTGATGTCCTGAAGTACATCTCGCGTCAGTAAGGAGGTGTAGAAGAAAATATTAATTGTTGTTTAAATATAAAAGTTTTATCAGCCCGCACATGAAACAAATAATAGGATTAATACATAGAAAAAACAATATAGTAACAACAATATCCAGATAACTAGCGACTAGGAAGAAAAATAATTATTTAGACTAAGATACAAGTACATTACATGTCTTCTTACAAGATACAATATCATATTCAAATTATTAAATATGTGGATTTGAAAATGACAACAACTTGGATTGGTATATATAATGAAAAAAAAATACCTATCACTTCTTCCCATATCCTAACTCCATACCACATCATAACTCATAGAAATCTCAACCTTTTACTAACCTAGAAAAGGACAGATAGAATACGTGTGATCCTAAACAGATCACCCTACAAAGCTCCTATGTCTCTTAAAGCAGGTGTATCAACTGTGCCTAATCAGCCAACTAACAGCGCAAACAATCTTAACTTAACCATCTTACACGAAACCTCAACTACCTCATCTACCAAACCACTTAGAAAAACATACAAACAATTCGTAAAAACTAGTGACAATAATGCATTTATGTTTTATTTTATATTATGCAGGTCACCTAAGCATAACCCCAAAAGAAATTACCTACCTCAATACAATAAAAGGGAATTCAATAAAATATAAATAAAAATAAATACGTAAACATCTGTTTACAAAAGTGACAGACCAAGACATGACACTTTATCTTTGACGAACCGGATCGCCATTTTAATCCAAGAAGTATTTATAACAGACAAAACATTCAAATAGTTGAACTGTCAAGAACAAAGAAAATATCTGCCATTTTCGAAACTGACAATGGAAAATTCTTTGAAAAATTGCAAACAAAATATTAGTTGGGATAAAATCAAAATAACTTGGAACTTTCCTCTTTATGTCTGCGACCCTGCTGACGATGTCGCCAATCGCCTCCCGGCCGCCTCGTCCGTGCGTTTATTCTCAATAAATCAATAAAAATACTCTGCGGGGTACTCGCTGGGAATACTCCTCCCTCTCGACGAGCTCCATCACACGACACTCATCATCATCATCCAGACGGGGTGCCATAAGCCCTCTCGGCGGGGTGAACTGTTGCAGTCCATCTCCTCTTTCTCCAGACATTGCTCAGTGAAGAAACCACGGCATAATCTCCAAAGCAGCTTCTGGCTCACTAGCCAGCAGCAGCAACAACAGCTTCTTTTAATATATTCTCCTCTTTATTTGTTTTATTCTTCATTACATCATAACATTCTATTCACGTTATTTGAAAAACAGCGGAGATCTATAGCACATTTTAACCATTTTAAACTCCTTAGTTTTACAAAGCCCACTGCCCCGGGCATAGGGCTCGCCCGTGGGCTAGGCCCACTAGAAAACAACCTGCCTCGACGGCGGACGGCAGATGAGTACGTCAAACTTCCACGGCCCCAGCCCGTCTGAAGTTTCTATCGTTCTCTTTCTAAACTGAATAGTTAAAAAGAGAACGAATATATTGCAAAAAGAATACTATCGCCAGTATCAAACTACATAGCACTCGGACCAACGAGGCCCGATGCTACAGTACATATGTACGTATTCGAAAGTCGAAAACACATTGTGGTACGTGGTGGGGATCGAACCCGCGTCTCCTGGACGGGAGGCAACGGCCCTAGCCACTAGACCACCGACTCTCTATGGTATGCCTACCAATAATATATTACACATAATAATCAATGCATCGTCATTGCATTAGCGAAATGCATTAACTGGATTATTAAATAAGCATGCAGTAGTGGGATTGCATTGATAAAGCCACGTTTCTATATTTATGCATTAACTTGAACATGACTAATCATGATTTATAATCATTTCTGGGATGATAATATAATTTTCATCGTCATCATCATAATATAATATTATATCAGTGTTTTGTGCAGGGTTTACAAATATTTATACTTCAGCGGGAACAAACGTTATCTACAATATGCTAGCGCAAAATTTAGTCCAAGAAAATATTTATTGTAATGATCTCATTGTAATGATCGAGATAATTTGCTGCCGGGTCAAAGTATTTTTTGAGGTTTGGGAAAAATACCGAAAGTTTCATGGGCTGAGAGCTCTTAGTCTGACTTAGGAACTTTCCAGAAGTATAGGTGTGGCGCTATTTTGCTCACACGTTCTTATTCTCGTATACCAGATTATCAAATCAATCAATCAACGGCCCGTTGCAGTCCACTGCTGGACTATGAGCCTCCTCCACTTAAGTGGAGGGTTTTGCCATAATCTCCACGCTTGACAGGCGGGTTGGAGATCGCAGATTAAAGGTTACTGTATCAGAGAGCGCTGCTGCCCGTTCCCTGTTCAATGTGTAGTCCCTAAGTCGCCTCTTACGACACCCACGGGAAGAGTAGGGCTTGGTGACAAATGTATTCTACTCTGCCGTCACCACACGGCGATACCAGATTAAGATAAAATGTATTTTAATTTACTTTTTTCTAAATACTATTAGGACGAAGAGAGAGAGACTACATATTATTCTCACCAGAAACGTTTTCTATAAATTATCAATACAATATATTATTAAATGAACCAATTCTACCAGATTTTTCGTTATGTTACACCATCGCGGACGCATCATAGAATTTATGAACAAAAAAGGTAACAATTGAAAATCGCAGTCCACAACCGCACCCGAACATCCCACTTCGTAATTCGTTGAGACGCGAGGTATTGTGACGTCATCAGCGCGGGAGCACCAACATTGTGCTGATGGTGTCAAGTTACATGTGCGTGCGCATCGTTAGTACAAACCCGAGTGGAGCGAGTGAGAGAGCGTTTGAATGTCATTCCTGGTTTGAATCCTCTTAGTGTGACTGTCCTTTGGGTAGGACATTACAGTCTGACTCAACTGATTGTCTTCCGGCCTTCAGAAGGCCTGCAGACGGCACGTTAAGTCGTTGGTAACCCCTATTAATAGTCGTTACATGAGCTACATAAGCTTTGGAGTTTTATCAATAACTCTGACTTCTAGGGTTTGTGAGGTCGGTTGTATACCTTTATAAAAAACAATGCGAAAGGAATGGGGTTTTTTGGTGACCTCTTCTCCGCAGACTCCGCCATTTTGTTAGTGAACTCACCCAAAAAAATGTTATGACGAAAGAAAGATGAGAGAGAGAGATGTAACAACATCAACAGCCCACATTCGTCCCCTCCAAGGGGCTCGAGCCTACCCTGAATTAGGGCGATTAGGCCTTAGTCCACCACGCTGGCCCAGTACGGGTTGGTCGACTTCACACACAACCTTTGAATTTCTTCGCAGGAGTGTGGAGGTCTCATCACGATGTTTTCCTTCACGGTAAGAGCGTCGAATAAACGTAGCTACATATGAATTCTAAATTCGAAAACACATTGGTACGTGGTGGGTATCGAACCCGCGTCTCCCGGACGGGAGGTTGCGGCCCTAACCACTAGACCACCGACGCTCTATGTAACAACATCCTGTTGAAAATAAAGATTTTGACTTGATTTTATTGTAGATTTCGCTACCTCATCGATATATTATGCTTGCTTGCATGTTATGCTACCCATAATAAAACATTGTAAGAAAGCATAGCGCACTATTTAAAAGAGCTTATGATGTAAATTCCAGAGCAAGAAGAGATATTTACAGATTAGTTTTGGATATGGTACCAAAGAGTGCAAAATACTTTAAAAATTCTTTGACTAAGTGTGTTCGAATTTATAACAAAATACCTAATGAATATAAATCTCTTAATTTGACTTTATTTAAAAGAAAACTATATGAATGGCTTAAGAAACAAAACTACTATACTGTTAAGGAATTTCTTGATTAATGTGTGATATTTGCATGCTACTAAACTTTAGCTAAACATGTCTGCACTAACTTTCTTGTCAATGTAACACCCCTATACCATGTTTAAAGCAAATAAAGATTATTCTTATTCTTAAACAGAAAAAGATGATTACATATGGTGAAACGGTCGATGTTTGTAAGGACTACAGGATCAATTATTCGTGGCCACGATCAGGTATTGTGTTACAGAGTGTCTGGTTCCAGTTCTTTGTAAAATAATTCGGCTATCTTGGTGATCAAAATGTACGGCTTGTGGATCAAAGAGACATTCACGTATTTCAATGTGTTTTTTGTTTAGGTAGTCATTCAGTAAGGCGAACGTTTTTAATCATTTACGCATAATATCATCATCATCATCAACAGCACATATACATTTTAACATTTCTTTTTCTGTTACACTGTTAAATAAAAATATATGCACAATCAAATATAATCTTTGCTCGAATTGATTATTTATTTAAAGTTAGTTATTTAGGTAGGTAACGATCTTCGGAGATGGGAAGAAATTGTTACCTAGCAATAAGGCCGCCTATCACACTTTTGTTTGTTGTTTTCAATGTTTTGTATTTTATTTTTTTAACATCTATAATTTAAAGTAACGTAAAGGAACTTTATTTTAATAGAGCCTCGGTAGTGTCGCTACACTTAGCCACTAATAGTAACTGGCTAGGGCCACTGTCTCCCGATCGGAGACGGGGGTTCGATCCCCACCACGTACCAATGTGTTGTGTTTATATTATCGAATTCAAATAAAATTATCGATGTACTAAAAAAATTAAAAACCACAAAAGTTCACCAGGTTTAAAGTTGGATTAGGTTTATTAACAGCTCATATACGTCCCAAGGGGCTCGAGCGTACCCAGCATTTTATTCATCAGGCCTGCCTGAACACATTTTTGCGAACTGTACATACCGTAACGAAAAATCATCGTAGTAACCACATATTGAAAGAAGACACATCATAATGGGAGTCAACGTTAAGGTGGCTTAGTATAGAGATGTAGATATAACAATTCGTTTAAATTTAGACCGAATCCAAATTAGTTATTTTTAGTAAGGAACTTATTATTGTTTGTGTTCTTTTTTCCATTTTATAATCTGTTCTAATACGTTAGTATTACTGTTGATGTGCTGTCGGCTGTATAAAGTAACTTGCAAAATATCCCTAAATATTACACAGTCAAAAGTAATATTGCATGACAGAACTTCTGTCTGTTTTTATTACTGTTGCAAAAGGGACATAGAGTAGACAAAGAACGTGTCTCACTGTGCACCCAGTGGGGTCGTTATGTGCATGTGGACAACTAATAGATTTAATTATGTCGACTTCGTCATGGGTTATGTTATGTGTTATAATAGGCTAATGGTGTAACGCAATAATAAAAATGGCGGCATGTTACGATTTGATTTTGTATGATAGACATAACGTAATGATAGTTAAAAAAATTAAGTACTCCATAAACAACAATACAACAATTATGCCTGCTTGTAACTGTATCTAAGTCTGTAATCACATAATATTTAGTGTTAGCTAGGTAAATTTTACTTTAAGGAAAATAAATTATGGGGGTGGGTATGTATATTGTTAGAAGTTAACTGACGGCTTGGCGCTTGTTTTGTTGGTGGCACATACGTGTACTATCATTAAGTTTGACTATTTTATATTACATAATTACCTTATACTATAATAGGTTAATATATGAAAATGTTCACATGGAAGGGACTGGTTTCCGAGACACAGGCACGGCCTAGTTACCAGTGGCTTCGAAAAATTTTGTGTCAAAATACCTTATTTCGGAATAAAAATCTTATCTTATCTTATCTATTATTTTTACTTTTCATTTCATTGATTTTGTAACTGACAATGTAATAACGAATTTTTAATATAATGGAGAAATCTGGATTAAGAATGGAAATGGTACATAATATTTAACATCAGAGTCCTATTTCTAACTTTGTACATTTTACGTACGTAACATATTGTTTATTATGCCCCCCCCCCCCCCCTGCCAGGCGGACTGATGACCTGAAGAAGGTCGCTGGTGGTGGCTGGATGAGGAAAGCGGGTGATCGTGCGCTTTGGCGTACCCTTGGGGAGGCCTACGTCCAGCAGTGGACTGCAATTGGCTGATTGATTGATTGAACATATTGTTTATTTAAATATTGGTAAATATATACTTTAGCTATGATTTTACTAATTTTAAATGTTAAAAAGAAATGCGGAAATGTGGTTGTTATTTTGTAACCCCACTGCTTTAGAAGGAGGGTTATTATCTAAATATTTAACCGAGTAACAAATTGATGTGACAATATAACAAGTAGTATACTCACAAGTATTCATCAACAGGTCTTATACGTCTCCACCGAGAGGCTCGAGCCGTGTAGACTGAATTAGGGCGATTAGGCTTTAGTCGACCACGCTAGCCCAGTGCGGGATGGTCGACTTCACACACAACCCTTGAATTTCTTCGCAGAAGTGTGCAGGTTTGGTCACGATGTTTTCTTTCACCATAAGAGCGTCGAATAAACGTACATATGAATTTGAAATTTGTAAACACATTGGTGCCTACGTGGTGGGGATCGAACCCGCGTCTCCCGGACGGGAGGCAGTGGCCCTAGCCACTAGACCACCGACGCTCTTACCTCTACTCACAAGTATTATTGAACTTAAATTCAGTCAGGTTTTACATGGACGCCTCTCAGATATATTTTTTCTACATTTACTATTTCTACAGAACCATTTTTAAAGTCAAAGTTAGCTAATAATATCAAGAGCGAATGAAACATATTTAGCCGAAGTATTTAAACGCAGCGAATCTTGCAACATCACTAAATCCATTGCGGTGGCATTACACACTAAAAACTTAACGATCCCATCTCAAATCCCATTAAAAAAACATCAAATTATTTATTCAAATCGCAGCCAGCCATTATTGCAGAAGTCCCTCCCCAACGTCACTCTCACAAATTTAACTTGCCCAAAAATATCACATTAAATCTGCTAGTAACTTTCACACCCCATCGGGTGCAATATGGCCGCGCCCTTGCGCACTGTGCCCCTCGGTGACACTGTGGAACGTAGGAGGTGACAATGATATATGGAAGGAATTTGGGTGGTATGTCGAATAGATTCTGGGTTCTATCTTCTACATCATGTGTCAACCGACCTCTCAAACCCTGGTGTCAGTGTTATAGAGCCGCCAAAGGCTACTGACATGACTCGTGTGATGACCAGATAGTATAGCCGGGACCAACAACGGCTTAACGTGCCTTCCGACACATGGAGTCATTTTTTTGAGTCAGCCTGCAATGTCCTAACCAAAATGGGGAAAGTCCTAGAAAGAGATATAAGTTTGATAATGGTGTCGGTTCGGCATGCGCCCAACTAAACTAAACTAAAAATTAGTCCTGTCTCTTTCTACCATTTTTAATTGAAAAGGGACCAAAGATCATCGGTTTTGTTTTTGTCTTTGACTTCATGACTAACTGTCAATTTTAGTGGCTTTTTAGTAGTCATGGTGTTAGGTAGGCACTAAAACAAGACTAAATTTGACAGTTAGTCGACAAGTCATAGACAAAAACAAAACCGATGATCTTCGGTCCCTTTTCAATTAAAAATGATAGAAAGTGGCAGGAATAATTTTAGTTTAGTTTAGTTGGGCGTATGCCGATTCGACACCAATGTCCACACCGGGTTTTACGGGCAAAGGAATGAATGATGATAATTAACTTTCTTGTGCCTAGATTTCAGCAAATATTACAATTTTAGTGACTACTGATAGAAAAATCCGGTATGATTCTTTCCGATCATCAAAAGAAGCTTCAAGTATGGCTACAACATGAATGGGTATAGGTTGGCTAAGTCACGCTGCAACATCAGCAAAATCTTGCTTTCAACACTTTGATATCATCCAGTAAAGAGTCCTAACGTACTGAATAAACCACCCCTCGCACAGTGGTCCCCTCGCCGGGACATTACGACATTATCGCACCGTGGTACATAGCTACATAATTACTGAGGCACAATGGTGCCAGTGAATGTATCGTTACAGACACCCGGCGGGGCGTCTCTCGTTTCCGGAATGAACCGGTTTCGAGTCCGTTTTAGTTAAAACATGGCTGAAAAAAAAAGAAATGGTGATAAATAAATTGGTACGAAACAATGAAAATGGGCGCTAGTTGGCCGTAAGATCCCTGGGAAATTATTTGTCAATTAAGCTGTCTATGTGCGCCTACAACCGCTCTGTAATAAACTATCCCGAAGGAATAAGAGTTTTTAATCTATTTAACTTTTATCACTCTCCAGTAATTTTGTGTCTTACTTTTTCAGCATTAGATTCTAAAGTAACACTTCTTCGGATACTATCACATAATATCCTCAGCTCAAGCCATCGGACAAACAAAACAAACGAAAGATAAATTTGTCCTTGAAACATCCCACTTCTGATCATGTTTCAAACGAGTCTTCCGATGACATAATTGATCCTAATTTCGAGCAGTTGATTCTAATTCGATAATGTGTTGTAAGGAGAGCCATAGATAATAAAGGGGGTTTTGAAAAGAAATGTGCGTGAGGGTAGATCTTATTAACTTACTAGTTTTTTTTATATATGGGAAATACAAAATCCTACCTAAAAATCTTATCTTTGAGGTGTTTGTCTTTGTGAAGAGCTCTGCTACAATACGACCATGTTAGCTCTGATATTTATTAAAGACAGTGTAAGTCTATATGTGTGGTGACGGCAGAGTAGAATACATTTGTCACCAACCCCTACTCTTCCCGTGGGTGTCGTAAGAGGCGACTTAGGTTAGGGACTACACATTGAACAGGGAACGAGCAGCAGCGCTCTCTGATAAAGTAACCTTTTAATCTGTGATCTCCAACCCACCTGCCAAGCGTGGAGATTATGGCAAAACCGTCCATTTAAGTCGAGGAGGCTCATAGTCCAGCAGTGGACTGTAACGGGCCGTTGATTTTTTGATTGAAGTCTATACGTCACCATGTAAAACATTTCCCGTAGGTTTTGTAACACCCTGTATTTAAAGAGTCATGTAGAACACGGATTGGGTTACTGTGACGTGGTTATTCCGGTAATTACCGGATAATTCTGGATAATTGTAGACAGATCCGGTTTAGACTACCATTTTCGGGGTAGGTTGTTTGTAAGTGGATACTTTAGGCTAGGTGATGAAATTAATGTTATTCGGTCGGTGATTCTGGGTTTTACAGGCTCTTCTATAATATGTCAATTTAATGTTGCTGTTGTTAATAATAATTAAGTAATAAGGCAACCCCGCCGCCCGGGAGACGCGGGTTTAATCCCCACCACGTACCAATGTGTTTTCGAATTTTGAATTCAAATTTACGTTTATTCGACGCTCTTACGGTGAAGGAAAACATCGTGATGATACCTGCACACTCCTGCGAAGAAATTCAAAAGTTGCGTGTGAAGTCGACCAACCCGCACTGGGCCAGCGTGGTCGACTAATGCTTAATCGCCATAATTCAGGGTAGGCTCGAGCCCCTCGGTGGGGACGTATATGAGCTGTCAATGAATGTTGCGTATTATTATGTAAAGTAATAAGGCAGAGTTTTTCAGTTGCCTCTTAATTAAGTCCAGTCCACAGGAAGATTTATGTTGGTTTGGGTTCTTTGTAACCGAAAAAAACACGGCACATACGGTACAGTATTTGAGAATACATACATAAGTATAATTATGTATGTATAATTGCTATTTCCCCTTCAAGTTTTATATTCCCTATAAATCTCAGTATGAAGGGAGGAATTATTAAGATATAAACATTTTAATGTAAAAATGTTCCATCTATTTGCTACGGTCTACGGCGTAGTAATCGTAGCAAAATGCTACGAAACTAATATTATTTAGTATATTTGACCAAGAAATTACTTGGATATTGCAAATGTTTAAAATTGACTAGCAGCAGCAGCAAGCGGCTCGAACCTGCCCTAAATTAGGGCGACCATAAATTGTAAGTTTCAACAATAAATTTTATGAAATACAATGTGGGCGGCTATTGTTACACACAACCCAACAAGAAAAAAAGAAAGACACTGTCGTTGGTAACCACAACATAAGTCACAACTTATTGGTGAAGGTGCAGCCTGTACCGACTTCTACTGCCTTGTGGTTGAGTGGTGAAATTTTTACATTACACAATCCTTTGCTTCTCTTACATACAATGTGATAAATAATAAATAAAACCTCTTGGTTGGTATCTTTAGTTCAAGAACTTTTTCAAAATCTCAAGAAAAAGATTTTCTTATAAACTTATCAGCTGACCGAGTGTACGGTTTAAGACCGCACATATTTATTCGTGCTTATACGGCAACCTAGTTAACGCGTTAATACGAATTTATTAGCTATGTAATGTTTTGTTTTTAGTGTGCATTTATAACTGAAGGAAAGAAGTCGCCATAATTACATATAACTTGTGAACTTTTAACTTAATAAACTGTGTGATTATAAGTGACCCGTTTTCCTGCACCTCAACCAACTTAACTATAACTTAACTTCATCAACATCAACTTAACTACTCAACTACATCATCATCAACATCAAATGTTCAGATTGAACACCGAGTCAATTTGTATGATATTTTTTTTGTCTTGATAGTAGTTGATATTTAGTTAACTAGCACGTTGTATAAATACGTACTCAATATAAAAATGTGACTAATATGACATTATTACTAAAATATTACACATGCACATTTAACTTCACCATATCAGTCTATATTTATATTCCTACCAAGGGGCTCAAGCCTACCACGCAACCGCCAGCACATAATGGTCGACTTTATTTTATGATTACAAGCTTTTATTTAACTTGCACTGTATGTTTGGGTGTGTTTGTATGTTCGGGCGAAATCTTGCAACTCAATTTTGAAGCACTTGCTGCCATTGGATTTTGCTGAAATTTGGTACACTTATGTAACCGCGATGACAATGCAATATTATGGTACCATGGAGCTGGTCTGATGGTGGAGACGGAAGGTAGCCATAGGAACTTCTGTAATACACAACACAACCTAGTCGTGTTTGGGCTCGTTGGATTTGTCTGTGACAAGGATACTCCATTCCACGGCTTCAAAAGCTTGTATAAAAAGGATTTTTAATTAGGCTTTTTTATTAAAGTATGCAAACCATACGATATTTGCTTTCACTGTACCAGCATAGTGTACCTTATAATAAATTCGAAACTCAAGTCTTTCGAATTCTAAAGTTAACTAAAGACATAGAATTAATCTAAAGTTTCAAAGATAAAGATAAATAAGGATAAATTTACAGACCGATATGTTTAGTGACCGATATGTTGAAATTTTCATAATCTGTGTCCGAAGCTAAAGATCGTTTATGAGATAGAACACGTGGCCGCTTGATAATAAGCCTCTGAGCTTGTCAAAGCAGGTATCAATGACAGGTGTCTTATTGTCGTCTTTGACACGACACCACTGTCCAATAGGGCTAACAATAACAACGACATTTTTTAGTTCAAAGATTCGTCATGAGCGATCTTTACAGAAAATGTTGTTTGGGTCTTATATTACCCCTTTTTTATTTAATTTATAAAAAAAATTAAATACTTAAGTTTTTTTTATAAATTAAATAAGGTAATATAAGAGCGTCGGTGGTCTAGTGGTTAGGGCCGCTGCCTCTTGTCCGGGAGACGCGGGTTCGATCCCCACCACGTACCAATGTGTTTTCGAATTTCGAATTCACGTGTTGAAACCTGCACACTCCTGCGAAGAAATTCAAAGGTTGTGTGTGAAGTCAACCAACCCGCACTGGGCCAGCGTGGTCGACTAAGGCCTAATCACTCTAAATCAGGGTAGGCTAAGCCCCTCGGTGGGGACGTATATGAGCTGTTGATGATAAGACACTGACACTATGCTTAAAGAAATAGGGTAGGTATATTGTTTTCGGAAAAGTAGTGCAAGAAAAAAAAAATGAATTGAAGATATTTGCTATCTTCAATTGAGCATCATCATCATCATTGCGGGTTAAAAGGGCAATAACCGACCTAGGTCAGATCAAAAAATACTTTAAAGGAACAATTCAATACATAATATATATATAAAGTATATTTCATTTACTTCATTCATTCATTCATATATTTATAATAATAATCTCGGAAACGGCTGCAACGATTTAGATGAAATTTAGCATATAGGGGGTTTCGGGGGCAATAAATCGATATAGTTAGGTTTCATTTTTAGTAAGACTGGATTTCCCCGTGTTTGATTTTTGGGTCTTGAGTTCGAATCTCAACAGATATATACTTTTTATTTTGATCATGTTTCTTTTTTTATTTGTTGTTTCTATTTTAATTCTTTCAGTTATTTAAATACAAAAATAACAGAAATTAAAATTGCTTATATTATACAGCATGAACTTTACATCGTTTTGTTCCCGCCGTGTAGTGATAGTACCCGTCAAACTGAACAACTTTTCACGAAAAAAAAAAGTCCTGCGACAAAAATTTTTGGTCTCTCCATACAAAGTGAGACTCCCGAGCGACCCATTTTGTATGGAGAGACTAAAAATTTTTTTGTCACTGGAATTTTTTTTTTCGTGAAAAGTTGTTCAGTTTGACGGGTACTATCACTACTACACGGCGGGAACAAAACGATGTAAATTTCACGGTGTATTTTTTCATGGTCCGAAACTTTTCCAACAGATGGCGCGGGAAAAACTCGGTCGCCCAGGTCAGGTACTAATGCATTTGTGGCTGATTTCTTAAAACACTGCACAAATGTCACCTTGACACGTTTAAAATAAACTATTTGTCCACATTTATATCCAGCAGCCACACACACTCGGATACTTCTGACAATGCCTACTTTGTTACCATCTTAACATTGTCCACGTTTATAATCTGTCCACCACTGGACACGGATTATTCAATGATCACTGTCCTCACGCGTTATTCTGGATCAATGTAAACAGCTTGAAAAGAAGCGTTGGAGCGATAAAATTTAAGAAGGTTAATCTTACATTGATACCGGTCAATATTGAGATTATGTTTTGTCAAGATAAAACAAGTTAACCACCACACACACACACACATGCACACATTAACACCATTCACTTCAAATGTATTTCTTCTTTTTACTGGCTGGAATTAATGAAAAAATAATACCAAAAGCCCTTTAACTATTTTAAGATACTATATTTTACATTCCGGGGTCAACTCAGCCCACAACCACTCAGCCCGCGGGCTCAGTTGACCAAAACAAAACTTAATATTTTGACCACATATAAAATTGGTTCAAGGGTGGTGGAAAAAAATGCTACCATAGCAATAAGGCCGTCCATCTGATACTAGTGTACAAATAAATTGTTTTTTTAAACTGTGTTTTTCTGTGATTTTATTGTGTGTGATTTATTCTATTCTTTTCAAAGTAGACAGAATGCCAAACTCGTTTCTGTGCTTGGCTTGCCCTTTGAAGATAAACGTGTGTTTAAATGTTATGTTTTTTAAATGCTAAAAGATATAAATGACTTTATTCGAAGTACGATTTAACAAAATATTTTTTTGAGGTCAATGGACAAAGAAGTTTGTTCCTAGTAGGCACGTTCGCTACAAGTGCACGCTCACTGTGGAGAAGAACGGCCGGAAGAAACTCCACATGGTTTGTATCTTTTTAGTTTTCCCATGAATTTCACATTCATCATTACTAATCTATGCATTTAGAAAGAAAGAAAGAAAATATTATTTATTATCCACCAATTTAAATCTTTTTATCATTTAGGTGTAGAGTTATTAAAATCGGATTACAACATCGTATTTCCCTAACTAAAATCGGACTAAGCAAAATAAGTTTCAACTTGCCAACCGCGTCCAATAGTGCATTAATCTGGCAACACCACTGGCGGACTTACGGCTTAATTCACCCCAGGCAAATAAAGCTTATAGTAAACATAAACATTATTTTAGTAACTCGATGAGCTTATACGCTCCCAAGTGATTTGTTTTCACCCCACGTTTTTCTTTTAGTATTATAGTTGGTGTTTTATTTGTCTAGGATATTTTATGGGTAATTATCCTTTTTTTTTATGTAGCCGTATTTGTGTCCCACTGCTGGGCTTTCGCCAATTGTCTCGATCTTGAGCCTCCAGATGCCAAGCCTTGTGGAAACTGTCAATGTCGTCTCGCCATCGTCTCCGAGGTCGGCCTCGACGGCGACGACCATCCCCCGGCACCCATTCCGTGGCTATTCCAGCCCACCTATCCGGTTACAGGTGGCAGACATGTCCTGCCCAATCCCACTCCAGCTTTGCGGACTTTTGTCCAACATCTTGGATGCCAGTTTTGGAGCGAAATACAGAACTACGCTCCAAAATTATCCTTATTATTGTAATTTGATTACGAAGCTCTCTCTGTTCAGTCTGCAAAGTCTATGAACGTGATTATATCATCAACAGCTCATATGTCCGAGTCTGCCCTGAATTAGTTAACCACGACGGTGATGTGCGTCCTACCATATCATATTCACTGTATAATTTTTTGTACTCATTGACAAAAAATAAGGAAAAAAAAATATTGTTTAAAAATCTGATGTTTATTATTATTAAAAATTGCTAAAAATATATTTTTCGAACATTTTTCTATTACGAAAAAGGCAAAAAAGAAAATATTGTGAGGACTTTTAAAATACACAATGTGTTCAGAGTTACACACGACGTATGGGGCAAGTTGTGAACTATCTACCCGCTCTAAAAATCTTAATGAAAAAGAATAGTCACTAGTTTCTACTCGTATGTTTATCATGGTGGTTCTTAATGGTAAAATCATTCATGACCATGTAAAATTAAGATTGAGAAGCCTTTCTTTCTCGATCGATCCATGTTTTTTTTAATATTTTTTTTAATCTATTTTTCGTATTTCAGTTCCTTCTATCTATTTTTTTAATGTGTGGACACGATCAATAGTATGGCTGACTGAGCCCGCAGACTGAGTTGACTGATTCTGGATGAAGAAGAACGAAAGTGGTCAACTGAGCCCACGAGCTAAGTGGTTGATAAACGACCACTGGTGGTTGGTGGTTGGTGGTCGTATATATGTGGATATTTTTCTTTTTTATAATTATTAGATATTACGTTAACAGACGTTATCTGTAACAATAATAATCTATAAACGAAATATAATCTGTAATCTGTATCTCTCTTTTCTGTTGTTTGTCGTCAATGACTGACTGAAAAAGCGTAACTAACTACCTACTTAGCAAATATTAAAACAACCGCTATTTCTTATCCATTAAACCACAAGAGGAGGCGGTTCTCAATCCGCTTATCGCTTGTGATTGACAGCTGACAGGTAGGGAAGGGGGAGGTAACATGGGTGAGGTCGGGTCGGGGTGCGGGTGTGGAATGGTTAGTTTACCGTCCGCCGGATTATAGTTAACAGTAATGTAGTATAAATGATAGGCGTATTATGAAGATGTAGGGAATTCAGTGGTTTTCATTTTTTTATTTAGCTCCTTCTTATTTCTAGCTTTTGTTTCATCTTGCGACGGGGCCGCTTTCCTGCTCTTTCTTCTCCACTTCGCCCTATCTAGAAAATCTTCTTCAGTGAGGTTGCAACTCCGCATGTCGTTCTTAACAACACTCATCGCAGCTTCGGTTTTCCTCTTGTTTCATCTCTTATTTTACTTCTTAGTGAATTAAAACTTCAATAGGAAAAAAAGCGGGTTGCGCTTAGACTCAGAGCGCGTTCCGAATCAGACTTTTAGCGCTGTCAGCGACCAGAAAAGCAAAAAAACGTATGAGTTTTGCCCGCTGACAGTAAATCGGAACGCTATTACGGGTGCTTTAATCGATTTCAGCGCGTCTCGGAACGCAGGGTCAGTATGATTTCTAGGTATCTGACAGATCGATCCACAAACGAAGATAATCTTAACCTACAGCTGAATGTGTCTTCCGAACACTGAATCATCTTTATTTTCGGGCGACCGGGTATTCAGCCTGCAATGCCCATGTCATAACCATGATTTGACCTCCGAGTCCCCACCGGGATTCGAACTCAGAACCGTCGTAATGAGAGCTGAACACACTACCAGTTATGATCAGAGCAGATTGGAAGTACAACTAAAAAACCGGGCGTCGGACTCGCACGAAGGTTTCCATATCATCGGACAATCGCCTAATAAAAATTACAACTGACAGTCAGACGGATGCCTTTATATAGCATGATTTTGCAATAAAATTTAAATATAATGTTCAAACCATCATAAGCAACAACTTTTCCCAAGGAACATGGGTTGAAAACCCCCAAAAAAATCGACTTTTCATACAAAATACACAATCAACCTTACTAATTTGTATGGGAGGCCGAAATTTTTTTGGAGGTTTTCAACCCATGTTCCTTGGGAAAAGTTGTTGCTTATAATGGTTTGAACATTATATTTAAATTTTGCCAGGGTAGTAAAATCATGCTGTAAAAGGGTTCCGTTGACACCCTTCGAGTACCGAACCCTAAAAAGCATTAAAACTCCATCTTACTGTAAATATAATGGCGTCATCATCGTAGGAAATTAAAAGCAACGCAAAACTCTGAATGTAACAATTCCACTATCCGCGCCGCGTCAGTCGTCACGGTAGCGGCTTAGAAATAAAAATACGAAAAATAAATTCCATTGTCAGATTGCGTGAACTCTGTGAGGAGATTGTGGAGCTGGGGATGTTGGGATTCTTGGGATTGAGATTAGGAGTAGACAATGGTTGCGGATGTGACAATATTTATACCAGTTTGGCTTGTAGTTGTTACAAGGGCTGCTATTTATGTATCCGGAACTGGCCACTTACATAAACAATATTTAAAAAGAAATTATAACATTTAAAAATAGAACTCTTTGGCTGTAAAATTAAGTTTGTTTCATTTATCTGTCAATTGTTTTTACATTATGGCGCATGGCGCCATTTTTAAAATTCATTGTCTATCATCACCATGGATTTGACTCGTGAAAATTTTCGTGCTATGATTTATTACGACTTTCGGCGTGGATTAACTCCGCCGTACAGCCCCGACTTGGCACCCAACGACTTTTATATATTCCCAAGCGTGAAGAACAAATTACGTGGACACCGATTTTCGACCCGGGAAGAAGCCGTTGATGCTTTCAAAATGCATGTTTTGGAGATACCCGATACAGAATGGAAAAAATGCTACGAAAGTTGGTTTCAACGTATGAAAAAATGCATCGATCATCACGGGGAATATTTTGAAAAGCAATAAAAGTATATTTGGTTATAGATGTTTGTTATTTTTTGTTATTCCGGATACATAAATAGCAGCCCTCTAGGCGTTGTTTTGCTGAACCTATGCATTTTGAAAATAAAAAAGTTATAGTGATATTTTTTTTATCTACGATGAAATTTTTGTCTGCTGTTAAAATGATTCAAAATTATAAAGTTGATCTTTAAAAGGACCTACACCTTATGAAGTTACGTACGAGGCTTATAAGCCTTACAGTCACAGGAGTAAATCAAGGCTTTTCCTATATCTTAGAGAGATAATTTAATTGATCTTATTTGAACATTATCCATGTCGATTGATTGAGAGTGTCGGTGGTCTAGTGGTAGAGAGCGTCGGTGGTCTAATTGTTAGGGCCGCTGCCTCCCGTCCGGGAGACGCGGGTTCGATCCCCACCACGTACCAATGTGTTTTCGAATTTCGAATTCATATGTACCTATACTTTTATTCGACGCTCTTACAGTGAAGGAAAACATCGTGATGAAACCTACACAAACTGCGAAGAAATTCAAAGGTTGTATGTGAAGTCGACCAACGCACTGGGCCAGCGTGGTCGACTAAGGCCTAATCGCTCTAATTCAGGGTAGGCTCGAGCCCCTCGGTGGGGACGTGTATGAGCTGTTGTTGATGAACATTTTCCACTATCAGAAAATCCACCTTGATTTCCGACCCTAAAATCTGTAACAGTCTGTCATGTAACATACGTCGTCGTCCTCATGGTTTATTAACCAAATTTTCCTTCGCCTACGAAAAACAGACGCTGTCGAAAACGTGTCTTGGGAAAGATGTGATTGGGCACGTTTTGGCGCGAAAACCACTTGCATTTATAAAGCTGAATGCCGAGTAATTAAAACCTTAAAACCACAGATCTGATAAAACTACGCTCTACACGTTGTAAATGAACTGATAGCTGGATAAGCCGGACGAATGAATTAGTTTTTTTATTTGCAAAGAGCAGTCATTACACTTACTATCAAGATCGAGAAAGATTAACAAGCAGAAGTGTGCTAAAAGTTATTTCAGAAAATGAATTCTCGTTATTGTCTGCTTATCGAAAAAAAAGTTCTATTACTTGGTTCTGAGGTTATAAACTGTGAAATTGTTTTTGAGTAAACTATCACTTTCCCAAGAAATTTTGCGAGAAAATTCATAAATTTTTAATTAGTTAATCATCATCAACAGCATACGCCCCACCGAGGGGCTCGAGACTACCCTGAATTAGAGCGATTAGGCCTTAGTCGACCACACTGGCCCAGTGCGGGTTGGTCGAGTTCACACACAACCTTTGAATTTCTTCGCAGGTTTGTGTAGGTTTCATAACGATGTTTTCCTTACCGTAAGAGTCGAATAAACGTAATATGAATTCGAAATTCGAAAACACATTGGTACGTGGTGGGGATCAAACCCGCGTCTCCCGGACGGGAGGCAGCGGCCCTAGCCACTAGACCACCGACGCTCCTAATATTTTTTTTTTTTACTCATTTCATTTCAGGAAAAACAAAATGTGAATTTATCTAGAGCACAATCATTTAGTACAATCATGAAGATACCAACTATAAAGGGCAAAAAACACATACGTTTGATTCTAAGGGATAAAGCTTTAGTGATAAGTATCTGTCACCAAAATAAAAGAAGATCTTAGCGGATTATCGAGTGATATCTTCAAAATATCTTCTCAGAAGTGTTGAGTCGTTAAAACATTACGCTCTGTCAATTTTCAAACAAGATCTTTCATACACACAATTCTTAACGTACATCCCGAATATAGAAAAGCCATTCTTATTAATTCGATACAAGATCGAAAATCGAAAGAAAGATGAACTTTTTACAGCAAAGAGGGCTGTTAAATCAGCTTTAGGACAGATTTCGACATCACACCTTCGTGGTATCGTCTGAAAGCGACGCGGCGCAATCACAACGCGCGGCGTGATCTCGTGGGCGCCTGACAAATGGCGAAGGGTGCGCGCGCGCTCCTCGCCCGAGATCGATATCGCGGAATAATCCCCACACCTTTTATGGTGTACATTATTTGAGGGAAATTTAAGATTCTTTAGTTTATTAATTCTGCACATGGCTGGCAGGAACACGCCCAGCAGTGGAATCTTATAGGACAGTAAAAAATATGTACTAACATCTTCTAAATCACCCCAACCACCCTTCTTTCGCTATAATTAAAAATAAAAATAATAATATTGTTATATACAAAAGCCGTCACTCGCAGAAATTGCGTCACGAAGGTTATTACAATTTAAATCCCTTTTTGGTAATTATACAATCACACAGTAATCTGGTACCGGAATCCGGTTTTAAAAATCATGGACACCCCACACCAACACGTCTGGCGTTAATTTTGACACCACCGGCTGCTCCCAGCAAAAAATACCACTATTTATTATTTGTGTATTATTCACTGTAAATAAATATAGTGCGAGGATCACCATTGTCAGCGGGTCATTGTCATATTGTCACTGTATGTGGGGATCTAAGTATAATGTTTTTATAGTAAAGCTGTTCGGCTAGTCGCATGAGATTAGTCGGGATGGCGCGATGATTGCTTTTGACAAATATTTGGATGATACTTAGACGTCATGATAGTGCATGGTATGATGGCTCCCATTGTAGTGTAGCGTGCAAATACCTAGCCCCTGTGAAATGATATAGGAGGAGTGGTGATTAGGACTGTCTCTCAGGGATATTTTGTTTCTAACGAAATAAATACTTAATAGTGTTACTTTTGTATCAGTGTCCATATAATTTAAAATTGTACTATGTATTTAGACCAGCATTTGCAACGACAACACCCAACAAACGTAGGTAAAAAATTATAATATTAATCCATCCATTTATTTGTAATGTAGAAATTAAATAGCTCTACTACTGTAGCCGAAGCCGTCTTCAAAATTAAAAAATCTGTTTATTAAATCAATATTATGCACTTGTAATAATTTTGGCAAATTGGCTACGCAATTAATAATATCAAATTGTAACTTTTTACTAGTAAATTGTTGCTTCGTGAAACGGGGCCTTGACTATGCAGTAGGCCCAGTGTTGATCGGTCCACTTCACCACACACAATTTAATGGAACCACAAAACAAGATAACCATAACATCATACTTAATTGTTACTCTTAAGTCATAAAAATGCAACGTTCTGTCGCCAACCTCTGAATCACCAGTGGCTCCAAATCTTATCACCATTAGCACTTAATCCTTACAAAAAACCACAAAACTCAGATTAAAAATAATCCTCTAACAATTCCTTGACGTTGAATGAAGATTTGTACTTCCCATACAGGAGCTGACAAAAAAACAAAGTTCTACTTTCTACCAGCCAAGCAAAACATGCCTTTAAAACTTAGGTAAAAAGTACTGAGTTATACGATGAAAATTAATAATTTGGTTATTTCTTCATGGTGTTTTCTAGGAAAGCAGTATGGGCATTGTCACAAACTGGGTTAGTGGTATCCTTAGAAATTGAGAAAGTTCCTGCTTTGCTTACGTACAGTAGGCAAAAAGTTTACGTTGCTTATGGTTGCTTTCATAAACCTTGCGTACCTATATGTCCAACATTCTATTTATCATTAGGGGTGTAAGGTCGACCACCACCGACCTCGCGAACCCTGATAAGGAAGTCCAATCTTTGTGTGTGTTACTTATAACATCTAGCACGTCCAAATCCGTCCAGTATCCAAACATCTAAACATCCAAATATATTTTCACATTATTATAATATTAGTGTGAAGTGTGTTGTGATGTGATTTAGTCACATTATAGATTTGGTTTCTTGGCAACACGGACCCAATGAGGTTTGTAGCGTTATCTTTTAAAACCGATGATTTTGTCATGAATGGTGGACAAGCTCCAGAGTTGTGTCCTCCGCCATTCTGACCATAATCCTACGTCCGGCATCGATTACTTGCGTCTCAAACACAATGTCCATTATGTAGGACTTACACAAACTAGCCAAAACACACCTTTGTCCATCCTTTGTGACAATCCGGAAGGACTAAGATTATGCGCAGATTAGAAAAGAATAACATTTTAATTATTCGAAAGTTGTGATTCTAAGAACGTTTTATTTTTTATTTAATTTTGCACAATCTTTTGTTTTATACAACGTGTTACATAGTTTACTAAATGCGCAAAACCTCTCGGGTGATAAATAAATAAGCCATATTTTATTATAATTTATCTTACAAATCGATTCGGTCTGCAAATCAGATTGTTTGGAACTTCGATCACAGAAGGGACTGGATTCAGTACTTCATACTTCAATTTTATCAAAAATGAGTCGCGCACTCGTTCAGATTACTGCATGCCAAGACTCAATACTATAGATACTCGATATCACACATAGCGGCTTAGATTAGAACCTACTTGCTTTATCTAGTCCCTTCTGCGATCGAAGGTTTGAAAAGATAAAAAAAGTGAATTATGAAAAATTCTAAAAATAATTACATTACACTGATTTTGAAAAGGGTAGTAGGTTAGACTTAATACAGACTTTAGAAGCGAAGAGGTGAAGAACGTGTACGTACGTAAAAACAAACAAACTTCGTGGACATCATCATCATCATCGTGTGAGTTGTAAGGTCGACAACCGACCTCACAAACCCTGGTGTCAGTGTTATAGAGCCGCCAAAGGCCACTGACTTGGCTCGTGTAACGACTAGATAGTAGCCGGGACCAACGCAACGGCTTAACGTGCCTTCCGAAACACGGAATCATCATTCTCAGGTGATTCAGCCTGCATTATCCTAACCAAACTTAACTTAAAAGAGAATTTTGCTTGACAGTGTCCCCACCGGGAATCGAATCCGGAACGTCGGTAATGGGCGTCGAAATCTCGACCACTCGGCCACGGAGGCTGTTCTGTTCGTGGTACAAGTACATATATATTGTCAAATATATAGAGACTACATATTTGATAGAATCTAGTGTTGGACGGCCGACCTAGGTGGACAGATGACTTGGTGGAAGCTGCTTGGGCGCCGCCGGTGGATGCAAGTAGCGCAGGACCGTTCACGTTGGAAGCCTATGAGAGTGGCAGTGGACATCAGATCTTTCGGCTGAGATGATGATGATGATAATATAGACTCTACATACGAATAATATCTCGTAGGTTTCTACACAGTGTCTTAATTTTGTAGTTTAAAGTTAAAACTACACAATATTAACTGTCGTTATGTGGTTTAGTAAATAAATTATTAAATAACTACCTATATATAATTACTTACTAAACTTTCTTACCTCAAGCCGGTGTACGGGCCTCGTAATTATTTCGAAATGCCCTGGTAAGTGCGTATTATGGACTGTCGTTAAAATTCCTTCGTTTATCAGCTTCTCACAGCTCACAGATTAGCCCTAATGACAGTAATGACCACAGAGAACCAAGTACATACTGCCGAAGAGTTGAAATTACATAATGCATCGTTTTAGGTGTGTTGAAAGAGACTAAAGTATAAGCTTCCCTCTTTAACTAGGGAAGATATTCTCATCAACAGCTCATAACGTCCCCACCGAAGGGCTCGAGCCTACCCTGAATTAGGGCGATTAGGCCTTAGTCGACCACGCTGGCCCAGTGCGGGTTGCTCGACTTCACACGCAACCTTTAGATTTCTTCGCAGGAGTGTGCAAGTTTCATCTCGATGTTTTCCTTCACCGTAAGAGCGTCGAATAAACGTACATATGAATTCGAAATTCGAAAACACATTGGTACGTGGTGGGGATCGAACCCGCGTCTCCCGGACGGAAGGCAGCGGCCCGAACCACTAGACTACCGACGCTCTATTTGGGAAGATATTCTAATAACCAATAATACAAAATTAAATCATTCATTCGTCTCAGCCTGTAGTCGTCCACTGCAGATAAAGGGTTCACCTAAAGGTAGCATTCGGATCTCGGCGGTCGCTGCCCAGCGGCGCCGCCGTGGGCAGCGCCGCCCGGCAGTACCGCCACAGTACCGCACCGCTTTGTAGGGATTTGTATGAAACGCATTCCGATGCACGCCGCTGGGCGGCGCTGCCGAGTGGCGCTGCCCACGGCGGCGCTGCCGAGCCGCTCCAGGAGCAGTATGGCGGCGCCGCCCAAACATTACGGAAGGCAAAACAACTGTTCACACCGACGACTCCTTGTTGACTACTGCACGTGGCAGTCGCTGCCGGGCGGCGGCCGCTCCTATCCGAAAGGACCTTGCAGCGCCGCCGGGCAGCGCCGCCGGGCAGCGACCGCCGGGCAGCGCCGCCGGGCAGCGACCGCCAAGATCCGAAGGCTACCTTAAAGGTAGCATTATTCGGATCTCGGCGGTCGCTGCCCAGCGGCGCCGCCGTGGGCAGTGCCGCCCGGCAGTACCGCCACAGTACCGCACCGCTTTGTAGGGATTTGTATGAAGCGCATTCCGATGCACGCCGCCGGGCGGCGCTGCCGAGCGGCGCTGCCGAGCGGTGCTGCCCACGGCGGCGCTGCCCACGGCGGCGCTGCCGAGCCGCTCCGGGAGCAGTATGGCGGCGCCGCCCAAACATTACGGAAGGCAAAACAACTGTTCACACCGACGACTCCTTGTTGACTACTGCACGTGGCAGTCGCTGCCGGGCGGCGGCCGCCACCCGCCGTGGGCAGCGCCGCTCGGCGCGGCGTGCATCGGAATGCGTTTCATACAAATCCCTACAAAGCGGTTCGGTACTGTGGCGGTACTGCCGCTGGGCAGCGACCGCCGAGATCCGAATGCTACCTTTAAGGATCGCCACAATGACCGGCCCTGCGCTGCCCGCATTCAGCAGTCTTCTGAGGCCTTCAATAGATCGTCTCCTAGGTCAAACAAACATGAAGCAAAGAGGTAAAGTACCAACATACCAACGTGTCACAAACTTAAGCCCAAAACCTCACGGGTAGTCTGCCCAGGCCATGAAAGTGAATAACTTATTGCTCTACAATTTTTCATAAGATTTTTTTTTACAAATTCACTCGTTCAGCTAATTCAGTTGGCATGAAAATCGTGAAAACATTTTTGAAAGGTTTGGAAAAATCTAGAACAAAAAAAATGTATTTGTCTCCGTGGAAAAACCACCCGAGAGGTTTCAAGCTTTTATTTAACTTGCAATGTGTATGTATGTAACTATGTATGTTCGGATGAATTGCAACTAAATTTTGAAGCAGATATCTTCAATCGATTGAGCTGATGATAATTTCTAAGAAATTTCTTCTAGGCAACATGTATATGTTGCCACATACCCACATACCCTGACTCTACTAGTTGAATTATCTCAAGCAAGCTAGTTTACAAAGAAGCTGTTTTAGTTAGAAGCGCCGGAGTAGGAGTAGGCAACAGCTCGGCTGTCAAAGCCTGCCTTGATTACAGGCGGCTTTGATTAGCAGGCGGGCGTTTGGTTACAGGCTAGTTACAGGGACTCGCTGTTAGGAATCGATTCGGGAGATAATGATAGCGCCTAGATTCTATTTTATAGTAGAGTTTGGTAGGTACCTTAATGAGACAATTAACTAATCTGTATTAATTCTTATTCTGTTGTAATTAGAGTTAAATTATTGTTTATCGCTTTAACGGTAATTTATGTAAAACACCCTCAAAAAAGTTTGAAAGTTTTTGCTTACAAAATGATACTGGTCGCGCCATCTATGAAATTAAACCTAAACCACTGTATCAAAACTACCAGATATTGCTAAAAGATGGCGCTCTAAAAATTCCATGTATTTTTGGTGTAACAAACCAAGCGCTATCAAGAAGTTAGACTTTTTTAAGTCTTGGCATTTGTATAGCGTTATCTCGCTTCCACGAAATGGTTATTCTGAGAATCATAAATAAGAAAAAAAACATCACAATTTTGACGTTTCGCTCTTTGACGTTTCGTTTGTTTGGTTATTATTCTGGTTGTTGGTGGCCGAATTTTCGGATAATACGGAATATTAATAAAACGCTATCATGATCGGTGTAAGATTAAATACGTTTAATGATAATGCCGTTGAACCTGAGCAAGACGCCAACTCAGCTTTAACAGAACTAGACAAAGGTAACGCTAATCATAACCTCATATTTCGTTTACGTGAACCAAACAAACATTTTACCATAAACATTACCCTTACAGGTCTGAGGTCAGGAAAAGTCGGCGAACAATGCGAGGCGATCGTCCGATTCCCGCGTCTCTTCGAAAAGTACCCATTTCCAATCCTAATCAACTCGTCTTTCCTGAAACTCGCCGATGTCTTTCGTATGGGCAACAACTTCCTTCGTTTGTGGGTGCTACGTGTCTGTCAACAAAGCGAGAAGCATTTGGATAAGATCCTAAACGTTGACGAGTTTTTACGAAGAATTTTTAGTGTTCTACATTCAAATGACCCTGTAGCTAGGGCTTTGGCGCTGAGGACCCTTGGAGCGGTCGCTGGGATCATCCCTGAGCGGCAGAACGTCCATCACGCTATCAGAAGGGGCTTGGACAGCCACGACAATGTGGAAGTTGATGCTGCCATCTATGCTACCACTAGATTTGCAGCACATTCTAGGTAAGTGTTATTATATCCTCTCTTACGCTTGCAGCTGGGGTTGCTAGGTCTTAAAACCGAAAAGCCGGACGGACCAGCCAGCTTAGCCAGACATTTGGGTAGTAAGACCCTTAATTTCTTCATACAACAATTTCTTAAAGTAAAACAAGGTTTTTTTGATCATTTACCATAAAATCTTAAATTTAATGAAATAACAATAAAATGGTAAAAAATAAAAAGCCAGATATCGTCTAATTTGGCCGGACACACAACCAAAAACCATGACTGTGACCAGCTTTATCTGGACGTCTGGCAACCCTACTTGCAGCAATAGCTCACAGAACCTCAACTAGTATTTTCTTCTAGATTTTGTAATTTATTTGTGTACGAATAGTTTGAATAACTATACTTAACTAGATTCATTCTGGAAAATCAAAACTTGCATACCTCATAAAGAACTAAAATGAAAATTCCAAATTTTTATTACCTTCCAGTTCATTTGCAATAGCCATGTGCAACAAACTGTCAGATATGGTTGAATGCGAGAGCACGGGAGCTGATCGTCGAACCAAGCTAGTCAGAGCTTTGAGAACTGTGCACGGAGGAGGTAATGATATAAAATACATTTATAGTCTAGAAGAGTAACTGTCTGCCTCCTAAAACATGGCACCTAATTAATTTTGACAAACGACGCTGACAACAGACAGACAGATGATGTTGCTGCTGTACATTGAAGCTTACTTTCAACGTTCTTACGAATCATACAAGTTGTATGGTGTAGTATTGCAAGGCGTAGTTACTCTTCTAGACTATAAATAATTCATTGTTTAACTAACTAAAACCTATCCTCCTCATCATCTATGGTTGTTATATTTTCTTTTCAACTACAACTTTTTTAATTAATATTCTTGAGTACTCAGTGTTTTCTAGATTATACTTTATGTTGTAAAGGAACTTCATGACAATCTGGTTTAGTAATTTCTCGTTATGTATTAATAATAAATTTAATAATTTTTGGTTAAAAAGACAGGACAGCAAAAAAACAGGATAGATAGAAAATTCTTGTTTTCCAAAGTTCATAATTTTTGGTTGTTGGTCCAGCAATAAGAAAGCAGAGTTACTGTCAGTCTGATTAAGTCCTGGAATAATTGTAATAATCACTGTGCTGGTATGAAAATAATTAAGCACAGACAATAAAAGAAGCACCAGACACATCAAATCATTTAATGCACATTTTTTTTAAATTCATCAATCAAAATATTTCCAGTTCCAGATAAACACAAAAAAAAAATTTCAAATATCTTGCTCAGAAACAAAGTTATAAGGCTTTAAAGTTGATGGTTAGACAGAGAGGTCATATGTCACGCGGGCCATACATCCGCCATAGAAAATTTGGTTTTCGTATTTGTTTAATAATGTTGTATCTAGTTTGTTTTTCCATCAATTTCGATTCTGTTTTGACTGTCAGTATTCTATTTTTGTATACTTTCAGATGAACTATGAAAAAAACTAATATTTTTTATACATATTCCCTATTACAGTTGAAGTTTTACTACAAACAAGATGTCATATAAAGTTAACATTTATTCCTACAGCTGTGAAAGCCCAGGAGGTTTTGAAGTTGCTCCGGTCCCTGCTGGAGCGGTTCCCCTCATCAAGCTTCGTGCGAGCAGCAATCACTGCACTGACAAATATTGCAGTGGATACCGTATTGCATGTGCCTGATCAAGTAAGCCTGTTTTTAATGAATTAATGCATTTTGAAAATAAATACCATTTATCTGCTTGTGGCCATATAGCTGTAGTATTTATGAAAAAATTGTTTTCAAGTGGTAAAAAGTTCCCAGCACACGTTTTGCATTTATAATATTAGCACCATTTCATTCATTCATTTTAGGATGCCTACCTAGAAAAACTTTAAAAGTAAAAGATTGTCATTGAAATACGAAATTTTATCAAAATTGATAGAGCCGTTTTCGATATACAAGAAGTGCAAGTATTAGTTAAATACCCAAGATTTCGTTTTTTTTTATTAGCGTAGTGGCCTCGATTCGGGATGTTACGCTCTAATCCTTAATTTAAGTTAGTCCGTCCTTTTTACCTTTTAAAGATTGAAAAGGGACATGAGATAGCCATCCTAATATTAGAGCTGTCAAACATCGAATTTGAACCTTATGGCCGTGTCGATTGTACAATTTTAGAGAGCACTTAAAACATGCGACTTAAAAATCTCTTAAACTGACAGCTATGCCCTTATTTTAAGATATCATTCGTTCAAATTAATATCATTCGTTCATCACCTCTCTTTCATTGGTCATCAAAACTATTTTAAAATTAGAATTAGAGCATGACATCCCGAATCGAGGCCAGTATTTTTCCTCCAATTTCAGTTAGTCTAAGTAATAGCCTATAGGTATAAAATTGTATTTTATTCAGGGTAGGCTCGAGCCCCTCGGTGGGGAAGTATATGAGCTGTTGAAGATGATATGTTCCCTTACTCCAATAGGTAGAACTCCTCCTCAGCATAGCCCTTCGCGACCCTCGCAGTGTGATCCGTCGCACAGCTTTATACGGTTTGCGCAAACTGGCCTCCCACGCCGCCCTCTGGCCTTCGGAGTGCATGCAGCAGCTCGTCACCTGCGCTAATGAACACGACTCTGACGCCATGCTGTGTTTGGAAGTCATGCAGGTGAGTCATAGCTAAAATTTACGTGGATTAATAAACCTATGTTTATAATGTATTTGTATTTCTTACTTTATCATCAGACTTAATTTTTGCCTTATTCTAAAATAAGTCAAAAAATTAACAATAAGGAAGTGTCCTAAAAAAATCGAATTAGTCTGTCAGTTAGATTACTAAAAAATAATGTACACGTTTTTTTTTGTCTGGCAACGAAAAATGCCGACGACGCAGCACTTTGAAATTTCCAGTGACGACACGCCGCCATACAAATTGTACGAAACAAGTGACGTCATAGCACTCTTCTACATTTTGATGCGATATATCTTCGTCAAATTGAAAAAAAAAAATACGTGTTCAATTTTTTTCGATAATCTAACTGACGGACTAATCAGTATCGATTTATTTTTTCCAGGACACTTCCCTATTCAATTTCGTGTTTATGTACTATCTTTTCGCCTGCGATCGTTCGCGTAGAAAAAAAGATACGATTCCTGTGGAGTTTCTCCTGGCCGTTCTTCTCCACAGCGAGCGTACACTGGTAGTGAACGTGCCATCCATGATAGTTTTGACGTCGAAAAATGATTTGTAAAAATCCTAATTCGAATAAAATTATTTTGATTTTTACTGTTCAAGTTTCCAGGCCTAGTACGGTGGTTCTGCGTTGATCACACCGATATCAGATAGAACGGCACAGGAAATACTAAAAATATTTATTGCTTATTGTAAACAACATTTTTATTTAAAAAAGAAAAGTACAGAAGATGCGAATCCTGTGGAGTTTCTTCCGGCCGTTCTTCTCCACAGTGAGCGTACACTTGAACGGGCCAACTTGCTGTGACGTCGAAAAATGATTTTGTTAAATTACTTTGAATAAAGACATTTTTATCTTTATCTTGAACCCTAATGTATATTCTTGTGTACTGTGGGAAGCGTAGCCAGATGGGCTCTAAGCTATCAACAACGAACACGCGTAAAGATTCTAGATATTGTATTTATTTAGAGATTGCCAAAAAAACATGAAACGCGTGTAGTCTCTAGCACGAAAGCATCAAGACTTGCAAACAAAACGAACAATAGGGGATCGGACTGTTTACCATATTTTATGAATTATTTTTAAAATATAGATTAGTAGCAGACGATTCGCGAAGAAAAAAACAGAATCGGTTGAAAAACTAATTTACAGTGATTTTTTAGTTTCAATATGTCTGTCTCTTTTAAAAACGATTTTTTGTATGGAGATTATATGGCGTTACTAACAAATGACGTCACAAGTGGGTATGTGCCTCTCTGTCTAATCTTGAAGTTCTAACCTTTATAACTCGGTCAATTTTAAAGATAGAGCAAAAATGATTTAGTGTTCGATAGCAGAAACTAAGAAGTTTGGATTTATAAAATTTAAAAAATGTAGTCCGATACCCTATTCGCAATTCAAAATTTAGAAAACTTTAGAATGAAATATGAAAACCGACCAACAGCCAGTAACAACAAAGGAGGCCGGTCCTTTCAGTACCATGCGTATTCCTTACAGATCCTGGTGGAATGCCCAGCTATATGTGCCGCGGCAGGTTGCCCGCCCGGCGGACAGATCAGTCCGTTGCGGCAATACTGCAGCTCTGCGGCACTCAGCGCGGACCTGCGGCACGCCGCCACCGCTGCCACCGTGTTCACTAGGATAGTCGTGCATTGGTAAGAGATCATCATCATCACCACAAGATAAATTTATTCTGTGAAATCTTAGGCTAATACAAACATTGTACAGGACTACTAAGTATAATTTATAATTAATATTATTTTTATCAAGTTACGCAATAAGAAAATAAAAACAAAGTTGTAAGCATTAATATAAAAATAGTTTGCTGAGTTAACAATTTGATTCCTAAACTAAGTAAGCCCATCCTGAATCCCATCCCCACACGGGGGCTTGAGTCCACCCTGAATTAAGCCCAAGTCACACAGAGCCGTGCCGGGGGCGGTCCGGGGCCGGGAAAGCGGGACGGTGCTATGGCGCGGCGTAGCGCCGCCCCGCTTGTCCCGGCCCCGGACCGCGCCGCTCCCGCTCTGTGTGACTTGGGCTTTAGGGTGATCACGCTAACCCAGTGCGGGATGGTCAACTTCACACACAATCTTTGAATTTTTTCGCAAGAGTGTGCACGTTTCCTCCCGATGTTTTCTATCATCGTAAATGATACTAGTTGTTAAATATAGAAGACTTTCAATTAAAAAATGGATAATCAAACAATATGTTTGTGGTTTAAATAAAATAAAAAAATCATTTCCTTTGTTATAGCTACGAAGAAAGCTTGCCGGTAGAGGGCGCAGACCTGATGTCTGCTTTAGAGACGCTGGTCATAGCTTGCGGGGGCGCCACTGGCGAGGCCAACAATAAGTCTCTAAGAATGGCACTGCGCTGCTTGGTAAGTTTTAAATTCAATTTCTCAGCTTAAAGAACTTTATTTTCATAAAGACTACCTACACATAAGTCACTTAACATGAGAACAAGTATACATTGACCGTCAGTTATACGAAAAAACGCAGGGGGTATTTAATAAAAGAATTACAATCTTACTTAAGTTTGGAGTTCTGATGTAGTAAGCAAAAGCCACCTACGAGATGTTCATTTAAATGAAGAATTACAAAGAACGTGTTTTTGTAATGGGGGATTGTCCGACGGTCAATTAAAAAAAAAATAGTTCTGAAAACTTCGATAGATAGCGTTGACGATTCGTGGATCCGAAGAAATCCGGCGAGTCACCCAGGGCCAGGCTCCATACAAAAAAGCGATTTTAAAAGAGACGGACATAATTGAAAATTCGTTTTCCCACCGATTCTGTTTTTTTCTTCACGAATCGTCTGCTGCTAACCTATATTTTTTAAATTTTGGAACAGTAAAATACTCCAATAACATAGTTATTTATTTTCCAGGTCCAACTAAGCAACGCATCCCCTCCACTGTACGCGAGCCGAACAGCTGGAATGCTCGGCGGACAACTGTTCTCCTGCACCCGCGAAGACAACCAGCGCATGGCAGCCCTACTGGAGGCTTTGGCGGCTTTAGGGGGCGCCGCGCACACGGCCTGCCTCGCGCACATGCCCAAACTGCACGATATACAGCACACGGACCAGTTCAAGTAGGTTTAGCAACAGCTTGAGGGACTGAGTCTTCCTTTATATAGAAGGGCTTGAGCCTACATTTATGCTGAGGGGCTCAAGTTTAGTCTTATATAGAGGAGTTCGAGCCTACTGGAGGCTTTAGCCGCTTAAGGGGGCGCCGCGCACAAGGCCTGCCTCGCACACATGCCCAAACTGCACAGTATACAGCACACGGCACAGTTCAAGTAGGTTAACACACACACGCTCAAACTGCACAATATACAGCACACGGCTCAGTTCAAGTAGGTTAACACACACACGCCCAAACTGCACAATATACAGCGCATGGCACAGTTCAAGTAGGTTAACACACACACGCCCAAACTGCACAATATACAGCGCATGGCACAGTTCAAGTAGGTTAACACACACACGCCCAAACTGCACAATATACAGTGCATGGCACAGTTCAAGTAGGTTAACACACACACGCCCAAACTGCACAATATACAGCGCATGGCACAGTTCAAGTAGGTTAACACACACACGCTCAAACTGCACAATATACAGCACACGGCTCAGTTCAAGTAGGTTAACACACACACGCCCAAACTGCACAATATACAGTGCATGGCACAGTTCAAGTAGGTTAACACACACACGCCCAAACTGCACAATATACAGCGCATGGCACAGTTCAAGTAGGTTAACACACACACGCTCAAACTGCACAATATACAGCACACGGCTCAGTTCAAGTAGGTTAACACACACACGCCCAAACTGCACAATATACAGCGCATGGCACAGTTCAAGTAGGTTAACACACACACGCCCAAACTGCACAATATACAGCGCATGGCACAGTTCAAGTAGGTTAACACACACACGCCCAAACTGCACAATATACAGCGCATGGCACAGTTCAAGTAGGTTAACACACACACGCCCAAACTGCACAATATACAGCGCATGGCACAGTTCAAGTAGGTTAACACACACACGCCCAAACTGCACAATATACAGCGCATGGCACAGTTCAAGTAGGTTAACACACACACGCCCAAACTGCACAATATACAGCGCATGGCACAGTTCAAGTAGGTTAACACACACACGCCCAAACTGCACAATATACAGCGCATGGCACAGTTCAAGTAGGTTAACACACACACGCTCAAACTGCACAATATACAGCACACGGCTCAGTTCAAGTAGGTTAACACACACACGCCCAAACTGCACAATATACAGCGCATGGCACAGTTCAAGTAGGTTAACACACACACGCCCAAACTGCACAATATACAGCGCATGGCACAGTTCAAGTAGGTTAACACACACACGCCCAAACTGCACAATATACAGCGCATGGCACAGTTCAAGTAGGTTAACACACACACGCCCAAACTGCACAATATACAGCGCATGGCACAGTTCAAGTAGGTTAACACACACACGCCCAAACTGCACAATATACAGCGCATGGCACAGTTCAAGTAGGTTAACACACACACGCCCAAACTGCACAATATACAGCGCATGGCACAGTTCAAGTAGGTTAACACACACACGCCCAAACTGCACAATATACAGCGCATGTCACAGTTCAAGTAGGTTAACACACACACGCCCAAACTGCACAATATACAGCGCATGGCACAGTTCAAGTAGGTTAACACACACACGCCCAAACTGCACAATATACAGCGCATGGCACAGTTCAAATAGGTTAACACACACACGCCCAAACTGCACAATATACAGCACACAGCACAGTTCAAGTAGGTTAACACACACACGCCCAAACTGCACAATATACAGCGCATGGCACAGTTCAAGTAGGTTAACACACACACGCCCAAACTGCACAATATACAGCGCATGGCACAGTTCAAATAGGATATTTACCAACGATAAAAAAATACATAAAATGACCATAAGATAAGATATATCCAATAGCAAAATTTCTGGTACGTTTTTAAACAAAAGAAAAGTTTAGTTTGACTGTGTTTGTGAGTCTGTCCTGTTTGGTTAGGACATTAAAAGTTAAATCATCAGATTGTCCCAAAAGTAAGGTGATTCAAAAATCACGTTATTAAACCGACGGTCTTACAATCCAGACGAAGATACATAATACTCGCTCATAGACTCAATCTCTCCTTTTCCCTTATGTATTTGTTTAACATATATTTTACGATAAATATTTGAATCTAAATTAACCTCTTATATTCTAGAGACGCGAGCGGCTACGACGGAACAGTTTTAGTTCTGGTCTGCACGGTGATATTCCAGGAGCGAGCAGCCACCGCGCTCTCGTGCGTCATCAGCCAGGAGTGGGAGCCCAGGGTCATCGCGCTGCTGGAGCACACCGACGGCTGGACCCGGTACAGGGTCGCCAGGGCTGCGCTCAGGTTAGCAACACTCGTATATTTAGATACTACCACTCTGACACACAAATATCACTGACTTACAGTGGCGAAGGGTCCATACATGCCGATTCCCATCGGCTTCCCTTTCAGAAATCGCTCCAACAGCCTAATGCCAGAACTAGTAATTTACTTTCATGAAAACACGCAAGAGTGAGATACACTGTTATTTTTAATACAAGTCGAGGCGGACGACGCTCTGTAAACACGTCAATGTATATCCGATCACGCACGAGTCGCACGACCGACCGAGTTCGTGAATTGTCGTATACTCTGTCTCTGGCGCTCCAAGGGTGTACTCCCGTACTCACATATTTTCCTTCTCACGCGCATGTTGCCGGCGCTGTCAGTTTGATTTGAAACACACCCATAAAATGGCGCCATAGAAGCCGAGACGGGTCGGCTTCCCATAATTTCTTTCTCTTTCTAACGCATAGCGCATACGCGAGAGAGGAATTGATAAGATAGCAGAATTGAAAAAGAAGAGTGGCAGTAAGAAAATACATCGCGGTGTCGAAATTGTGTGATGTTGTGTGATTGGTTAAATTAGAATTTATATGGGGAAGTAAAGTGATACAATACATTTAATTAGTAAGTACGTGTCCGCCAATTTAGTGTGTGCTAGTTTGTAAACAGTGAAATTGTTGTTTTTACTGTGTTTTTCACGATCTATTCAATACGGTAAGTTGTTG
Source organism: Carpatolechia fugitivella (assembly GCA_951230895.1). Lineage (NCBI taxonomy): Eukaryota > Metazoa > Arthropoda > Insecta > Lepidoptera > Gelechiidae > Carpatolechia > Carpatolechia fugitivella. Next base: position 1,763,220 of record OX579659.1, on the reverse strand, counting down.
AGTGAGTGTTGTGAGTTCTGTATGCTATTATGGCATTAATTCATATGGATTGCTGATCAACTGACTATTTGACTACTTGTGTAGCGATGAATTCCATTTTCCGAACTCACAGCATGTCACTTGAAAACAAAAAGCATGTCATTTAGTTAGGTGGGCCGCGCTCTTCCGGCTTACCTTTGTCAAAATTTCACCCTTCGCCACTGATAGATACCACAGTAACACAGATACCAATGTAAAACATAGATACCACTATAACTTGAATATCACTGTGACTTGTTAATACCATTATGACACTAACATTACTGATTTAAGAATATAGTTGTGACACAAATTCCACTGATAAATACTACTATTAAGAGCGAGCAGCTACTGCCCTTTCCTGCGTCATCAGCCAGGATTGGGAGATCATCTCATGGGTCATTGGGCTGCTGGAGCACACCGACGGCTGGACCCGGTACAGGGTTGCCAGGGCGCTTATGTGAGCAAGATACCGTTTTGACACATAAATACCATTGTGACATGTAAAATAGTGGTATTTATATGTAACACACATATGAATGTAACCCGTGATTAGTTAAGACCTCTACATCATCATCATTAAGCGTCAAAAGACCTCTACATACAGATATATAAATAGTGGTATTTATATGTCACAGTGTGTTACATTCGTATATGTCACATTGGTGTGACATATTAATACGAATGTAACACACATATGAATGTAAACCATGATTAGAACATCATCATCATCATTAGCCTTTTCGTCTTTTCAGACGTTTTAAGCATTAAAAACGTCAAAAGATCTCTACATACTCCATATCTCTAAATAGTGGTATTTACCTATATATGTCACAATGTGTTACATTCGTATTTGTCACAGTGGCGTGACAGAATGTAACTCACGATTAGCCTCAACACACAGACGTACAAAAACCACTGCAAAATGCAATTTTATCAAATTTCCTTTCAGATACGGACACCACAACTTAGCAGCGGACATCCTGAAGTGTTTATCTCAAGAGGCGCCCACGGAGACGGTCCAACGCTGGCTCTCGGCGCTGTACCGGGCCGCGGCTGCCGACGCCAAGCTGCAGGAAGAAGGTAAGATCATTAACGGCTCATATACGTCCCCACCGAGGGGCTCGAGCCTACCCTGAATTAGGGCGATTAGGCCTTAATCGTCCACGCTGGCCCCGCGCGGGTTGGTCGACTTCACACACTTCGGTGGGGACAAGTCAAGCAATAATCTCTTTGTGAGACTTTCCCCAGTTTGGTTAGGGCAGGCTGAATCACCTGATTGTCCGAAAAGAAAGATGATTCCGTGCTTCGGAAGGCACGTTAAGCCGTTGGTCCCGGCTACTATCTAGTCTTTATACGAGCCAAGTCAGTGGCCTTTGGCGGCTCTATAACACTGACACCAGGGTTTGTGTGGTCGGTTTTCGACCTTACAACCCACACGATGATGATGATGAACCCCATGGCTTTAATATCAAAGAAGATAATAATATTACCCTGTTTTTGCCAGGCATAACCGGCCTAGAAGCCGCCAGCTCCGGCTGGGAGGTAGCCAGCGGGTGGGGGGGCGCGGGCGCCGCTGGTGGGGGGGGCTGCGCGCCCGGCTGCCAGGGCTGCGGCGCCTGCACCCCGCTGCCCGCCGCCTGGCTCGGAGCCCGGGCGGCGGGGCTAGCGGCTTTAGCGAGGGTGGGGCATGCGGCTAAAGCGTTGTGTACTCAACCGCCGCCGGCCATCGCTCATGCTAACGCTCAGGTAAGAGGGAGATAGTGTGTTTGACAAGGACAGATATCTATCTATCTAAATAGATAAGGGTTGTTTTCTCGATTCTCGCCGCCTGGCTTGGAGCCCGAGCGGCGGGGCTGACGGATCAGGGAAGTTAACTTAGTAAACCGATTGGACATTCTGGTAATAAGACCTAAAGTGCCGAAAGGGGCTCATGAGCTATCTGACATATCTTATGAGATATCCTTCTGATGTGAGAGATATCATGATATCTAGACAGATAGACAGCTTCATGAGTGTAGAGAGTGGGTGACATTTCAAACCGATGAGGCTCAAAGCCTGGGCTACCTAAATGGCAATTTAAGGTCCTCCCTGTACCCGGCATCGCACTCGCATAGGATGTGAAATGGAGTTTCTTCATCGTTTACAAAATCTAAGGGTACTCAGATAACCCCATATGCTTATTAAGGCCCATGAGGGCTCGGATTAGTATCGGGATAGCATGATGGAAGTACACTCAATGGTCGCCCAGGCGGCGCGCGACCCGGCGGCGAAGGCCGGCGCATGCGCACTGGCGCTGCGCAAGGCGGCGCGCGCGGTGGCGGCCGTGGCGCAGCGCTACGCCGCCATCGCCAGGATGTCCTTCCACGCCGACGAGTCTACGCTCAGGCACCTGCATATGTATCCTTTTTACAAGCTTTTGTTAGGTTCATTTGTGTGTGTGTAACTAACAAACTAACTAACAATGTAATCAAAACTTAGAAAGTAAATTTTAACCCAATTCTAATTGTCGTATCATTTTGTGTAATTCAGATGACAAGAAAATAATATGATACCCCTACAAACCCCTTGTTCGAAACGAATGTGATCTGATAACACTAATAACTATAATAAGAGACTCCATCTCAACTTAATAGAATAAATAAAAATGTAGCTATATACTTGTATGATGACATGTTCAAGTAATATCAAATGGTAACAAAAGTTTTCTTAACCAAACCTCAGTTCCCAGCACACATACACCCTCCTAGCTCAGATCCTGGACCGCATCACCTCGAACCAGCAGGAGCGACCGTCGGAGCTGGTCAGCCAGGAGCTGATTCCTCAAACCCTGGAGGAGATGATGGCTTTGAACGCCAGCCAAGCGCTGGTGAAGATATCGAATAAGCTCTTCGATAATCCGAACACACAGCCTGGGATCACGCATAGGGTATGTTTTTAAACATTTAATTAAGTCGTACTTATACAATACGAATTTTTATTTTGTGTCGTCACAGCAATTTTCGACGGTACTGGTGTTTCGTAATAAATTCACGCTGTATCCGCAGACCGACTTCGGAAGTCACTTAACTTAATTCAACTATGAACTAATGCCCGAATCACTGACGAATATCTTTGGACGACTGTTTGTCACACTGGTGTGATAACTTGGTGTGACTACGAGTTGGCAACGGAAAGTTGATATTTAAAATAAATTCATCTGATCACTTCATGCCAAGTGTCAAAGTGGAACAAATAAACTTAACTCCCAAATATCGTATTCGTGCGCTTTGGCGTGCCCCTGGGGGGCCTACGTCCAGCAGTGGACTGCAATAGGTTGATTGATTGATCGTATTGCGATATGGGGACCCGGGAGCGTGTCGGAAGTAAAGACGTGTTGTGCGTCAGACGAACGTATATTGACTACCAGCTAATACTTAGATGCTCACTTATATCTATATGTATGTGGTTGAGGTGAGTCACACACTACAGTATTCTAATGGGGGATTTTTGAGAGCTCATAAAAAAATAATAATTTAGTTGCAAACAAAACGACAGATGGCGCTAAAAATCAGAAATTTCAAAGAAATAAAGCTCAGCGAAAGAGTTTTTAATCAGAGATAACCACAAACTAAAATATGTTTTCATCCTGCATGCTTCTTGATATTTTGCATAATCTTCGAAGCCATGATTTTGTCAACGCCATCTAGACCATCATTGCCGTCCAACCCAAGCACCCGTATTACTCACTGGAAACTGGTGAGGTGAGATAGTTGTTTTACACTCGGTACTCTACATCCTTGCAGCAATGTTCAGCCGTGCTCGCCTGCGTGCGCGCCTGCAGCCTCGGCGCCGCGTGGCCGCGCGGCGTGTGCGCACACAGGACGGGCGGCGCGCTCTGCCGCGTGTCACTGACCCCCGCGCCGCGCCCGCCGCCCGCCGAGCACGCCGCCACGCTGCCCGTCTCGCATAGGCTGGCACTGAAGCTGGAAGGAGTCATATTACCAACTGTGCCGCTAAGGTTAGTGTCATTGGTTGACTATAGTTTGTTTTCTTGTCTCATATTCTTCTACTTCTCATATTCCATCGATTAACCTCTTATGTGTCATTGATTGACCTCTTGTGTGTCATTGATTGACCTGAGGAAGGTCGCTGGTGGTGGCTGGATGAGGAAAGCGGGTGATCGTGCGCTTTGGCGTGCCCGAGGGGAGGCACACGTCCAGCAGTGGACTGCAATAGGCTGATTGATTGATTGATAGTAATGAGTGTTCATTATGTTTACAGTAAGAAACAAAAGCAGCGGGAGGTCAAAGGAGTCCAGATCACAGTTACAGCAACGCCACATCCACGCACTACTGAAAAATCACAGGTACTACTTCATCAACAGCTCATTTACGTCCCCACCGAGGGTCTCGAGCCTATCCTGAATTAGAGCGATTAGGCGTTGGCCCAGTGCGGGTTGGTCAACTTCACACACAACCTTTGAATTTCTTCGCAGGAGTGTGCAGGTTTCATCACGATGTTTTCCTTCACCGTAAGAGCGTCTAATAAATACCTGGGCTGATTGATAACTGACCGAAACGACGAACTTAAAAAATGATACGCAAAAAAAAAATATTACATTATATTTTGGCATCTTTTTGAAAATAGAACGCCAAATTTGAATTTAATCGAACTGGTGGAATTTGTTTGATAGGACGTAGAACTTTCTCTGTCGTAAATTTTCTTAACAATGGAAAGAAACGAAATTCGTGCGGTGATAAAGTTTTACGTTTTAAAACAGAAAACAGCAACCCAGATTAAAACCAAGCTAGACAGTGTTTTAGGTAATTCTGCTCCTGCATTGAGTACAATTCACACCTGGGTAACTGATTTTAAACGTGGAAGACAGAGCTGCGAAGACGCCCACAGGTCTGGCCGTCCAAATGAAGTCACGAATCCGGACATGATCAAAAAAATTCACAAAATTGTATTGAATGATCGGCGCTTGAAGATGCGAGAGATAGCAGAGATGGTGAGCATTTCATCTCAACGCGTTTTTAATATTTTGCACCAACATTTGGGAATGAAAAAGCTTTGCGCGCGATGGGTGCCGCGTTTGCTCACTGTTGACCAAAAGCAACGTCGAGTGGACGATTCATCGGAGTGTTTGGCGCTGTTTAACCGAGATCCTAACGAGTTTTCGCGGCGTTATGTAACAGTCGGTGAAACCTGGATACATCATTATACTCCCGAGACAAAAGAACAATCTAAGCAGTGGACTGAGAGCGGAAGACCTGCGCCGAAGAAAGCAAAAACGGTTTTGTCGGCCGGCAAAGTGATGGCGACTGTTTTTTGGGATGCTCGAGGGATTATTTTAGTGGATTATCTGCAAAAAGGAAAAACAATAAATGGAGAGTACTACGCAAGCTTGCTGCAAAAACTAAGTGAAGAGATCCAGAAAAAACGACCACATTTGGCCAAGAAAAAAGTTTTGTTCCACCATGACAACGCACCTGCACACACGTCAATGGTTGCAGTCGCCAAACTCCATGAATTGCGGTTCGAATTGCTACCGCATCCACCCTATTCCCCGGATCTGGCCCCGTGTGACTTCCACTTATTCCCAAACCTGAAGAAATGGTTAGGTGGCCAGAGATTTTCATCAAATGAAGAAGTCATTGTTGCCGTGGACGAGTATTTTGAGGGGTTGGAGAAAACATTTTATCAAACTGGTGTAACGGCATTGGAGAAGCGCTGGACTAAATGCATCGAGGTAGAAGGAAACTACGTTGAGAAATAAATTTATTTTAAATCGATTTTTAAAGTTTTTCTTTGTCGTTTCGGAAACTTATCAATCAGCCCTCGTATATATATGAACAGGACCAGGTACTACTTAACTCAACTAGATTTATTTATAACTCGATATAACTAAACATCAAAAATTAAACATAATTGTTTATTTTGTTTTCTTGGCTAATAGCCAAAACTAATTTTAGAATTATGTATTTATTGAAGAAAAAGACGTAGTAAAAAGGCGTAGATAGATCACTTACAAGGCAATTTCGACTTCCCATACAAATTAGTAAAATTGATTGTGTATTTTGTATGAAAAGTCGATTTTTTTTTTGGGTTTTCAACCCACGTTCCTTAGGAAAAGTTGTTGCTTATGATGGTCTGAACATCATATTTAAAGGAGAATGGGCACCTTTGTATGGCCTACGTCCCCAGTGGTGCATGATTCACCACTGGGGACGGTGTATCAAGATGTGATATACGTCATTTTAAAGATCATAGCAATAATTGAATTGAATAATTGAATTCTATCAAATTTATTCTGATTGTTTTTTTATGTTTTATTTTAATTAGATTGATTTTGCATGGTTATGTATATGACTGTTACGCAAATAAACTTTTGAATTTGAATTTTTGAATTTTTAACTTTATTTATTGTATGACACCATCAACGAAACTCGTGCAGGGAAGGAACCATGATTATTTTTATTTTTTTAATAATATTATTTTTAGTTTTTACAGCTTTTTATTGTATTTGGTATAATGTATAGTGTGGCGCATTAAAAAAATAAAAATAATCATGATTCCTTTCCTGCACGAGTTTCGCTATTGGTGTCATACAATAAAATAAAGGTATTGCTATGATCTTCAAAATGACTTATATCACATCTTGATACACCACTGGGGACGAACCTGCCCATTCTCCTTTTGCTAGAGATTACAAAATCATGCTGTATAGGATTTGACATGTGTCTACAACTTTCAGACTGTGGAACTAACGAACGTGCCGCCGATCCTGACGGCGACTCAAACCGTGCACCCCGTGCGGGACTTCTTCTCGGCGCAGCAGCTGGTCTCCGTGGGCGCGGCGGGGCTCTACACCGTGGCCGTCGAGTGCGCCTTCGTGGACGAAAGGGGAGACCTGTGGAACACCGGCCCTACCACTGCTATTGTTGTTAAGGTAGGACGAGATCTTTATGTTTAACTGGCGGCCCGCCCGCGGCTACGCTCGCGTTATGTAAGATTTTTCCATGGGAGTAAGACTCTCTTAGAAGAGAGATCTCTATTCCAAATTTCATCTAAATCCGTTGTGTACTTTAAGCGTGAAGGTGGAACAAACATCCAAATATATTTTCACATTTATAATATTAGTGTGACTAACACTCTGCACTTACCCTTGAGAGCGTCGGTGGTCTAGTGGCTAGGGCCGCTGCCTCCCGTCCGGGAGACGCGGGTTCGATACCCACCACGTACCAATGTGATTTTGATTTTCGAATTCGTATGTACGTTTATTCGACGCTCTAACAGTGAAGGAAAACATCGTGATGCTGCACACTCCTACGAAGAAATTCGAATTTCGAAAACATATTGCCACGCGGTGGTGATTGAACCCGCGTCTCCCGGAAGGGAGGCAGCGGCCCTAGCCACTAAACCACCGACGCATTATTATTTTTATTATTTCTTTCCAAATCCACTAGATTTTGATGTCTCTTCTCTTCATGATAAATTGATTAGCGCTATAACCAGTTTATGAAATAGATTTCCTGTCATTTAGCCAACTAGAGTTCTGCTCACTCCCTTTGGGATAAAGGCGTAACTTTGAATATGTATCCTATAATGATTTATAGGATGAGGATACATCCTCAATCATCCTAAATCATTATAGGATACATATACATGAGGATACATCCTCAATCATCCTAAATCATTATAGGATACATATACATGAGGATACATCCTCAATCATCCTAAATCATTATAGGATACATATACATGAGGATACATCCTCAATCATCCTAAATCATTATAGGATACATATACATGAGGATACATCCTCAATCATCCTAAATCATTATAGGATACATATACATGAGGATACATCCTCAATCATCCTAAATCATTATAGGATACATATACATGAGGATACATCCTCAATCATCCTAAATCATTATAGGATACATATACATGAGGATACATCCTCAATCATCCTAAATCATTATAGGATACATATACAAAGTGACGCCTTTATCCCAAAGGGAGTGAGCAGAACTCTAGTTGGCTAAATGTGATAAGATTATCAAATCTTTTCACATTTATAGAACAAAACATGTTAGTTTCTTAGAAAGTGACGTCAACTTCTATACACAGAAATGCAGTCTCTTTTAAGGCCAAGGTCAGAGCATTCTTATCTCACGTCAGGCTTATTTACATGTGGACAATGTTGTATGAGCTAAATGAAGTAACAACACGTGACATTACAGAGCAGATTGCTTCTCATAGTAAGATCACAGATGTGAGAGTTTTGTATTTAAATTAGTGTTACCGAAAAATCCATAGTTTTACAATCGACAGTAGAACGCCAAAGACATGTACCCAATCGATAGGCCTATCGATAGTATCGATATTTCTATTAGTGTAATACTATTGACCAGCAGCAATACTATCGATAGTATCGATCGTTGAAAACGAAAAGGCAATCGATACTATCGATAGTATTGCTCTTCGATATTGCATAAACTATAGATACTATCGATAGTATTGCTCTTCGATATTGCATAAACTATAGATACTATCGATAGTATTGCTCCTCGATATTGCATAAACTATAGATACTATCGATAGTATTGCTCCTCGATATTGCATAAACTATAGATACTATCGATAGTATTGCTCTTCGATATTGCATAAACTATAGATACTATCGATAGTATTGCTCTTCGATATTGCATAAACTATAGATACTATCGATAGTATTGCTCTTCGATATTGCATAAACTATAGATACTATCGATAGTATTGCTCTTCGATATTGCATAAACTATAGATACTATCGATAGTATTGCTCTTCGATATTGCATAAACTATAGATACTATCGATAGTATTGCTCTTCGATATTGCATAAACTATAGATACTATCGATAGTATTGCTCTTCGATATTGCATAAACTATAGATACTATCGATAGTATTGCTCTTCGATATTGCATAAACTATAGATACTATCGATAGTATTGCTCTTCGATATTGCATAAACTATAGATACTATCGATAGTATTGCTCTTCGATATTGCATAAACTATAGATACTATCGATAGTATTGCTCTTCGATATTGCATAAACTATCGATACTATCGATAGTATTGCTCTTCGATATTGCATAAACTATAGATACTATCGATAGTATTGCTCTTCGATATTGCATAAACTATAGATACTATCGATAGTATTGCTCTTCGATATTGCATAAACTATAGATACTATCGATAGTATTGCTCTTCGATATTGCATAAACTATCGATACTATCGATACTATCGATAGTATTGCTCTTCGATATTGCATAAACTATAGATACTATCGATAGTATTGCTCTTCGATATTGCATAAACTATAGATACTATCGATAGTATTGCTCTTCGATATTGCATAAACTATAGATACTATCGATAGTATTGCTCTTCGATATTGCATAAACTATAGATACTATCGATAGTATTGCTCTTCGATATTGCATAAACTATAGATACTATCGATAGTATTGCTCTTCGATATTGCATAAACTATAGATACTATCGATAGTATTGCTCTTCGATATTGCATAAACTATCGATACTATCGATAGTATTGCTCTTCGATATTGCATAAACTATAGATACTATCGATAGTATTGCTCTTCGATATTGCATAAACTATAGATACTATCGATAGTATTGCTCTTCGATATTGCATAAACTATCGATACTATCGATACTATCGATAGTATTGCTCTTCGATATTGCATAAACTATAGATACTATCGATAGTATTGCTCTTCGATATTGCATAAACTATAGATACTATCGATAGTATTGCTCTTCGATATTGCATAAACTATAGATACTATCGATAGTATTGCTCTTCGATATTGCATAAACTATCGATACTATCGATAGTATTGCTCTTCGATATTGCATAAACTATCGATACTATCGATACTATCGATAGTATTGCTCTTCGATATTGCATAAACTATAGATACTATCGATAGTATTGCTCTTCGATATTGCATAAACTATAGATACTATCGATAGTATTGCTCTTCGATATTGCATAAACTATAGATACTATCGATAGTATTGCTCTTCGATATTGCATAAACTATAGATACTATCGATAGTATTGCTCTTCGATATTGCATAAACTATCGATACTATCGATAGTATTGCTCTTCGATATTGCATAAACTATCGATACTATCGATACTATCGATAGTATTGCTCTTCGATATTGCATAAACTATAGATACTATCGATAGTATTGCTCTTCGATATTGCATAAACTATAGATACTATCGATAGTATTGCTCTTCGATATTGCATAAACTATAGATACTATCGATAGTATTGCTCTTCGATATTGCATAAACTATCGATACTATCGATAGTATTGCTCTTCGATATTGCATAAACTATAGATACTATCGATAGTATTGCTCCTCGATATTGCATAAACTATAGATACTATCGATAGTATTGCTCCTCGATATTGCATAAACTATAGATACTATCGATAGTATTGCTCCTCGATATTGCATAAACTATAGATACTATCGATAGTATTGCTCCTCGATATTGCATAAACTATAGATACTATCGATAGTATTGCTCCTCGATATTGCATAAACTATAGATACTATCGATAGTATTGCTCTTCGATATTGCATAAACTATAGATACTATCGATAGTATTGCTCTTCGATATTGCATAAACTATCGATACTATCGATAGTATTGCTCTTCGATATTGCATAAACTATAGATACTATCGATAGTATTGCTCTTCGATATTGCATAAACTATAGATACTATCGATAGTATTGCTCTTCGATATTGCATAAACTATCGATACTATCGATACTATCGATAGTATTGCTCTTCGATATTGCATAAACTATAGATACTATCGATAGTATTGCTCTTCGATATTGCATAAACTATAGATACTATCGATAGTATTGCTCTTCGATATTGCATAAACTATAGATACTATCGATAGTATTGCTCTTCGATATTGCATAAACTATAGATACTATCGATAGTATTGCTCTTCGATATTGCATAAACTATAGATACTATCGATAGTATTGCTCTTCGATATTGCATAAACTATAGATACTATCGATAGTATTGCTCCTCGATATTGCATAAACTATAGATACTATCAATAGTATTGCTCCTCGATATTGCATAAACTATAGATACTATCGATAGTATTGCTCCTCGATATTGCATAAACTATAGATACTATCGATAGTATTGCTCTTCGGTATTGCATAAACTATAGATACTATCGATAGTATTGCTCCTCGATATTGCATAAACTATAGATACTATCGATAGTATTGCTCCTCGATATTGCATAAACTATAGATACTATCGATAGTATTGCTCCTCGATATTGCATAAACTATAGATACTATCGATAGTATTGCTCCTCGATATTGCATAAACTATAGATACTATCGATAGTATTGCTCCTCGATATTGCATAAACTATAGATACTATCGATAGTATTGCTCCTCGATATTGCATAAACTATAGATACTATCGATAGTATTGCTCCTCGATATTGCATAAACTATAGATACTATCGATAGTATTGCTCCTCGATATTGCATAAACTATAGATACTATCGATAGTATTGCTCCTCGATATTGCATAAACTATAGATACTATCGATAGTATTGCTCCTCGATATTGCATAAACTATAGATACTATCGATAGTATTGCTCCTCGATATTGCATAAACTATAGATACTATCGATAGTATTGCTCCTCGATATTGCATAAACTATAGATACTATCGATAGTATTGCTCCTCGATATTGCATAAACTATAGATACTATCGATAGTATTGCTCCTCGATATTGCATAAACTATAGATACTATCGATAGTATTGCTCCTCGATATTGCATAAACTATAGATACTATCGATAGTATTGCTCCTCGATATTGCATAAACTATAGATACTATCGATAGTATTGCTCCTCGATATTGCATAAACTATAGATACTATCGATAGTATTGCTCCTCGATATTGCATAAACTATAGATACTATCGATAGTATTGCTCTTCGATATTGCATAAACTATAGATACTATCGATAGTATTGCTCCTCGATATTGCATAAACTATAGATACTATCGATAGTATTGCTCTTCGATATTGCATAAACTATAGATACTATCGATAGTATTGCTCCTCGATATTGCATAAACTATAGATACTATCGATAGTATTGCTCTTCGGTATTGCATAAACTATAGATACTATCGATAGTATTGCTCTTCGATATTGCATAAACTATAGATACTATCGATAGTATTGCTCCTCGATATTGCATAAACTATAGATACTATCGATAGTATTGCTCTTCGATATTGCATAAACTATAGATACTATCGATAGTATTGCTCCTCGATATTGCATAAACTATAGATACTATCGATAGTATTGCTCCTCGATATTGCATAAACTATAGATACTATCGATAGTATTGCTCCTCGATATTGCATAAACTATAGATACTATCGATAGTATTGCTCCTCGATATTGCATAAACTATAGATACTATCGATAGTATTGCTCCTCGATATTGCATAAACTATAGATACTATCGATAGTATTGCTCCTCGATATTGCATAAACTATAGATACTATCGATAGTATTGCTCCTCGATATTGCATAAACTATAGATACTATCGATAGTATTGCTCCTCGATATTGCATAAACTATAGATACTATCGATAGTATTGCTCCTCGATATTGCATAAACTATAGATACTATCGATAGTATTGCTCCTCGATATTGCATAAACTATAGATACTATCGATAGTATTGCTCCTCGATATTGCATAAACTATAGATACTATCGATAGTATTGCTCCTCGATATTGCATAAACTATAGATACTATCGATAGTATTGCTCCTCGATATTGCATAAACTATAGATACTATCGATAGTATTGCTCCTCGATATTGCATAAACTATAGATACTATCGATAGTATTGCTCCTCGATATTGCATAAACTATAGATACTATCGATAGTATTGCTCCTCGATATTGCATAAACTATAGATACTATCGATAGTATTGCTCCTCGATATTGCATAAACTATAGATACTATCGATAGTATTGCTCCTCGATATTGCATAAACTATAGATACTATCGATAGTATTGCTCCTCGATATTGCATAAACTATAGATACTATCGATAGTATTGCTCCTCGATATTGCATAAACTATAGATACTATCGATAGTATTGCTCCTCGATATTGCATAAACTATAGATACTATCGATAGTATTGCTCCTCGATATTGCATAAACTATAGATACTATCGATAGTATTGCTCCTCGATATTGCATAAACTATAGATACTATCGATAGTATTGCTCCTCAATATTGCATAAACTATCGATAGTATTGCTCCTCAATATTGCATAAACTATCGATAGTATCGATGACGAAGGTCACTATCTATAGTATCGATAGTTTTTTCGTTTTCAACTATCGATAGTATTGCTGCTTATCAATAGTATTGCACTAAAAGAAATATCGATAGGCTATCTATATTATATTATATAAAAATTTGTAAGCTTTCAAAGATTTTTTAAATATTTATAACGTTTTTATATTTGCAGGCTCACGACGATGCCAGTTCAAAGAATACGGTGCAGAATGCAAGAGGACGATTCTAACAATAAATACCAGGGCCCCGTTTCACGAAGCAACAAGTTACAATTTGATATACATTGTGTAGCCAATTCGTCTAAACTGTAAGCCCTTACCGTTTTATCTAATCGTCTGCGCAATGTACGTCGAGTTGTACTTGTAATTTGTTACTTGTGGCTTCGTGAAACGGCTCCCAGTTGTTTTATAAGTATTAAAGATAGTTATATTCCTGCATGCGAAATAAATTAATTTAAATCATATAACTGATTATTTAATTAATGTATATTTAGTAGCTCTTCTCCACAGGTTCCGCCATTGTGTTAGTGAACTCACCCAAAAAATGTAATGACGGATCTAAGTGGTGTAATAACATCCTATGGATATAAATTACTTTGACTTTGTATCTTGGTCTTGTAGAATAGATAAATAATTTTTATAGTGTATTATTTTGAATTTTGCAGTGCCCTTACAGGGTCATGTGTGCACTATTTTTTATATGTTACACCTATGTATACCACATGAAGCAATAAATGATGATGATGATGAAATAAAAAACCTACAACTCGTAAGGACATTTTGGATTTTGTGGCCTTATACAATATCTGTAATTTTACGTATCTGACATTATGAGGACAATTCAATTTAAATTTTAATATATACACGAAATGAAGATGCATATTTTGTTATTATTAAACGTCAAAACAACTCAATACAAAACAATACAATACTTGTCAAAACAACTTAAGGTAGAAGTTTCTATCTCTATATATTATTATTCCTATTTCCGTACTTAGATAATTCTTTTTAAACTACATATCAAAACTACGCGTCGACCTAAAAAGTGAAATACTTAGTAAACAAAATTGAAATGGCCAGAATCAAATAGCATATCGCTGATGTTGATAAGACTATCTGACGTAAGTGCCGCCTTTGATAACAGACCGCTTATCACCATACACCTGAATGGCACGACCAAAGCAACACAGTCATGTTTAGCTCAATTCACAACATTTCTATTATATTTTTAATTATAATCCTGCATAATTATAACGTTAACGGATCAATATGTGAAAGTGTGTGTCTGTGCCGGCCTAACAAAAATGGAGATCTGCTGGGAGATTACGTGGAATGCTCCTACGAACCATTTATTTTGAAATCTGGTTATGATCTGCCAACTTCAGTGTATTCGTTAGACCTATCGATGAATAATATAAGTGTTGTCGAAAAATCTAATTTGTTACGATCGAAAGATATGGTGGAGTTGTTTTTAAATGAGAATAATGTTAAAGAATTGAACAATGTGTTTGAATTACCAGAACTTAAATTGCTGGATTTGAGTGACAATGCTCTTCGGTTTATTCACAAAGATACATTTAAAGGTATGCCGAAGTTAGAATACTTGAATTTATCGAACAACTTGTTCGAAAGTTTCGACAAATTGACGTTCCATCGTTTAACAGAATTGAAAGAGATAATATTTAATAATAACAACATAGGGCCGAGTTTGAGAAAAATAAACCTGTTTGATGAAAACGGATTTGGATTGACGCACAATATTGAAAGTATCAGTATAAAGAATGTAAATTTAAATGTCGTCCCTGAAAACTTCTTTGCAGAAGCTTATAATTTAAAGAAATTGGTAATATCAAACAACAATTTGACGGACGTATTTGAGTTACCCTTTACGTTGGAATACTTAGATTTATCAGACAATCCCATACAACTGATCGAAATGGAAGATTTCTCGAACCTACCCGCTTTGAAAGAACTGAAATTAAACAATTTACAGATAATAGAAATATCAGATTTCGTATTTTCTCCGCTGCACTCTTTAGTCAGTTTAGAATTGGAAAGGAATCGAAACCTGACAGTGTTCAGTGCCCTGGCTTTTGGGGAGAAAGTGTTGGAAGATGCGGATGATTTCGCGCTACGTAGACTGTCAATCAAAGGGTCAAGATTGAAGACGATTGACGCCCAACTGATGGAGCCTTTTGGGCAGCTATCTAAATTAGACTTGCAGGGCAATCCTTGGAGATGCGATTGTAATCTACTATGGGTGAAGAAGTTGCAAATACCGGTCTATGACCGTGAACAACTACGGTAAGTAAACAAAACGAACTTTTTTCTGAAGAATTTCCCCGTTCACGGCTAGGTTAGAATCCCGGTGGTCATTACAATGCACTCTGAGCATTAAAGTAAAAAGCAGCGTCAAATTTTCGTCGACCTTTCACAGAGCTTGGTGGCATAATTGGTAATGCGCCTGTTTCTGGCCCGGATAGCCAAGGAGATGCAGGTTCGAGTCCTGTCCAAGATCGACAAAATTTTTCATTTTTCGCTTTATAATTAAATTATCAAAACATTTTGAGAGACTGTCCCCAATTTAGGTAGGACATTATAGCCTTAATTACCTGATTATCTGAAAAGTAATATGATTTCGTGCTTCTGAACGTTGATCCTTTGGTAAGAAAATAGTCGTTACATGAACCTCTACCTGACACTAGGGTTTGTGGGGTCGGTCGTTAACCTTACAATCTACATGGTATGATAGTGAATAAACTTACCAATATAAAAAAGGGCTGCATTATCTATGTCTGGTAAATTGTATGACTAATATGATGCGATCATCGACACAATAATCTCATAAAGGAAATCGCGACTTGTCAATACCGAATGAAATTAATAATAATTGTTAAATAATGTGACTGGTCCCGTTTTCTAGGGAAATAATATATTAATTCTGTGTATTCATGCAGCAATCTTTATTTATTACCCACTAACTAATGTACACAAGAAAATAACAAAGACGTCATAAAGTCATAACCTACAAAGTACCTACTGCTATTTCTAAAGAAATATCTTCCAGCAGACCAATGGATGAGACAAGATTTATATTATAAGCATCGCGTGGGTTGTAAAGTCGAAGACCATCCCTACGAACCCTGGTGTCACAATTATTGAGCCGCCAAAGGTTGTGCCACCCGAAACAGGGAATCTTTTTATAATTCATAATTTTTGGACAATCAGGTAATTCAGCCTACAATGTTGTCATCAACAGCTCATATACGACCCCACCGAGGGGCTCGAGCCTTCCCTGAATTAGGGCGATTAGGCCTTAGCCGAACACGCTGGCCCAGTGCGGGTTAGTCGACTTCACACGCAACCATTGAATTTCTTCGCAGGAGTGTGCAGGTTTCATCACGATGTTTCTTTCACCGTAAGAGCGTCGAATAAACGTACTCATAATATGAATTGGAAAACACATTGGTACGTAGTGGGATCGAACCCGCGTCTCGCGAACGGAAGGCAGCGTCCCTAACCACTAGACCACCGACGCTCTACAATGCTGTACTCGTAACCAATCTGGAGATTTACATAGATTTTTGTTATTTCCTACAATAGGTCTCGAACTTAGAATATCCGGAACGCGAACTGAACGGCTTACCTACCGCTTGGCCACGGTAGTCGTTGTAAATAGAAATCTATTTTTCCTACAGATATCAAAGTTACTACATTCATATTACTTACCATGATTTAAAGGACGAGAAAGCCTACTAACAATTTTCTATTCTATTCTATTCAATAGGGAATATGCATAATAAAATATTAGTTTTTTTTTTCATAGTTCATCTGAAAGTATACAAAAATAGAATACTGGCAGTCAAAACAGAATCGATATTGATCGAAAAAGAAACTAGATACAACATTATTAAGAAAATTTTCTATGGCGAATGTATGGCCCGCGTGACATATGACATCCATGTCACGTCGGACCTCTGTCTAACATCAATTTCGAAGCCTTATAACTTCGTCTCTGAGCAAGATAGGTATCTATTTGAAAAAATAATTTTTATGTGTTTATCTGGAACTTGAAATATTTCGATTAATGAATTTAAAAAAAATGTGCTCTCTATTTATTTTATTTCTGTTTATTTCAGCTGCACAATCCCAAAATCTCTGTACAACAAGAAAATATTCGACTTGGACGACAAACGTTTCGTATGTGGTGTTAGCCATTTAACAGGGGTGACTATTGCAGTCTGTATTGGATGCGCGGCACTCGCCATGTTAGCGATTTGGCTTACACTGTGTTTACCTAAGAATCCGTCTAGGTGCAAGTTTATACAGAATATGTATAACCCGACTACGGTCTATACTGCTTTACCGTTAAGTGCGACGATATCAGAAGTTAGAGTTTAAAATTGATCGTTTTTTATGTCGTGTGGGTTGTAAGGTCGACAACCGACCTCACAAACCCTGGTGTCAGTGTTATAATAGAGCCGCCAAAGGCCACTGACTTGGCTCATGTAACGACTAGCAACGGCTTAACGAGCCTTCCGAAGCACGGTGTCATCTTTCTTTTCGGACAATCAGGTGATTCAGCCTGCAAAGTCCTAACCAAACTGGAGGACTCACAAAGATATTTTTGCTTGACAGTGTCGGGAATCGAACCTGGAACCTCCGTAATGGGCGCCGAAATTTCGACCACTCGGCCACGGAGGTCGAATTCTATAAGACAGCTAATTTGCAAATATTTTGAACATTTTATTTAAAGATCTCACGAAGATGGTTGGTCGTCTATTAAAACTTTCAGGTGTTATTTTGTTTTAAGAGAAAATAACTTATGAATTTAATATGTTACCATCTACTATTATTATAGAACAAAATTAGAATAAAATATATATGGTCGGCGAGTAACCAATGATGGTTAAATATACTTCTCGAAACCAAAGGCTTATTTATGAACTAAGAAACTTATTTATAATTATTTTACTTTTACTTTATCTCCAAATTAACAAGGACTGTTGAAAATAAAACAAACTAAAGAGATATATATTTCAATTGATATATTTTAAAATACAAAAAGGTATGTATAAATTATTAAATTTACAATCTGAGTATTGTGCTATCATTCCGGCAAACTTGTGCTATGAGATTCAATTGAGTATTTGTCTTACAGTTTCAATGTCTATTAGTTTAATTTCCTATTTAAAAATCGAAAATAGTAAATTGAATTAATAGAATATTTTTTAAAAATATATACCATACATCAATCACATTATAAAATATTTGCCAATAACACTTGACATTACGTATTTCTAATGATTGATTATTAAAATTATGTTTTTATACAGAATTATTGATAGGTATTAGTTTTGTATCAATATCCCTAAAAAGGCATTTGATAAATTATGCTAAAATACATATCAAAACATCATCAAAAATCTAGTTTCTTATTTTTACACTTACCCTATGCAGGCACAAGCATTATACAAAAGGCTTTAAACATTTTAATTAAGTATTAATTAGACATTCATAGAATTTAATTAAAGGATTAATTTAATATTTTGGATTTAGATTCGAAATCCATAAAGATTCGGATCGTTTTCTGGTCCTGTTAAAATTAGGCGATTTGACAAGCCATATAACTAAGCCAATACGGTTCTGTATACTATATAAGAGGCCCGTTATTAGTGGCTGAAAGAAGAAGTCCTGATCTTCACTTCATAAAAAAATTGATCAATTTACACGTTAGTTTTCAAGTAATGAAGCCAAACAACTTGGTTACCTAATAATAAAAAACATCACCCTCAACCAGCTGATCACTACTACATTTGCCTTCACGCACGCACACACGCGTTTGATGCGCGTTTACATGTATCTAGAGTAATGTGAGTGTACATGCAGAGGGGGATCTCTTTTTGTCATATTCAATGATGATTTTTTTTGTTAGAAAAAAAAAAACTTAAACTAACGTGTAGATTTTCGAAATATTTTTTTTACGTGACTATTATGACTTACTTTCAGCCCTGAAAATATTTGACACTAATTACGGGACACCTTATATAGAAACGGATGTAGCCTTTTGAAAATTTATTAAATACAATTTGTTGTAATTTTACTAAATTACTGATTCTAACAGTATTCTATTAGTACAACTTTTATTAACTAATTTTGAAATGGAATGACTCGTTAAATGGCTTCGTGTAAATGATCTGTTACAGATTGTTAAAATACGAGTCTAAAACATGTCATCACATTTTGTTTAATCGGGACAAAATAAAATGTGATAACGTGTTTTCGACCGAAGCTAAAATAAAAAAAAGACGTGTCTTCATAAGTACATAATGCCAATTAATTGATTTACAATCTTATGATATGCAACACAAGCTTTAATTCCAAGCGCTCTTTGGTCAATTTAGGGACGCACTGACATTGATTTTTCCTGTTTATTTAAGTTTAATCATATTAGCAAATCACCTCGTTTTTCTGCAAGCACACAGTTTATTAAGTTTGTTCTGTCAATTATTTTTTCAGAGTTTCAAGAGATTGTAGCATCGTCCTCACCGAGGGGCTCGAGCCTACCCTAAATTATAAGCTAGAAATTAGTCGACCACGCTGGCCCAGTACGGGTCGACTTCACACACAACCTTTGAATTTCTTCGCAGGAGTGTGCAGGTTTCATCACGATGTTTTCCTTCACCGTAATTAAAGAGCGTCGAATAAACGTACATATGAATTCGAATTTCGAAAACACATTGGTACGTGGTGGGGATCGAACCCGCGTCTCCCGGACGGGAGGCAGCGGCCCTAGCCACTAGACCACCGATGCTCATTAATAAGATTAATAATGGAAAAACAATATTTCTTGACCAGCAGCACCCATCATTATTTTGAAATACGAATTATTATTTTTTTATCTAAATGACAGAACCATCTTAACTTTTTCATTTACGTGATTGAGGTTAATACCATAATAATAATTGTTCTAACACAACCTTAGTCACATCTCTTCTATCAACTCGTACACATACAAACAAATGTCTAAAAAAGCAGTCTTAAATAAGCCACTTTTGATTTAATGGATTCAGTTCAGTTTTGAACCTTATTACTAGGCGTAAATTTTCATTACTAATCAATAAATATTTTAATCCTATTCTATGATATGATATTAATTAATAATAGTTGCATATATAACACTGGTGTACAATGATGCCATGTAAAACATGGAATATATAAGTTGTTAAAAATGTATATATCCGAAAAAAACCGACAAATTGTTATCTTCTGAACGTTAAGCATCTTTCGAATTTATAATTTTTCATAAGTCAAAGTCATACGTTTGAAATCACAAAAATTTAACAATTAAAAGTGTTAACATTCCAAACTACGGAACATTTGGTAACAAAAATAGGGAATATGCATTTCTTTATATTAATTTTTTTCATAGTTCATCTGAAAGTATACAAAAATAGAATACTGACAGTCAAAACAGAATCAAAATAGGTCGAAACACAAACTAAATACAACATTATTAAACAAATATATCTGTCCCTCTTACGGAAACAACGTTTTCTATGGCGGATGTATGGCCCGCGTGACATATGACGTCACATGTCACGTCGGACCTCTCTGTCTAACATCAATTTCGAAGCCTTATAACTTCGTTTCTGAGCAAGATAGGTACCTATTTGAAAAAATATTTTTTACGTGTTTATCTGGAACTTGAATGAAATTTTATGAGACATTTTACGGGCTTACCGCGAATAATATTTTTGTTGAGGAGACCTCTCAACTCTCTCCTCAAGCCCGTAATTTAATGTAATGATAATGACCGCGAAAGTTTAAAATTTAATGAAATATTACGATTAATGAATTTTAAAAAATGTGCATATGTCCTATTGTTACTAATTCGAAAGATGACTAAAGAAATATCCGAAACATATAAAAAAATATGTATCTTAGTTATTTCTTAATTTTATCTTTCTTTCACAGATCATGTTTATTAAGTACGACTTACAATCTAAGCTTTATTTAGTAATATTTTGTGCATAAAAACCATAATTGTCTAACTTACCCCATAATTGTCTAACTTACCGTACCTAAACAAGACGATTTGTAAAAAATATGACACAAAATTTACAATATACAGTCGGCTGCACGTAGAATACAACAATTTTACCTAAAACCACCTTTACTAATGCGTAACAATAAGGGTGGTGTTTGTAAATGTTTTGAGCTAGCCTATATGCAGTCGAATGTACGAAAATATAAGTTTAATGCAAAAAATAAATGCGTTTTAGTCTTCCAAATAAAACAACGTCCACGTGGTTTCTGTTATAAATAATTGGTTATTGCACCGTGATTTGTGATCAATACATTTTCACTTAGCTGCCTATTCTTAATCTACCAAGATAATACACACAACTTTTCAATATGAAGGCTTCTTAATAACTCCTTAAAACTTAGTCCGCCTTTTTAAGATAATACCTTAAGTCATTACTATACAGCTGCGACATAAGGTTGCTCACGAAGATGCAATGGGGTATTTCCGACAGCCAGTTAAAAAAAAATATAGTTCATAAATTTTCGATAGATGGCGTTGACGATTCGGGGATCCGAAGAATTTTTTTATTTATTTTTATTTTAATCAAAAATATCCGGCGAGTCACCCAGGGCCATAAAAGGATTTAATAAAAAAGAATCCACGAAGTACACCTGGCGCCATTTATCGTCTTAATTAGAACTATTATTTTTATTTTTTAAAGAGCTGTCAGGAAATCCCCCATTAAGTTCGAATTATTAACTGGATATGAACAAGTGAGAGATGTAATTCTTCAATTAAAATAAAATAATTTAATATTAAAAGTGTGCACAGCGTCAACATTTCACCATTGCCATCAAGACAATGGTGAAATGTTGATGCTGTGCCACATCTTGGCCACTCCATACAACTACTGCATTTGAAATGCCTACTCGATTTACCAGTAAAATGCGCGCGCGGCTTTCCTACTTCGATACTCCCAAATCGCCCCCAAATGCGGGGCGGGAGGAGGAAGCGTGGACTTGCGGGAGGGGGTGTGGCCGTTCTGTACGGTAGTACTATTGTTACGAGTCTTCTATCCAATTTTGACAGTCAGCTGTTTCGAGTAGTGAATACTTTTTGAAATGACAGGTGTCTCGAACTTTCTGGTCGATTATCAAAGATCATTGACGTCTGGCGGTTTCTGGAAAGTTCTCTGGTACAGTCCACCACACGAAGCCGTAACACTATATTATAACTGTGGCTGTGCACTGGGCTCATTTTCAGTATTTTTAATATACATTGTATGTATCATCATAACTTATCAATCGTACTTGATAATCACGATAATCATGCTTAATGCTGAATTATAATCACAGCTTTTTGTTTCTCAAAAGGGACAGTGGTAGGTCCATTTCTGAATCAAAAAGTTAAATGGTTAACTTGGCGGAAGCACTACCGTACCCCCAGATAAATATATAAGGAGCTCAACTTACGTTTGACTGCAAGAATAGGGGATTTCCCGACAAACAATTAAAAAAAATTAGTTCATAAAACTTCGGTAGATGGCGTTGACGATTCGTGGATCCGAAGAAATCCGGCGAGTCACCCAGGGCCATAAAAGGATAAAAAAAAGAATCCACGAAGTACACCGCCATCTATCGTCTTTATTAGAACTATTATTTTTATTTTTGAAGAGCTATCAGAAAATCCCTCATTTGGGGCATTCTGTTTAAAAAAAAATCGGTCTTCTCACTAAAACATATCATCCAACTAATAATATCAACTTAAATAAACTCCTCGTGTCATACCAACCTCAACCCGTCCTTCCCCAAAAACTCGTCCTGTCAAACTGACGTCTCAGAGTTCAACCTCAACACGAACCTATTACTCTTCGGGTCGACCACCTCCTCACTCAGACTGAACTTCGGCAGCTGTTTGATGGAACATACCAAGGATATGTCGCCTTGTCGCAGCTGGAACTCGACGTTGTCAGCCAAAGGTCTCGCTAGCAGTTCGTCGGATATCAGAGACCAGCGTTGCGTGGGGCGGGATTCTTGTTCTGCTGCCAGAACTGGGCCTTCGACTAGAAAGGGTTCTAAGAAGGCTCTCGGTGACGCGTCTTGGGATAAGCAGCGGGCTAGGTGAGCTAAGACCTGGAAATGATGCTTAGTTTTAGGTCTTCTGGGCTGAGGCATTTTCCAGACTAAATCAGGTAAAACTATGCATACTACCTATAATATTATGAATGCCTCCGAGGCCAAGCGGTTAAGGTTCTGGGTTCCAGTCCCGGTGGGAAGAGTGTGGTCAAAAAAATTCCTTTAGATAAGTTCAAAGCTACTGTTAAGCAAAAATTGTATAAAAACGCTTGTTATAGAACTGACTACTTAGAGGACAGATATCCATGGGGATAGATTTCTTGAAAGACAGGCTATTTCAAAATGCATGAATTTTGTAAAAGACTATTTGACAAAAAAAAGAAACACAAAAAATGTGGAGTTTCTTTGGTGAGTTCTTCTCCACAGAGTCCGCACATCGTGTAGTGAACTCACACAAAAAAATGTAATGACGAAACTAAGAGATGTAACATCCATAAGTTAATAAAGTATTCATTTCATTTTAAAAAATCAGTGTGAATTACCACAGAAGATTCCATGCTTCAAAAGGCATGTTAAGCTGTTGTTGGAAGTCAGTCGTCATACCTTATTAATTAGTAATGAACTCACCGAATCGGCAGAATGTCGTGGCTGCTGCCTCGTAGCCCGCAAGTACTTCTGCAGCGCGCGCGCAAGCGACGGGAACACCGCCTGCGCAGCCTCGCGCGGGCCTAGCGCTCCGCCTGGAACATACAGCGACAGTTGTATAAAAAAAATAGAAATAAGAAGACAAAGAGTAAAAAATTGTTCAAATTGAAAGTCTGGTACAAATAAAACTTTTTTTTTCATAATACTATAATAGGGAATATAGCTAGAGTTATTACAATGGTTTAAAAAATATCAGCTTTTAAGGAAAAAAGGTCGTTTTGGCATCGTTTTGGCCAAAAGACGTCAACTGCTGGAAAAAACCAGTACCAAGGATCTCCACAACTTCAGGGCGCTACCCGCATCCAGCATCTTCCCAGAACCTTCGCCAGGTTTCTATTTTCAGTGCTTCCAACTACGACGATATTTTTGAGTTTAGATCAATAAAATTTTACGAATATGACAACAGATGTCTACACTATCTACAGGCTTATTAGACTTACCGTTAGCACTGGACACCCGCACCCGCCTAACATGCGCGAAGGCATCTTCGGCAGCCGTGAGCAGCCTGGCCCGCCGCTTGCGCACGCGCCGCTCGCGCTCGGCCTCCTCGTAGTAACGCTCGTTGTGAGTGGAGCCCGAGTCCCGGCGCCGACCGCTCGCGCTGCCCGTGCATGAACCGGTCGTTGACCTGGAGGTATGAGAAATCAGGACTTTTTTATTCAAATTGAGAGGTATTATAATATTTTAGTTATTGTTTTATAGTCCTAAATATATCAATAAGTTATGTATATCACAATAAGTCGTTACTGTACAAAAATTTTGACCACCTTAATTGCTCATATAATATGTGCAAATTGAAGGGCTCGAGTTTCCTTTTAGAGCTATCAGGCCTTAGCCCAGTGGTTTCACACACACAACTTCTGAATTTCTTTCCGGGTGTACAGGTAGGTATCATTAAGATGTATTCCTTCAAAGTAAGAGTCGAAATAACGAAGGTAAATGATGATAATGATAATAAAACCAAAGGTAGTAATGTGGTACACGGAAAGACGCGTTTTGAACTCTAAGTACAAATAAGTGTTTTCGAAAATATATTTACGACACATTTAATCACGGGGAAGAATAACATTGTTTTTGTATATGTCAGCATTGGCAAAATACATTGAATCAAGATGTGAAGCCATTCAACCATGACATTCATGTCCCAACACCTCCACCAATTTATAATTACAGAGTGGATTAACTTCGTAAAATTCGTAACTAAATTTAAAGTAAAATAGATTCCGGTCATGTTCCACTCAACAAGTTTTACCACATGATTGGAAGGAGAGAGTCTCCTCTGTGCGCTCATTGTGGCGTTACAGAGGACATACTTCACTTGTTGGTGGAATGTGAACGGAATTGTGACCTCAGAGACAGAATGTTTCCTAAGGGTTTGCATGGGGGGCAAATAAATGTAATATTGGCATCGCCTTTATCCAAAGACGCGGCATTACTGTATAAATTGTACAACTCATCTATAAAGGTTCGATGATAAATTATATGGATAAATAACTTGTCTAAAACTATGAGGCTGGCATAGTCGCCAAGTGCGATTAAAGCCTCGTCAAAAATTTGATATAAAAAAAAAAAGTAAAATAGATTATTTATTATTTTATTTACTAACCTTGCTTGTCCAGGATTGTTTGTAGATCCATCAACATCATAAAACTTAATACTGGATGCAGCTTTTCTCTGGGACTTTGATATTGGTATTTTTTCCAAATACGGATTGTAGATTGGAAACTCTGTATAGTACCGCTGTAAGACCCATACTGCTGCTCTTTGTATGCTCAGCTGTCCAATAGGATAGGACCTGCTTTCACCATCAGGACTTCGCACAATTTTAATGTAGTATACTGGCTCTAAATGCCGAATCTCCATCAAAACCACAGCTATGTAGTGTATAAACAGTAATGTATCAGAAAAACTTGATACGTAAGACACTAAGGAATTATAATCTACGGCTTCCTCGCCAAGAGTCAAAGCTTTTGTTGCTTCAGTAATTTGAACTATGTAAAAGAGCCAATAAGAGAAAGTGCATACTGCAAGTATGACTAACGTCATAGCTCTGAACACGAATATTCTAGGTAGAATTGCATTTCTAGGGCGTAAAAATACTGCCCACACTCCAATAGCTAGTAATACTAATTTAAATGCTAATGATAACAAAATTCCTTTACATTCAGCGGCACATGCAAGCAGCTGTATCCGCTGACTGGGTTGTATAGCAATATTATCAGTCAATCCTGGGAAAAACCCAATTTTCGGCAAGACTACCATTGCCAACGGACTCACAAATGACACAAAAGTCAGTCCTAGAGTTATAGTAGAGCCAATATATCTTGAACAGACTGATCCAATCCCGTTATCAGATTCCGTTGGCCAGTTACTGACATCTTCCATTGATTGGGAGCCCTCTGAAGTATTTCCTGTTACTGCGGTAGTGTTTTCCCCCCAGTTTTCATCCTGAGGAAGGATCTGGACTTCAATAACTTCTTGCCCGTCTCTACCCATCTCAGGATTAATGTTGACGCTTGTTTGAAACGGTGCCATTGAACTATCTTGATCCTTTCTTGATTTGTTACTTCTGTAAAAGAAATGTTTGGTTATTTGACTCAAATGTTATAATTTTAGATACAAAATATACAGACTGACCTTCATACAAACAAGGCAAGTTGTTTATTTATGTTCATTCATACCAGATCCCAGTTAATAGGGAAGATGCACATTTTTTTTAAATTCATTAATCGAAATATTTCAAGTACCAGATAAACACATTAAAAATATTTTTTCAAATATCTTGCTCTGAAACAAAGTTATAAGGCTTCAAAGTTGATGGTTAGACAGAGAGGTCCGACATGACCATTGACGTCATTGGTCATGTGGGCCATATATCCGCCATAGAAAATTCTGTTTTCGATAATGATGAAAAGAGGGACAGATATATTGTTTAATAATGCTGTATCTAGTTTGTTTCTCGATCAATTTTGATTCTGTTTTAACTGTCAGTATTCTTTTTTTGTATACTTTCAGATGACATATGAAAAAACCTAATATTTTTTTTATGCATATTCCCTATTGAGCATTCTACTCATGCAGTAGAACACAATATATTTACATATCTTTGGAAACAGGGAGCATACTAAAACTGTATTTATGTAAACTATATCAATTTTATTGGACACAGAAGTATGTAATGTCCAGCCTAATAAGACTTTTTTACACTTATGATTTGTTGGATTCTTCACCATTATCAGCCTACATAAGTCCATTGCTGGACATAAAACTCTTCAGTCGCTTAGTGGAGCGTAGTTGTAATTCTTTAGTTCTAGTCTCGCTAGCTTTCTGGTGTATGTCATCACTCCCACCTAGCAAGATGAATAACAGACCAAAAACTAGGAAATAGGTGATTTGCTCCTACAAACTCATGAGCAGATAGGTATTTATGATTTTCGTAAGCATCCCCAGTACATAAGATTAGATTATAAGCCCCTGCCAGGTGGACTGATGACCTGAGGAAGGTCGCTGGTGGTGGCTGGATGAGGAAAGCGGGTGATCGTGCACTTTGGCATGCCCTTGGGGAGGCCTACGTCCAGCAGTGGACTGCAATAGGCTGATTGATTGATTGATAAGCCCTAGAAAGAAGTTTACCGGGTGCTCCTATGAGTATGCTGACGATGTCTTGAACTACGCCGCGATCGCCCGCTGTGCTCAGATCTCACAGATTCCGTTTCCATAGTTATCGCGGGCAGGACTCACGCGACGCTCATCCATGGGTACAACACTTGGAAATCCCACAATCCATGCCCTAAATAGAACTAGTAGTAGGGCAATTCATAGGGGCAATTAAAATGCTTGGGGCTTCACGGAAGCTGAACACGACATAAAACATCGTTTCTTACACATAACATGTTTTATTTATTAGTGGAATAGTGAATGAAGATCAATATAGAACACTTATTGAAATAAATTATGTTTTAGCAGGAAAATAACGATAAAATAATAGATTTTTCTAATAAGAGCGTCGCACGCACAGAACACTGACGAAAAAATCGACGATCTCACATAGAACTCATTTTGTGCTATGCGACAAAATTTAAATGTTAGCTGTCATAAAAATTAAGTATGTGGTATCTCCTTCTTTTATGTGCGTCTTCGTATTGTTTTTTCACTCTCTCACCATTGTGTGGTAAGTAATTTAATTTGGTTGGTTTATGAATGTGGATTTTCGTTCAGAAACTTAGCTATATTTTATTCTCAAAATTAGACTTCTTCCAACCCCAATAAAGTTTTTTGATATTTTTTATAAAGCAGTCAAGTTCCAAAATATTGAATAGGAAATATTCTACAAACCGTTCTGTTCTGAAGTTCTGAAATATTCTGAATGGATTTATTAGATTATTATACGGCGGCAAATACAAAATATTTAGTCCATGTTGATTGCGAGAAACGATAACCGGTGATAAGATAAAACTAAAGCGTACAGATAACTGTTCGAGTTACTCACTTTAAGCAATTTTTAGACATGAGTTATTGTTTATTGTGTGAAAATCATGGAAAACCAACAAAATCCTAGTGTTAGTGGTGTCCAGCGTGAACGGAGTCACAGTGTGAGCCTTCATTTGGACAATGTAGTCGCTTCACAGCCAGAAATCGGCCCTACGCCTCCTGACGGTGGCTACGGCTGGCTGATCGTAGTATCCGCCGTAGTTTACCACATAACTGTGCCCGCGCTACTCTCCATGTATGGACTGATAATCCTCAAAGCTATTCGCGAGGAAGAACACGATGAAGACGAAGTTATCAAACTGTGGGACGTGGATGTAGCTCTTGTGCCGTTTATTTTGGTGGTGATCAGATTGTTGACTGAGTCATGGTGCCGCGCTGTTGTGAAGATCTTCAATATGCCGAGGTTTATGGCTCTGTCTGGTCTGTGCTTGACAGTAGCAGGGGTTTTGCTGTCCAGCTATGCTACAGAACCGACCAGCAATGATCATATCATAAGCATATTCGGTGGTATTTTCGCCGGTAAGTAAATCATTGAACGCAATATTCCAAAGATACAATTTCTTACTCAGAGATTAAGACGCAAGTACCTACTGGCCCATTGACGTTTTTGTATAGGTTTCTTCAGATAATATTTTTATCACATGCAAGTATTTACTTACTAACTGTCAATTTGTTCACATGATTCATTTAGTTTCCATTGTTCTATAGTAGTTGTATTATGGTGTAATTATATTATATTGTAAGGCGTGACGTTCGTAACATTGAAAGGCCATGAATGGCGTTTGTACTTCATTTATTTAACGACTTTGTTTTCTTAATAAAGTAGGTATTATGCAATATGCAAATAGACCAGCAAGTGTTTTTGCAACTGATTGCAACCAGGTTTATTTTTCTTGCGAAATTTAAATATGTTGCTGCCTCCTTATAACGATAGCGCGAGGTAAATAAAAAAAATATATATATATATACAAGTGACCCTAGATAAGGTCCCTGAGGAACTCATTTGAGATATTTTATTTTTTCTGTATTTTTTTTTCATTGAGTTTAAAACTAATAAAATAGAGAACCTGGATAAAGGAAGTGCGGAATGCCCTAACAGGTTTCACAATACTGAGTTCAATAGTTTATTGCACACACACTTTGAATCACTGAACGTATCTAAACGCTAATTAATAAGTCTTTTATAAAAACACAACCACATTTGACAATATATTTTTCCGAACTAGTAAAAATGGTAGCATAGCAACCATACAACCATAGTCCATAGAGTTTACAGTTTTGCTCTACTGTTGCTATAACCTTATACCAACCTTGACAAAAACTCAACTAAAAAAACTACATAGTCAAAAAATTATCATAAAATAAATATGATAGCATAGTTGCCATTAGTTAATCAAAAGCTTTTTACAAGTAAACTAAATATAGAAAAAATACGGCCCCGTGGACTAGTTGGTAGTACGCCTGCCTACAAAGCACAGGGTCTCGGGTTCGAATCCCGCCCAGGGCAAACATTCGTGCGATGAGCACTTGTGTTTGCCTTGTGTCTGGATGTTGTTTATGGATATCTGTATGTATTTATCTATTTAAGTAATATCAGCTGTCTGATACCCATAATACAAGCTTTGCTTAGTTTGGGGTCAGATGGCCGTGTGTGAGATGTTCCCACATATTTATTTTGACTTCTTTTCAGGAATTGGCTGTGCGTTGACAGGGCAGCAAACGGAAGTTATAATAGTGCACTACTTCAGAGAGAAACTCACGATGGCACAGAGACTAGTACGAATGGCCCCTTCGGTCGGAAACTGCTTAGTGCCAATCTTAATCGGCTATCTCTGCACTTTACATACCGGCGAAGTGGTTGTCCACATATACGGAGCCATTTTGATGCAGAATTGCCTATTCTTGGCTTCGTACACACGACCTGTTTACATTGAAAGAGTTATTAAATCTACTTATAACATGTTACGAGACGCAATAGAAGATGAAGACGATGTTGTCTTTAATCAGAACAGGGATACCAGAGATCCAAGAAATGATACAGGCGAAGCGCAGAATCCTGAAGCAACACAGGACGAAGATGATATAGTAGTATACAACTCCAGACTACACGCAAAAGAAATTGAAGATCCTTCAATGCGTACGCGAGAAAGATCCGATAGCAACCACAGATTTTCTTCAGATTTCACGAATGCGTTCTCCGATAACCCATCAACAAGTCGATTCTCATCGGACTTCGGAAGCTTAGACATTACAAGTTACGCTAGAGTCAATGGTTATCAAGAACTTGAAGACATTGATAGAGGTGGTCAGAATCCACAGCCTTTATACAGAGAAACGACAGTAGATGCTCCTCCTGATAATTTAGTCTTCCCAGCAGAAATTCCTCCTGGAACAGCTAGGCGAACCGCATCGCTGAAAAAGAACCTTATCACTGTAAAGAATATGCTCCTAGACATAAATTTCTATCTGTACGCGTTGCTACATTTGTGTACGACGTTTTCTGTACTGGTTTTAGGGGCGGTGTTTGCCCCACACGTGTGGATAATGAATCCTACTTTGAATATTTGGCAGGTGAGTGAAAGTAGAAGACAACTTGTTTCCTTTTTTTCTATAAGTATACTTTTTATCTATATAAACTGGACAATGGCCCTTTTAGTTGTTGACACTACCAACTGCAATATCTCAATCAGTATTACCCTTGATAAGTAGATAAATGACAACAGTGTTATTAGTAGACCCGAACCAGAAGATGCCTTTTTTGTTTCGATTCAAGTTTTTATTTGCCTTAATTCAGAATCAAGCCCCTACAATGGTGCCTTTGAGCTGGTAACAACCTTTAACATTTCTTCAGGTTTCACTCCTGACTGCAGTGGCACATGGAGCCGCATTGTGCTTTATCATGCTCTGCATCGCGCTGCCGAAGTCCATCAACGAGAAGGCCAGGCTCTGCGCGTTCTTCTGTATTTGTGGATCTCTTGGTTTTTATGGTGAGATTATAAACTGCTGCTTCTATCTATTTATTCAACCCAAATCCCAAGGCAACATGACCAACGTGATTAACTGCTACTGCAATGGGCTGACCTTGATTAACCATCATCATAATATGACTGACATGACAAACATCAGAGTTATTGAGCCACCAAAGGACTCTAATGATAATGATAACATTTTGTTGATTACAATTTTTGTAAACTATCCTAAAAATGTAACAACGGTTCTTCTCGTGTGCCTTTCTCAACACTAACTCTCTCCCTCTTTTGTGCTTTCCAGGAATTACGTTCACCGCCAAACAAAGCTTCCTAGTCATCTGGTGCATGTTCGCGAGCTTCTCAACGGCTGCCAGCAACATCCTCCAACAGCCTCTCTACAACAGCACGTTAAACGACTTTGACGTAACGGCCACCATGACGACAAGCAACTTTATCGTTGCCGCGTTTATCCTAATTTGGTCGCTTGCTCGTAACTACGACTACAGCACTTGTTTTTTGACGGCCAGTATTTTACAGACAGTCACTGGAGTCGTTTTCTTTGCAGCTTCGTTTAGAAGGCGTAGGTAGTTGGTAGTTTGGTAGCAACGAATTATCTATTAGTCTAGAAGAGTAACCGCCTAACAAAGCCCGCTAAAACATGCCATCTAATAATCTTGACAGACGACGTCCGCGACAGACAGGCAGATGATGTCGCTGCTGTACATTGAAGCTTACTTTACAAACCGAGTCATCATTGTACCGCGTATTCGAATGTCGTATGGTATAGTTTTGCTTCTTTGGTATTCATTTGGTGGGGTCAAGTTTGAAGCGTAGTTACCCTTCTAGACTATAGATAATTCTTGTTTGGTAGTCTCTAGCGGGGTTAGGTCTGTGTAGTTCTGTGTGAAAAATACATGTTCGCTTTATAAAGTAACAAACTAATGATAGGTATATCGTATGGAAAAAAAATCATTTTTTTAGTTTTTCGTTAAGGGCCTGCTACTAAACTACTATTCAGTAACTAAATAATATAACCGGGACATTATGTAGTGGGCAATGCCGACATGTGCGCAGCGCACCCTTTGCAAGAGCAATGGGATTTTTTAGAAGTTTATTTATAGCAACTCAATTTTTTGAATGCAGGTGTGTGTGTGTGTGTGTGTGTGTGTGTGTGTGTGTGTGTGTGTTAAGTCTTGTATGTATGGTATTTCAGGCTGTAGTTTGAAAAGGCTTGTGTTATAAACACGTAACTAGTAAAGAAAAAACGTTACCATAGCATTTATGCATTTATAAAACAAAGCAGTTTTTTTAACTTAATTTTAATTTATTTTTTAATTATCATTTTATATGACGTATTAGTGTAAGCATAAGATACAAAAGCAAACTAAGTTTCCGTTTTTTTGTCATTTATTTAAATAATTATAAGAGATCAGTTTTATACGAAGTTACAGTCAGTAAAATAAAATAAATTTAGATAAGTAATTCTATTTTGTAAAAGTGCCCAGTAAGTAGGTATATTTACATAAAACTTAAAAATATATGATTTACCAAGTACATAACAGATATTTATTTTTTACTGTTCGTAGTATTTCATAAGTTATACCGTCGCGTAGATCTTTACGTCAGCGAGTTGAAGTTGGAAATGCAACTTTAGAACATCATACTTTTCAATGTGTTCTGAAATTGCAGTCTTAAAAAGTTTCTCCCAAAAACATTTTACAATGCGATCATCATTATACATCATCATCATCATTTTTATCATCATTTTTATCATTATTATTACATTTTTTCATTTTTTTTTTCATCATCAGAACATTTTATCGAGACAAGTTTATTGGATACAGGTTTTCTTCATCGTGTTGGTCGATAACCGACCTCACAAACCCTGGTGTCAGTGTTATAGAGCCGCCAAAGGCCACTGTCATAGCTTGAGTAACGACTAGATAGTAGCCGGGACTAACGGCTTAAAGTGGCTTCCGAAGCACGGAATCATCTTTCTTTACGGACAATCAGGTGATTCAGCCTGCAAAGTCCTAACTAAACTGGGGAAGAGAGCTAAGCAAAAATTTCTCACAAAGAGATTTTGGCTTGACAGTGTCCCCACCGGGAATTGAACCCGGAACCTCAGTAATGAGCGGCAAAATCTCGACCACTTGGCCACGGAGGATGGCTAAAGGTAAATAGACTAAATAAACCTGACATGTAAGCACATTGTTTTCATAATTCGAATAAATTAGTTTTTTTACAAACATAAGTAGGTAGTTTCAAATGCAAGCGTACCGTATAAAATAAGAATTAATAATATGGACCACCAAAGCCTAGAACCAGTCGAAAAAAGTGCGACAAGTACTTACAAATAATAATAAAAATTGAATGAGTGAATGAATGAATGAAATATACTGGAATGAATATATGGAATGTGAAATTACAGAGCGATAAATAAGAAAGGTAGACGAAAATGTGGGCGCTGTACAGAGTTAAATAGGGGATGGGACTGTTCACCATATTTTATGAATTATTTTAAAAATACAGATTAGTAGCAGACGATTCGCGAAGAAAAAAACAGAATTGGTTGAGAAACGAATTTTCAGCGATTTTTTATTTTAGTCTATCTCTTTCAAAAACGTTTTTTTTTTATGGAGATTATATGGCGTTACTAACAAATGACGTCACAAGTGGGTATGTGCCTCTCTATCTAATCTTGAATTTCAAACCTTTATAACTCGGTAAATTTTAAAGATCTTTAATAGGGATCGGACTCATTTTTTGTATTTTATAAATCCTTCTTAGTTTCTGCTATAGAACACTAAAATAATTTTTACTCTATCTTTAAAATTGACTGAGTTATACAGGTTTGAAATTCAAGATTAGACAGAGACAACTTTATCGACCAGATTTTTGATATTTTGATTTTCACAGAGTTATGATTTTTTATCTAAATGGCACTAGAGTTCACATAGGCATTTATTGGTTAAATAGGTTTTTCTAACGTTTTGTCATCCAATAACGCCCATTTGGTACTTAATCATTGGCGATATCTAATTCCAATTTTATTATCTTTAACTCGGTACAGCGCCCTAGTTATTTGTAATAATAGTAATGTCCAAATAATTATTTCTATAAACAGCTATTTAGTATATTTATAATGGTTATTTCCACTCTTTACACGATTCCCAAAAGCCCCTGTATACTGATTCTTAAAAAATTAACATGTATTTATCTAGTTACAATGGAAGATTTTCCGACAGCCAATTAAAAAAAAATATAAAACTTCGGTAGATGGCGTTGATGATTCGAGGATCCGAAGAAATCCGGCGAGTCACCCAGGGCCATAAAAGGATAAAAAAAAACACAAAGTACACCTGGCGCCATCTATCGTCTTAATTAGAACTATTATTTTTATTTTTTAAAGAGCTGTCGGAAAATCCGTCATTCCAACGTCACTTCTAAACCAAAAAGTTTTGCGGACACCTTTTGTTTTTACTTATAAGTAATGGAATACTATGGGGTATATGGAACTAGAGCAAAAGGGTTATCAATATCATCAACAACAATTTCTTGACAAAGATCTGGGGTTGGTCGCTTGAAAAACTTACTTTTTATCATTCCTATCAGTACACAATCGCCAGAATCATCATCGTGTGGTAAAATAACAAAATAATAAAGCAGCAATATAGCTGCGTGGAGTAAAAGCACTAATATAATGTTTCTGATCATATTGACTCTGTAACCTTTGTATAATTCTGTCGATTCAATTTGGCTTCTAAAAGTCAGAGCATACGATAAGTACTTTAAAATATTTTCCCATTTCTATAAACAATCGAAATAGCAGATAAACTAAGATAATGCCTATATAAATCATCAAAAAATCTTCGCAGCATACCAAGAACTGCATTATAAATAATATTTTAAAACTATGGCGTTACTTTTAGATAATAGTAAGATAAATTTTGAGGTCCAAATAATAACTGATTATTTAAACTTACCTAAGATTTCTAACTCAATAAATCCATCATTTCATTGTTACTCACTTTTTTAACATTATTATTAGCACTTTCAGTATTCTGTGTGGGTAGTAGAGATTCGAACGCCGACCAATCCTGTTTCATATTACTCTGATTATTCTGATTATTGGCCCATTTGTTGTTGAAGTTCGCGTTATTCGCATTCCATTGGTTAGCCGCCATGTTGAGTTGGTTACCCGCGAAGCCCATTGGTCGGTTCTGATTTAAATTGTAGTTCGCGCCAGAAGACAAAGGTACCATTGGCGAGCTTTGATTCGGGTAGTTACTTAAAGGTATTCCTGAGGATATCATGTTTGTTGGACTAGATACGGTGGATGAGAGTGGTCGGTTAGGTTGTTTAGTGAGTTGTGTGAGGTTCGATTCCAGTAGGGAGCTCGTGAGGTCTAAGGTCTTAGGAGTGTGGTGGATGGTTGGTGGGGGGATTTTAACGGGATGCTGGGCGAGCTGAACGGGGTTGCTTTGAGAGAATTTGCGAGCAGTTTCTTGATGTAGTGCTAGCCTGTAAATTAGAAAACGCTGGGTTGAATTAAGTTTTCATGAACATAGAAAATAAAAATAAAATCATTCATATAGAAACACCACCGGGGGCCGTTTCACGAAGCAACAATTCACTAGTAACAAGTTACAATCTGATATTCATTGCGTAGTTAATTCGTCTAAACTGTAAGGCCTTATCGTTTTAAACTCACTGTCTACGCAATGTACATCGAATTGTACTTGTAATTTGTAACTAGTAGCTTCGTGAAACGGCCCCCCTATGTGAACACTAGCGCCACTTGGATAAAAAATCATAACTTAGTGAAAACACAAAATATCAAGAATATGAACGACCAAATTGTTTCATTAGTCTTGATGTATTTTTAGAATTGATAAATTCAGTTATCTATTGTTAATTGTAGTAACAGATAGCGAAAGTGCTAATAACGGCTGTTTTTAACTTTAAAATGATCGTCCATTTTTTAAATATATTTACTTTTTTCGCAGTTATGATTTTTTTTCGAAGTGGCGCTAGTGTGCAGTAAGGTCAGGTAAAAAATTACGAAAGAATAATTATATTTTATGTATAAATAAAATTAATACATAATTTTATTTATACATAAAAATGTTGTGTTTGGGGAGAAAACTGTTAACTTCTTCTTTCCAATTTGTCAATTCTTGTGTTTAGTAATACAAAATATTTAGTAACAAACAAACATAGTTTTTTTTGTCTATTTCTGGTAACTCTATGTTATGTAGAAGTGAAGCAAAACACTGGTAAAAATAAACGTGATAATAACGATTTTTCAATACAAATTAATATTCATGATAAGTAAATGCTTATTCTGAGAAATAACCAATTTGGAATTAACAGAGCCCCGTTTCACGAAGCAACAAGTTACAATTTGAAATACATTGCGTAGCTAATTCGCCTAAACTGTATGCCCTTATCGTTTTATCTCATTGTCTACGCAGTGTACATCGAATTGTACTTGTAATTTGTAACTTGTAGCTTCGTGAAACGGGGCCCAGGTCTCTTCCAGACACCACAATGCTTGTATTTGACATCAAAAATGTGGTGGAATCGTGTCTGCCTGCACATTATTTTTAGACCCAGTAAAGCTTTATCTAAACACGATATCACAAGCGTATAGACACTGACCTCTGTTTGTCCTCTAACGTAAGCGAGGCAGCAGTAGGCCCCACTCCAACACTGGGTTTGGGATCAGGTCGGTCTGGCCTTGGCTCTCCCACTGCGAAAGACTCCAATCCCAGCCCGCTGAACATATCCTCGATACCGGCTGCCGGCGCCGGCGCAGCGACTAACGTTTCCGGCGCGAGAGTTCTTTCTAAGCCTCTGAGAAAGAAATTGGTAAGGTTAGAAATTATGATTGTTCTTTCCTAAAACAGTCTGTCATCAGCAGCTCATATACGTCCCCAACGAGGGGCTCGAGACTACCCTGGATTAGAGCGATTACTCTCGACGCTCGTTGGTTTGTTTATGTATTTAAAAAAGTAAACAATCTTGATATCATCAACAGTTCATAGCAATCCCCACCAAGGGGCTATATAAACTTGATATATTTAGTTTTATCCTTACTAATATTATAAAAGCGAAAGTTTGTATGTATGGATGTTTGTTACTTTACGCAAAAACTAAAGAATGGATTAGGATTTTGGAATAGAGATAGTTTGTACCCTGGACTTTTAGTCCTACGGGAAAATTTTACACAACACGAGCGCAGCCGCGGGCGGACCGCTAGCTATGTTGTTTTTATTAGGGGTAAGAGCCTTCCGCTCCCCCAAAAGTCCGGTTACGCTTGATACGTCGATTTTGCGACACAAGCATTAGGTCCTTGTCAAAAAAAAAAAGTTGTTTTTATACAAATATTTACACATTAAAAAAATGTAATAGTTTTAAAGCTCTTCTCAAACTGACGCAACTAGTCGTCCGCGTGCGTAAGCGAGATGGAAGATGAAAGCGAGCCAGTGAATACATGTAGCTAACTCTTGCGCGGGATTCGCGTCATTTTGAGCAGAGCTTAAAGTTAGCATGACTAGAAAACGGTCATTCTCAATGCAGGGCGTTCTCAGGCTAAATCCCGTCGCCATTTTGATTTTTAATTTTTTGGCTATTCTGACTAATAAATATAAAATAATAAATAGGTTATCAATAATACGATTATCTAAATATTTTTAATAATTATTTTGTATTTATTAGACAGAATAGCGTAATTTCCGTCGCCATTTATTTTTTTACTATTCTGACTAATAAATACAAAACAATACATAAATAGATTATAAAAAATACGATTATCTATATATTTTTATGTATTATTTGGTATTTATTAGTCAGAATAGCCAAAATATCAAAAATCAAAATGGCGTCGGAAATTAGGCTGAGAACGCCCTGCATTGAGAATGATCAATAAAAAGCCTTCCGGATCCTTTTGGACTCATTCAGAAAGAAGACGGAAGATGTTTCTATCTTACTTTGACTCATTTTGTATAGAATTGAGCTGCTCCAATTTGATTCTGTGCTCCGTCTCCACAGTGTTCACCATTTGTTTGATAAGAGAGATGAGCGCGTTGAACTGATTTAGAGTGAGACCATTTTCCACGCACAGAGGAATCAGAAATGGGAGCACTTTGGTCGCCATAATTTCTTTTGTAATACCAAGCTTCTTATGACTTAGGGCTAGTTTGTATATTCCTGTAAAATAGAGAATTGAAGTTAAAATGTAGTACAAACAAACCCGTCGAAAGCCTTTGACATGGCTCATGTAACGACCTTAACATGCCTTCCATAACTCGAAATCATCTTACTTTTCGGACAATAGGGTATTTGAATGTTCCTTTGAAATTTACCATATTTTATGAATTAATTTAAAAATATAGATTCGCGAAGAAATCAGAATCGGTTGGAAAACTATAATTTACAGTGATTTTTTGAAGTTTCAATATGTCTGTCCCTTTCAAAAACAATTTTTTGTATGGAGATTATATGGCGTTACTTGCTTGTGAGCCTAATCTTATCTCTGTCTAATCTTGAATTTCAAACCTTTATAACTCGGTAAATTTTAAACATAAAGCAACTAAAATAATTTAGTCTAAGTATATTATTATGATACAAGACAATCCATTAAGGTTTCCACAAACTGGTATATAAAGGGATATTAATAAAATAATACAAAAGACGTGCGCTCCACGCAAGAGTAGGTTGACAAGAGAGAGTGAGTGAAGTATGCACGAGCCGCTCGAAATTCGCTTTCATCCCGCTGCTACTTTCATGTTATAAATACAATAAGTAGGTCGCGCGTCATAGCACGATGTTCAAGCTTGAACACTATAGATAGAAACTAACAAATTTGGATTTATAAAATTAAAAAAGTAGTCAAATACCCTATCAGGTGATCCAGCCTGCAATGCCCTAACCAAACTCATCATTAAGTGATTTTTATTTTTACAACAAGTCCTCACCAGCATTTAAACCCAGGACTTCCGGAAAGAGAACGGAACGCTTCTACCACTCGGTTTTATTAATCACACTTTATAAATGAGATGTTTGGATGTTTGTTTCGCCTTCACGCTTAAAGTACTCAACGGATATGGATGACATTTGGAATAGAGATAGTTTGTAACCTGGAATAACACACAGGATACTTTTTACAGGAAAAAGTCTTATTCCCACGGGAAAATCTTACGTAACGCGAGCGTAGCCACGGACGGACCGCAAGTGTTTAAAAAATTACCTAAAATCCCCATCAAAACTGCAGGCTCTCTAGACGGTATCTGTGGCAGGAACGGAATGATTTCATCTAAAACCAGCCACTTGTCCAAATGCTCCAAAATCTTGCCCAAACAAAGCAGACAGTTCACTCGAACTGAAATGTAATTAGTATGCATACACAGCTTCTTTATCCGCGGGAGAAGAGCATTCTTCATAGCTGGGTAATCTATCAGAGATGCAAAAGTCGGAAGCACAGATAAACATAGTTCCTGGATTTGCTGAGCGTCTGATTCTAACGCTCTGTACAGCATTGGTAAAATTGCCGTTTTGACCTCTTCTGGTGGCGTTAATTTCAGCAGCAACTCCATTTTCTGCATAAATATCAGCAATATTTGTATAGGGTCTTGGATCGTCATAACAGGTTTCAGGATCGGCAGGATGAACTTGACATATTCCTCTTTGGAAGAGTGCTCGGCGATCAGCAAGACGTTTGGCAGGACGAACGGTATCATTGGAGGGTTGACGAACTCTTTGGCGAGACAAGGCAGTATTCTATAGATGCAGACGCGATGGGGCATTTTCTGTATGATTTGTGGCAGGCCCTTGTAAAATTGGGATTTTTGTAGGTTGTCCCATTGGAATAAGGAGTCTAAATAGTTCAGGGTTTTGACTCCAACATCTTCGAAATACGGTATCTGGAAATTCAAAACGTGTTAGTTGATGTTCAATCAATCAATCAGCCTATTGCAGTCCACTGCTGAACGTGTGCCTCCCCAAGGGCTCGCCAAAGCGCACGATCACCCGCTTTCCTCATTCAGCCACCACCAGCGACCTTCCTCAGGTCATCACACTAATATTATA
This sequence comes from Carpatolechia fugitivella, assembly GCA_951230895.1. NCBI lineage: Eukaryota > Metazoa > Arthropoda > Insecta > Lepidoptera > Gelechiidae > Carpatolechia > Carpatolechia fugitivella. The sequence continues at coordinate 1,722,346 of OX579659.1, read as the reverse complement.
AATGTGAAAATATATTTGGATGTTTGTTCCGCTTTCACGCCTAAACTACTGGACGGATTTGGACGAAATTTGGAATGCAAACAGTTTGTAACCTGGATTAACACATAGGATACTTTTTACCGGGAAAAGTCTTATTCCCACGGGAAAATCATACATAGCGCAAGCGTAGCCGCGGGTGGACTGCTGTACTTATTATTTTTTAAAAGCTCATGCCAAACAGAGAGCAAAGAGAAGCGGTGGTGGCCGTTTTATACAACCGCGGATTCTAGTTAAATTTTAACACAAGTGCGTAATTTATGATACCGACCTACCACATAAGAGTTTTGTGCCACGTAGAGGTACTTGATAACTATCAGGGGCACTAAGAAATGCAAAGATCGGAATTCGTAGGTTATATACTGAATCTTAACCCAACAATGTTGCTAAACGTGGTTCTCTTGGCAAAATATAGCTGTACTCAACCCTTTAACTGAGTGTGATCGTTCGATCTTGTGCTTACATAGTTAAGACGGATTGAGTGGAAATAGTTCGAAAGGATTACCATAGATGTCGCTAAGCACGCTGTAACGTGCCTAGTGGTTGCCTATTGTGGTGACGTCATGATTTCATAGAAAACAACCAAGGACGAATTTCGGCGCTGCCACTATGCTCTCCGTGGTGTAGTTGGTAAGCACGTTGGCTGCGTATAGGCCGAAGGTCGTGGATTCAAGTCCCGCCGGAAGGTATACGTTTTTGGTCGTTATCTATTAATCTAAAATATTTATACGAGTGTGACTTTATTTATGTAATGTACCTTTAAAAACTGGTGTGGATCCGGTCGAAGCTCTGGCGTAGCGTTCAACATCAGCTTAACGTAATCTTTTAATCCATCTGCGACGCAGTGCAACCTGCTTTGTGGCAAATTCCTCATTTCATTAGCAAACCGTTTGTATTTGTAGAAATCATTGCCGACATTAGACAGAGTCTGATGACCGGTGCTGTGCAATGCATAAATCAACATTCCTAGAGAATAGATATCGCTCGCCTGGGAATGAGTCGCCGATAGAATATACTCAGGAGCTAGATAGTCCAGCATTGGTTGGGTTAAGTGATGCATAGCTTGGCAGTATTCCACAAACGGCCAATACGGAGCGGACCCAGACGGACTTTGATTAGCAAGACAGTGATCAAAGCCGAATATCTTCCAAGCTCCTTGCTGATTCACTATGATCGATTCCGGGCAAATATTGCGATGGAGGAGTTTAACGTCATTGTGAAGAAAGTTTAAACCCTCAGCAACTTGCATTAAGCCATACTTTATTTCTACTTCAAATAGCTTGTAGTTTTCTAAGTGCTCAGGGACGGGATGGAGATTATCTGTCTTGCCTAATACGTTAGCTAAACTGGCGAATACCGGTTCTGTGGCGAATGCTAAGCTGTCCCGACTTTCTTCGAGGCTGTGCTGCACTGTGAGGACTTGAGGGTGCCGAAGTTTTGTGAGCTGGACCACGCCCCGTTTAAAAGTCTCCAACATGATATCTTTGTCTGCTTTGGGCCATTTGTCATCGAAATATTTCTTTTCGAAAACGAATATCGATGCTTCTTGCTTGGTGGACTTTTTGTAGCCTTTGTACACTTTCCATAGTAAACCTGAAAGTGTGGTCTAGTATTATGTAGTCTATCTTTCATTATACATATGAGTATATTCAATACCTAAAGTTTATTTTTTATATTCATTGAAAACAACATGTTACAAAAAATACCAAAAAAAAAAATTTTTACCAAAGGCATTTAATTAAATATTCCCATCTCTAGTAGATGTACTTACTTTTAAGTAAGTGTTTTCGAACAAAACATTTTATTTTTGCCTTAATTATCTTGTTTACGTATTTACAAACATGAATATTATTTTGAAATATTTAGTTTATTATTTCATTAATTTATTAACAATTATTTAACAAATCCTTTTTTATTTATGATTATTATATTTTAATAGGCGAGGTTGAGTCACTTTTATAAGTGGAATCATATTGTGTACTCTAGTGGTAGTGCCTATATTTAATCTTTTTGTTATTATTATAAAACTCTTTGTAAATTTCTATCCTTTTAGATAAAAGTCCCATAGGTACTTAATCCATAAATGCAAAAACCAAGCTAAAATTATAGTTTTTAGAAAATAAATAAGTAGGTTTCAAAGTTTAGATATGATTATGACTCCACTTATTCCATAATCATACTTAACAAATAAACAGGAAATGGAAAAATATAAAAGAATAAAAGAAAATATAGGTATTGGCCGAAATATATACTTAACATTGCAAGTGTATAATATTGTATTTAAGAAGAAATAATTACACAAGCAATATTTAGCAGCAAAATTCAGTGCGCATTTTTTATTTTTTAAGTATTTTGATTTTAGAAAACAATATTATATGTGGGGACATCTCACACACAGCCAAAGCTTGTACTATGGGTATTAGGCAGCTGATATACATTACTTAAATAGATAAATACAGACTAGGCAAACTCAAGTGCTCATAACACGAATATTTGCCCTGGGCAGGATTCGAACCCATGATCCTGTGCTTCGTAGTCAGGTGTACTACCAATTAGGCTATGGGGCCATCATAAAGGGGTTGAAATTATTAAAATGTTCTGTGAATTAAATATAAATTAACAATCCATGATAATTTGGGGAACTAACAAAGAAAAAAACACTATGACCAAACAAATTTTGTAAATTTTAAATTTCTAAAATATCATAATTACGAGCATATTTCTTATTATTATCAATTAGATAACAATCTAAAATATCCTTTCGAACCTATAAAAAAATATTTAATATTTTTATATATATTTAAATAAAACCAACTTGCCATGATATCTCTTAATTTAACTCGCACAAATTTTGTATTTATTTTATCATCTTCAATCTTCCATAGGTTTTAATAAACAAACAAATGAATCATAGATATTATTTGATAGGTGACTTAATCAAAATAAACTTTTAAATCTGAAGATACTTATTAGTTAGTATTACCAACAATTTTACTAAGTAGGTGGTACCTGCATAGCTATTGTAAGTTTAGTTTTTTCAGCTCATAAAAAGTTTTCATCAACCTTGACCCAGCAAGTTGAACCTAAGATAAGTTCTGTTAGATAGATTATGAGGCTGTGATACTAATTCACATCTCTAGTAGCCTCTAGCAGCCGTAAACATAGATCTTTTTGTTGATTGTACCTGGCCCAGCAGTTGCGATCAATTGCGTTGCTTCAAACTCGCGAGTAACAGGATTTCCCGGCAATACTCCTGACAACTGCGAAACTGTGTTGCTGACCGATGAATAGAACTTGTTGAACACCTCCATCTTGATGAATAACACTTAACTTTTTGGAATTGCGAAAACAAAAATCATTACAAGGACCAAGACTTTTGTACGGCCATGTTATGTCAATTTGACATTTAAAATTTCGTTTATAAATAGGTAGGTGTGGTCTTTGGATTTGAACGAAGAACTAAACAGGACCATAACAATATTGTGACAGGACCATAGAAGGACCCGATCGACCCCGGTGTGCGCTTTTTTACCATGTCCTGCACCCTTGGAGAAGCGCCTGCTGAGAACCTATACATGCAGCAGTGCAGCACACATCACAGCACACTTACTTCATAAACGCTCTGCAAAGTGTCAATCAGTCAATCAAACTGAGAGTGGGTTTCATAACGTGCAATATCACTCGGAGTGATAGTCTTTTTCACGTTTTCTTGAGTCAAATCTTATGAGTGCAAGTGAAGTAATAGCTCTTACCTGTTTAGGAACGGGCTCTGACTGACGTCACTGATCTCGCTCGTCTCTCTCGACTGGCAAAATAAATAAAATAGTTTCTTGAAAAAAGCGCGGGAAACGTTGTTCTTGGCGGACGAATTTTTTTGGCTTGTGAATATTTATTAACGTTAATTAATGAGGTTAATTCGGTTTCCGGAAGGATTTTTAGTTATTTAATCTATATTATAATTGTGATTAGTTTTAGTTTTTGTATATATTATTTTGTAATATTTTAGTGTAAATATCTCAACCATTGGTAAGTTTTTACCTCGTTTCTTTCTATGATGATGCCTCCGCGTGATCTCGGAGGAACGGATCCTGGTGGGACAAACTTTTTATCCCCCCAAAGCAGGGGTTCATCCGTTGGTTATAATGTAACAATAGATAATGAGTATAAAAATGATAAAATGGAAACTGATGGTTCAGCTACGGATTGTTCATCAAATGAAGTTGCATCAAAACCAAATTATCGTAAACGCGTTTCTTCACGACTCGTCTGCAAAACATGCAACAAAAAACGTAGTAGAACTCGCAAAGGTAAGGAATTACATGAGAGTGACTGTCGATGCCTTGAAGAAGTCTTTCAAGGTTCATCGGAAGCGAATAATGTATGTTTTACTCACCCTAGGCCGAAACATGATAATGAAAGTGTTACAAATATAACAAATTTAGAAACTCGAACAAAAAAAATGCCACAACAGCCCTCACCTGCTAGACTTACTTATCAGCCTTCTGACTGTTCGCCATTGCAAAGGGTTCAACAAACTTCTAACGATGGCATTACTCTTCACCCTATATCTTTTGGAAAATTTCTCAAAAATAATAAATTCAATAATATTATAAATGGCAGTTTGAAGCGGATCGGGAGAAACAAAGTCTCATTAGCTTTCTCACATTACCAGATGCAAACGATTTCATTAACAGCCCATTGCTAGAAACAGGCAATTATAAAAGCTTCATTCCATCATTCAATGTGACCGTGTGGAGTCACTACTAGTTCCAGTAATTTAAGAAAATCAATTTATATATTTCGTATCACAGATTGAAATAGGATAAAATTATTTGATTTACTAAGACAATACAAAACAAATGGACGTAAATAATAATAATAATTTAAAATAATAATATTAATCTCGCCACTAAAAATACACACACACGCGCATACATACATGTACACACACTTACACACACGCATCCATACACACACTAACACACAATTGCTACATTTCATCTACAAACACATATATATATCGCACTCCTCCTTGTATGTATCCATCCAAATCCCTCCCTTAATATATATACACTATAATATATTAATATTTTTTATTTTCCTTTTATTCTTTAATCTAATGTGTACCTATAGTGTCACGGAAGTGAAGAGCGGAGTTCTTCTGTCACAGGCACCATATTAAAGTGCTTAAAAGAAGGCTCCCAATGACTTGTTTATAAGAAATTATGGGATCAATAAAGTTTTTTTTTTTTGTATTTTGTATTTTTTGTATTTTTTGTGACCCGTATGGGTATTGTACGTGGCGTCCCGGCCGATTGGTCAGAGGATGAAGTTAAAGAAAACATTGGTGTCCCAATTGGCTGTGGCCCCATATTGAAAGTAAGACGTCTGAAAAAGAAGGTAATTAATAATGACATTTCTGAACTCAAATCTACCGAATCAGTGGTGATCACATTTGATTACCTAAACGCGTATTTCTTTGTTATACTGCTTTATCTGTAGATTTGTACATATTTCCTACAATCCAATGCTACAGGTGCTGTAGGTTTGGTCACGTTAAAGATCTGTGTAGAGCCAAAAATCCAAGATGTTTTAAGTGCGGTCAAGACACACATGAAGGTATAAATTGCTCTGTAAATGAAGAGGATTCTTGTTGCTCCTTATGCAAAGGTTATCATTTTGCTAATAGTAAAAGATGTCTTGAATATGAAAGGCAAAAAGCTATTAAAGAGACGATGGCTAAAAGCTGCCTTTCATTTCAAGATGCCTCTAAACAACATGCACCGGTAAAGATGTCTTATGCAGATGCATTGCTGACTAATTCTGCTACAAATTCCTTTTCAAAAACCCCACAGAACGTTTCTAACGAAAAACAATATACAAACATTTCATTTTAAAAAACAGTTTTTTTGAAACCCCGTTCCCCTCATATTAGTGCCTCTAAAGGGTATGACGTGGCCACTTATAATGCGTTAATCAAAGATAATAATATGCCTACTCCTGCTGATGGATGCGCATTAAATTTTAAAATTGACAATAACGAAACATTCAATTCTTCCGTGAAGGAACTTATTATTGCCCTCATCAGCATTTTAAATTTAAATATAACCTCACCGTCCAACGCTGCTACTAATTCTGAATCAATTGCTAAATTAATTAATATTAATAATGGACAGTCTGTAAATTTAGGTATAATCAGAGATGACCAGAATAATAATATCACTGTTAATCATTTAAGATATAGTAAATGGAATAATTATCATAATATATTCACTGACGCCTCTAAACATTCAGCATGTGGTCATGTTGGTGTAGGGATTTATCATTCCCAATACAAAACATTTCAACAAGTAAAGCTCCCTCCGGAATCATCGGTATTCACTGATGAATGTTTTGGATTGTATAAAGCTGTAGAATATATTCGTATAGCACAGCTCCAAAAGAGTGTTATCTTCACTGATTCAATGAGTTCTTTACAAGCTTTAGTCAAATTTCCTTTTAATTTTAGTTGTTTTCCCCATAATATTGAAAATTCGTCAGATATTATACGAATGCTTCAAACGCGGGGTTTTGATTTCTTTTGCATGGATACCAGGGCACAGTGGTATCAATGGTAATATTAAGGGTGATAGTCTGGCAAATGAGGCTGCTGTGTGTGGTGACATGCATCCATACATGAACTTTTGTCATGGTTTGGCCTGTCTGCCCACATTTGACCTTCGGAACTCCTGGGGCCAAATGTGGCCGGAGAGTATTCAAATAAAGGGCAAATTTTACGCGAAAATTCAACCATGTATACCTTCCAAGCTATGGTTTTCGAAACTAAGGCTTGGTAAGCGAGCCACTAGTGTTATTATTCGCATGAGACTGGGACATTCTTGTACACCGCATCATCTCGCATCCCGCATGCATCTCGCCAGGATCAACATAGCTCGTGATGAGCTGTGCGAGTGCGGCGAGGTTGGTGATTTAAATCATATATTTTTTGCATGTCCCTCACTCGATTATATTTCCTTCTTTAACGACTTATTGTTCTTCAAAGTTCCTTTTCCTACATCAGTTCCCATTCTGCTGGCTACCAACGATGCTGATATACATAAGTCTATAAGTAGTTTTATACTTGTTAATAATATTCGTATATAATATTTACTCTTTTTAACCGACTTCAAAAAAGGAGGAGGTTCTCAATTCGTCTGTATTTTTTTTTATTTATCTTTTATCTACTGACATATTACGTAATTATTTTCTTCCTCTTACTTACCTTTGTTACCTATTATATAATAAATAATAATAAATAAATCTTTATTTCTTTGAAACAGTTTCCTTAAAAATAGTCGATTGGAACCTCCTTTTAAGCTTTTGCGGCCTGTATCAGGAGATTCCACTCTTCCTATGATAGAAATGAAATGAATATTAAACTAAACTAAAGATTTAAATTTAAAACAAAAACGTAATAGCACTATGATGCGGGTGTGTGTGTGGGGCAGTGGTGTGTGTGTGTGTGTGTGTGTGTGTGTGTGTGCGCGTGTTTGTGTGTGTGTTTGGTTGGGTATTCGTGTGTGTATGTATACATGTTATTTAATCCGTCGTTGTAATAACAACTCAGTCACTTCATAAGATTTAGGTTGGAGCCACTCAGTCAATAATTTCTTACATTTGCTATATTTTTTATTATACAAAAATATGTTTTTATTTATACAATTATATAAGAAAGGGGAACGTGTAGGATATTGATTTGCCGCAAATACTGTTTTGGTTTTGGATGTGGTTTTAACTATTAAATCTTTTCTTCTCTTTTTCATAATATCAGGGTTGAAGGGTATTGAACTATGGACTTTTTTAATACGGTGTTAAGGATGTATAGTTTCCTTACAGACAGGAGGTTGGAAAGACGGTACAAGCTTTCAGTAGAAAAACGCATCTTCTTAAAGTACATGACCTATAATATATTTCCTGTAATCTTTTCTTAATCTTTCTAATCCAAATTCCGATCCTTATTATAATTTAATCTTTTTAATAATCGTTTCCTCGTTTTTATGTCTGTGGCGATGTGCAAACCGCACACCATGCCAAAGGAAAAAAAAAAAAAGTTTTTTTTTTTTTTTGTTATGGCACTAGATTAACTTTGTGCCAGTGTCAAGTTTAGGAAACTAAACGCGCTTAAATAATTTCAACGGAATAATTTGGAAAAGACAGGACAGGGTAGAGGTAAGATCAAGTAAATAAATAAGTAGATAAATATCTATAAAGGGAATATATAAATGGTTATATTTTAATATTATTGCATAAAATAAATGAAGATAGTACATTACAATAAACAAAAGGATTCATAATGAGACAGGACATACGTGTAGGAAAAGGGACTTTGAGAGACTGGAGGGACAGGAAAAAAGAAGAACGGTCATAGCGAGGACAGGCGAAAAATATGTGATCCAAATCACCTACATCCAATCCACATTCACAAATGTCAGTATTTACAATATGAAGGCGCGCCAAATGGGAAGGAGTACATACATGGCCTAATCGCATTCGAGATATAATAGAAGTTATCAATTTAGTGCACTTTACTCTCGAAAACCATGGTTTTACTGGAATAGTTGGTTGAATCTTATAATATGATTTTCCCTTTAATTGGCCACTATCCGCCCAAAGGCTATTCCAGGAATCCTGAAGATAAACCTTAGGCAGTGTAACCAAATCGTGGGAATACATTTTATATGGATACATGTCACCATCCTGCATAGCTTCTTTAGCCAATACATCGGCTTTTTCATTACCCCTGATTCCACAATGACTGGGAACCCAAGCAAACACAACAGAGAGTCCCTTAGACGTACACAAATGCAATCTATTACGAATATCAATTATAATTGGATAAATAGGTTTTAACTTAAATGGGAATTTAGTAATCGTCTGGAGAGCGCTTTTTGAGTCTGAAAATATTACTGTTTTCTTTAACTTCATCAGTAAAATTAACTCTAATGCTTTAAGAATAGCAAAACATTCTCCAGTAAAAACTGAAGAAATTGGAGGAAGCTTGATTTTTTGCACTAGTTTAAGCTGAGCATAATAAACACCCACGCCAACATAATCAGCTGAAGGTGATTTCGACGCATCTGTAAAAATGTGGTTAAAGTCGTACCAATTTTCCTCATCCACACTTGCAATAAAACTAATATTACCCTCAACGTCATGCTTACTCAAGCCAATGTCAAAACGTACATCCGGTAACATAATCAAGGAATCAAATTGGGATTCAAATAACGGTAAAGAAGGCGTGCGATATAAGCAAGTTTGTATGGATAGAAATTTGCGATAGCTTTTAATTATACAAGGAATGGGTTTATGACGCCAGTAATTAGATGAGTTAATACATTCAAGTAATTTTCGTAGTTTTGAATGAAGTGGATGATTACTAAATTGAACAGATTTAAATAGAAAACGATCACTTAAAAATTGACGTCTTAATTTCAACGGTGGCTCACAGCACTCTACCTGTAATGCGTTTATTGGACTAGAACGCATTGCACCCAAAATGATACGTAGAGCTTTAGACTGTATAGCATCAAGTTTATTTAAGCCTAACAAACTACCACCTTCCAACAAAAATGTGCCATAATCTAATACAGATCTAACTAGTGCATTATATAAAAGCTTCAATGAAAATGGATGTGCCCCCCACCATACTCCTGAGAGACATCGCATCATATTAAGTATTTTTTCGCATTTAGTAACTACGTGTTCATAATGATGAACACCTGAAAGTTTACTGTCTAAAATAACACCGAGAAATTTTGCATAACTCACAACAGGTAATGTTTGACTATTATAAATGACATTTACTGGAGGGATTATACGTTTTCTAGAAAATACTACAATTTGACTTTTAGCAGTAGACAACTCCAGACCATTATTATTTAACCATGTCTTTAAAGTTACAAGAGAACTAGTTAATGTAGAGCAAGCATGATCAATAGAGCTATCCACAGCATACAAAAGTAAGTCATCAGCGTATTGTAAGATATTTATCCGATCAGCAAATAACGGCTCAAGATCATGAGTGTAAATATTGTATAAAATCGGACTAAGCACCGAACCTTGAGGCAGACCTTTAAAAACGTTACGGGTGTATTTTGTGGTGTTATTAACAACTAAGGATATGGATCTTACCGAAAGGATGTTAATAATAAAGTCAACAAGCAAACATGGTACATTTAATTCAATCAACTTGCGTTTAAGAATAGGAATAACAACATTGTCATATGCAGAGGATATATCCAAAAAAGCTGCTACAACTGATTCATTAAATGAAAATGCAAGTCGAATGTCGGTTGTAAGTATACTTAAGTTATCCATTGTACTCCTAGCCTTACGAAAACCGTACTGGGTTTTGGATAACAGTTGGTTGTGCTCAACATGCCATTCCAGTCTATTCTTTACTAAATGTTCAGCAAGTTTTGAGAAAACAATTGAAAGGGCTATGGGTCTAAACGAAGCCGCTTCATTTTGGGGCTTAAGAGGTTTTTTGATTGGCACGATCTCTTGTGACTTCCAAGAAGAAGGGATATTACCAGATAACATAATGGAATTAATTATGTCTAGAAAGTAGTTCAGAGCATTATCACTAAGGTGGGTTATAAATGAGTAAGGAATGCCATCTTCACCAGGCGAAGAATCTCTCACACTTGAAAGAACGCCTTTTAATTCATTCAAGGTGAAAGGAGCAGCTAGAGGAGTTAAATCATTTAGTAGAGAAAGTGATGGAGTAAAGAAAATGTCTTTTTCTGGAACAGTGGGAGGGGCTAATTTGTCTAAGAAGTCATTGATTACTGTAGGAGGTATTGGAAGGTAAGAAGACGTGTCATTGAACGCAGATCTAAAACGTTTTATGTTTTTCCATACTTCGGAAGGACATGAACTAGGAGAGAGAGAAGCACAGAATGCTCTCCAACCATCCTGTTTCTTATCTTTAAGGATTTTTTTCGTAGACCTGATAACATCGTTAAGACTAGCCAAATTATCATCTGTCATATTTTCAGCATACAATTTTTCAGCCTCTTTCCTTCTTTTCACAGCTACTGTACAATCCCTGTCCCACCATGGTGGGAAAGGAATTTTGTCAGATTTACTACTTTTGACCGGAAACGTTTGATTAGCTGATTCTATCAAAAGATTCGCTAACGCTGTAGAAGAATCTGTTTCACCTCCACGAATTATTTCCGGAAGATCTACAATCTTGCTTTCAACCAGATCCTTAAATGTTAACCAGTCAGCATTACTTAGTTGATATTTTAAACGAGGTGTTCGTGTATGTAAAGGTGGATATCGCAAAGAAGAAGAGATAATTAGTGGAAAATGATCACTCCCAAAAGTAGTAGAATATGGAGACCAAGAAAAAGAGGAGGCTAAGTTAGGAGTACAAATAGATAAGTCAACTGCACTAACATTTTCATTAGGTTTAGTGCGTCGAGTAGGGGCGCCCGTATTCAATAAACATAAGTTATTTGTATTTAATATTTCTAACATTCGTTCACCTTCAGAATTTGTAATACTACTACCCCACATCTGATGGTGACAGTTAAAATCACCCAAAACTAAAAATGGTCTTGTAAACGTAGCAAACAGATTATTTACTTCATTAAGAGCTTCTGACGTAGAGCGTGAAACATAAATAGAAATTATCGACATATTATTTACTTGGATTCCGACTATACTAATTAAATCACTAATTGAATTAGGAGAAAATGTTATACGGGAGTAGAGATGGGCGGTGGGTTAAAACCCAAACCACCTGACCAGGTAAAAACCCGGTGATTTGGGTTTTAACCCGGTTTTTACCTATAACAACCCATTTTTGTGGGTGTTTATTATAATAATTGATGATAAAATAAAAATAAAAACTTTATTGTATATCTTGATGAAAATACCCTGTTTATATGCAATATGCGCAACTTCAATAATGTGGAAAGCCCAAAGTAGCAGCCAATTATTTTGTTTATGAGACAATTTCTATGAAACTTTGTTTAGAATTTGTTTGTATTTGTATATTCTAGCGTAAAGCATTTTACTAAGTTTAAGAAAACCTACATGCGTAAAAGATATTGATGTATATCAGCGCTCCAGCCGCTTGACTCACATCGACTCAAATAAGTTCGCCCGAATAAACATTTTTAAAATAAAACAGTAGAAATCTGTAAAATGTCGCCATCTTTTAATGCTCAAGGTGCATGAAAGGAGCCTCCCCGAGCGACGTACCGCTACCGCTACTCGGTAGTACGTCTGGCGCACCCTGGGCAACAGTCTAGCGAATTCTATTTCTAGCTGACTGGCGAATCCTTTCCCCACGATGGCGAATCAAAATCAACCATACAGTCCAGTGTTAAAGCCGGCACTGTATATAGTCTCGATTAACATCGAGGGTTTCTCGAAAGACAAATCAGAACTCTTATCTGAACTCTGTCGCAAGACACACTGCGATGTACTGTGTGTACAAGAAACCCATCGAGATGAAACACAATGCCGACCACACGTAGCTGGACTCACTCTTATCTCTGAGACTTAACACCCGAAACACGGTAACGCAGTGTTTGTTACTCCCGGAGTAAGAGTAAAATCCTCTGAATGTTCGACCCAGAATGACATCGAGGTGATTACCTTGGACCTCGACCACTGCTCTGTTACCTCTGTTTATAAGCCCCCCGGGACGCCTTTCCGGTTCTCCCCTCTCTCAAACTTTGACGATCAGCAACGGGTGAAAATTGTAATCGGTGATTTTAACAGTCATAATCCACTCTGGGGCTACAATGACCTTGACGACTGTGGTCAAGCGGTCGAGACATGGGCTGAATCTAACAATTTGACTCTTGTTCATGACCCAAAACAACCGGCTTCCTTTAATAGTGGCCGATGGAAGAGGAGATACAACCCAGATCTAATCTTCACCAGTTCAGACATAAGTTCTCAGTGCGTTAAGACCGTATGCCCACCTATTCCTCGCACTCAACATAGGCCCATTATGTGCGAGATTAGCCCAGTCGTCCGTCCTCTACAGGTCCCCCTTAAACGCCGATTTAATTACTCCAAGGCAAATTGGGAGCAGTACGCAAAGTCAGTCGACGACGCCCTCTTGAATGTACCACCATCCCCTCGAGAATATGATCGGTTTGCTGACATAGTCTCTGAGGTGTCTCGTCACTGTATCCCCAGAGGATGCCGTACCTCCTACATCCCAGGATTATCGAAGGAGTCGGGGGAACTGTTAATGGGATACGAGACTTTGTATTGCGGTGATCCCTTTTCCGAGGAGACTACACGAGTCGGGGAAGAGTTACTGTCGCGGATTGATGAAAGTCAGCGGGACAGGTGGATTGATACTGTAAACAACATCAACATGACGCATAATAGTAAAAGGGCATGGAAAACAAGGGCATGGAAAACAAGGGCATGGAAAACAAGGGCATGGAAAACAAGGGCATGGTGACATCATCACCGCCATTAAATCCCTTAAGTGCGGGAAAGCCTCCGGAGTTGACAACATCTCTATGGAGCAAATTAAACACCTTGGCCCCGTCGCATTATCATGGCTGCTACAAATGTTCAACAAGTGTCTGGAATCTGCCCTAATACCAAGACTCTGGAGAAAATCGAAGGTCACAGCTATACCAAAGCCAGGAAAACCAGCAGATAACCCCAAAAATTTTCGGCCCATTTCACTCCTGTGCCATACTTATAAATTATTTGAGCGGTTGCTGCTGGTACGCCTCACTAGCTTTGTTGACCCGAAATTGATATACCAACGACCAGCCGTCCAGTCCAAATACCTCCCGCTTTGTGTATGCTGATGATCTTGCTCTCACTTCTCAAGCGACCAGTTTCGAAGAGGTTGAGGCCAATCTGACGGTAGCTCTCAAGAACCTGAGTTGCTACTACGCAGAGAATTCCCTTAAGCCCAATCCGTCTAAAACTGAGTCATGCGTATTTCACCTTCGCAATGCACAGGCGGGTCGAAAGCTCAAAATCACGTGGCGTGGGGTGCCTATTTCCCACAATAACTCCCCCAAATACCTCGGCGTGCTGTTGGATAGGTCTCTTACCTTCCGAAAGAACTGTGAGAGTGTGAAAAGGAAGGTGCATGCTCGAAACAATCTAGTGCGGCGCCTTACCACCACTAAATGGGGAGCCACACCACAAGTTCTGCGGACTACTGGTTTGGCGCTTGCCTTTTCAGCTGGCGAATTTGCATGCCCAGTATGGGACCGCTCTGCTCATGCCAAGCTAGTGGACACAGCCTTAAACGAAACTTGCCGGATCATTACTGATTGCCTGAAACCGACGCCGGTTAAGTTGCTGTTTCCATTAGCTGGCATAGCGCCTCCAGATGTCCGCAGAGCAGTTGCAAGCTCCCTTGATAGGCGTAAAATGGACGACGACACTCGGCACCCACTGAGTGGCTATAAACCAGTGCCACAACGGCTGAAAAGCCGAAAAAGTTTTATAAAGAGCGTCGAACCACTGACCAACGACCCGCCACAAGCAAAATGCAACCTCTGGCGCCGCGGAGTCTCCCTTCCTAGCCCCTTTGTCACGCCATCTGAGAATCTCCCACCCGGACATCAGTTGTCGTGGCCGATCTGGAAGTCTTTAAATAGACTTCGGACTCAGATCGGCCGGAGTAAAGATAACATGTCTAGGTGGGGATTTTCCGATAATACTGACATAAACTGTGTGTGCGGAGAAGTACAGACGATGGCCCACCTGACATCATGTCCTGCGTGCCCTGCCACCTGCACGCAGCAAGATTTGATGGACGCCACACAATCCGCCGTCCAAGTGGCCACATTCTGGGCTACAACATTATAAAATTCGACTTGCCATCGACTCGCTAAGAAGAAGAATGCTCAAGTTCTAACGGGATGATCAAAAGAAGTTGTAATTACAGTTAGCTAGCACTACACTCACTCATACCTACACTGCATGCGAACGTGGCAAGTACAAAGGTAGGAGCTAGCGCGCACGGGCGACAAAAGTCACGGTGACAGTATACTAAATGATGGAAGCTGCCTGATATTACGATTGGCCTAGGACATGTTATAACACTGTGTATAGTTTAATCGAAGTTGACCCAAGAAACGAAAACGTTTGCTGCCATCTCGGATATTGATATTTTAAACATAATTGGTACTGTTGTTTCTCTCGTTTCTAAACATAGTACCCTAAACCATGGTTCATGACTTACGAATAATAATTTTATCGCCATCTTTTTTTTATGTTTCTTATTCAAATACCGAGATTTGCCCTTAAAAACAATATTTTCTGCAGATTTTGTGCTTTACGCCGTTTTATCCATTGCTTTGTTGGTATCTTGCTAAAATAGATGTTCTAAGCCCCTGCATTTACTGGCAAATAAGTGAAAAAATGTCACATATAATGTGCATACGCAAAATCTAATGATATATGGATACCTATATAAATTTTGTTATAAAAATAATAAACACCCGAATTTTCACCCAGTGGGTGGGAATAAATGGGTGTTTATCGGGTAAAAACCCAGCGGTAGGTTTTAACCCGGTGGTTTGCCCATCTCTATACGGGAGAAAGGAACAGAGTTTTTGACTAATATGGCGACACCGCCATATCCATCAAATCTATCTTCACGAACAGAAGTGTATCCAGAAATATTAAATAAATATTGTGGTTTTAACCACGTCTCTGATAGAGCAACTACAATAGGTTTATATTTATTTATCAAGTAAATCAAATCAGTTTTCTTTGGTATTATGCTTCTGCAGTTCCACTGAATTATTGTCGACTCCATTTTTAAAATCATTTAAAGTTATAAGTTTTTTAGAAATAAGGGCAACGTGGGACGGTTTCAATGAATTAGATTGTAACAATGAATCAATAAGCGCAAGAACCGTTTCTAAAACAGAATCATCAGCATACGAATCTTTGTTCATGAATGCACAACCATTTTTGGCCACTGGAGCTTCAAATTCTTTTATTAGATCATTATGGGAAACTCGATCATAGCCAGTTTGAGGTTTGGGCGGTGTGCGAGGCTTTAAAAATACTGTTTTTTTATAAGACGATCGTGTAGAATTTTGGAAGGAGGGCTTGCGAGATTGGAAATTTTGTGATTCAATGCTATTATTATTATTGGATACAACATCTGCATAAGATCTCGAAATAGGTGGGTGAACCTTACTTGCTTCTATGTACGAAACGCAACTTTGCGCCATGGTAACTTTTATATCTTTCTGTCGCCTAAATTCTGGACAAGCTTTATTTATAGCAAAGTGAATGCCTCCACACATCACACAATATGCAGAGTCTTCTTCTTTATTGCAAGACTCGCCAAGATGATCATCACCGCATTTAAAACACTTAGGAACTTTTGAGTGGCATTGCATTTTGGTATGTCCATATCTACAACACCTAAAGCATTGTATAGTCGGGTATATGTATGTCTCCACTGGAAGTGCATTGTAACACATGAAAACTCTTTTTGGTAGAACTTGACCATCAAGGGTGATCACTACAGACTGGGAAGGTTTCCATGTTGTGGTACCGTTAACTTTCACTTTATAATTTAATCTTCTCACTTTTATAATATTTCCACAGCCTATTGGTGCGGAAATATTGGCCCTGACTTCTTCCTCATTCCAGTCTGCAGGGATCCCACGGACTAACCCCATTCGAGTTACGTTAAAAGTAGGTACAAAGGCTTTGAAATTGTGCACTTCTAAAAGGCTGCTCTGCAGAAAATCATTTGCGTCATTATATTTAGAAAATGAAACAGCACAACGATTCCGACCAATTCTTTTTACACTGCCTGGGATAATGTTCTGAAAACGGTTCTTTTTTAGAAAATTACCAAACGAAATGGGATGCAAGATGGTTCCATCATTTGGCGAAGATTCAATCTTTTGCACGTGTATTAAATACGGGGCAGTATCTGTTGCAAGATACGCACTCCGACCTAGCTGGCGAGTCTCCTGTTGTGTAGACTGAGATGACAGATTAGGTGAATTTTGTTTTTTTTCTTGAGTCAATAATGTTTTAGGCTGAGAAGCCTTTTCTTGTGATTGCTGAAAGGATGTTTGGGATTCAGTTAAAGTTGAAACTGGAGTAATTTTCTTCATTAAAATTGTATCATCGTCGCAATTTGACACATTTTCGCACTGACAATAATTACCGGACTGATTGTTATTTTTACTACGTCTGCGTTTTGTACACCCACGGCAAACTTTAATGTACCGTGTGCGTTTTTTCCCTGATTGGCCATTCTCACTTGTTTTAGATGACACAGAACCATCTGTGTCCATTTTACTTAATTCATCATGCGAAACTATAGCAATCGAGCTTCCCACAGGGAGATTCAGGCCAGGCCGAGCCTGACCTGCATCCCCCCGATACAAATCGGGGGGCTCGTTCATACGAGGGGAACTATATTACAATAATGTACAAAGACTTACCCTAATTTCAGCAAATATACACACAAAATGAAATAAATACAATAAATACAAAAATTAACTATACTACCAGACTGTCCTGATCTATTTTACCAGTTAAAAATTAAATTAAAATATCAACACGAAAGAATCAACCGCCTTCTACGAAGTTTCCCGCGCTTTTCTCAAAAATTAGTTTCTTTTTCGTTTTTCCAAAAAAATCCTAGGCGCATTCCGAATCAGACTTTCAGCACTGTCAGCGATCAGAAAAGCAAAAAAAACGTATGAGTTTTGACAGATGACAGTAATTCGGAACTAATGATGTGCCGTTCCCGGTAAATTACTTTTGTGTGGGAATATTCCGGGGAATATTCCCTTGAGAACTTAAACAATGGGAAAGTTGTCGAAATCTTCTGTTTTTTTTTATATATTTATATGTCACAATATTAAGTTTTAGGAGACAAATCACAAGTAATATTTGAATACTTACTAACCTAAGAGATTTCGTATATTCCCAATGTTACCGGGAACAATCACCGGAAATTTCCCACATGCCTGGGAATATTCCCAAAACTCCCAAAAAAATGGGAATATTCCGAGGAATATTCCCAGTGTTTTTAGGAATATTCCCAATGTTTCCGGGAATATTCCCGGGCAGATTCTGAAAGTTTTAACTGTATTTGAATAAGAGAAAAAGAAACAGACGTTAAATTTTGATAGTTTTTATTCATGAGTGTACAAATATGCGTTATCAATATAATCAACAATTAAACATCAATAAAATTTTAGTATTAACAATTTGAAGTATACTATAATTAACAAATCACAGAACGATCAACATGTTTTTCATAAGTTATAGGTATAAAACAAAGCAACTTTTTTAAAATCCGACTACAAAGATCCAGATTTGTTTTTAAATATCAATAAAATTTCAGTATTAACAATTTAAATTATACTAAAATAATTAACAAATCACAGAACGATCAACATGTTTTTCATAAGTTATAGGTATAAAGCAAAGCAACTTTTAAAATCCGACCACAAAGATTCAGATTTATTTTTAACAACGATGTTTGTATGTTTAAATACGTGCACCAAGTTACAAATTAAATAACAGGTTACTAAAAAAGGACGCTTTCATTGTTTGATGACCTTGTTGCCACTCAAATAAAGAGATTCGCAAATAAAGTGTTTTTTAAAGAGGAAGCGAGACAGTTGATCCACATCTTACAGTCAGCAATGAACAGGCAAACATCTACTTGGCTGTATGTAACTAACAAAACGACTAATACCTATAGTACCTATCTGTAATAAAATTACAGTTTTCTATAGTACCAAGCTAAGGCGCGAAAAGAAAAAAAGGCAGACATCATGGGTCATTTCTGTGTCTGGGTATTGAATATTTGTCTATCTTTGACACCCATACTCGTAGTACAGGCCTTGCCTAGTTTTGGATCAGATGACCGTGAGTGAAATCTCTCACTTAAATAAAATAAAATTGTCTATATCAAAAATAATCAATTTTGCAAATTAAATCATACTAACCAAACCAGCCAACCAACCAACCAAACTAAATTAAAACACTAGGTAAAGAAAGAATTCAATATTTATTAAATGTTTCATGTGTAGGGGAATATTCCCGGGAACATTGGAAACTTTTGGTAACTTACCGGGAATATTCCCATAGGGAAAATACTGGGAATGGGAACATTCCCCACGGCACATCTCTATTCGGAACGCGATTACGGGTGCTTTAATCGATTTCAGCGCGTCTCGGAACGCAGGGCCTATCATCTAAGAAAAAATCAGATGACTCTAAGGCCCAAGCAAAGAGGTTATAAGGGCCCAAGCACAGAAACAATGAACCGTATAGTTGTAATTTCATCAATCATCCTCGTTGTATCACCTGTTATTTGGTCCGGCAACAATAATGAAATGGATGACTATCCACCTCTGGGGCCGCTAGTTCAGTGCAATTTTCTTCCACTGGAATTCCTTGAATGTGACGAGCCTTACGACCACAAAGGCAATCACACAGCCAAAGAAGCAGCAGGCCACGGATGTGTAAAGTACGGAGGAGTATATTACGAGGATGTGGAGATTACTAAAGCTCAATGCAAAGTGTTTGATGGCATAGAGTGCCGGGGCATGAAAAGCTTCTTGCGCGATGGCTTTCCCTGCGTCAAGTATTCAGGACACTATTTTACGACTACGCTTATCTATAGCATACTGCTGGGCTTTTTAGGAATGGACCGTTTTTGTCTTGGGCAGACTGGCACTGCGGTTGGAAAGCTGTTGACTCTAGGAGGCCTAGGAATATGGTGGATAGTCGATGTGGTGTTATTGATTACAAATAGATTGCATCCTGAAGATGGCAGTAATTGGAATCCTTATGTTTAGTTTTAAGAGCATTTGAATAAGATCCTTTTAAATATTGTAAGATAAGAAAACCTTATGGTCCTGTTGTGATATTGTAAATAATTATGTTTTAATTTAGAATTTTAAGTAAAATAAATATAATCTTGGAACTTTAGTTTCATTTAATATCTATTTATCCTTATCACACGACGCCTGCTATGCACCTACTATGTAGGTGGAGCATGTTGAGACTGCCGTGCGGGTAAACCCGCCTCATAGGTGCATAATTTCCTAATGTGACTGCGCGTCCCCAATAAATTAAAATGAATGGCTCCGTGTTACTTAGATACCAAGCCTAGCAGGATTCCTTGGTAACCTGTCTTTCTTATATTCCCTCAGACAACACAAATAAGGAAGCACGAGGAAAATCTTGAACTAGCACTAACAAAAAAATGAATCTTTCTATCAAATAAAAAATATTTAAAAATTAGAATGAAGATTTAGATGAAAACCTTAAGTCCACTAGCGGTATTGAAAATATTGCTTTTAGAGGTGGTCCCTCAATCAATTCAGTCCTAAACTACGAATGTCCTAAAAAAGGAAGCTTGAATGAAACAAAAGAAGAAATTAGCATAAACTTTTATTTAAACTTAAGCCACGAGGGCTGAAGCAGTGCTAGACTCATATTTCCAGTTAGGTGGGAGCACACTCTTGGTTTTGTAGTAGCGGGCTAGCCTGTGGATACGGGACTCAACAAGAATCAGACGGAATTTGCTGTCCTTGTCCTTCCTGTTGCGTTCCAAGTGCTTCCTCATGGCAACAGCCTTCTTGATCAGATAGTAGAGGTCCTCTGGTAGGTCAGGAGCAAGACCCATTGCTTTCATGATACGGAGGATCTTTTTGCCAGTGACAAATCTGACTTGGGCAACTCCATGAGAATCCCTAAGCATAACACCTGAAATAAATAATTTAAGGATTCTTTAGCAAGAAAATAAGTATTAGATGATAGCTAGTAGGGATTGTACCCAGGAATTGTCTGGTTGTTTTGTTCATGGGAAATTCAGCTCGAGGTAAGTCGAGACTTCGAGAAGTTGAAATTAAACTTATCACATAGAAAATATATTTTTTTTGAAGAGAAGAAAATGAAAGATTAAGTTAAATGATTAGAAGCAGACTGTCTTTTAATAGAATTAGTAAGCAGGCTTAATTAAAGATAGTTATTTCTTTTCATTGTTAGATCACATAGTGAGCAAGATTTAGTTACGATAAGAAAACTTATTTATGATTGATTTCAGTTACAATATTTGTTTTGAGCTGATTGTTGATTGAGAATTTGTTTTTTATTAAAGATTATGTTGATTTTTACCATTATTAATATACACATTTTAACTAGACTCTTTATAAAACAAAAAATTTAAACATAAATTTATTGTTTTCTTGATAACCCCAGAAGACTCGAGAATTCTCGAGACCCCGAGAACTGAAAAACCTCGAGAAATCCCAAACCCTACTGATGGCACATAATTATTTTTAATAATTGGTATCATTGAAAATTTCACCTATGCAACTCCTCCTCTTTCTCTTAAAGCTTAATTTCATATTGTCCAGTCTGATTGGGCTTGCTCATACACAGTCACATTACTAAGTTTTAAAAGTACTGTTAAGTTATGCATTGCATATGGTAGACCAATTAACGCAGGACCAGTTCTTATGAACATTCTTGGAGAGGTCTTTGTACAGCATTGGATAGCTTTGTGTGATAATGATGAAACTAATGACAAAGCTGAATGGTCAGAAAAAACATTTGTATGCCAACATGAGAATTTGCCCTGCCATACTTGACTTTGGAAATATCTTGATTTATTTTAAGTTATCACTGAAAAATATATTTGGATGTTTAGATGTTTGTTCCTCCTTCACGCTTAAAGTACTCAATGGATATGGATGAAATTTGGAATGGATAGTTTGTAACCTGGATTAACATGATACTTTTTACGGGAAAAAGTCATATTCCCACGAGAAAATCTTATAAATATAATACTGAAGAGCCTGGTAGTAGAATATAAGCTTACTAAATGATCTGATCATACGCACCGATTTGTGAGGGAGTAAGACCCTTCTTGCCGAGTTTGAAAATTTGTTCCTTGACATCATCTGCAGTCAGTTTTAACCATGTGGGTACACTGCGGCGGTACGGCAGTGCCGATTGGGAGATACCCTTACTGGAAACATAAAAAACACACTTAGAACAGTGAAGATGCACGCCATGTGGTGACCATTGACGACGTTTAGGTTAGGATCCTATCGCGCTAAGACCCATCGCGAGTTTTCGGAAAAAACTTATACCTAACATATAAAACACAGTCTACACTATAAAATTATCAAATAAATTACCCAGGTGCGTGCATACGACCCATGGTTGCTGCTTTTTAGGCAAATCGCCGAACTGACAACGACAACAAGGAAAATTGAAAAGATGGTGTCCGGAAGCAGGAATTCCATTTAGTTCGTTTTAGTTTATGGTCATTCATTCAATTTTCACTCTTCCTAGAGATTACAAAAACCGGTATTTTGCCGATAAATAAAAAATAATTGTTTGTTTATGGTTGCGTTCTTTCTTGGTTCATTCAGTAGATCGGATATTTTTTCATACAGCCAAATCAATCAAAACAAATGTCAATTTAGATCACTTTTCTCTTGGATAATTTACAAAATTTTGGTCTAAAATGGCCAATAATTACGGAATATCTGAGGCAGATTATAACCTTGCAAAGGTGCAAGCAGCTCGCCGCTTGGAACTAAGAAAAGAATTCCTGAAACAAAAAACTAACCCATGGAAAGGCGAAGCTGGATATGTCGTACGTATTCTCTTACGTAATTTTGTTATTATGGGTTGGATTTAGAATTATGTTGGTTTCCCCAAAAAACAGCACACCAGTTTACGCTTCCGTAATATTAAAAAAATTACCATACATTCATGTGACTTGTGTGTCTATCTATATCTATCAGTGGCGTAGCGTGCTTGGCGGGGCCCCGTATAAAAAAATTTGTTTGGAAGAGTAAAAATTTCTCTCAAAAGAAATAAAAAAGTTTGCCTAAACTTAAAAGAAATATTTATTCATCATAATTATCTGTCACTTTTTCCGAAATTTTTACAAACAATTCAAATTAAATATTATACTCTCCTTGCCTTTTTTTCGGCAAACTGATCATTAGCTGATGACTTTTTTTCTAAAGTTTCTACCTCTATGGACAATAGTGACAGGTCGACAGGCGTTCCTGTCCCATCGAAGTTTTTAAGTGATTTTTTATCAGTTTTAATTTTGAAAAACTTCTTTTGAACGCATGCTTTACGCGGGAAAAGAAGTTGCTTCTTTTGACTTTTGTAATTTCTGAAATAAAAAAATTGGAAAGTTTTTATTAATTTTTGCTTACGCACATTGGGGGCCTTCGTAGCCCGGGGGCCCCGTATAATTGATATGGCAGATAAGGCGGTAGCTACGCCCCTGATATCTATACAAAGGCATTTAATTAAATATCAGATGTGTCAAAGAACATTCGGACCAGATATGTAATTTTAGGTCAATGCAACAATTTTTACCGCAACGGTTAAAAATGTTTACATAGGTACTACTTGTACAATAACATTCACATTTGAACAGTTAATTTCGAAATAAAAAATACTACAAATAAGAAAAGATTTGTTTGATAATTGTTATGAAATAATAAATTAATGAAATAATGTACTAAATATTCCAAAATAAATATGTAAACAAGATAATTAAGGCAAAAAAAAGTTTTCTAACATAAATTGCTTTAAGTAGGTCTCTTGGCACTAATGGTGTACAAATCAGAGAATATAATGTCTATATTCCCTTCTCTAGTGTTGTTGATGAAAAACAGATCTCGCCAAACTTCTAGTCCGCTCTGAACACAGCACCATTCGCGTCGCAGTAGCAAAATATAGGTAAAAGCGACAACGCGCAATGCGCGAAGCAACTTCAGAGCGGACTAGAAGTTTGGCGCGATCTGTACCTACAATGCAATTAAAATGAGAATAGGACTGAGCGGCCTCAAATTTGTGAAGTCAATCTGTCAAATCAATACAAAATGCTTTGTTATCCCTACTAGATTAGCATGAAGGTAGCTACGAGCCCGGCCTATTCTCATTTTAATCCCATTGTATATGTTTTGATTGTGTATTTACTATTGTTCTAATTCACTTTTGATTTTCAGTTTGACCCAGCCATACAGAAGTTTAACTCCATGAAAGTGACTCAACTTGAACACTTCCCAACTAACACAAGAACTAGCTTATTTGGTTTTGGTGCCATCATCATACCCATGTTGGCATATGGCTACATAATGTGGAACGAACGCAACACTCGCGAACAAAAGATTCGCAAGGGAGAAATCAAGTACAAAGATAGGATGTTCAAGTTGCAATAAAATTATGCATTCATCTACACAATCTAAAGCTATGTAGTTTAAATATAAGTAATAAATTGTTTATTAAACTCTCATTTTGTTTTCTTTCATATTACCTACTTAGTTTATTTAAATGATTTGATGCATTTATATTAAATGTCATTACATATATAAGGTTTAAAATCACACTAATATTATAAATGCGAAAATATATTTGGATGTTTAGATGTTTGTTCCGCTTTCACGCACGCCTAAACTACTGGACGGATTTGGATGAAATTTGGAATAGAGATAGTTTGTACCCTGGATTAACACATAGGATACTTTTTACCGGAAAGTCTTATTCCCATGGAAAAATCTTACATAACGCGGGCGAACCGCTAGTTATAATATAAGTTATGGTTTAAAATAGATCATAATTTTCCAATAAGACCTTTCGGCCGTCTATGTAACTGTTTTTTGTAACCAGTTACTAAAGACGAAAATGTTTTCTTTTTTCGTTACCAAGTTTACAAACTACCCAAAAGTCACATGGGTAAAAAAATTAAAACAAAAATCAATATGTACCTACTTGCAATACTAGACCGAGGTCATGTTTTTGACAGTTTACTGTGTCCAATTGCCGTGACATTTTTGTAAAAATTGAGACTTCACCTTGGAATAATTATAACATTTTCTTTCCTAGACTTTGTAGATTCTATAAATAATTATGGTAGATAAACCCTGCTATTCTCCGCTAGAATGTGATATACTTCAACGGCAGATCGAGAGACGTGCCAAGTACAGGAAAGAATTCTTGAAGAAGAGGTCTGATCCCTGTCAACACTCCAAAGAAGCTGGCTTTGTGGTGTGTATTATCCCCTTCACCGTGTGGGTTGTAAGGTCAACCGACCTCACAGACTCTGGTGTCAGTGTTATAGAGCCGCAAAAGGCCACTGACACGGCTCGTGTAACAACTGCTTCCGGAATAATATTTTTTTCGTAATGTCAGGCGATTCAGCAGGCTGCAACATCCTGATGGAAAGTCCCATATATTTTTGTTTTACAGTGCCTTTGTCTCCACTGGCATTCGAACTTGGAACCTCTCGAATATCGACGGAGGCTGTTATTCCCTAATCTAACCTTACTGCGAAGAGCGATTGTGTTGTGGTCCCCCCCACTCATCAACGGCCCGTTACAGTCCATTTCTGGACTATGAACCTCCTCCAATTTGCCATAATCTCTACGCTTGGCAGGCGGGTTGGAGATCGCAGATTAAAAGGTTACTGTATCAGAGAGCGCTGCTGCCCGTTCCCTGTTCAATGTGTAGACCCTAAGTCGCCTCTTAAGACACCCACGGGAAGAGTAGGGGTTGGTGACAAATGTATTCTACTCTGCCGTCACCATACGGCCACCACTCCCCCACTCACCAAATAACAATGTGACGTGTGTCATCAATCATCAACAGCTCTTATACAACAACGTCCCCACCGAGGGGTTTTAGCCTACCCTGATTTTGGGCGACGTGACGTGTCTGTGGAGCTCTAAACGATACGCTGATCAAGGTGGTTCTGCCCCGGAGCATGACGTGATCTCAAGAGCGAGATGACGCGCTATAAAAATATTTGCACCGAACTTTACTCTCTTGGGCCTAGAGGCAAGTTTCAGCCTGTCATGTCGCCACATCAACAGCACATAACACGTCTCCACTGAGGGGCTCGAGCCTACCCTTCAGGGTACTTAATTAGGGCGAACAGGCCATATTCGATCACGCTGGCCCAGTACTGGTAGGTCAACTTCACACACAACCTTTGAAGGAATTTCTTTGGAGGAATGTGCAGGTTTCCTCATGATGTTTTCCTTCACCATAAGTAGCCTTCGCTTATGTAGCACCAAACCAGAAAAAGACATACTGTACCCAGGTTATTATAGGATGAGCTCAGACAGCTTCAAAATTCTTCATACGACATTCACAACTTTTTTTAATAATATTCAGTTTAAAATAAAATAAATAAAATATGTTTATTTCAGACATTATAAGTCCATACAATTACCTGTTAGTAGAAGTTTAAAAACCATACCTATATAATAGCTAAAAAATAAAGTAACTTCACCTTTTAAAGTTGATAACAACATGTAACAAACAAAATAATTCTATTTGTATTTAACAACAAAAAAATTACATTCTCTACTAACTGGTCAGTTAATTTACCAATGATCTTGTGGTCACTCCAATGAGAGTAGGTACTAGCTAGCGGCAAACTTCTTGAGCAACGACCTTGAATGCGCAGAAACAAAAAATAGGTCTCTTTGGTGGTGCGGTGCGGGACGAGGAGGCGGGGCGCGCTAGTTACCATGGCAACACGCACAGGATTGGTGGTTGGTCAGTTCAGTTGACCCTTGCCTCCCGCACTGCGTCGACGTCGTCTGCACATGCGCAAACTTTCCCCCACCACCTCACGCGATGCTCAAGAAGTTTGCCGCTAGTTTTTATAACTTTTCTTTGCTTTCAGTTCGATGATGCCATGCAAAGGTTTATTTCTATGAAAGTCACCCAACTAGACAACTTTCAGGCGAATACTCGCACGTCGCTCTTTGGAACCTTTGCAATTGTTGTGCCTATGCTGCTGTACGGGTCCCTCATGTATATGCAACGCAGCAAGACAGAAGAAAAAATTAGAGCTGGCGAGGTTAAGTATAAAGACAGAACTCATAAATTAAGATAACTCAATTTTTGTGCCTATCCAAAAACAAGGTTCATATTTTTTACTATTGTCTCAGCCTCAAGTTTTGATTGTTTAAAAGTAAATACTAAGTTCGGTAAAAATATTAATAAAGAGTGAGAATATTCATTTTAAATTATTTGATTTTAAAGTTTATTTTTAAGATCTTCGTGGTTGTCCATCAACGGCCCGTTACAGTCCACTGCTGGACTATGAGCCTCCTCCACTTAAGTGGAGGGTTTTGTCATAATCTCCACGCTTGGCAGGCGCGTTGGAGATCGCAGATTAAAAGGTTACTGTATCAGAGAGCGCTGCTGCCCGTTCCCTGTTATTGAACAATTCCCTAATTCAATGTGTAGTCCCTAAAGGCTGGTTTACCCGTATTAAGTTGTTTAGTAGTTAACTAATTTTTAACTTAATTTTAAGCAACTTAATGCGTGTAAACAGCGAATTTAGTAGTAAGTTGCAAGTTAAAATTTAGTGTGCAAGTAAACAAGTAGATTAGAACTTTTTCTATTTTTCGGGTAAGTTGGTGGGCGTGGCCTGTCACTTGACACGTTTGGAAAGGCGCGATTTAGTTAATTTTAAGTTAAATGCGAAGTGCGAAGTTAAGTGCGAGTGTTTTATTGCACACTAAATTTTAATTTGCAACTTACTACTAAATTCGCCGTTTACACGCATTAAGTTGCTTAAAATTAAGTTAAAATTTAGTTAACTACTAAACAACTTAATACGTGTAAACCAGCCATTACTTAAAATTTAGTAGCTTAAAATTTAGTTGCTACTTGACAACTTAATACGTGTAAACCAGCCATTAGTCGCCTCTTACGACACCCACGGGAAGAGTAGGGGTTGGTGACAAATGTATTCTACTCTGCCGTCACCACATGGCATACGGGGTGGTTGTTCACTACACTAAAATTGTCACAATTTTCGGTTTTGTTACCATGGTTATATTTAATATTGTAATATCCTCGATATTTCGGAACGGTTGCACGCTCCATGGTCACGAGTAGGCTGATTGATTTTAAAGTATTATAGAATTAAAAAAATATATATTTTGCAAAGCAGAGTATTATTTAAACATTTTTACAATTAAATACATGTGCAGCTAGGCATAATTTGACTCGGAATATAAAATTAGTCTTAGCGGTCATCTAAAGACTTGTCCCTTGTCACGACAGAATCTTCGAATTTGACCATGTATGTTGTCCCCTTGTGCCAATGCGCAGTCACTTTAGCAGGCTGAAAAGAAACAATGACAATTATACATTGAAATGTTTTATAGGCAAAAAATTCGAGCGTGGCGAGACATAAAACCAGGTGGCAAGTAAGCGCCATAGATATCGCGCTTATTTAAATAGTCAATATACTAAAAAACAAATATTTGGCTCTTATCATCTTTCCCAGCAGTGAATCCCGAAGGGGGCATCTGGGAATAATATGTCCCCTTCAGCGGAGGAGACAATCCTGAATTATGCTCCACATGTCGGCTGGATCGTTACGTCGCGCCTCGTGACGGTGCACGTCGATTCTAAAGGGGGCACATGCCCAGATTACCAGATGGTAATAAAGGCCTTCTGATAACCTCGAAGAGGGCATCCGGGAATATTATGCCCCCTTCGATGATCAGGAGGGGACAATCCCGAAGGGGCATTTGGGAATAAAGGGAGACCGCTAGGCCTGATTAATACCCAAGGGACCCTAAGCTATGATATCCACCTATTCTCAGTGGTTTATCATGGGTATGCTTTGAGTATTTATTTGATTATCATAGACAGTTTTGGCTTTGCAAATGGTATACATAATTGTAAAATAAAACTATAATTGTAAATAAAAAAGCCTGTAAATCATTATAAAATAAAAAATTGAAGTAAATACTCACAAATCCACTTTTTGTCAGTACAGCCTCTATGATGCCTGCATTAAACGTCGCACAGTTAAGGGACCCTTTGTCCTTTGGGACACTGATGAACTTGTTTACCTGTTGAATATAATAATTATTGCAAAGCAATTTATTTACAACTTAGTACTAACCATGAACAAGATATCCTTGCCCTTTGTATCTGCTAGCTTTGATACGAAAAATGATTTTGTAATTTTTTTTTATTTTGAGTTTTGAATAAGAGTATCTTTTTTGAATTTGATTGCCTATTGCATGATTAAAAAGGGTGTTATATTCTATCCACTAGAATTTTCTTTTAGGTTTTTCTTTTTTCGTTTTTTTACCGTAAAAAGAACAAGTGGTAGCTAATAAGTAGTAGGGTAGGTAAGTTCCTTAAAAAGATCATCCTCTTCAATGTGACGTTAGTGTAACACAAAACCTCTTCTAGGCTTCTAGAGGTTTGCTATTTAGTTAACTTACTACTGTACGCTTACCAATGCATCTTTTTCTATGATATAGTAAGTCCTCTCATCATCATTGGCATGTTCTAATTTATCTGCTTCTTTGCCAAACAGCACCTGGAAAAAATTAAAAATAATTGAGAACAGTTTACACAAATTTGTCTGTACACTGAGACTCTGCCTACCCTGCAAATGAATGAGCATGGTAATATAAACCTATATCATACATATAAACCTATATATTCTTTAATTGAAGAACATTACGGATATGTACAATACAAGAAGGTAGCAACTTATTCCAGGCAACCTTATCATTGTAACTAAATTATGATACAAAAATTATAAACACTAAAAAATTCTTGATGATACCTTCCAGAGAGTAGATTTGACAAACAGCAGCATATTTAATAATTTTATTTCACGTTTACTGTTCCTTTCTCTCACGAAGTACAGGTCTAGAAGCCTAGTGCCCACATCATGGCCTATGTCGGACAGCCTGGAAATAAATAAAAACAGATCAAAGTAAATAAACAATATAAGAGGTATTATTCACAATTTTACTATAGACAGAGGTTAAAATTAGTGTACCTATTTTAAGACCATCCAAAAGGAAGTTACTTTACTACCTAGAGGTTGATTAGTCTAGGTGCACTGAGTTGGGTGGGATCAATCTAAAGAATACAAAATGATAAAATCTATGTTTATGACCACCGTACATACTTGTTTTGTAGCTCCTGTATAGAATGTGATCTATTTTGACAATATTGAACGATTTCTGAAAATAAAAGAGCATAAAATGCCATTGAAACCTCCCCTTTGCCTTTGCTCAGTGGTTTATCAAGAATTGAAGATTTCGACCGACTAGAAGACATCGTGGCACTTTAACTATTTTAGTGAAAAGAAAATATCAGGGTAATTCGTACAATTTAACGTATTTAAGATATTCTTGCTAAAATGGGTAAGAATTCGCGGAACATTGAAGATATCAACAAACGTCAAACAAATGAATGAAATAATGAATTGAACGATTGTAAACGCTAGTTCATTCATTCAGCTGTGACCATAAACAATATTTTTATGAAAAGAAAGGAAGGGTTCATTAGGGGTAGGGTAGGGTAAAGGGTTCCCTGTATTATTAAAAGGTTCTCTGTGGTAAAGGGTTAGTTAGGTGTTGGGTGTCAGCCCCTGCTACACCCAAACACAGGGAAATTACAGTTCACGTTCCTAGTAATCCCCCGATCGTAATCAGCTCAGCTCAGTCAGCCAAAAGACGTCTACTGCTGGACGAAGGCCTCCCCCAAGGATCTTCATAACGTCCGGTCTTGCACTACCCGCGTCCAACGGTTTTCGGCGACCTTCCATAACCATTGGTAATTTTTTTTCACATGGACCTAATGCTTGTGTCGCAAAATCCAATTAATTTGTTTTACTCTTATAAATTAAGGGTACAGGGGAAAAAAACATGTCTAGTCCCAAAAGTAACTTCACGAGATATCGCGTTTTGAAAGTTTGGAACGATGTAATTTAATATGTTATTTTCGTGTATAGGATTTTTGAAAGCGAAATATATAAGATATATTAATACTTGCTTACATATATAATATATATATATAAGTATATATAAGTGTATATATATTATATTATATATTATATTATATGTTGTATATAAGTATTATATATAACACTTTATTGCACAATTAAACACACACACTTAAGGCTAAACGATTCCGAAGCACGCACGCAATCATTTCAAACAATCAGATGATTCAATCTTCAACCAAACTAACCAAACTGGGGAAAGAGATTTTCGTTTGAAAGTGTCTCCATTGAGATTCGAAATCGAAACCTCCACAATGAGAGACGACTTTTCAGCCATGGAGGATCTTCATATCGGATATAAGAATCTCGGAAACGGCTGCAACGATTTCGATGAAATTTAGCACGATTTGATTTGAGGACGATAAATCGATCTAGCTAGGTTTCATTTTTAGCAAAACGGGATTTCCCCGTATTTCAGGTTTAAAAGGAATTGATACGATTTCACCACCATTCTGTCGGGAAACCGTAACTGAACCTATTATACGTACGTAGGTACAAAAATCAGGGTCTTGTAGACGTAGAGGAAAGCTACACATTGTAAAGTAGCCAAGAAGCTAAACACTCGCATTACGAGATAATGTCAAACAAATCATACTTTCAGTGATCAGAAAAGCAAAAAAATGTATGGCTGACAGTGATTCGGAACGCGATTACGGGTAGATTTCAGCGCGTCTCAGAACGCAGGGAAAGTGTGTGTAAAGGGCCGATTATACTACACAATCTATCGGCCACGATCTCAGCTAGGGACTACAAACAAGGAGGTCTAATCGCTGTTAGGCAGCTAGGGTCCCGATATCGTGTGATCGTGGATGCCCGACCGCCCTACCTCCCATCGTGACGATAAATCGGGAGGTGAGATCGTTGCTAGGGAGTTAGTGCGCTCAGTCGCCGCGCGGCGTTCGATGTGGTTAAGTAAGTAAGTATTTTTATTGTCCACTGTGTAAGTACATAAGATCTTATAAATAAACACAATTTGAAACAACAGTGTGCCCATTTCGGACGTACAATATAATATATCAGTATTTTAAATTAGTACCTATTCATATATTTCATGCATATTGTAGGTACGTACGTAAGATTTGGTTGTGTATCAGCGAGTGCGATGTCATCTCCAAAAGAAAAATAAATTTTAATGTATGTGCTAGACATATTGTATAAAGACATGCCGAATTTGTGGAGTAAAAACCACCCTGAATACAAAAACAAATCTCTTCGGTATGACGGATTCCGTGTCCTATTAGAAATTATACTTCAGGTCATGATAAGCATTTCCCGTCGCTAAAAATCTTAGAGTTACAGTTAATCTTTGCTTAGCACTTACACTTTCTCTAAGTAATGTATCTTGTTTTTGAATATATGGTGTCACTAAATTTAAAAGATGATCAAATTGTGCAGAATTCATTCGTACATAATTTCTGAAATCTTCTGGCTCTAAATAGTACAAAATCTTCATGTTGCAGAGTTTATTTCTTAATAGTAGATATTTTTTTACCCAACATCTTCTTTTTTTACGTTTTTCTATATTAACGCCCGCAGTTGCGGCCAGAGCCAGGCCAATTTTTTGGTACTTTGAGAGCACAGGAGCCATCCTTCCCGCACGAGAACCGACTGCAAACTGGGGTAGGGAAGCGATCTAGTGCAGTGTAATCAGAACGCCCTAACTGCCGGCTAGTCGCCCTGCTCGTCGTCCCGATAGATCGTGAAGTCTGATCGCTGCTTTACTTACGAGTAAGATGCTGGCCAGTGCAATGATAGCCCAAAGGACTGTTACGCTTGTCATAATTTTGGTGCTGTTTTGTTACCAGATTATTTGTTCTAGTTTTAGCCTCGTCTTCAATTAATTAAACATGATTAATATGCAAATTAAAGGTCGTCTAGTCTTGACCCATGCAATCGATTGCTTGCTTTATCCGAACTGGCACATGATCTGGTGGACTAATTTAAATTAGGACAAAGTTACTACGCATTATAGTAGGATACTTAAATAATGTAGACTAAACAAATAAAACAGTTGATTAATAACGAAAACTTTACTTTCATACAAAGCATTATAATAACAGCGTAATCGTAGTGTAATAATTTGCTACGAAAGCAGGTCAAACAAGATCTATTGCTTTTTTATTTTTATATTATTGAGTGAATGTAATACAATCTAGAATTTGAATATAGAAATTCAAAGTGCCCTGGGATTTTCATGACTGGAATTTCGATAGCAATAGTAAGCACAAACCCAATGCAACCATATTTGTTACAATTTCATAGACCTTTAATTAAGCCTATATTAAATGGTTCACTTTTGCTTTCATTTTCGATGCTTCATCGATGAAACATCAACAATGAAAAGTCTAATTAGGATGTTTCATCTTTAATCACTGATGAAAGTAAAATCCGTCCGTTCGCTTTCATCGGGCATCGCTCTGTTATCGTTCATTGTTCATCGATGAACGATAAATGAAGCGTGTAAACAGCCGCGGCAGTCATTTATTCATTTGTTTCAGTGCAAATTGTCAGAGTAAGGTGTTTCTTTTTATTTTAAAATACAATGACATGGTTTTGAAATGGTATAATATATGGAAACAATCATAGAATATTTTTAGCACCATGAATGATTTTGGAAATAACGATTCAAAATCAAGTAATTTCAACACACACTACCTGTTGCCGCGGCATCATAAGAAAAATGCTTACACATTTATTCACTTCACATTTTGCGTTTAAACACATGAAGTCGTTCACTGTTCATCATTCACTGCTTTTCATCGAAAATGAATCACTTTGGATGAACCGTCTAATACCGCCGTTATTAATGTTCCTTTCTAGATTAGATTTCCAGTTTTATTTCCTGACCTACTTTCGTGACAAATTATAGTAATATTAAATCAGACATAAGATTCTTATTCACAATATCCAGCCTCAGATCTGAAAATGACCATTATCTCGAGTATGTAACATTTTAATTTCACAGTCATAATCATACCTCGTATGTTAATATGATCTCATTAAAATGTTATTACGGATGCTTTATGTAATTTGATACTATAGTTGGGTTACTATAGGATGAGCTCTGACAGATTAAAATTTTAAAAACTTATTAATATTATTTCGTTTATTTATTTATTTATTAAGTAAAATTATATACTGTTTAATGATAAAATAAGAGGTGAAGTTACTTTATTTTTAATGGCTATTATGGTTTTTAAACTGAATATTATAAAAAAAAGTTGTTAATGTCGTATGAAGAATTTTGAAGCTGTCAGAACTCATCCTATAATAACCCAACCATAGTGTTAATGCCATAGAGGTGGTTATTCAAGAACTGAGGCGGTTATAATTATCGCTATTAACAAAACTGATAAAAACTCATTCAATGAACGCCCGCATAGATGGACGGACTACTTACTTGATTTTTTATGCAGACTACCACATGCTACGTACAAATTTATGCATGCAGTTTTTATGTAAGATTTCTACAAAACAGTAGTTCTTTGTTATACTTGCAAACATTAAGTAGGTAAGTATTTTTTAATGTTGAGGTTTTACCAGTTTTGATGAAACATACATCTTATGTGTTAAATTATGCGTCAATAATTAATTAAATTAAACAATTTGTGT
Source organism: Carpatolechia fugitivella (assembly GCA_951230895.1). Lineage (NCBI taxonomy): Eukaryota > Metazoa > Arthropoda > Insecta > Lepidoptera > Gelechiidae > Carpatolechia > Carpatolechia fugitivella. Next base: position 1,687,815 of record OX579659.1, on the reverse strand, counting down.
TGCAGGTACGATATTTTTCCTACGTAATAATACCCTACGTAAGTAGGTAATGGTTAAAAAAGAAAAAGAAAACAATAACTGCACTTTTCTAACAGAAAACAATTATTCTTTGGTTCTGAATATAAAAACATATGAGTCTTGTGAAAACGGTGTGACAAAGTCAATGTACTTCTGTAACTTAAATATTTAGCAAAATAAAATAAATAATTACTTATTCCTTTTTCCATGCTACTACAAAATGTGCACTATTTACAGAAAACAAAATACCTATAAACAATAACTACCAAATTAAAGCATTTGTTGATTTAAAAATTAATCTGCTGTAAATCGAATTCTCAGTACCTACCTTACTGTATGTTTTATTATCATCACTATTTAAAATTTCAAGAAAATAACTATGTTCTATGTATTATTCATTACAAAATATGGCCAAATTGAACTGTTTTGTCATAATTATATAAGACAAAATTATTTTAAATGAACATATTAAATTTTTATAATTATAAAATAATTTTACTGCCATTCTAAAACCTTATATTACACATTATAAAATTATGCTTAGACATGTTATGTAGTATTTTAATTAGACTACAGTATAAGTCAATATTTACATCTACCGTTTTTCTCTTAACAGCAAGTTGACTGAACAGTTTCTGCCTCGAGGAGGTTGAAATCCATACCATTGGGCCGGTTGAATCCTGTCTTGATGCCGTCCCACCCATCTTCTACTTTGTATTCACCAGTCTGTATGCGGTTGTATACCTCTTGAGCAACTAGGACAAATGCTTCCTCCACATTTTGACCTGTTTTTGCCGATGTTTCAACATGATGTAACCCTATTAAAAATAAGAAAAAACATTGAAATTCAAGATCTGTGTACCTACTTCTAAAAATTGAACCAACAAACTGATTTGTTATTAAGGTTAATAATTCAGATTATAACATCTCAAATGAAGTAATATTCACCAAAACAAAGATAGAATTAGTTGACATAAACTCAATCAGTTAATGGACGGAGAACCTGTATATTTATCTAATTAGTTGAATCACAGGGCATGGGTCCAACACTGACAGTACAGACAGCCACCAGACTTGTTATGATAAACATTGTTTCCTATTGATATAAGGGAAATAGTCAGAATGCTGAATTGCTGGTATTTTCATCAAGAGCTTTGTGAATGGTTGCTATTCCAATGTTAATAATTTTTTTATTATTTTAAAGCCCCTACTAGCATGTTTCAAATTACTTTGTAGGCACTATCATATTTTATCACTTACTATGAAGTAATTAAGTAAAAATTTAAAAAATAGATAAGGTAGGTAAATCTTTTAGTCCAAATAACAATAGAGTTTAAATCTATGTTTTAATCAGTTGTGTGCTACCTATTGGTTTATTTATCTACGAAATTAAATCTTTTAGTCCAAATAACAATTGAGTTTAAATCTATGTTTTAGTCAGTTGTGTGCTACCTATTAATGCAAAAAATTATTACCATTTTCCTCTGCGAACATTCTGGCTTCCTCGCAAGACACTTCTCTCCTCGCTCCGTTCTTACTGTCCGATACCAAGTCAATCTTGCATCCCACAAGGGCAAACACAGGTCTATGAGGCTCTATGTGTCTTTTAGCCTCCATCATCCACAGCGGAATATGCTCAAAGCTCGACCTGTTGCAAACATCGTAAACTAACAGGGCACCAACTGAGTTCCTATAGTAAGACTTGGTGATGGACCTAAATCTCTCCTGGCCAGCCGTATCCCATAGCTGCAACTTTATTCTAGTACCATCTTGCACCTCAATGATCCTCGCGAAGAAATCCACACCTACTGTTGGGTCGGACAACTGAAAATTTACGCGCAATTTACTAATCTGACTGACTAAATATATAACAGAAATATCGAAAACAATGACCAAAACTTACTTCCGCGAATTTGCCGTCCGTAAAGTACTTCAGCAGCGAACTCTTGCCCACTGTACTATCGCCAATTAAAATCAGTCTGAACTGGTAATCGAATATCGGATCAACCATTTTAGCTGCGAGTCCAATAACATAAAATTATAGCAACAAAGACCTCGTCAAAAATTACGTATCAAATCAAGGATGAATGAAAAGATGAATGTATGTGACTGACGGGTGTCCAGAAACTTGTTTGTGACAAGTGTTTTGTGGGTGTGTGAGTGAATGAAGAAGTGACTGATTCTGACAGAAAGTTGAAAGGGAAGTAGAAACCGGTAATTGCCGGAATTCGTGAATGGCGAGCTTTGTGGCCACAGACAAAAAGAGACTGGTTATGCGTTGTTGAAAGAACGAACGAACACGAACGATTAATTGAATGAACCTAACCTATCCATTTTGAATAAATAGTTGCAGTGTTTTATGTACTGAAATTTTAAATTATTATTTAATTATATTATAGCTGAAAATTAGCAAGCATCTTTATATTTTTAGCTAAAGTATTTAAACGGGAATCGCTTATTATTGGGAAGCAGCCGATAAATAAGTGAGATTTTGAGTAACCTACAAACATTGTAGGCGGGCGCTGCCGCCTAGTTCAGCGTCTTACGTGAAAAAAGTCGATGAATTTCATCCATAGCATCGTCAAAATGAAAGAAAATGGTACAGACTACAGTGAAAGGCAAATGAAATCTACACCAATAGGTAATATGCTGATTAATTTACATATTTATGTTATTATAAGCCAAGCCTGCCAACCCACCAACCTTTTTTAGTACCTATTTGGCAAAAAATTGGTTTATTTAACCAATTTTTTGCCAAATAGGTTCACCTAGGCTGAGAAGAATAACGCTGTTAAATCCTTGAAGGTCCAGCGAATAATACTTTTATTTAACTACCTATTACTTTTAAATAGGTAAGGGTAATAAGGGCAATTGTATAAGAATTCATATCTTAATATCTGTAGTATCCTGAGTTAAAAAAATTTATATTGATGCCACTTCGTATCTCCATCCAATCCAACCTCAATTATCTTGTTTTTAACACAAAGTAAGTAAGCATTGGCCTAAATTAGCATACCAAAACCTATGGAGTGAGGTGCATGGTAGCATAAATTTGTTTATACCATAAACAAGAAAATGACAATAACACAACAAGCCTACTTATTTTAACTTGTATCTATGAGGTTTTTGGCTAGGTCTGGCTGATTCATCAATATGAGAAATTTTTCACTCACTTTAAGTACCTAGCATAATTTTGACTATCACAGTAAATGCTTTTTTACAGCAATGGTAGCTCCCGAGTTAAAACAAAATGCTGAGGAAGACACGGAGATTCAGAAAACATGTGCTGTTTTGGGATGTGACGATTCCAAAAGCTTGAGTTCAGAAGAATTTTTTAGGTAAGAAACAGCCTTTGCCTTACATCTGGCTGCATGTTGTTTATTAACCAAGCGAGCGAAGCATCTCTGCTTCAGCTTGGCCAAAATTGCTTTTGTATGTTTATCTGTCTGTTTGTTTCACTCTACAGGTCGCGTTTCTGAACCGATTCTCGTGAAATTTTGTGAGCAGGTTCGAAAAATTAAAAAAAAATTTGTTGTCAGTTTTTGAAAATTAAAAAAAATTATGGAACTATGGGGGAGCCCCACACGCAAAATAGGCGCATTTGACGTCGAGTTGCGGAAACCAGCCCGTCATGACTAATGACTAATGGGGGAGCTTACAAGCTGAAGCCTTTTTCCTCTACAAATCACATTTCTCAACCAATTAAAGTAAAATAAAAATAAATATAATTGAATTCTATAAATTTCAAGGCCATAAATATAAATATTGTATTGAATTGAATAAATTTCAAGGGGTCATGGATATTTGTGGAGAAAAAATAAATATAAGAGATATACAAACTCGCGAGGCCAGCTCACAGAGCCACTAGTTTGTACAATATTTATCTATGTTTCTATCTGACACCTTGTATGTATGTATGTATAAGGGGGACGTCTGCGAGGAGCACAGACGGGTGACCTGCTCCATATATAGGAACTATTTCACCCTTAATCCCAGTTTTGATGGATGCTCCTTTCATGATAGCGCCGCATCAGCTCAGCCGTATCGCGTGATACTCACGGTAGGTGAGTTGTGTTAGGTCTATCCCTTGTTCTCTCCGCTTCTGGCATGGAGTGACCCAATGGCCCCCGCGACTGCCCGAGAAGAACCAGCTTGGCAGCGGCTATTGCCACCACCAGCCAGCCCCCCCCGAGCGCCGCGTGAGTCCCAGTGCCTCCCCACGCCTTAAGCTTCGAAAATTCTGGGTTCCCCCACACGGTTGTTTTCCCCCCGTAAGATCGCAATCGGCCGGGTCTGCCATCGTCCACCCTCGGAGCACCCATCGAAGGAGTACCGGTTTTACTGTGGCTCCTCCGTGATGGCCCCCTCAAATCTGCCTGTTGCTCTACAGTATCTCAGTATGTTCTTGAATGACAGATTACTCAGTTCTTCCTTTTCGATGCTGTCTGTTCCTAGTATTTCCCATCTCGGCAGTGAGTACATCGGACATTCTGCCAGGAAGTGTAAGCTTGTTTCATCTTCGCCGCACTCTGGACATGTGGGGCTCTCTGCTCTATTCATGATGCTGAGATGTCTCTTTAGCGTGCAGTGTCCTGTCACTATACCTGTGATGACTCTGACGTCTTTTATCTTGTGTTGAAGTAGGTGCTTAGTTCGTCTGCGATCAAGTGTCCTGATGAAAAGTTTAGACTGCCGGTATCCGGTGGCCTTTTCCCATCTGGCATTGGTTTCTACTCTTGTTTTCTTTTCAATAACTCCTTTTGTAATTCTATGTGGTATTGGTAGGCGGGGCTCAGGACCTGTGAAGGTACTGTCCGCTCCCTTTCTGGCCAATTCATCTGCAGTTTCGTTCCCTTCGGTGCCCTGGTGTCCAGGCACCCAGGCAACAGTAACGCTACTTTTATTTGCAAGTAGGTTAAGTGCTAACTTGCATTCTTTAACCAGCGCTGATGTTGTTACTGGTTTATCTAATGCCCTGAGAGCTGCTTGACTGTCACTGTATATTACTACAGTGACCGTCTGTAGATGTTCCATATTTTTGATCTGATGAGCACATTCTAGTATAGCGAAGATTTCCGCCTGAAAGATGCTCGCATACTTTCCTAGTTCTAACGAAGTCTTTAAGGACCGCTCAGGCCCAGTGACAAGGATGCCGGCCCCTGAGAGTCCTGTTAATTCTTTCCTTGACCCATCCAGTTCTACCCTTAGTCGCCTTTTACGACACCCATGTGAAGCCGGATTGGTCCTATTTGAATGCCGGGAACCACACTGCCAGGATGTACAATGTTACAACGTAGTACACGTCTTTAGAGCGTCGGTGGTCTAGTGGCTAGGGCCGCTACCTCCAATTCGGAAGACGCGGGTGCGATCCCCACCACGTACCAATGTGTTTTCGAATTTTGAATTCATATATACGTTTATTCGATGCTCTTACGGTGAAGGAAAATATCGTGATGGAACCTGCACACTTCTGCGAAACAATTCAAAGGTTGTGTGTGAAGTCGACCAACTGGGCCAGCGTGGGCGACTTAGGCCTAATCACCCGGATTCAGGGTAGGCTTGAGCCCCTCGGTGGGGATGTATATGAGCTGTTGATGATGATGATGATGATGACACGTCCTAAGCGCATAATGATAACCCGAAGCTTCGCGCACTCTTTAATAGTCAAAAGCCTTTAATACGCGACTGTTGTATGGAGTGACCAAGGTATGCTTATTACTCTATTATATTACCAGATTCCCAGAAGATCCACATTTCCGCGACATCTGGACAAACCTAACTGGTCGCAACAACTGGACGCCCACGGACTATTCTTACATCTGCATCCAGCACTTCTCCGTCGACTGTTTCATGTGTGACGATGACAATCAAATGGTGCTGATTGATAAGGCCGTGCCGTCGCTCAAGTTGCCCAAACACGTTCTAGAGGTAAGATTAAGTAGATACTCAATACACAACATAACACAAGACCGCACGGGCACGGTATAGCGCGATAACGCACAACATAACACAATACCGCACGGGCACGGTATAGCGCGATAACGCACAACATAGCACAAGACCGCACGGGCACGGTATAGCGCGTAACGCACAACATAGCACAAGACCGCACGGGCACGGTATAGCGCGATAACGCACAACATAACACAAGACCGCACGGGCACGGTATAGCGCGATAACGCACAACATAGCACGAGACTGCACGAGCACGGTATAGCGCGATAACGCACACCATAGCACAAGACCGCACGGGCACGGTATAGCGCGATAACGCACAACATAACACAAGACCGCACGGGCACGGTATAGCGCGATAACGCACAACATAGCACGAGACTGCACGAGCACGGTATAGCGCGATAACGCACACCATAGCACAAGACCGCACGGGCACGGTATAGCGCGATAACGCACAACATAACACAAGATCGCACGGGCACGGTATAGCGCGATAACGCACAACATAGCACAAGACCGCACGGGCACGGTATAGCGCGATAACGTACAACATAGCACGAGCACAATATATTATGATATTCTTACTAAAATGCACTGTATACATCGATTGGTCCTGTCACTTACACTTATACCCGAATCCCGATATACTATTTTACAAGACATGGCAAATTATAGCGTAGTCGCAATCATGATGTCTCTTTCTTTCTACAAGCGTTACGTTACGCTACGTCGTACATTATTGCGCTATGTTGTGCGATTTGTGCGGTATCGCACTATGTTACCCGGTTTCGTTTAGTCGCTACAGCTAGATGTGATGTAGATTTATTATCTAAACAGCTTCGTCCATCGATATGGGTTGATACAATATCTCATTAAGTCCTCTAATAGACCATCATAGTCTAAAACAGTTCATTTCACAGAAAATCTAATAGCGTACGACGTTGTCGCCATATTTCCAATTCAAATCTCATCAAAGCTAAATTTTCAGGTGGAATACATAGAAGAAGACACACTAGACAATGAACTAGACTTCGAAATGGAAGGTGACACGGACTACGAAGGCGACAACGAAGCAGACCCTAAACACACCATCAACGGCCACGCCAACTTCACAACAGATAGAAAAGACTCAGAAAAGTTATTAAAACTCTTCTCGGAAGTGCAAATGATGCAGCGGCAAGCCGTGGCGTTAAAAGACAAACTAAAATACAACATAAAAGCCCAAAATAGACAGACGAGATTCCTGAAAAGACTAAAGCAAATAATAGAAATGAAGAAAGGTCTTCTCCATCAAAAAAGAAAAAGAAAAGCTAGGATATTGTTGTCGCTGCAAGATAAAATCAAGGAAGATACAAATGGGTTGGTGATGGCTATGCCGACGAAGCACACGGATGATTTGAAGAATTTCGCCCTAAGTATCTATAAGTATTCGCCACAAGCGTATATTTATATTAGAAATACATTGAGAACTATGTTGCCCAGTACTGACATCCTAGAAAATTGGCTGAATGCTGGTCATGAACCTAAAAATGTCATATCCTCGAGTAATTTGATAAAAGTAACGGCTGAACAAACAGAATCAGAATTAACGTGTAAAATTTCACTACGCTAAGTTGATTTAAGTATTTAAGTGTAAATAATTAAGAGTTCTTTTTTGAGAATAAAAATATTTGAAATATTTTGTATGGAAGTGTTTGTGGATGAAAACTCTTAGAAATACGCTGTTGATCGTAAGTACTAACTACTTATTTATTAATATTTTTTATCTGCTCATACATTATACATATAATCACGCTCATATTCCCGAAGGGGTGCGCAGAGCTTTAGTCTGCTCACTAAATCCCTAAAGCCTGGTTTAGTGTTAAGTTGTCAAGTTGTTAACTAAATGGGGGATGTTCCGACAGCCACTTAAAAAAAATAGTTCATAAATCTTTGATAGATGGCGTTGACGATTCGTGGATCCGAAGGAATCCCGCGAGTCACCCAGGGCCATAAAAGGATTAAAAAAAGGTATCCACGACGTACACCTAACTAACGCCATCTATCGTTTAGAACTATTATTTTTATTTTTTAAGGATTGTCAGAAAATCCCCCATTGTAACTTAATTCTAGGCCACTTAATGCGTGTAAGAGCGTCGGTGGTCTAGTGGCTAGGGCCGCTGCCTCCCGTCCGCGAGACCCGGGTTCCATCCCCACCACGTACCAATGTGTTTTCGAATTCATATGTACGTTTATTCCACGCTCTTACGGTGAAGAAAAACATCGTGATGAAACCTGCACACTCCTGCGAAAAAATTCAAAGGTTGTGTGTGAAGTCAACCAACCCGCACTGGGCCAGCGTGGTCGACGAAGGCTTAATAGCCCTAATTCAGGGTAGGCTCCTAGGTATACGAGCTGTTGATGTGATGCGTGTAAACAACGAAATTAACGCAAAGCATCTTGGGTCTCTCAGCCCTTAAACTGAATATTTACTTTTTTAAATTTGCTAAAATAAGTAACTCAACTATCACACGAACGTCAACAAACTGTCCGTCGCACATTTTTTATTAAATCCTTTCTTCGTGTGGGTTGTAAGTTGTAAGGTCCACAAGCGACCTCACAAACCCTGGTATTAGTGTTATAGAGCCGCCAAAGACCACTGACATGGCTCGTGTAACGACTAGATAGTAGCCGGGACCAATGGCTTAGCGTGCATTCCGAAGCACGGAATCATCTTTCTTTTCGGACAATCAGGAGATTCCGCCTGCAGTGTCCTAACCAAACTGGCAAAAGTCTCACAAAGAGACCCGCTCACACAGCGTCTTTCGAGCGTCGTCGTCGTGCCAGCGTCCGCTCAGCGTCGACGTGACGTCAGCGCTGAGCAGCTACCGAACGCCGCCGGACGTACGCAGCGCTGACATCGCGCTAGCGCGGCGCCTGTCCCGTACAATCAGTGTGAAAATGACGAACGCAAATGGGCGAGTGGATTGCGTTGTGCATAGTACTTGTTCGCAAAAAACGTTGCGCTGGCGCTGCGGTAACGCGACGCTGCGCGGAAGCTGGCACGACGATGACGCTCAAAAGACGCTAGTGTGGGGGGTCTCAAAGAGATCTTTGCTTGATGGTGTCCCCACAATCGAACCCGGAACCTCCGTAATGGGCGTCGAAATCTCGACCACTCGGCCACGGAGGCTGTTTATGTCGTGAAATAAAAGTTTTCAGTTTCATTAACAGCTACCGCCTGAAGGATTTTGCGATATTTCAATCAGTCAGCCTATTGCAGTCCACTGCTGGACGTGTGCCTCCCCTCGGGCACGCCAAAGCGCACGATCACCCGCTTTCCTCATCCAGCCACCGCCAGCGACCTTCCTAAGGTCATCAGTCCACCTGGAAGGGGGGCGTCCCACACTACGTTTCCCGAGGTGGTCTCCATTCGAGAACCCGTCTGCTCCAACGCTCATCGGTTCTGCGACAGACGTGGCAGACGTTGCGATATTTAGTTAACTAGTTTCATACCCTCCCACTGCAGGGCTCGAACCTATTTAAAATGAGGACGATCAGCTTTGTTGATCACGCTAACCCAGTGCTGGTCGACTTTACACTTAACCTTGGATTTCTTAGCATGTGTGCAGATTTCCTTCACCGTAATCGATTAAAAATTTCGAAAATCGAAAACGCATTTCTATCACACTTCTACATAGCCTGGTTTGAATCGCGTGTTTACAAACAGGAGGCTAGCTGCTAGATATTATATTTATTTGTTGCGTCAGTGGTCTTTGGCGGCTCTATAACACTGACACCAGGGTATGTGAGGTCGGTTGTCAACCGTACCCACACGGTGATGCTGATTGCGTCATCAAAATTTGGAGCTAGTCTGCTGTCAGTCGTATCGTAATTGGACTGTCAAGGTTAGTGCATTATTTCTTATTTACTTATTTGGTAAATAGCATTTTTGACCGAGCGAGCGAAGCGTCTCTGTTTCAGCTTGGCCAAATTTGCTTGTATGTCCATCTGTTTGTTTGTTTGTTTCACTCTACAGGTCGCGTTTCTCAACCGATTCTCGTGAAATTTTGTGAGCAGATTCGATAAAATAATCGAATTTTTTGTCGAGTCAGTTTTTGGAAATTTAAAAAAATTACGGAGTTATGGGGGTTGCCAGCTTACAAGCCGCCGAGGCTGTTTTCCTCTACGGGTCACATTTTTTAACCAATAAAATAAAATATGATATAATAAAATTTTAAGTTTAAAAATAAAAAAATCAAGGGGTCGGGGAAGTTTGTCGCGGAAAAATAAAAATAATTTTGAAAAGATATATACAGACTCGCGAGGTCTACAGCTCACAGAGCCACTGGTTTTATCTTACGAATCTCATAACTACTTCATATTTAATACAGTTATAGATATACAAACATTACCTACTCCACGTTTTTATATTATTTAAAGCAAATGTTTCTCTGAAACTGCTGCGAAAATCTTGCACAGTTTACTATTTAATCTTTTACGGAGCATAGGTAGTAGGTACTTATTGCATTTTAGATTCGAAAAATGTTTTATTTTTTTCAGTGAATGATATGTAGGGTAAAGTGATATGTAGGGTGTAGGGCAACCAAAGTGGGCTTAACCTTGAACAACCATTTAAAAAAATAAATAAATCACGAAACATTTTGAAATAATTTATAATGAATTTAGCTCCCTATATGGGAGTATCAAATTAAATATAAAAAAATAATGTTTTGTAAGACTTTCAATCGATTGATAACGCCAACACTAGTGTTACTAAATACATTCTGACGATAGTAATAAGAACTTTTTTTAAATTTTGATACTAAAATTCCAACATTTTTGAGAAATCCTTATTACAGACAACTCAAAACAGTCAATATTATAATAATATTTTTATGTTCATATTGAAGCCCAGAGGTTAAATATTTTGGTTGCTCCCCTTTCAGAAGAACGCGCCACCTTCTAAAACAGTAGCCAAATGCCTTTGCGAAATGCGCACTCGAGCTAAACATCTTAATTGTAAATCAACTACAATATAAAATCTCTAGCTACCCACAACCTTTGGTTCCTAAGTTGAAGATTCTTACCATTTTCCTACGTCCTTCCACACGGCAGTTCCTCTACCGTCCAACAGATGGCACTGATCACGAGTCGTCGACTCCATCGTCTGCTAGAAAGAGAAGGTGAAATACGTCTTTTGCGACAAGCGAGAGCGGGCGCGCGATACCCAAACAAATGGTTCCGGCAGTGTCGTGATTGCGTGCTTGCGAGTGGCGCGTGTCGAAACCTAGCAACACGTCGCCCTTCGCGCGTCTAACAAAATAATCCCATCTGTTCAAATATTGTCAAAGTATTTTTATTGTTTTCTCCCAAAACCAGCCCCAAAGGATGTGTGTGTTTTACCCACAAAAAGAAGCCACCCAGTTTTGAGTTCTACTTATTTTGTGTAGTGTCTGTGTTTTTTGTTTTTTTCTATGTGAATGTGACTGGATTTATTTGAGCGGAGTATCAAGATCGCTTAAAAGGTACGTTTCCCACTCTATTTTTGTCTACTTCCTTGTGATTTCTGTTATAAATAAGGCGAATTGGCGCTAGAGTGGAGCCAGTAAGTCCAGTAACAGGACTTTCGTAATCATCACTATTCCTTCGGCGTGCCGCTTGCCTTAAAAGTAAGTCAGTGCCATAAGCGCGCGACTTTCAATCACTTCGAACGTGTACATTTTTAATACCACCATTATGCAGTAATAAATATTAAAAATAATGTCTCATTCATATCGTGCAACAGTTTCTCTTTCGGCCTTTATGGCGCGTTAATAATTTCTACTTTGTACTATTTAAAGTTCTTCAACTACGACTCAATGATCCTGTTAAGTTCCTAGAAATTTACTTAGTCTTTATTAATAAAATTAATCTATGCGTAAACGGACGTGGTTCAAAAGTTTTGGTCCTTCGACCCGTTTTAACTTTTTTTATATAAGGAAGAATGATGTCATTAACAAATTTAATAGTTTTCAGAAAGAGATAAAGAATAGAGTATGCAGAAAATATTTGCATTGCACGGTTTTTGAAATAGCCAATTTTTCCCACATTGTGGATATGCGTTTGCATCAACAAGTCAATTTACTCTGTCAACATCGACTACTTCTGTCCTTCAATCTGTCAATCATCTAATAAATAAACATCCATCCGACCATCAATCTGTCATCAAAACACTTGGTCCTTCTAGCCGACGATTAAAAATATTAACGGTCAGTTTTTTACCACAACATTTTGGTCCTTCGAGCCGGATAAATCTATTTTGTGCGGGAAGAATGATGTCGACTCCAGTAAAGTAATAAAAAAAGTAACTAGAACAGGATCCCGGCTAACGAAGTCTGCTACGACGCTGGCCTATTTTCCGCTGCAACTTTTGTGTGCTCGCACGCGTGGAGATCGCACAAATAGAGCAGTTTTGTTACTGGTACTCGTCTGCCTACAGATATGAAAAAAGTTTGCCTCATTTTCTAGGCGCATTTAAGAAATCCAATTAAATTGGCAAAGTGCTTTAATGGATTTCAGTAGCGATTTCTAAAGCTTGAAAGCTTATTGTTAGCTGAAGTAAAATCCATCTAGTTAGTAAAATCACACAGACTAAATCGTTGTGTCTAGAAGTATGAATATTGCCACAAGAGTCCCTATATAATGTAGGAGAGCGTTAAGAATCTATTTAAAAAAAAATATCCCCCAATTAATTTAGAAAAGGGATAAAAGTCCGATGAAAACCCCATCAACCAACGGCCAGTCTCTTGCCAAATATTGGCGTATGAACGTTTAATGCAATACTTAGGTATTATAACAACGTTTATAAGTTGCAGTGATTACTATTTCATACTCCGTGGATAGTTAGCTGACTTGTTGGCTCACACGACTCAGCCAAGCGTGCGATGCTAATTCGCTGCGTGTGTGATTATGGCTCGACGAGCATTGTGTGCAAAACGCGCACCTTAATAGTTTCTTACATGTTTTTCTGCCTCCTGTCATTGCCAGGGTCAAGACACTGTTTGACAGGAAATTCTTGTTCTTTTTCACTGTTTTTATCTTCAGCTAACAGACATGCTTTGTCGCTGTTGCGACGATTTTAATTATTCATATTTTTAAAGGCGTTCTTTGTCTAATCTTTTAACCAATCTGTACCGTCGACTCAAGCTTCTTCGTCATTAATAATTGAAAAAGTCCGTTCAGTTGGTACTGAACCAACGAACGTGGTACGTTGTGAAGTGACTGATCGTAGATAAGTCACGCCTTCAACTTTCTTTTAATATTACAACATTCATTACATTTACTTCGCTCAGTTACGCTGTACACAGATTTTGTAACAGCTCCACTTTTCGTGCAATATCATTATATTGCAAATTTGTACCTATTGCCGTTGGGGTACATATCGGACATAAAACGGCACATTATACGTGCCGAGAGCGCGCACCTAATAATTATGGAAATTCCTCCATTCTGCTTCGTACAATTTTAATCTCTCTGAAGTACGATAAAAATACTCTCTCCTGCGAGCTGAAAGGCATGGTGATTGGATTGGGTTCAGGACAAAACAGGCTCAGGGAAATTGTATCGGTTTGTTCGGCTTTGTAACATTCGCGGAATCGATTCGGGTTTGTCAGGCTATGACACCAAAATGGCACCTTATTTTACTTTCTTTGGATTCCTTCTTGCTATTCGGATCTTAAGGGAATTTACGCTTTCCTCTTTTGTCGGATATTAACATCGTTATCACAGTATAAAATGCAGTCTCCAAGTCATATAAATAATTAATGTCGCATTTCATTTTCTACTTCATTGAGCGTTCTTTATCTATTAGTACAATATTCTATTCATATCATCTGTTGTGGGCAATGCCCCGGTAAGAACTGGATAACTAATTAAAGTGCTGCCTTCCGCTTCGCCATAAACAAACACTTTGTTCGTTTCTGTAGGGAACATTACCAACTAGAGAGCAAAATAATAATTTGCAGCGTACACTAATTACTTACGAAAATGTATGCGGGCTGGTTGTGGTAACGTTGGTTAGCTCGTAAAATGTTAGAGCGATGTAATAGAAATCGCCCTTCGTCTGCTCAACGGCGTTATGCACAGTTATATCAGCTGTTATTAGCCATTTACAGAGTGCTCACACAGGACAGCCTCCGTGGGCGAATAGTCAAACACTTTCATTATTACGGAATTACGGAAGTTCAGTGTTCAAACTCCGATGGGATATCGTCAAACAGAAAAATTCTTTACGAGACTTTCTCCGGTTTGGTTAGGACGATAAAACTGTGCTCCAGAAGGATTATCAAGCCGCTGGTCTTAGGTTTGTGACGTCGTCTATCGACCTTACTACTCGCACGATAAGGAGAATAAAGTGCTCATTCACGTGAATTAACCACGTAGATTGTTTCCGAGAAATAAGGTAGGCAGATATCCAAAAACCGATTTAGAAAACAATCTTTTTAGCTACGCGAATATATTATTAACCGTGTGGTGACGGCAGAGTAGAATAAATTTGTCACCAACCCCTACTCTTCTCGTGGGTGTCGTAAGAGGCGACATAGGGACTACACATTGAACAGGGAACGGGCAGCAGCGCTCTCTGATACAGTAACCTTTTAATCTGCGATCTCCAACCCGCCTGCCAAGCATGGAGATTATGGCAAAACCCTCCACTCAAGTGGAGGAGGCTCATAGTCCAGCAGTGGACTGTAACGGGCCGTTGATGAAAGACTATTTTCCATCGAGACCAACAGCTTATCGTACCTTCCGAAGCGATATCTTTCTTCTTGGACAATCAGGTGATTCAGCTTGCAATATCCCAACCAAAGCGCCAGTTACACAAAGTGATTTTTGTTTGAAAAGTATCCTCACCAGAGATCAAACTCGGAACCTCCGTAACGAGAACCGAAAGCATTCTACTCGGCCATGGAGGGTGTAATCATAGGTTCCAGTCAGTTAAAATGGACATACCATCAAAGAATGTCGGGAAGTTAATCCGGTCAACGGGAAATAAAGGAAAAAGCAACATCAGTACGTTTCCTTTGTTTGCAAGGCCATTTGTAATGTGTGCGATCACAGAAATGGTGCTTAATACGGCGCGCAGAATTATAAGTAAGAGAAAAGACCATAAAAGACGGGAACAAATGACCTGGATCAACAAAAAATCAGTTTGTTGCTCGCTTGAGTAAGATTACGTGTAGTTAATTAGTAGTGTTGTTACCTTTCAGGATTTGCCGAAAAAACTGAATGCGATTTGCTCTGATTCTTTTCACTGTATAATAGCCTCCGTGGCCGAGTGGTCGAGATCTCGTCGCTCATTACGGAGGTCCCGGGTTCGATTCCCGGTGGGGACTTTGCAGGCTGAATCGCCTGATTGTCCGAAGAAAGATGATTCCGTGCTTTGGAAGGCACGTTGGTCCTGGCTACTATCTAGTCGTTACACGAGCCAAGTCAGTGGCCTTTGGCGGCTCTATAACACTGACACCAAGGTTTGTGAGGTCGGATGTCGACCTTACAACCCACACGATGATGATGATGAACTGTATAATGAAAAGTACTTCATCCAAAACATGAGTATTCCTTTTAGCTCGATTGGAAATCTTCATTCTGTAGCCGCTCTCGGGTTTTATGTTCCAAATTCCAATCGACGATTAATATGAGAAATGTCGGCCCGCCATTTTTCTCAAGATTCGACTTTTGTTTTTCGTAACCGATATGGATTTGGCCATGGCTGTTTGCCGATTCAGCCAAATGGTTGGCGTGTGATTTGTTTCTGTTCACGCGAACCGACACCGGATGGAATCGAAAACGGATTTGAGCATTCGTCATGGGTGGTTGCCTACAAAACGTTTATTTTTAAAAACAAATTGAGAAGTCAAAAGACTAGCAAGGCATCGAGAGTTCGTGAGAGCCAGTCGGAATTTCTGTAGTCTCAAGTAGTCTGTCACAATTGCTGTGATAACAGCTGGCCAGTTCAACATTTTTCAGTGACATAGAAAAACTGCTAAGTAGTTATGGCGATCTTAACAACAGATCTAGTTATATCAGTGCTTGATGTTTGTATACGGAATATACAAGATTATAGAGCTACTCGCCTGAAGGGCGCTACACTAAATAATAATTATGAAGGCAATGGAATCGATTTGAATTCTATTTATTTAAATCTTTTAGTATTTTATTTTAAAGACACGTCCTCGCTGGAGCCCGCTGGCATCTAGAGTCCCTAAACAAAAGCGAATCTATTCGTAATTCAAAAAATCGCATCGTTCAGATCAGAATGCACGATGAAAACTGACTTTCAGCGCTAAGAGACCTATACCGTCGCGACGTGCAAGCAAGATTTTTTCTGATTTTGATTTTCCCTCATCATCATCATCATCTTCATCTTTTTTGAATGACGATGATCTATTTTTATACTACCCACCCACAATAATGCAGTTGGCGCGTCCGTAGGTTTCAAATTGGACTTTTGCAGATGTGCGGTTCAGTTTCTGACATTTCTTATAAAAACTATGAAATCCAATATAATTTGGGCAACGAATAATTCTAGATGGAAAAGTCGGAAGCATAAGGAATTTCGTTTGAAGTTTATGCCATTGCTGTCAAATCGAGCAGACTGACGATCTACACTAACATAAACAGCTCATATACGTCCCCACCGAGGGGCTCGAGCCTACCCTGAATTAGGGCGATTAGGCCTTAGTCGACCATGCTGGCCCAGTGCGGGTTGGTCGACTTCACACACAACCTTTGAATTTCTTCGCAGGAGTGTGCAGGTTTCATCACGATGTTTTCCTTCACCGTAAGAGCGTCGAATAAACGTACATAATGACTTGGAAATTCGAAAACACATTGGTACGTGGTGGGGATTGAACCTGCGTCTCCCGGACGAGAGCGTCGGTGGTCTAGTGACCTACACCTACTTAAAATTAATTGTCTTAGGATCCCTTTTTTCGAAACACCGTAAATCACTATCGGTTCAGTTAGATCGACTTGATAATTCGCCGCCAGCTTACGCATTCATTTTTTTTTTTTTTTATTGGCATGGTGCGGTTTGCACATCGCCACAGTCATAATTGCTTAAGGAAACCGGCGAACGCGGGTTACATAATTTTGTTATTTATTAACCCTAGTTCTAGCCAATTTGGTTCGCTAGATTTGCACGCGATATTTAACGTTAGAGCGTAATTAAGTTGCTCAGTTGTTTCCGGTATACGGATATAGACTTGGAAACTTGTATTTTAGGCCGTAACTTGTGGGTAGTCGTATATAAATAAAATCTTATTTAATAATTGCAGTACTTAAAAAAAGTAATAGGGTGAAAGTTTTATGTTTATGACTGCCATAAAACTAATTAATTTAGACAAATGGGCATTTTCCTAAAAATGTCTTGTATAAAAGCATTACTTTAACCCTTAAATGCATGAGTTTTGATTTTTTAATGCTCGTTTTTGGACCAGAAAAATAGGAAAAGTATATTTTTTTTTATTTAGGCTTTTTCTTTTATTCCCTATACTCAATACAGTTTATTTAAGACACTTGTAAGTATTTTTTTCTTAATTGTTTAAATTTGGAATTCGATTTCTTCTTCGTTTTGGCGGCAAACTACCTGCCGTAAGAAAAAAAAATGATCGAAATTTTTTTGGTACTAAAGAAGATCACTAAAGTCTATTTTATCACATTCTTTGGTAATGGATATGAATTTCTTACAGCAGCTGGTGATGTGATGACAAAGATGTATTCCACATTCCCTTATACTGTGTTCTGCTTCAAAATCTTATTTTAGGCTTCTTTTTTAAAATTTTAATATCCTAAAATGCTGGCAGTTATTTGCTTAAATTATTCGTTGCTGCTAGATCTACTGCAGTTTAAAATGATAATCTATAAATAGGGCGACTTTACGACAAATTAAAACATTATCTTCAATAACTAATAAAGTCAAGTTCTAATAGACAAAGGAAAAGCTATTGAATACCTACATAAAATGGAAATTTATCTCAAGGCTCCCGTAAGATCATTAGAATTAACGTTCCTTGATCCGATCGAAGCTTTAACATCAAAGACCCCAGTACCAAAGACGAGTTCTGATAAAAACATTCAATCCCCTATAATAAAAATCAAACCGTTCGCGGAACAGAAAATATGGAGTAAATTTTAAAAGAAATACGTATGCTTTGCTTATTTTTCTGCAAGTTTAGACCGTGCAAAGAATGTTAAAGGAGCAATAATGTCAGTTTCTATTTTCCAACGAGTATTGCGAGGAATTTCAATGAAACGCACGACCCATACGATGTGACAGCAAAAATTCAATATGGCGAAGCTGAATTGGCGGGAACGGGACCATAAACCAATACAGAATAGTATTGAAAGAGCAAGGCTTCAATACCTGGTTGAATTTTCAAACCAGTTTGCGCGCATGTCCATACATTTGAAGAAGAGCTTTTTAATTACAATTCGGCTCGCAAGAAGCGGTATTTTTTTCGGTTCTGATCATAGAGCATTTTCATTTCGATTCCTGCTCAAATATCGGACTGATTTGCTTCAGTCTTCGGTCCTCGATCTGGTTTCGCTGCATTTATTCACAATTTATGCACAAGAAAGTAAGAGATAGAGCATCGCGCTTTACTCGTCACGCGCTGCTTGGGATTAACCAGGTTTATCCCAGAAGCGATATCGCTCGTAAGTCGGTTTCGCTTTACGAGTGATTCGCCTGGGATCTGGTTTGAAACCGAAATTCACCAGGTTAAAAAATACCGGTTTTCAGCCTTGTGAAAGAGTGCGGTTTCTGTACCTATAAAAACCATAAATACACATCTATTCGAAAGTGCTATGAAAAAGATTTCTTACTGTGAAGAAAATCAAAGGTCGTGTGTGAAGTCGACCAACCCGCACTGGGCCAACGTGGTTCGTGCTCTTCGGTGGCGACGTATAGTACGAGCTGATGATGATGTCATCGTGCGAGTTGTAAGGTCGACAACCGATCCACAACTCTGGTGTCAGAATTATTAGGCTGCTAATAGGGATTATGCATAGAAAATATTAGTATTTTTTCATAGTTCATCTGAAAGTATACAAAAATAGAATATTGACAGTCAAAACAGTATCGAAATTGATCGAAAAACAACCAAAGTAGATACAACATTATTAAACAAATATATCTGTCCCTCTTACAAAAAATTTTTTTTCTATGGCAGATGTATGGCCCGCGTGACATATGACGTCACAGGTCACGTCGGACCTCTGTCTAACCATCAACTTTGAAGACCTTTGTTTCAGAGCAAGATATTTGAAAAAAAATATTTATCTGGAACTTGAAATTTAATGAACTTAAAAAAATGTGCATATACTCTATTGCTTGATTTCACATCTTCTTAAATTTCTTGCACTCATTATATAAAAAATAAACTTTATGCTTTATTTTTTTTAAGAAACTTATCGCGCTACAGATTACGTTTTTACTTTTCTTGTTAGCCAAACTAGACTTGCTAACATTTCCTTCGTAGCTGAGACAACGACAAATCCATCCATAAACCACGGAAACTACTTACATTCAGGTCTGAAACCGGGTTTACAACACGAAATATAAAACGTTGGATAATAACAAAGAAACGGGACCCGCGTTGGGCGCCAACATTTCACCAACCCAATTAGTGAAGAAAAATGTTATTGCCCATCGTATTAAACGTTGCGGTTAGTGTTGCCAGATGGTATTCAAATTAAATGTCGTTACATTGCGAAGAAAAAGGTACAGCTTGACAAAAAAGAGTTTGGCGCGGTGACAGGTGGAACTAAATATTTAGTTTGCTGCCATTCATGCTGGGTTGCTTTTTATTATTATCCTACATTTGTATGCCATGTTGATTGTTATTCGTAAATTTTTCAATATTTTATAAATTTGGTAATTTTTCCTTTATTATTTGACTACGAGTGCGATAGAAGCGCCCTCATTTTTTCCAAACTGAGTGTACCACTGAATTCCGAAGTACACTAGTTCGATAGAACACTACTCCGATACTACTCAACTTCGATGCGTTTTTGTTTCGAAACCTCTAAACTCCGATGGATCTCTACTCCGATAAATCTGTACTCCGACACCTGTCAATTCCGATGAATCTGTTTTCTAAACACTCTTACTCCGATAATTCCTCAAAAACACTGATAGATCTGTTTTCCGGAATTCGAAATAACCTGAACCTACTAGTATGAAAGGCACAAGCCAAGCTGTATTCAATGGTTAAATGTTGTGCACATTTTGATTCTGACTGTTTGTGTGTTTTTTCTAGTTATTCTTCTTATTTTATGCATATTAAACTTGTATTTAATCGTTTAAAAGATTGTAATTAGCCAAGTTTTATTATGGCCGCGATCAAATGGCGCGTGATCTTCACTAATTAGTGTAATAAAAGTGTATCTATTTAAAGTAAATTTTAGTAATACCACAAAGAAGGTGGCGCGGCGCGGTGCCCCAGACAGAGAGTCCACTCAGAACAAAATGTCAAACGCAAAATTTCACGCACACACACATTGACGTATCGTTTATAAGCGTTAGGCGTTACTACGCAGTTCCCAAACAGTGTGCGAACAGTGCTCCATAGCGTTTGCCCAAAGAGTGAGCGAAAGAGTGAGTCTGGCAAGATGACGTAATTATTTTTGAAGAAGGCGGGAGTGGCCCTTCTGTAAACTTTTATTTTGTGGTAATACTGGCAACACTACGGTGTAACCACAATCCTTCACCTAAACTCACCTTTTCCTCGCCCCATTAACTGCCAACTGGCATTATTCACGCCTTTACACTTCCGTATAAATGGCTTACATACGTTTGCCTAATTTAGCAAGGCAATTAGGACTAGACTGGCTAAAATGAACCTTTCTCGTTGTCAAGTAATCAAACATTACTTGCCTTCACTTAGCCAGATTATCCAGGTAACATAACCCATAAGGGGTACTTGCTGTTCATTATATTACACTAGCGGTCTGCCCGCGGCTAGGCTCGCGATTTTCCCGTGGGAATATTTTTTTTTCCCATAAAAGGTATCCTATGTGTTAATCCAGGTTACAAAATATCTCCATTCCAAATTTCATCCTAATCCGTTCAGTAGTTAAGGCGTGTAAGAGTAACAAACATCCATACATACATACAAACTTTCGCGTTTATAAAAATATTTTGTTTCTGTAACGTTGTTTGTTTCTGTATTTTTTTATTGGTTAAGTCCGTGATAGACCGACGCCCATCATAACTGGTGTCACCTACAATTTGTGTGTAGACAGAGGCCAAGCAAAATGGCCGAACACTAATTGAGTCGCCACTATTCTTAACCCTAGAATTCTTGTTGCTGTTTGTGATAGACTTAAAGCAGTTAAATCAACAGCCATCAGAAATCAGTGGCCTTTGGCGGCTCTATAACACTGACACCAGGGTTGGTGAGGTCGGTTGTCGACCTTAAAACCCACACGATTATTTTACGCACACGGTTGTTTCAACCTAAGATCTGCAGACGAGTGGCTGAATAATACGACTGCTTTTCAAAGCGTGCATTTTAAATGACATTTAACTTCCCGCCGCCATTTTTCTTTCTACCCTTCTTCGTTTCTTTAATTGAATGTTCGTAATTTCTCAAGTAAGTTGGACTAGGGAGGCTAAAAGTACTTTAAGTTTATGCCTGCAGTTGAAAGTTTAACTACTATATTAACAAGAAGTGTAGTTTTCGCTATTTTCGCCTATAATTTTACGTCGACGACGTTTTACTTAGCTGGATTGGGAGTTGTAATAAATCCTTCGCCATCGTTCGCTCGCACAGTGTCGGTTTTAAAGGGGAGTTAGTCTCCAAGCACTGCTCGTAGAGTTTTTCAATTGAGGATGTAGGTACTTCAAAACAATTTAGCTGCTAGAGACGGCTGGGTTGGATATAGTTAGTTAAAGAAAACTTATTGTTTATTATAGACAAAGCTAACGTAAAAGAACGTGAGGCACTTTCTCAGTATATGGCAAAAGTAAAAATAAATTGCTATGAAGCTATATTTTTAGTTGAATATTGTTCTTTTCCTATTTTTGGCAAATTCTAACTTGTCTTTACAGAATTAATAGACGACCTATCTTCACGGCCTAATAAAAAAGCCAAAACCCAAGGCTATAAGAAATCGTCTTTGATATCTTTATCTTGTCATGAATTGCGTTACCGCGATTACGAACGACCCTTCACATTATTTTTGTCATTTGGGCCATTTTCCTTCACTTCCCGATAGGGCTTGAAGAAGAAAATGATAATAAGAATCCCTGAAGACTATTTACGGAGTTAACGAAATGAAATTAGTCGAGCAAACTCCTGTTGTGGCAATGAGAAATGTTGCCAGCTTGTCTCTGGGTTAAGTAACGAATTTAGCTCGGCTAACGGACCATTTCCTGGCAAATTCGCTATGTTTGTTGACACGTAATTAATGTCTGTATTCTAAGTTGATCTGTTTAATTTTATTTATAAACCGACAAGTTAAACTTAAAGTAATTTCGAAAACTAATAACTTCTGGAAATAAAAATATGTAAGTGAAGATGTAATCATCTTTTACGTAGTCTTGGATATTTGTGTTACTCTGTTTATTTTTACTCGGCAGTTTTCTGATCATCATTAAAGGTTATTCTTTACCTATGAATGTGCTACTTGCTTATTCCTATATAATCATATTAATAATAAATATACACAAACAAATAACACAAATTTCAAACAAAGAACAGTCCAGGCCCGTCAGGAAGACGAACCATTTTTTTTACTTATTCTGGAACTGACCACCGCGCTCCAATTACAGGACGTTTTCTGTAAGTTCTTTTAGAATAAGAATATCACATACTTGCATATTTTTTTATTGTTGAGAGTGAATACAAAGCGATGGAGACCAGCTTTTTTACCCATCTTTAATAAAAACAAGCACTTACTCAAAGTTACTGCAAACATTGAAAACTTTTACGGATTGAAATGTTCCCAATCCACTTAGGAAGTCTCTCTTGTAAAGCTTTAATCAATCCAACATTCCCGATGCGACGAGATGTCGCGATCACTCAAGCCAAAGTCAATCGCGAAACACGGGGGCGAAGTCGAACAACGTTTCAAGCTCTTGTTGAGTTGCCAGATGTGCCTGCATTAACGAAATATAAACTAAAAATAATTAAATAAAAAGAAGATTTCCTTTAAAAATAGTTTTATTGTCTATAATGGTGATGTGTAGATGACTTCGAATTTAAGAGTTTGCTGATGTTCTCATGAATGGATCCCATCATCAAATCTTGCCCTTTATGTTGCTTAGTCCCCCTTTCTAACAGAAATATTAATTAATATCGGATAAGGTAATATTTACATAATTATCGATTAAAATACATAAAAGATAGCATTCAAAGAAATTAATAACCTCCCTTTTTAAAGTCGTATTTTGGTCAGCGATAATTATTTTTGACACGCGTCGTCGCCTCGCGATCGTTTTTTTTTTTAATTTAAGTAAGGCGTGAAGTTGCCAAGTCTCTAAAATTTTATTGTTTAATTCAAGGTCTTCTCAAAGTACCATTAAAATTACCTTACTTCGTAGTTTAGATGACTATTTTCTCTTAATCTGTTGGTTGGTGGTTTAAATTGAGCTAAAATTTGTATATCAATACTCTATAAATTTCTGAATCTGGCAACACAATTTCTAGCTTCTAGCTCAAACATGGGCGATGAATCACTTCCATTTGATCACTGTATCCGTACTGATCTAGGGACTAGTGCTGTTTGGACTTTATCTAAGTTGTTTGATTGTCTACCACAATATTCAGAAAGTTAGTATTCTTGTTTTTAGCATAGGTATTTGAGTTTTTAATCGAGTTGGTAAGATAATTATCTCACCTTAAGGTGGATATTTTTTGTGTCATTAGTCCACTCTTCATTCATTCATCAACAGCACATATACGTCCCCACCGAGGGGCTCGACCCTACCCTAATTTAGAGTGATTAGGCCTCAGTGCGGGTTGGTCGACTTCACACACAACCTTTGAATTTCTTCGCAGGAGTATGCTGGTTTCATCGCGATGTTTTCTTTCAACGTAAGAGCGTCGAATACAATGTACATACGAATTCGAAATTCGAAAACACATTGGTACGTGGTGGGGATCGAACCCGCGTCTCCCGGACGGGAGGCAGCGACCCTAACCACTAGACCGCGGACGCTTCATTCATTATGAGTTGTTTAAAATAATTGCAATCAAATGATTTGGTTTAGTCTTGATTTCATAATTTGATCACTTCACCAAACCCCCTCACACTCGCTTTCTTTTTTTTACTTAGTTATTTTCTTCTTCAGTCTTTAATTAACTCGTCCATTTCCTGTAAAGTAAACAAAAAACACTAACCAGTAGAATACAACACCACGGAGACCTATCAACCTGAAGTCGCTTCGCTTCACGCTCCGTCGCGTCGCGTGATCATCGCAGAGATCGGAATAGGTAAACTTATTTACCGTCGGGAAATCATATAGAGTTGTTACAACCGCCTACTGAGATTTTCAAAAAGTTTCGGGATTATGAAAGAAAATGAAATAGACATTGACATAGAACAACTAAGTACTTAACATGTTAATTCAAATCCACCGCAATCAGCAAATTAAAAAAATAAATAGTTTTTACCTAATTCCCAAAAGTATAAGTCTAAATATACTAAGACCCTTTCTGTAATATGCGATTCTTGATAAAAGAAGAGAGTTAAGTGTAAATACTGGCATTTTCACTAGTTACGCTAGTTTCCAGTGTTTTTACTTAATAATATGGAGTTCCATCAAAAAACCATAACACAAAACGTATTTTATCCAAAAGAAGAGAAAATAAATTGTAGCTTGATTCATTTCAAACATCAGTTTCAACTATGTTTATTAACTTATATCACTTTAAATTTTCGGCTTATCTCATAACTTCTCGAAGATGTAGAAAAGCAACTCTATCCTGACCCGACGCAAAGTGTAGGTAAGTAAACATGGCCTCATTCTCCTTCTTCCTCAACCTTTATCCACCCAATGCTGAGTAATAGGTCTCTTCCATATTTTTCCACATTGTGCGGTCATCTCGCTGGCTGAATGCAATAGTGGCACAACTCAAAATAGCATAATTTTGGGAAATGCGATTTAAAGTTTCTGAAATATGGCGAGTACATGGTTGTGCTTTCCGCATCCACCCTGCGTTCCGAAACGCGCTGAAATCGATTAAAGCACCCGTAATCGCGTTCCGAATTACTGTCAGCTGTCAAAACTCATACGTTTTTTTGCTTTTCTGATCGCTGACAGCGCTGAAAGTCTGAATCGGAATACGCCCCCAGTCTCTCCCTGCAACTCGCGTCAGATCGTCAGTCCCACTCCCCACATTTCTGCGCCCAAACATAGTCTACCGATTCCGAACTCTGAATCAGTCACTCCCTTCCTTTCTTCTGCGCGTTGCAGTTGGATGGTTATGTTTGTATAATCTGTGCTATTTTCCTGCTCGATAACGGTAATTTCACGAATCAAACGAATGTTTTCATTCGTTATATGTTTGTTATTTTTTTTTTTTTTTTTATTGTGATACTGAAGTCTACAGCTTTCAATCTAGTTACATAATAATACAAGAAGTAAACGAAACATTAGCCAATTACAGACTTCCATTTTGTAAGTATAACATTTTTACAATATTATTGTTGATCTTAACAATAATAAAGGTGATTGCACAGTGTGAGTGTGAGTAATGAGGTGTGTTTATGTGTGAAAAGGAATGATCGAAATAGTGTTATCTTTAATTACTCAATTTTGAATCTTGAACGCCAGCTTTGTCGTAAAATTCGTCCAAGGAATGCTTGAATTATAAGATCGGCCATCTAGCTATTACCAATTTCATTTCAGGTAATATAAAAATAAACATTGTGTAAATAATGACTCGAAAATGGTCTATTTCCGATAACATTGAAAATTACTATTAGTACAACTACAACAGTAGAACTACTTTCAAGAAGAAGAACAGCCTCCATGGCCGAGTGGTCGAGATTTCGACGCCCATTACGGAGGTTCCGGGTTCGATTCTCGGTGGGGACACTGTTAAGCAAAAATCTCTTTGTGAGACTTTCCCCAGTTTGATTATGACATTGCAGGCTGAATCACCTGATTGTCCGAAAAGAAAGATGATTCCGTGCTTCGGAAGACACGTTAAGCCTTTGCGTTGGTCCCGGCTACATGAGCCAAGTCGGTGGCCTTTGGCGGCTCTACAACACTGACACCAGGGTTTGTGAGGTCGGTTGTCGACCTTACAACCCACACGATGATGGTGATGGGTTTGTTTATAATTTTAATAACTTTTAGCACGTGTAATGTAGATATCCTAAACAAATTCCTAGTATAATATATTAGTTGATGTTCTGTTTACTCAGGAACTTGTTGAAAGATCACGTTACGTCAAGAAACGTTGGGCAGAAACATTAAAAGTGGGGGCGGGCGAACTCGTGGGCAATCACGAATTATCTATAGTCTAGACTCTAGAGTAACTACGCTTCAAACTTGACCCCAAATGAATACCAAAGAAAGCAAAACTACCATACGACATTCGAATACGCGGTACAGTGATGATTTATATGACTCGGTTTGTAAGAACGTCGAAAGTAAGCTTCAATGTGCAGCAGCGACATCATCTGCTTGTCTGTCGTCGTCGTCGTCTGTCAAAATTAAATAGGTGCCATGTTTTATCGGGCTTTGTTAATTGCGTTTTGATTTTATTCAAAACAAATTATTTTACATTATAAACTGAAGCTTAATTTTTTTGTTAAAATGTTGTATAAACGTTGAAAGATCGGGTGATTTTAGTTTAATATTTAAAGAAAGCCAACTCACGTATTTAGAGAAAGAATGGATGAATTAATAACATACTTTATTGCACATACGGAAATGAATTTGGGAAGTAAAAACATATTTCTTCTATCTGTGGTAAAAATACTGCAAAAACAAAGAAACGTACAGAACAGATTTGTATTTATAAAGTTCCAATTTAGAAATAATATTTTGGATTTAGAACTTATTAAACATATCACACTCATCTCCGGTAGCTTGTTTGTGCGCCGGAGTTTCGCCCGAACACAAACACGAAGTAAGCGGATGTGTTGTTTGTAGAGAGCTTCGTTTCATCATTCATATTAAATTAGAAGTTCATACTGAAACAACAAATACAGTCAGTACAGTAGGTTCTCTAGGCACGTTACTATGACGGAAACTTAAATGGAAAATCATAGAGCTGGCAACATTTATTTTTAATAACTACAGTGTGAGGATCACTATACATTAGAATTTATTTTTCATCATCATCACCAACAAAGTCTCCTCCAAGGGGTCGTCTCTACGCTGAGTTAGGGAGATCTGAACTTATGAACCTGACGCTGCCTCTTTAGAATTTATATTTCATCAACTGCTCATATACCTAGGTCCCCACCGAGGGGCTCGAGCCTACCCTGAGTTAAGGCGATTAGGCCTTAGTTGACCACGCTGGCCCAGTGCGGGTTGGTCGACTTCACACACAACCTTTGAATATCTTCGTCATAATATACTTAAATAACATGACATGTATTTTTACTGTTTCGAATCTAGTAGAAAATATTTTCGGACTAAAAAATAATCTTAAGAATAGATAAATTTCTAGTATTTTGTCTGAAGGGGATTATCAAATTCTAAATTCAAATAAAAGACTAAAAACAACACAAAGAAAACAGCAAGACACAATAGACTTTTCAAATATTATATCATTGCTGAATCTGCTACGTCGTAGGCCGCAGCGCGTGTAGCAAAAAGTGGAGCTCGTAGCACGTAGTAGTGTACCAATAGTGCGTTGTGCCAATAGCATCCTGCAAGTACTCTCATACAGTCTAGAAAGTAGATTTGTTAAACACTGGGTAAAAATACATATAGTTGCTTGTCTAATAGGGGATCAGACTACTTTATTTTTATTTTATAAATCCAAACTTCTTAGTTTCTTCTATCGAACACTAAAAGAATTTTTGCTCTATCTTTAAAATTGACCGAGTTATAAATGTTTCAAATTCAAGATTAGACAGAGAGGCACATACCCACTTGTGACGTCATTTGTTAGTAACGCCGTATTATCTCCATACAAAAAATCGTTTTTGAAAGAGTCTGACATATTGAAACTTTAAAAAAATCAACCACTCAATAGGTTGTTTATAGATACGACTCTGTGACTTAATACATTCTGTACTTGCAGTTCTTCGCACATTCATCAAAATTATCAAAATAACGGGCACTGTGGTACCTTTTTCAACAATCCCGTAAACAAACAATGGGGGATTTTCTGACAGCCAATTAAAAAAACAATAGTTCATAAATCTTCGATAGATGGCGTTGACGATTCGTGGATCCGAAGAAATCCGGCGAATCACCCAAGGCCATAAAAGATTTATAAAAAAAATAATAAACGAAGTACACCTGGCGCCATCTATCGTCTTAATTAGAACTATTATTTTTATTTTTTAAAGAGCTGTCAGAAAATCCCCCGTTCTCATAAATCCGAGGCAGGCAATGAAGAGTGTTGGTAGACAGCCAAGGGTACAGATAGCAGATTAGCAGCTGGCGCTAATTAGCACGCCACTCGCTTTGAGCTTCAGCCTGAATGATGCCAAGACCACTTTATTAGTTTCAGGCGAAAATCTAGATTTAAATAAAAAGTTATTTTATTTGAAAACTGGTTTAAATGAAGATTTTTTGGATGACTGCCTTTTCAACCATATTGCTGGAACTATAATTACAGGAAAGTTAAGATATAGATACAGAAATTTCAAATTCAATCACAATTTATTTTCGCCGGTTAACACAGAAATCGAGTGGCGCCTGGGCAGGATCTAACTGCAAATTGGTGTCGCGTTTACGGAGCACGCTACGAACAACTTTCCGTTAAACTGCTACAATTACTTGTTGATAACTTTAGTTGGAGTTTTTGTGACGATGTCATTAGAGCCCGCTTTTAAAGTTCAGCTTTTGAGTTTGAGCTCGGGGATTTCCCCGCTAATATTACAGCTCAATTCCTCGTTAGTAAACTTGGTAGTGACGGAAGGGTGGGAAAGGGAAAAATTATGTGGGTTGCATTTCTGTTTAATTGACTATACACTTCGTTATCGCTATACTATTGTCACAGAATTAATATTGTAACGAGGTATTCGTCCTCTTTCCTGTTTTATGACTGACAACCTTTCTTGCTGGCAGTTATATCTTTCATTTTAAATTCATTTTCAAATTTAGATTTCTTACGTTTCGATTTGTCTTTTTTCTGCTAAATTCTACACTTCATGTCCTGATCTCCGACAGTAAACTCTTAAAGCTTATCCATGTTAGGATTTTTCCATGTTAGTTATATAATATATAAATACCTTTTCTTCGGACTGTGCCCTGGATGTTGCCACGTACCAATCCTCTACAACATTCTTCGTGTGGTGCAGCAGCTTGTGGCGGCTGCTGGGCGACAATATAATATAGTACCAGAATGGCCACTCACCTCCTCCCGATATCGATAGCTCAAAATAACATCATTCGTTCATCTGAATTCATCAACAAAATTAGAATTAGAGCATGACTTCCCGAATCGGGGCCAGTGTCCCCACCGGAAATCGAACCCAAACCCCACGGATCGATAGTCGAAGCTCTTTGTATGCCTTTCAAAGTTAGAGTTTGAGTCAATAGACAATATATGTACTTATACTTACTGATTTATACACCTTACTTGTACACACACACACACACACATTAATTACTTCTGACAAAGTGAATGGTGATGAGAGAGCTGGCTGCCTCGTGCTATAATATATATTATAGCTCCGTCTGTGACGGGCTTTAAAGGGAGGTCCCAAACCTCAATAGATTAATAAGGCTGTCTGTTTAAAGAAATAAACATATTTTATTTTTATTTTTATTTATTACTTGTACATGCACCTTGCTTGCTTTTACAGAACCGCAAATTATATTTTATTTATATAAAAAAATACAAGATTTCCCTTTATATTTATCGAGCTTCATTATTATACTGTTTGAAAAAATATTATCAACTCGAACAAGGACGAATCGAATTAAACGGATTCCAATGAAATGATCGTATTAAAGACAATAATGATTACGGCAAGCGAAACTAATGAAATTTCCGAACACGATTCGCAGAAAATTCGGTGAATTAAACTCCGTAATTCCGACCACACATAATTATCAGCGTATTGAACCGCGTACAAATGAAAATACTCTGATTAAATATTTTCAATTCCAAATTATTTCGATTTCGTACTTGCGTTATTATTTATTTTAAGAGCGTCGGTTGTGTAGTGGCTAGGGCCGCTGCCTCCCGTCCAGGAGAAGCGGGTTCGATCCCCACCACGTACCAATGTGTTTTCGATTTCGACGCTCTTACGGTGAAGGAAAACATCGTGATGAAAGCTGCACACTCCTGCGAAGAAATTCAAAGGTTGTGTGTGAAGTCAACCAACCCGCACACTCGGCCAGTGTGGTCAACTAAGGCCTAATCACCCTAATTTAGGGTAGGCTCGAGCCCCTCGGTGGGGACGTATATGAGCTGTTGATTCATTTAGTTAGACACCACGGTCAGTGGGGTCGAACATTGACAACGATTGATCAAACTTGTTCGTACACTGTTGTAGTCATAACAGAATCTATAAGTTCATTGGGATTCCAAGGCTTGGCCAAATATAGTCTAGTTGAGGTATCACAAGTTCTCACTATGTTTTCATATCTATCATTGTCTCTATCTCTGTTATTGTACTCGTATCAGACTGACAGATATACAAATTGTTTCCAAGTTGTCTCTGAGACGAATAATGTTTGTAAAGCAGATATAGATGGGACGAGATATCTTAGACTTAATATCGTATCTACAGTTTTATCATGATTTTTTGGTCAGTAACCTAATAGATACTTATATTATTATTCATCGTACGTATCAAACGCCTATTAATTCAGGATTACTGACATGATAAACAAGAACTTTTAGCTAAAAAAAAAAATGACGATTATATCTTTGGTCCCAATATTAGATTTATAATACCGTCTTTATTGGAAGGGTATTTGGACCCAAAGTAAATGGCTATGTTAGCAAGAAATGTTTATCCTTGGGAACCCGGAAACCCCTTGATTACTATGCGCAAGTCGTCCGAGGGTGGCCAGGCGGAACTTTCGCGTTGACCTCTTGGTCTTGTAAACAGGTGGTTTGAGCGTAAGACATTATTGCGTAAAAATTGGATTTGGCGCTTATTTGGGATAGGCAAATCTGTCATCATCATCGTGTAGGTTGTAAAGTCGACAACCGATCTCACAAACTCTGGTGTCAGTGTTATAGAACCGCTAAAGGCCACTGATTTGGCTCGTGTAACGACTAGATAGTAGCCGGGACCAACGGCTTAGCGTGCCTTCCGAAGCACGGAATCGTCTTTCTTTTCGGACAATCAGGTGATTCAATCAAATTCTCACAAAGAGATTTTTGCTTGACAGTGTGCCCACCGGGAATCGAACCCGGAACCTCCGTAATGCGCGTCGAAATCTCGACCACTCGGCCACGGAGGCAAATCTGTAATACTCGGTCGGTTTCATCTTCAATATTTTATGTGTTATCCTATCTTGTGTGCGTGCCTCCATTTGTAAGTTTTCGGAAAACCGTTTTCTTGCCTAAAAGTAAATGTCCTTCAGTATTTTATTTGCTACATCAAGTTAGGTTAATAGTCAAAAAAAATTTTGCTGTTATTTTTTTTTTTTTTTTTTTTCAAACAACAGTATTTGTATAAATAGGTTGGCAGGTATAGGTTTATTATCCTTTAGACTTTTAACTAAATTCAGATAGTAGAATCGTTAATTAAATAATACATTCTTAAATCCTCTACAAACATTAATCAACGCTCACTGCCAGCCCAATCGAGTTAACTCGATTTATCGTCAAACTTTCGACAACTTATGGTACCACTTCGAAGCTTTGGCACATCGTTTATCATGCCGACTGTACTATTGTCGAGTTTGATGGATGATACCGATTGATACGTCCACCGACATCTGGAATCATTGCGTAAACACTGCTTCTATTGTACTGAATCAATTACGATGAAATGTGGCTTAAACTGTCATTGGAATCGCATCTATCATGAAAATGTATTTGGACTGTTTTCGGTCGTTATTTATTGCTTCATTTCATACGTCTCCTTCGCGGGGTTTGATTCTATTCTAAATTAAAGTGACCGGGCCTTAAACAAAGATTGTTTATTTAATTGTAAGCGCACGTAACTGAGTAGAATTTAATTCTTCAAATGCAATAGAATGAAGATACGTTATCTGTTTTGGAACTCAGGGCCTAATGGCAATAGCGACGCGCGTCTCTTAAAAAAAAGTGTAAATGAGGCAACGACAGCGTCGACAGCCCACGACGTCTTCGGCGCTTAAACCATATTATGACAGCGGCGACTTGTCTGCGACTGTCAATGAACTTCGAAGATCTGTCAGAGCTTATAACTGTGGTATTATAATACTGGATGAGGAAAGCGGGTGATCGTGTGCTTCGGCGTGCTCTTGGGGAGGCCTATGTCCAGAAGCGGACTGCAATAGACTGATTGATTGAGTGAGCAAAGCTTGAGCAGCTTTCAGAACTATACACCCTGCCACATAATTATAATAACACTAACTGCATTCCAACCTGTTCGTTAGATATAGTGCTGTTGACAGACGACGACAGGGGGAAACCTGTTCGACATAGCCTTTGACATGGCCAAGGAGTTGAGTTTGAGCCAAAACCACAAAACCACATGCTTTGTGACAAGACGATGTTATTTGCATTTATGGTGTGTAGATGGGTTGATTAATGAGTGATGGCTATCACCATAAGTCTTGTATACTGAAATAGAAAAACACGTGTTAGAAATAATTGTCGATTCGCAGCATAGATAAAAATTCTAAGTCTATGATGCGCAGTTTCCTCTTAAGGGCCCCGGAGACGGTCAAACGGTTTGATTCAAACACGTAAAGTTTGGTTTGACTCAAACAATTTTGATCGTTTACAAAGGTGGTTTGAACGGTTTATCAAACATTTACGTGTTTGAAGCATGTTTGATGCAATTGCATATTTTTGTTGTGTTTGACGCGTCAGAAGTGTAATTACGACAGCGTACAGAATCAGACTGCGCAGAGCCGTTTGACAAACCGTTCAAACCGACCTGAAACACGTAAGGTTTGAGTCAAACCATTTGACCGTCTCCGGGGCCCTTTAAAAACCTGATTGTCCCAGCCAAAGATTTCTGACGCGCGTCGCGTCGCGAGGGAGCGAGCGATCGTCTTTTGTTCCTCTGAGGCCCCAGCAGTTAAAAATATATTTATGAATGTTTGGTAGATCAAGTATAAACAGCCTATTGAATTTCTAGTTTGTAAAATCGTGGTCCTGCCTATGTATCTAACATCCGCTCTGTTTAATAACTTACTTCATTTAAAAAAATGTGATGCTTTTGTAGTTTCTTGGGCTTTTCTTCTCCAAAAAAGAACGTACATTTTGTTAGAGAACTTTCAGTGAAGAGGTCCCAGAGCGATTGTAAAACATCTGTGTAAAAATGTATTACATTTTCATTAGAAAATAGTTCGCAAAACGGTTTCTAATGGAAATCGAACTCGTTACCGACTCCCTCGCATGTTGCATGCATAATATTTGTAATTTCAATATTGCAGGGTTAATAACCATCCTACGCTATTGAGCAACCAACTGAGTAGTAAAGCCAATGAAACCATTTTGTATTTGCTGATAACAATAGCTTCAATAATTGTGTATGATTCTCTTCTCTACCAGTACGTTTATTTTATTTTTATTTTATTTTATTTTATTAGGTACATCAACAGTATTACATATACTACATTGAAAACTTAAATGCTAACAGTCCTATTCTTATATGCATACCAATTATAGATGTACTCAACATTCAAAACATAATAGAGGTAGGTAGCTTACTTAATTAAGTTGAGTTTATAAAAATATATATAGTAATAATAGAATATAATATTGTTGAATATATAAAAATACCCTAATTCAGGGTAGGCTCAAGCCCCTCGGTGAGGACCTTGGGGGGACGTATATGAGTTGTTGATGATTACAAAAAATAAAAATAAAGTAAACATAAATATAAGGTAAGGATCGCAAAGAATCATAAAGAAAAGTATTTCAGCATTCTAAGTTTCATTTCTTTACGTGAATAATAAAAGATATCAAGGTCCAATTTTCCTTGCAATTCATTATAAGTAGTGCACATACGGGGAATAGGACTATGTAAGGCCAGATTAGTCCTGCATCCAGAATGACAAAACGCTTTAGTAATTGGGTAACGTGGGTATCTAGGAATATTAATATTTATTACACTAAGGGTGTGTGAACATTTCAAGTCACCACTTAAAATCCCGTGCAAATACAACATATCCGAAATAGTACGACGATCGCGAAGGGGGTTCATTTTGAAGTGCTGTAGTCTTTGAGCATACGGCTTATAACCTAAAATGAATTTCTTCTGTTATTCTCATCTATAATATGAGATATTTTTTTTTTCATTTTTCTTATGTTAAATTAGAACCTCAAAGATTCGCAGCAATGCTTTAAATTGTACAGTTTTAGAATATAGGATGTATCAAAAAAACATTACAAATTGGTCTTGGCTGTGAAAGTAAGAGCTTAAGAAAAAGGAAACCATGGAAATGTTTACCAGTTTTCAATTCCTAGTCCAAGAGAAAGTGAATGTGTCAACCAAATATGATAGGATACACTTGGGCCCTTGGTATCATTAGCTAGTTTCTATGACATAAAATTACGTCATTACATCTTGGTGTAATAATAATAAACACTTGTAGAATAGTTAGGAAATTCCTCCAAATAGATATCACAGTTCCGTCAGGATCTCAATCACCTAATCGTTTTAGTCAAACTGATGTGCACTTGGCTTAGGCCCGTGGCGTTAGTGAAACCGGCTCCGAGAGGCCGAGATGGTAAAAAACCAAAAACCTAAATAATAATAATTCATAATTTTAGATATTTTTTATGAAGTTGTGATCGGTATCGACGCCATTATTATCTGTTTGGACACCAACCCTGTATCAACATGTCAATATTGTCAACGGAGTATTATATCTCTGAAATTATTGCTAAAATTGTAGTGCTCGTTTAATTATTGACATGCCAAGCGTTTTGACTGAGTATGTCTGTTTGGATTGTAATTAACACGTCATGGGATTCAGGGTTGCAAGATACGAGAGTTTCTATCCTTTTAGAGTGTGTACGAAAGTTAGGTTGTATTAGGGTAGGAGTAGTAAGTATTGGTAGCAGTACCTGCTATCCTACCTTCTTCTGCTATTTTGTTTCTGGCAACTCAGTACTTTTAAGTACTGGCAGTTTCATCATTTATTTTCAATTTATTTTCAAATTTTGAATCACTCGCTCACTTTAGCTCTGAGCGAGCGGTACCTCTCTCTCAGTCACCCCACCCTTACCCTATGCGAGAAAGAGAGCCACCGCTTGCTCAGAGCTAAAGATACGTGTCGCTAGCTATACAATGGCCTCGATTCGGGATTGCTCTAATTCTAATTTTAAAATCCAGCTATCTTTTTCGTTTTTATGACCAATGACAGAGAGGTGATGAACGAATGATATTAATTTGAACGAATGATAACCTAAAATAAGGGCATAGCTGTCAGTTTAAGAGATTTTTAAGTCGCATCTAAAATTGTGCAATCGACACGGCCATAAGGTTCAAATTCGATGTTTGACAGCTCTAATATTAGAATAGCCATCTCCTGTCCCTTTTCAATCTTTAAAAGGTAAAAAGGACGGACTAACGCTCGCGTACGAAAACACAGTGTCCGCTCCGTTCGAGCGCTCGAGTCTACTTCAGCGGAAACCTAAGCCAATGGTAATCGTGTGACAACCCTACTGGTGTTTGCGAAGCGTTTTAGCAACACGACCCGATGTCATTATCGCCTGGTAGCCTTCGTTACACCCACATGATGGACGTATTTGCGCTGAAATTTCGCGCATTTTTGTTACTTCAGTGCTAAATGGTTCATTGAGAAAGAATGTAGTTACTACCTACATACGAACACTTACTACTATTAAAACAATATTGGTTGAAACCAAGTCTAAAAGAGCGAAAACTCGCATGAATGAAATCGGGATCAATTTATTAGTCTATGGCCTAAGCCTGCTTTGTAATCTTTCGAATTTTCTAATTGAAACTGTTGAACCGTGTTCAAACATTCAATGTTTCTTAAAAATCTTTTATCTTGCAATGTTTCATCAAAAATAGTCTGCTAATACTAACAGACTGTATAAATACAGTTTTTTTTTCCTATTAATGTTTTGTCCGTTTTGACACTTTTTTATTTTGGTGAGTCACGTTTTTTCTACGTTCTTACTGACACACATAAAATATTTTAAACATTCGCTGACATGTCAAATCAAACATCCACAAACCAAATTTGGCGCCCGAAAAGGGACCAACATCGTGGACCTTTCCACTCCACTAATATTCTTCCCTCACCTTTATCAGGCATAATCGAATTTCTTCCTCCCTTCAAATTACCTATATGTTCGTGTACGTGCATATATCGTACATTATACCGACAGCAAGCAGTACATTAATCACGCAAAACCCTGATTGATGTACCCCCGACCGCCGCTGACACGTCGAAGCCAGAAAATTCGACACCCAACGTTTAAAATCGAACACCTAGGTGTAGGTAGACAGACGCGCGGTGAGCGAAATCCGTTTTCGATCGTTTCGAAATTAACACATTTTAAAATAAATTTTCAGCTTCGGTGTATTTTACCGATATTTTTGGTTTCGTTGGGTTTATTGTTTTTGATAATGGATGATCCTAAATAAAAATAGTTTGGTGTATTATTTAGAGTTTTTATTATAATTCAATAACAAATTCTCTTTTAAATAAAAAAGGTATTTGCCTGCAACAAAAAAGTATCTAAAAGTATGTTATAAAATATCCAGGCCTAGTTGGACATTATAGGCTCAATCGAAATTAAATATACTTATCCAAAAAGATTACTGATTGCAACCTGTACGAGCTAGCGTACAATACTTAGTTCTAACTTGCTTTGACGTCACTCATGACCTACTTATGAAATTGTAATTTTTTAATTACTCAGTGCAATAAAGACGCTCCGCTATATCGGTCGGTTTTTCATTGTCTATCACCACTTTGACGTATTACTTGCATTTCCTACCGTTATAGCTTGACTTTTGACTATATTTAAATGAACGTGTGTACTAGCCCGTTCATTTTGGTCCTTCGAGCCGGATATATCGTTGGATTGAAGATTTGTCGTTTAACTTTGTGTCTCACACGTTCGTAAAACGCACCGGCTTAGTTGGCCTCCCAGAAGCGGGTCTCACCATCTAAGTTGAAACGGGCGTAACGATCGTGCGGCGAGTGCAAAGACAACGAAGGATACCAGCGCCTTCGGTAACTACCACACACAGTGAATTAACGGAAACTCGCATAAAAATAATTTCTCTGTCAAATATAAAATGTGCCAAAACTAGCTTTGATACTAATATTAAAAGGGTCACTGTCCGAGGGTAATTTACCAATTTACTGTAATTTGGTACTTAAATGACAGCATCCGTCCGAACAAGACACAAACAAAGATGAAGACCAAAAAAATGCAAAAAAAACTTTGGTTCTGTTAGAACTACGAAATTAATTAGCAGTTTTTGAATTACTACGTTATATAATACGAGTAGCTACAAGGTCTTATCATGGAAGCCAAGCCTTTACTTCACATGCTCTAGAATTCAGATTTCAATTACTATTTTGAGACACAATGTTTTAGATGTCATGTTACGTTAGGTTATATGCGTTTTCATCATCAGAATAAACAAATGACGTATACCCACACATATTGGCGAAATAGACAAAGGTTTATATCCAGCAGTGAATTGATGTGGGTTGATGAATGATGAAGTTAATGAACGTAGGCTTAATATACCTTACCTGTCTTGATTATTCCATTATCTTTCACCTATCTATCCAGCTGTCAAGTAAATTCGACTATCCAATGCAAAACCTTTTTAAAATTTCCAATCCGAATGTCCGGCGCAATGCCATGCATACATGCAGCTACTATCTATTCATATGGATACAGATCAGACCGAACCGAACCGCAGTTGGCAGAGATTCGAGTTAGGATTGAACCAGCAACGGTCTGCCTCCAAATTGCAATGCAAATAACAAACGCTCCAAACGATGTTCACAAGCCGATCCGGTGGCAGAAGTTGCCGTGGAAAAAGTGAGGTAGGGAATGTTGATTTGAATGGAATTTAGCAGGTGGAGAAAATTCTTTTGAATAGGGGATCGGACTGTTCACCATATTTTATGAATTTACCATATTTTATGAATTATTTTTAAAATATAGATTAGTAGAAGACGATTCGCGAAGAAAAAAACAGAATCGGTTGAAAAACGAATTTACAGTGATTTTTTAAAATTTCAATATGTCTGTCTCTTTCAAAAACGATTTTTTGTATGGAGATTATATGGCGTTACTAACAAATTACGTCACAAGTGGGTATGTGCCTCTCTGTCTAATCTTGAATTTCAAACCTTTATAACTCGGTCAATTTTAAAGATAGAGCAAAAATTCTTTTAGTGTTCGATAGCAGAAACTAAGAAGTTTGGATTGTATAAAATAAAAAAAAAGTAGTCCGATCCCCTATTTCATTTATCTGTAAAGGATAATGTTGGTTTTCGATGAATTTAATGATTTGATAAAAGATCTGGAAACAATTCAACCCCAAAATATAACACACACACACACACACACACACACACACACACACACACACACACACACACAACATTACATTCATATCCCCGAAGAGGTGAGCAGAGTTTTAGTGGGCTCCCAAGGAAATGGATTAAGATTCGACATAGCCGATCTTAACCAATACGACAAACACAATACCTATATCAAATTATGAAAAATTAAAAAGTATTCGTTTTTGACATTAAAGGCGAAATTAATCACACTCTGGAAACAGACCAAAATTAATAATAAACAAGCTTGAAATTGAATAACAAATTAATAACTAGTTAGTTTCCTCGCTTACAAGTAATTTTGAAACTATAATGAAAATTGTATACGAACCACAACAGTTTGTTGGTTTTATTTTGTTTTCCCAATGAAAATAGCAATGAAAAGGAATTTTGTCAAATATTAAAAACATTTTGCTGTGGAGAAGTATAGTCAAAGGAAATCCAGAGGGTACGCTTCTGAAAAGAAGTCAAAAAGGTCCGCATAACTTCCAAGGGAGACTTTGAAGATTTGTCTCATTAAAAATATGTGGCATTATTATAGAATTTCAATCATTTTTTGGGCTATTTGCTCACGAGTTCGCAACATATCAAAGAGCTTTAATATGAAATTAAATCCAAAAATCTAAGACTGATTCAGATTACTAGCTACAATAATGGTTTCTATACCTTTATGAACGTTGTCGGTGCTCCAAGGCTGGCGACTGGTGTTGCAATGAATGATGTATGTGAATTGTCAGATTTTACATGTTTGTAAAATCGTGGTAGCGTCAAATTTAAACTTGATTTAAACTTAACCTATGGCGTAGTACTATATTAATTCTGTGCTATGGCTATGGCTGGCTTTTGAGTGTTTCGAAAAAATTGTCTTATTTAAAAACTCAAGTTGTAGAGTTAGTTAGTTTAACTTTTGTGATCTCTGTTGTAAAAACATCGTTCATATTTTCAGCCCTATAAAAATACTTAGACGTAACGTAACACATTTCCTCTCATGAATATAATCGTTTATCCTGTTCTATTCTATTCTACTCTATTCTAAACATACTTATCGTAAATCTACCAGCAGTAACACCTAATACAAATGTGATATTTATTTACAGAGGCAACAAAATGTCTGATCGTAACAGCGATCGCTCTCCCAAAACGTACCCGAATGTGCCTGAACCGTCGATATCAATCAGTAGGGGATATTCTAAAAACAACCTACTGAGCGATTGATAGAATCATTGGGGCATACTGGGCTGAATTTTGACCTCATGAACACGAAATTTCGGACAGAAGCACTTATCTGATGCTGCTTGAATTCACCAATGCAATGCAGGTTGAATTTTGTAGGTAGACAGGGGTACAAATTACAACCTACCTATACAAGCGTCTCAAATTAATAAATACATTCTTTGAAATTGATTCTTCATTCTAAAATATAGAATGAATACGGAAATTCAGTTTGCTCCTAACTTAAATTAGACACAATCTTGTATCTGTCTCAGTTGGTCAATAAGGGAAATCATTGGTGCCATATAAGCTGGATTCTGATATACATAGTGTGATAAAACGGAAAGGTCTATGGCTTACAAATGGCGCCTATAGCTTGCAAATTGGATTGCAGTTTCGACATAGTTTTGCTTCTACCACTCGGGCTATTCTGAACTACTCGAGAATCAATCGACTGAATTTTGATGGCATGAATTTAGGCCTGCGGATTTAAGCACCTATCATTTTGAATAGAATCGCAGCGAAGCACGGTTTTGTTAGATATAATTGTGTTAATTTATTTATAAATAGCTCAGTTTAAAACTTAATTGAAAGCAGATAACGGATGTCCAGATTTAACTCGTATATTTTGTTTCGTTTGACCTATTTTTTCACCGGAATTTCCCTGCGCCGGAATAATTGGCGCGAAACGGTACGAAGCCGCGTTAACGGCTATTTCAAATGACTCCCATTCGAACGGTAGCGAGAACAACCATATCGTTTAAAAAGTCTTTTTGTTTTCGTTTTACGTTGGTAGGTGTGTAGGTACCTATTTTTTAGCCGCCATTATTTGCCATGCAAATTCCATAGTAAATTTATTTTGTTCGTAGTTGCGTTAGACTGCTAACTAGCGCGTGTGTTGCCCTTTTTAAGCCCCGCCCTCTGTGTTGCCCTTGGCGTGGGGCCAATTTTTGAACGGAATGCGACTTCTATAGCTTCCTTATTCGTAGGTTTAAAGTATGCAGTCTCTTAAAATGCGTTCAAATTTTTCTCTTTCCGTTGGATAGTCCGAGAAAACTGTACGCAAATGTTCTTAGTTTGCGCTTGAATGTTCCCCCCCTTTCCTTTTCTACAAAGATACCCAAAGAAAGTGTCCCGTGTTCACTGTGGCATAACGCTACGAATCTTTGCGCAACTTCTTGTAACAATAGAAAAAAATAAACGCTCGAACGTAACCTGTCACGGGTCAGTTGAGAATGTAAATGAGTGGGAAGAAAACAAGGTCTCGAAAAAATAATATTTTCAAAAGGCGAGATTGTTTATTTGTTATGTGTGTAACCAGTTTGAGATTTATGTGACTTTTTGACTGCAATTTTATTGTTTTTTTTCTACTTGTTGTTAGTGCGAGTTTTTAAGTGTTGCCATATGTTGATATTTACGTTTGTGTATTAAGAAATGGCGCCAAAACGCAAAGTTTGATTGAGGGTATGTTCCAAATAGTTGCGTTACAGCTGCGTGACCCACTTTTGGAACTATGTGAAGGGAGATTACAGAAATCTGTATTGTGTTCTGAATTTCGGAACGCGAGCCGGAAGTGGCTGCCGAATGTCTATAGTTAAATGACGAAATATTTGGGATCTGTACTGGATTAGTTAAATTTGTGTCGGCTTCAACATTAGCGTAATCTGATAGACGTTTCGTCTCTACTTTTATAAGCTTATCTGTGATATCCTTAGAAAAATAAAATAATTACGTTTATTTATATCGATTTGAATGTCAAACCGTACATGCTTGGATGATTTTATATGTCATGCTCATGAATTTCGTAGTGTTTTTCGCATTACGTTTGCTAATAGATATACGGTATTAATCTTTATATTGTTGTATTTTATTTACTAAGTTCGTTTCTCCATCACGCGCCGAATCAGCGGTATTCTTTTTTGTATTCAAATCAAAGGTCTCTTCTGTATTTCGATAGAGTGAATTACAATTATGGCCTGTAAGTTTTTCTGGCTTATGGATTTTGATTACGATACATTACTTCAATATTTCTCGAGGCTTTTTACAAAGGGTTCATCTGTAGGTAGATTTATGATAGTAAGTAGGTACGGTATCTTAAATTTATTTAAATAGATCTAATTATATAACTAAACTAAGTCAATATTTTCGCCTTGGGCTTATAAATACAATATTTGAATTGTAGTGTCATTTTTAATTAAGTAGGTAAATGATAAACGGAATTTTTAACACATACAAAAATTTAAAAATGGCGTATACGAAGCGTTCCAAATTCGAACATTAGAATTGTTTCCTTCTATTCACAGTATCTTACGCTACTATAACTTTAAATTTAGAACACGCATATACATGCACATTTTTATATGCACACGCACGCCATTCGAAGTGTGAAATAAGTCATTAAGAAAAGAAGAACCGTACGAAATTGAACTTTAAAGTAAGCTCGTTGAAATTGAATGTGTGTTGTGTTATGGGGGTTATAAAGGGGAAACCCATGCGTTACGTGTTCCCAGGAAGTTGTAAATAGTGTTGCTGAAAAATCGATAGTTTTACAATCGATAGCTGAACGCCAAAAACATGCACCCAACCGATAGGCCTATCGATAGTATCGATACTAAGTAGTAGTTAGTAGTTTAAGTAAAAATAGATAGTTCGATATTTCTTTTAGTGCAATACTATTGATAAGCAGCAATACTATCGATAGTATCTATACTACCGATAGGCCTATCGATAATATCGATACTAAGTAGTAGTTTAAGTAAAAATAGATAGTTCGATAGTTCTTTTAGTGCAATACTATTGATAAGCAGCAATACTATCGATAGTATCTATACTATCGATAGTGATCTTCTTTATCGATACTACCATCGATAGTACAAAACTATCGATAGTGGCCTTCGTCATCGATACTATCGATAAATAAAAAAAAATCAACGGCCTGTTACAGTCCACTGCTGGACTATGAGCCTCCTTCACTTAAGTAGAGGGTTTTGCCATAATCTCCACGCTTGGCAGGCGGGTTGGAGATCGCAGATTAAAAGGTTACTGTATCAGAGAGCGCTGCTGCCCGTTCCCTGTTCAATGTGTAGTCCCTAAGTCGCCTCTTACGATACCCTCGGGAAGAGTAGGGGTTGGTGACAAATGTATTCTACTCTGCCGTCACCACACGGCATCGATAGTATCGATAGTTTATGCAATATTGAAGAGCAATACTATACTATCGATAGTATGGATACTATCGAAAGTTTTTTCGTTTTCAACAATCGATATTATCGATACTATCGATAGTATTGCTGCTTATCAATAGTATTGCACTAAAAGAACTATCGATAGGCTATCGATACTGTCGTTTTTACTTAAACTATCGATAGGCTATCGATATTGGACTATCGAGCGGCAACACTAGTTGTAAAGTATATATGGAATTTTTATGTGGCTTTCATTATTCAGCCATCTTGGTTTATTTGTGAAAGGATCAGTTTCAGAAGATCCGGGACTAAAATTAGATTACAAGTGCCGATGGAACTATAGTATCGATTCAGTACGCACATGGAGTCGTTCCAAGGTTCTTTTGAAGTGCTTGGCGCATTATATGGCTTTGTCCAAATACATCTGGCATTAGGATTATAAATAACTTATCAGAATTTAAAAATCTGTTCAAAAAATTGTTTTATTCGCGGATATTTTTAAATATAGAAATTATATTAAAGTATTCGAGTATACCATCCACTACCCAGAGTATTTAGATTCCTAAGACTAGTTTGGTCAATATAATGTATTTCTTTCTTTCTTTATTTTTTAGTGGCTCATTTCATTAACTCTACTGTGAATAACAACGTCTGGAGCACCCGTACACAGCACAGCGCTTATCAGCAGATTGATTATGGCAACACCGATTATAGTAATTAAAAAATTAAAATTCGTTTAGAATTTATATTCTTCTATTGGCTACATGGAATTTAGCTAGTTAGTTTTATCATGTTGGTAGACTGTCTGTTTTTAAACCAATCAGAGTCATTCCCGCTAGAAATATTGTTAT
Source organism: Carpatolechia fugitivella (assembly GCA_951230895.1). Lineage (NCBI taxonomy): Eukaryota > Metazoa > Arthropoda > Insecta > Lepidoptera > Gelechiidae > Carpatolechia > Carpatolechia fugitivella. The sequence goes on along the minus strand of OX579659.1, from coordinate 1,643,731 downwards.
GACAATTTTTCAAACCAATAGGAATCAATATTTTAAGTAAGGTAGGGATCAGTGGTAATTTTGGAGGGTTTGTGCTCTGGAAGGAGTCCAGTCTTTTTTTAAAAGTGTTGCGAGTTGCTGGTTATAATAAGCTAAGTATTCTTTGATTAATTTTTAGTTCCTAGGCATCTAGATTATTTAACAGGCTAGACTTTCCTTTGAATTGTTCTTATTAATTTCAGTGAAATGAAGGATTTTATTATTGTGGTTTAGGTTATTTCGTGTATTATTTAATTTACAACAATTTGTAGCGTTTTAGAGTTAGCTGGCTTCGGAAAAGTCGGCGTTGCTTAAAATTGTTTTGTTAGAAAACGTGATGTGATGTTTTAAAATAATTGTTATTTAAGTGGATAAGTTTACAATAAATGAGTGTAATTCAGTGGTAATTTAAATAAAAGGACTTGGATTATAGTGAATTAATATTATTTTACTTGTTATGTTCTAATAGTTTTAACACTACACCATGGTGAATAAAGTTGACAGTGTTATTAAAAATATGCCGAAGCTCACGAACTAAGACTTCATCATCACGTGAACGTTGAGGCTATCCAGCTCCTCGACACCACGGACATAGTGAGAAGACTGAAAAGGACAAAACCCTTTGAGTTAGTTTAGTAAACATTAGTGTAATGTAGTGCAGTCAGTGCTTCCCGTAAAGAACACACGAACAAAGTGTCTTCCCCTTAATAGAGACAATAAGAAAAGTGTTGATGGACACATTCTTAGCTAACATCTACTTAGCAATTTAAGTTAAAATTTAATTACTCATTAGTCTTTAGGCTAGATTGTAATATTTATTTTGGATGTCTTAAAGGCAAACCAAATATAACCACCTTATAAAAATAATGTACCACATTTATAACAATCTCAATAAATTTCATTTCATTTCATAACAAATAAAAAAAAAAAAACTTCAGCATGGTTAGTGAGGCCGGTCATTGACCTTAGAATTTACACGATTTACAACCGGCCGCTTTAACTGCGTTGCTGTCAAATTCTGTACAAATTGAGATATACTTACAACGTATATAGTCTCGGATTTATTTGTTGTGCAAAAACAAAAGAACAACAAAGACAATTTTGTGTGTCTTAGGATACATAATGGAGATTCCTTTAATTGGATTGGGTTATTGGATTATTCAAAACACATCTCCTCTCGTCTCCTTTCCTCTCCGCTTTGATGGAAACCGGGCATAAGACTAGGGTGCTGTGAACGGTGAAGGACTCCAGTAATATGACAACAGCATTACTGAAGCCACCTAGTGGCCGCTGCAAGTCACCAATAAATGACGGCAAAATGCAAGCGTTTCAATTGTCCTATTAAAGTTTATTGTTTCGAGTCATTCGCTGGATAATACACTATTAAAATTATACACTAAACACTCAAATAAACTAAAAAAGGAAAATTTAAACGAAAGCCCGACCGCCATTGACGGATGCGCAAACAATTGAACCCGAGTTTCTTTTGTTATTCGTTTCCTGCGTTACTAAGTGACGTACTACCTATATTTCTCTACAGACAACGTCAGACCACCAGATGGCTCTCATTGGCCGATTAAATTCCCCTCCAAACTGTAATCACATCTTCTGCTGCATCAAGTTTATATAGATAGTGACCACTTATAGTCAAGTGGTCCATTTGTGTCGCCCTAACCCCACTCGACTGAATTTCCGTGTCTCGATTGTTCTCGACTAAAATAGCGACAATCGATCGATTCAACCGCCTCTAGTCTATCAATTTTTCACGACACTGCCTCGGGTAACGGCCCAAAAATTTTACGGTCCCGGCTTTACGTTCTAAATCGGTACTAATTTGATTTTATTTAATAAATGCTATATTTTCACGTTCAAGCAGCAACTTTCTTCAAAGGAACAAGGTTTAAATTCTTTTTTTTAAAATGGGTCCGTTTTTTTTTTAATTATTAAGATTAGAACTCAAGAGTTTTTAAATTATATTGTTTTGTTTCAGGTACTGTCTTATTGAGTGAAAAACCCAAAGATATCTGACGCGCGTCGCCTCAGCGATCATCTTTTGTTTCTCTGAGGAAAAACCAAGCACAGTTGGCAAGAAAACAATTAAATCAAATCAACGGTCCGTTACAGTCCACTGCTGGACTATGAGCTCCTCCACTTAAGTGTTTGGTTTTGCCATAATCTCTACACTTGGCAGGCGGGTTGGAGATCGCAGATTAAAAGGTTACTGTATCAGAGAGCGCTGCTGCCCGTTCTCTGTTCAATGTGTAGTCCCTAAGTCGCCTCTTACGACACCCACGGCGGCGGCGGCAAGAAAACAAGCTTCAAAGAAAAACTGAATATCTTTACTACAAGATAATTCTCGGCAGTATTTTGATCCCCTAAAAAAATTGGCAAGAACGTAAGTACAGTCGACAGCACATAGAGAATAACAACTGAACCTTAACGTTTTGTTAGCGTTTTTATTCATCCGTTACGCTCCGTAGCGATACGGTAAAGTCAAAGTCAAAGTAAATGACACTTTAGGAACCTTTTAGGCTGGAATTACATGTACCAAACCACACATATCACAAACAAAACCGGAGTCTGTTTCTGCAAACACTAACCACAACGTAACCACATCGCAACCACATGGACATTTTGTAGTTACCACAAGACAACTTAATTTTTCACAATTTCACATAACTACCCGCCCGCTTTTCGTCGCTGCCCCGACGCGTTGTCGTGTGAATCCACCCTTAGCGTTTCTTTTGACATGCAGACAACTGTACAAGAAGTTTTAGTACACGCACTTTGCCAAAATGTAATAAGAGCTACATCATTGACACGCTTTGTACCAGAGCCAAGTAGGGCATATAAAACACCAAGTTTTTGGCTAGAGATTCTCAAATCCAACTTTATTCGGAGTAATTAATTATGCCTCATAATCCAAGCAAAAGAGATCTTGTCTTCAATTCAATTTGAGAAGGCTCGCTAGCCAACTGCACACTAGCGCCAATAAAAAAAACAGATGTAAAATCACAAATAATTATTTAGACGTAGAAATTAAGAACTTCACTACAGTAAATCTGGCGTACAGAATTTAATTTATTCTCTGTAGTAAGAGATAGTAGCAAATTGTAATAAAAAGGTTCGTAATTAGGATTTTGGCAGTGTACCATTTGTATCTATTAAGGTATTATTTTTAAAACAAATAGAATTCGTAAGGCATGTTTTAGCAGATTTTTATAAGTGTTGAGTATATGTTTACTAGCGGTCCGCCTGCGGCTACGCTCGCGTTATGTAAGATTTTCCCGTGGGAATAAGACTTTCTACCGTAAAAAGTATCCTATGTGTTAATCCAGGGTACAAACTATCTCTATTCCAAATTTCATCCCAATCCGTTCAGTAGTTTTTGCGTGAAAGAGTAACAAACATCCACCCATACATCCATACTTACAAACTTTCGTGTTTATTAGGTGATTCCTTTGTCTTTGTTTTTACAAGCTTTTATTTAGTTTCACCTGTCCCGTTGTCTGTCTGTCTGTCTGTAATCAAATCTTGCAAGTTAAATTTGATCCACTTCCCAGTTTCCGATTGAGCTGAAATTTTGCATTCATGTATAAATCGGATGACAATGCAATATTATGGTACCTTGGAGCTGGTCTGATGATGGAGACGGAAGGTGGCCATAGGAACTCCTCTAATACAGAACACAACCTAGTCGTGTTTGGGCTCGTTAGATTTGTTTTAACAAGATCTTTAGCCATACGTGATATCCAGGGTCTCATGATGGAGCCGGAAGGTGGCCACAGGAACTCCTTAAATACACAACACAACCTAGTCGTGTTTGGGCTTGTTGGTTTTGTCTTAACAAGATCTTTAGTCATACGTGATGTTCAGGGTCTCATGATGGAGCCGGAAGGTGGCCACAGGAACTCCACAAATACACAACATAACTTAGTCATGTTTGGGCTTGTTGGATTTGTCTTGACTAGATCTTCAGCAGTCCTACGTGATGTCCAGGGTCTCATGATGGAGCCGGAAGGTGGTCACAGGAACTCCACAAATACACAACATAACATAGTCGTGTTTGGGCTTGTTGGATTGGTCTTGACGAATACTTTGATACTAAATGGTAACCAGAGTCTGATGATGGAGCTAGAAGGTGGCCATAAGAACTCCGTAATTAAACGACGCAACCCCACCGAGTTTGGGCCCATTTGATTTGTCTTGACGAGTACTTTGATACTACATGGTAACCAGGGTCTGATGATGGAGCTGGAAGGTGGCCATAGGAACTCCGGAACGACGCAACTCCATCGAGTTTAGGCCCATTTGATTCGTCTTGTCGAGTACTTTGATACTATATGGTAACCAGGGTCTGATGATGGAGCTGGAAGGTGGTCATAGGAACTCCGTAATTAAACGACGCAACCCGATCGAGTTTGCGCTCATTTGATTCGTTTTGACGAGCATCTTAGTTGGCGTGAATATGCAACTCCAACAGATTTGGGAAAAAGTTCGTTCCGTTTGTTATGAATGTGGATTATTATATGTCTGATTGATTAGATGGATGCCCCAATGCCAAGGTGAGCACGTGCCGAGGGCTGAATGGTATGAGAGTGTATAAACATTTCATATCGCTAACGTTGCGCCTCAGGGTACCAGGGCGAACCCTGTTGTACTGAAGCCCTTATCCCTCTACAATGGACCTCGGCAAGGATGGCATTCACATAATACAGCCTAAATCAATTCAATTTCCTGCTAAATTTAATTACGGCACAGCTGAAAGAAGAATGCTTCCGATTGTCTTGTCTTGGGCTTCAACTGTGCACAAAATGCAGGGAACTACTGTAGATCATGCTGTATTTATCTAGGCTCTAAATTATTTGCTGCTGGTCAAGCTTATGTGGCTTTAAGCAGAGTTAAGTCTTTAGCAGGACTTCGAATCGAAGAACTTGACTGCTCCAAGTTGACTTCGAAGAAACCTTGTAATGTTGATGCATTAAAAGAAATGGATAGAATGAGAAATGTTACAAATAACTAACTTGTGATTACATAACTAATTTAAACATTAGTTTACCCTACTACAAACAAAAAAAATGAAATATTTAAATATAAATAAAATACATAAACTTTAAGTGCTCAAAGTAGCACATTATTATGTGAACGTACTACGGACTACATAACGGAAAAACGCTGCTACGCGCTACTAACTACGTCGTAGTAAATCTCGAATTAAACATACTAAAAAGTTAAAAATAAAATTAAAGAAAAAAAACCTTTTTTAAAAACAAGCTTTTATTATTTGTTAAGAAAATGAACTAAAAAGTTAAAAATAAATTAACTCTAATTAGAAGTATAACACTTTATAAGTTCATTGTAACCTTTAACGATAATTAAGCTTCTTCGTCTACGACAAAATAATTCCATATCGTAATCATATATTTTTAACACCAAAACTTTACACCTTAATTATTAAATCTTCCCGTTTTTAATACAGTCCCAATTTTATAAATAATAAAAGCGTGTTACATTTTGATGGTATAATTAAGCTATCACAATGTAACACGCTTTTTTATTTATAAAATTGGGACTGTAATAAAAACGGGAAGATTTAATAATTAAGGTGTAAAGTTTTGGTGTTAAAAATATATGATTACGATATGGAATTATTTTGTCGTAGAAGAAGAAGCTTAATTATCGTTAAAGGTTACAATGAACTTATAAAGTGTTATACTTCTAATTAGAGTTAATTTATTTTTAACTTTTTAGTTCATTTTCTTAACAAATAATAAAAGCTTGTTTTTAAAAAAGGTTTTTTTTCTTTAATTTTATTTCTGCTAGAGCCCATTATTCTTGTATTTTTTATCATTATGTAAAATTATTTTTATTTATTTTCCTTTCATACTGTCAATTTGTTTCTTCTTCCTATAAAGGAAAAATAATTATAAAAATATAGTTGATATAAATCAATTATATTTTTATCTTTATTTTTATGAAATGGCGCTAGTGCTCAAGGCGTTTGCCTGGGGCCCGACGACCGAACTCTTAATTAAGAAACAAACTTCCCTAAGTCCGAAGAATTAATGACACCGGACTTTTTATGTGCACATCCCGTGTTGTTATTGATAAAACTTTTCCGGAGATAACAACGGACGAATGTGTATCATGGTGGTATGTGGTATTCGACACACGTCGCCATTTTGTTTGTAAAATCTGTTGTCGATTTTTCAAAAGCCCTCTTTACAATTTCTTCTGGTTTTTCGTTTTTTTTTTTTACCGTCTAACTTAATATGTTGAGAACACAAAATTTTTAGTCAGCCAGCTTTTCAGGATTACATGCTTACGTATACCTACAGGCCGATTTACTCTTCGACAAGTAGCAAGTTGCGGGTTAACTTAATCGGTCAACTTAACTCGCAGGTTACCGATTGCAAATGCGAGTGTTTCCTTGGCAACAGGAAATAAATGCTTTTTGACAACAGGAAGATATGACACTTTTGTTTTGACAGTACTTGCAACATAATCGGTTACCTGCGAGTTAAGTTGAGTCGCAACTTGCAACTGTACTTGACAAAGTATAAACTGCCTTCGGCTAAATGCTGACGGTGGGTATTGCCCAAAATAAAAAAGCAAGTCTGTTATCTGCTAATAGTGGACATTTCAGGGACATTTCAGAACATAAGTAGGTAGGTACATCTTAGGTAAGTACATAAAGGTAGAATTTTAACATCTCCATATCCAATATTTGCGTTCGTAAACTTCTACAAAAATAAATTTTACAATTATTTAGTTTTTTTATACCTTGTACTTTTCTTAAATTCCTTAAAAGTAGAGACTTCCTCATTCTTCGCCATTGGTATTTAACGTTTTTAGTAGTTTTATGAGCATTGTTGAGTTCATAAATAAAAATAGTGGAAAAAGAACGTTAATCCTGTTGGTTCTCGACTCACGCAGATAGTTTCACTAAGCCGAGTCAAAAGCCATTTAGACCAATGATGTTATACAGCATGAAATTGACATCGTTTTGTTCCCGCCGTGTAGTGATAGTACCCGTCAAATTGAACAACTTTTCGCGAAAAGAAAAATTCCTGTGACAAAAAAATTTTTGGTCTCTCCATACAAAATGGGTCGGTCGGGAGTCTCACTTTGTATGGAGAGACCAAAAATTTTTATGTCGCAGGAAATTTTTTTTTTCGTGAAAAGCTGTTCAATTTGATGGGTACTATCACTACACGGCGGGAACAAAACGATGTAATTTTCACGGATCATTGATTTAGACACAATAAACAAAAGTTGGGACTGGGGTCGCTGCCCCTGGCTTGCCTTTTATGAATTCTTTTTAAAATATAGATTAGTAGCAGACGATTCGCGAAGAAAAAAAACAGAATCGGTTGAAAAACGAATTTACAGTGATTTTTTGAAGTTTCAATATGTCTGTCTCTTTCAAAAACGATTTTTTTGTATGGAGATTATATGGCGTTACTAACAAATGACGTTACAAGTGTGTATGTGCCTCTTTGTCTAATCTTGAATTTCAAACCTTTATAACTCAGTCAATTTTAAAGATAGAGCAAAAATTCTTTTAGTGTACGATAACAGAAACTAAGAAGTTTGGATTTATAAAATAAAAAAAAGTAGTCCGATCCCCTATTCTAACTTCCAACGCTCTTAATATTTTTTTTTATATTTGCACCGAAGTCATCAATCACACATAAAATTGACATAATATAATTCATACAAAATATAATTCGTTCATCTTGTGTCCTTTTAAGTTATCGTTAAAACGAAAAGCGCAGCTAATTTCAGAATCGCGGCCATTGTAATATAAAATGATTCTCCGAGAAGTTTTTAATCCCCATAAGAATAATGGCGGGCTTGTATTTGTCCAAAGTTTTCGGAGGCTTCAAAATTTGTTATTTATAAAGGTGCTTTTTCTTCCATCTCGACTCGAATGAAAACATGGCGCTCCGTTTAAAAATAAAAAGTTCTGTGAAAAAGTTGCTTTGAAAAACGACTTGGGGGCCGTTTCACGAAGCTATACAAGTTACAAATTACAAGTACAATTCGATGTACATTGCGTAGACAATGAGATAAATAAAACTTTAAGAGCTTACAGTTTAGATGAATTGGCTACGCAATGAATATCAAATTGTGACTTGTTACTTGTAAATTGTTGCTTCGTGAAACGGGGCCCTGGTCGTTTATTCAAGAAATTGGTTTTAGCAGCTAGCATTTCAGACTCTGGATTTTGCGCTAATCTGTTCGAGATTTGCATGTTTTTCTAGTTCCGTTTCTTTATTTTCTTTTCGCTAAACACCTGCCTAAGCCGTGTGGTGACGGCAGAGTAGATTACATTTGTCACCAACCCCTACTCTTCCCGTGGGTGTCGTAAGAGGCGACTGAGGGACTATACATTGAACAGGGAACTGGCAGCAGCGCTCTCTGATACAGTAACCTTTTAATCTGCGATCTCCAACCCGCCTGCCAAGCGTGGAGATTATGGCAAAACCAAACACTTAAGTAGAGGAGGCTCATAGTCCAGCAGTGGACTGTAACGGGCCGCTGATGATGTTGAGACTGCTGGCCTGGCTACGTATTTTTCTAAACGGATTATCTAAGCGGAACTTACTGACAAATCACACTAATCAACAACAGCTCATATACGTCCAACCGAGGGGCTCAAGCCTACCCTGAATTAGAGCGATTAGAGCGATTAGTCGACCACGCTGGCCCAGTGCGGGTTGGTCGACTTCACACACACCTTTGAATTTCTTCGCACGAGTGTGCAGGTTTCATCACGATGTTTCCCTTCACCGTAAGAGCGTCGAATAAACGTACATTAGAAATTTGAAAACAGATTAGTACGTGGTGGGGATCGAACCCGCGTCTCCCGGACGAGAGGCAACGGCCCTAGCCACTAGACCACCGACGACGCTCAAATCACACTAATAATAATAATGTAAAAGTATGTTTAGATGTTCACGCCTAAAATAAAATTTGTAAAATTTGAAAAAGTCTTATCCACGCAGGATTTGTCCTGACATGTCAGGATTTGGAAAGTGTCAGGATTTATGGATTTTAGAGTAAAACAAATCATAGAAATTTAGTTTTATTTATTGATCTTTTCAATCAACTAGGTACATTGGCAGTAAATAATAATCAACACATTCTAAACTAAAAAATAAACTAAAAACGAAAACGTTTCTTTTTCTACTTATAAATTTTACGCGAATAGATACCTACCTACTTATTTTTGCTACACCAACACCGTGGTGGGCGGGCGCTTTAGCGAAATGTCAGGACTTTTTATTATTGATACATTTTCATTAAAAACTCATTTCAAAGTTTAAAAAGAAAAATCAAAACACCTTTTAAAGTCTAACGAATACACAGACCGTCAATATAATTAGAACAAAACAAACCTACATAAATTACACGATGCCACGGACAGAGCGAATTCGTCGGGAATTTAAAAACCGAGTAACTAAGTTAACCAACTCATCTTTGCATTATTGAGTAGGTACTTCGTCGGATTACCCGCAGGTAACTTCCCTAAGCCCAGATACATGAAGTTACATCAGTGTTTCCTTAGGATAATCGGGGAGTTTCAACACACTACTCCCCTGATTCAGGGAGTACTTATCTCTTTGTGGAACTGACAGATAGACGGACGCACTCTAAACTTCTGTTTATGTTAGTTCACGACTGCCTTATTCCGGCCACGTAGAACCGACGAGCGTTGGAGCAGACGGGTCCTCGAATGGAGACCACGTCTCGGGAAACGTAGTGTGGGACGCCCCCCTGCCAGGTGGACTGATGACCTGAGGAAGGTCGCTGGTGGTGGCTGGATGAGGAAAGCGGGTGATCGTGCGCTTTGGCGTGCCCTTGGGGAGGCCTACATCCAGAAGTGGACTGCAATAGGCTGATTGATTATTCCGGATACTTAGCTTATACTTTTTATTTGGCTTGTTAACTCGTATTTTTGTCTTAAAATAAGAACAGTAAACAAAGTTCTCACTAACGCAATTTTTTCTAGGTAAGGGCGTTTGCGCACTCATCCGTATCCGATTCTTATCCGGTCCGTTTTTGATCCGTAAAATAAACGGACGGTAAATTCACGTCTAGCGTTTGCGCACTCATCCGTATCCGATCCGGTTTTCATTCGTATTTGAGACGATATTGCATGATATTGTCGTAGTGATGTGCCGAGTCGAGCTGACTGACTGAGCTGATCTCGACCATAATGCTTTAGAAGCAAGAAGCGTTCAAGGTCAAAGTGTTACTTACCACTTTACCACTGACTGATGAACAGTTGACTGAACTCGAGTATAGATTTCTGGTAATACTTATAGAATTCGAATACTAGGTTGATCTTTTTTAATTATATCTACTTATGTAATGTAGATCCCGCAATAAAGTCGCTCACGTTACTCGTATAATTCGTTTCACGTAAATAGAATCCTGGAGTCTCTTGTCTCGAGTGTGCATTCGATTATTTTTGTAACGAGTACCAAAATACTTGTTTATCAAAAAATAGTTAATTTGGCACATCACTAGCAGCGCGAGCTTTCCCCTCCCCGTACCTCACTCTTCATCCGTAAAAAAATCGTGTAGTGCGCAAGCATACGTACAATTTGTATGGCGGCCACTTCGACTCGGTTTTGATCCGTAAAAAAACCGATCCGGAGTGAGAATTTACGGATCGAAAACGAACCGGATAAGTATGGGTGCGTAAGCGTCCATACAATTACTAGGATGGCCAAACCGGATCAGAAACGAATAAGAATCGAATGAGAATCGGATACGGATGAGTGCGCAAACGCCCTAAGCGTCCATACAATTACTAGGATGGCCAAACCGGATCAGAAACGGATAAGAAACGAATGAGAATCGGATACGGATGAGCGCGCAAACGCCCTAATACTACTAGCGTATAAGCGTCGGTGGTCTAGTGGCTAAGGCCGCTGCCTCCCGTCCGGGAGACGCGGATTCGATCCCCATCACGTACCAATGTGTTTTCGAATTTCGAATTCATATGTACAGTCACTTGCAAAAGTGGAGTCATATCACGTGTTTTTATACTTTGAAATATATTTTCATTATTATGACTTTTATTGCATATTATTATTTATATTAATAAAGTACACACCATACACCATACGTTAATACAAAATCCAAGAAAAAATAACTATTAGAAAATAAGTTATTTCAAAGTGTAATAACACGTGATATGACCCCACTTTTGAAGGTGACCGTACGTTAATTCGACGCTCTTACGGTGAAGGAAAACATCGTGATGAAACCTGCACACTCACTCCTGCGAAGAAATTCAAAGGTTGTGTGTGAAGTCGACCAACACGCACTGCGCTAGCGTGGTCGTCTAATCGCCTAATTCAGGGTAGGCTTGAGCCCCTCGGTTGGGATGTAAAGGATTTCATCAACAGCTCATTTACGTCCTTAGACGACCACGCTGGCCCAGTGCGGGTTGGTCGACTTCACACACAACCTTTGAATTTCTTCATGTGAAGTGTGCCGGTTTCATCACGATGTTTCCTTCACCGTAAGAGCGTCGAAAAAAACGTACTTAAATATGAATTCGAAATTCGAAAACACATTGGTACGTGGTGGGAATCGAACCCGCGTCTCCCGGACGGGAGGCAGCGGCCCTAACCACTAGACCACAGAAGCTTTACGTAACTGAAGATTAGTTCATGAAATATCTAAACCTCGATTAGAAAGAATGGGTTTTCTTCCCTAATCTCGCGGCCCAGAATAAGGGCGTAGCTTACCTACCGGTCTGTTGAAAGATTAGTTAGCTAACACCGACACTCAGTTTGATTGGCTCTTTTTTAGCCTGTGGCTACTGTTCCGGGTGTTATTGATGGTCGTATATCCACTTTAATTATGGACCTGCGTTGGAGCATGTTCACGCGTGATCTACATGCTAATAATGGATAGTGATTACTGATTGGTTACCTATATCGGTCGAGGATGACCAAATTTGGTTTGGGAAGGCAGGCCAGTTTTAGAATAAGTGTTTGAAATAGAGTGCTTCCTGACAAGCATGTGATGTACAGTCAGTTACAGTATTGATTGATTGAAACTTTTCTTCGATACCCGTTTCACGATGTGGATGACAGTTTTTGTAAGAGCCGGTAATTTTCTATCATCGGCCCGGTATAGTCCACTGCTGGACTATGAGCCTCCTCCACTTAAGTGGAGGGTTTTGCCATAATCTCCACGCTTGGCAGGCGGGTTGGAGATCGCAGATTAAAAGGTTACTGTATCAGAGAGCGCTGCTGCCCGTTCCCTGTTCAATGCGTAGTCTCTAAGTCGCCTCTTACGACACCCACGGGAAGAGTAGGGGCTGGTGATAAATGTATTCTACTCTGCCGTCACCACACGGCTATGTTTCATTCGCACGCTTTCGATATTCATCTTTTATTTCTTCTTCACCGTGGGTTGTAATGTCGACAACCGACTTGCTGTCACTTGTATATGGATAGTACGTAATATGGAGAAGCCTCTCAAGTCCGGCTAAATATATGGAAGGAGAGATATCCCACAGCTTCGCTCAATCCATTGACAGAGAGTCTCCCCCCTGGGCATAATCTGCCTTGGCCGACGTGGAAGTCTTTAAACAGACTCCGGACCCAAGTCGGCCGAAGTAAAGAAAACATGCAAAGGTGGGGGATGGCTCAGATAGTGAATGTCTGTGTGGCATCTCTCCTCAAACAATGGCCCATTTATTATCCTGCCCAGCGCGTCCTAGCACCTGCACACGCGAGGACCTGTACAATGCCATGGACGCAGCCGTGTCTGTGGCGGAGTACTGGTCCTCCACCATATAGTCACCGAATCGACTCGATAAGAAGGAGAAGAAGAAGTACGTCAAAGCTCTTTTTGATGTATTTGTAGCGTAAAGCTGACCTCGACGATAAGCGTGACGAGCTGAAGGCCCGTCCACCCGCCGCCATCGACTATAATTATGTAATGGGCGTGCTCACGTGCCCTCACTGTGCACGGGAGTTTGCTGCGAAGATCGGCTACATAAGCCATCTTCGGGTGCACCAGCGCCCGACTGACTAGGAGTAGAAGTGGTCGCCATGGCCGAAATCAGTCGGATAGATCATCATCATCATCATCATCATCATCACGGCATCTATCGCGTTTGATCAAGTCGATGTCACAGTAAAAAAAATCGGTTTCAACTTAAATAAAACTAACTTATGAACCACAGTATGGTTGAAAATACACCGGCACCTCAAGATATAGGCATTTTTCTAGTAACTTTTGCAGACGTTTTCCCTCCTCTATTTGTTATGTATGAGCCTCGAAAACGAAATGCTTACACGGCCTGTCAACACGATACGCTTACGGCATCTCCCCACATACATTTTTCAACAAATCCGAACACAATTTCGTCACACAACCCGTGAAAAGGAAATAACAAATCGTTGCATCGTTTGCTCAAATTTGGAAGGCGCTATCCGCCATGACGGTTTTTCTCCCGCGCTTTTTTCTTTTTTACTCTTTTCTGACGCGCTTTGATTTATGGCGTCTACAGCCTTGATATTGGCCACCGCAACAGATGTTTCGGTGTGTTCTCGTTGGAATGCGTTTTAAATTGCCCTACCTACGCTGAATTTACATAACGGAAGGCTTTTCTTTGATAATAACGAATCGCACGATATTTTCACGCAAAAATGGAACAAATAACGGTAAATTTTGACTACAGTCGCAGAATTGATTGTTAATTTTTACTTGATTGCCTTGCGATGAAAATCTCAATCTGTAGTTTCGATATATAACGTGTTATCTCTATGGTCGTATTTTTTTTCTATCTTCATTAAGAACAATTTTCAATCGCAAACCTATACAGGATCTATTATTACTATGGCTCTGTGAGCTGTAGACCTCGCGAGTCTGTAATCTTTTCATATTATTTTTATTTTTTCTCCACAAACATCCCCGACCCCTTGTTTTTTTTTTATTGGTTTAAAAATGTGACCTGTAGAGGAAAACAGCCTCAGCGGTAGATCTTGTAAGCTTATGGGGGTTGCCCCATAGCCTCGTAATTTTTTTAAATTTCCAAAAACTGACTACAAAAAAAAACGATTAATTTATCGAACCTGCTCACAAAATTTCACGAGAATCGGTAGAGAAACGCGACCTGTAGATTGAAACAAACAAACAAACAAACAAACAGATGGACAGACAGATAGACATACAAAAGGAAACTTGATTTGGCCAAGCTGAAACAGAGACGCTTCGCTCGCTCGGTCAATTATTATTGCATATTTCCTATACAATACAATACAAATATTCTTTACTGACACCAATCAAAATTACAAGAAAACATTTTTACAGTTAGTCGAGTCAATTAGGCGGCCTTATTGCTAAGGTAGCAATTTCCTATGCTCTTTAATACTCTTTATAACTAGTACAGGCAATCATATAGCATGCAATGCAATAAAGCCACGAATCACGGTGACTCATTCATTCAAATGCAAATTGCATTTAATCAGACACAAGCGAGATAAAATTAACTAGGTACTGTGGAACATAATGTGCGTACATTTCTCGCTTTATTCTAATTAAGATATTTCCATTAGTCCTATTTGTTTAGGTTTACTGGCTATAAGGTTTTTTACTTTTAAATTTTTCCATTTTAGCTTCAAAGGGCTGTTTGCCATGCCACCTTTTCTTCCGTTAAATAGTTTTTTTTATTATTATTTGTGTTTATTCATAAAAAAATATGAATACACTGGCCACTTTTTTCACTGTGATTGCCCGGGAAAAATATTCATAACTCGAACAACGAAATAAGAAAAGAAAAATAAAGGTCTATTTCGACGACGCGACGGTGTTTGATTTTAGCGCGTTTTTTAATGCGGCTATGTCAGCTGTCAGCTGCTGCTCTGTCAGGCTACCATTAGCGCTTGGCTGCGTTTAAGTGCACTTCCTGATCGACGCATTCGCTTGAATTCACTGCCTTTTTGTTGAGAAACTATTTCTCATTTATATGAGCAATAGGTACAACTTTTACGAGTTGATGAAAAGCATCATTTCTTTCTATAATGAATATTGCATTTCCGCCAATAGGAAGCATAACTCATCACGAAATTAATTAACGTTCGTGATTGGCTGAAATATGATATTGTCGTAAATATTCCAGAGGTTAATGGTGCTTGTACGTTCAGCCCAAGTTGTTCAAGCGCAAAAATAAAAACGCAGGATTTTTAAATTTCCAATGGCTAGCGTTTTTTTTTTTTTACAAAAATGTTTAACTGGCTGTAAGTTTTTAGTTAATTTACACATGAATGAATATGTGCCGTGCAGATTTGTAAATTGAAAATAGAATCCGCAATATAGAATTGTAGAGCCATACAAAAATTAGTTCTATAATAACTTTGGTTGTCTATATACAGGTAGTTGTGATCCAGATTTCATAATATTACTTCAAACTACTTCCGATACACTTGATTACTCATGTAACGTGTTTATATGGGCACTTTGTAGACAATTTAAGAACATAAACCGTTCGAAGCGCAAAACGCAACTGGCTATACAGTCTACAGGTAACAGTAAACTCTGATTGCAATAAAGGACTTTTATGCACAAACCGTGCGTGGCTGTTGTTGATAGTACCAGTGGGTCATAACGTCCATAACGTGTCTATTAAGACAGTGACCACCATATTCCAGACGGTAACCGTTTCGTTTTGTTACCACACGAGTGAGTTCGCGTTTTCAGAGCCAAACGGTAAAGTGCGGTTGTTCGATCGTTTTGTTTTTTGTTATATCACAGACCCGTTTCTGTTTTTTTTTTTAACATTGTGTATTAAAATTCAGTCTTCTGTGTTCTGGTACATTTAAAGGTGCTATTATAATATGTTATGAATGTTACGTTTTGGCTATGCTGTAAAGTTATATTTATTGGTATGATGATGAATAATAAATAAATAAATAAATAAATAAAGGTGCTATTATGACCGAAGACACCAATTTTTCATACATGCATAATTCTAATATTTAGTAACTCTGGCAGGTAAAATCTATAAAAACATTGTACGAAATAAGGTGTTTATCGACAGTACATAACAAAATACGAAAACGCAATCAACCATCAAACAGATACCTAAATGTTATAAGTCTAGAAAAACCCAGTATTTTCCTTAACCCAGTATAACCCAGTTGTTGGATAAATAATAGAGACACACAATAGTACATTGTTATACGAGGGGTGAAAGTAACTTATTTAGCGCCGAGACGGGGTTTGGGCTAATAGTTCGAGACACTAAATAAGTCTTTTACCCGTGGTGAACACTGTGCTTTTCATTACGAATATACAAGGAAAGTAAAAATAAAAACACGAATTAGGTAAAGAAAAAATGAGTGACTTCCATTTCTGAATCAGATGAACACATTGTAAAAAAAACTCGAGAAACCAAAATCGGATTGTTGCTTTCCCGCGTAATTTTATTTTTTTCTGTGGCCGTGCCGGCCAGCTTTTGAGCCATTATTTTTAATTTCCATCATTGAAAAATGTTAAATATATTGCCCAAATCTATTTTGTTTTAAAGAAATAGTTGAAAGTCAATTATAATAAAGTCATTTAAAAAAATATATTTTTTAATTAATACTTAACTTTATGTTATTTCAATTTAGCATTGCGCTGTAATTGAGTGGCTGTATAGAAAGATGGAACATAGTTCAATAGAAATGTGAAATTAGAACCAGTTTTTTTTAAATATAATTTGACAGCTGTCAGTTGAAAGCGATTCTACCTCGGGCCGAAAAGTATTACCTACCTTCAATCCGCTCGTCAGGCAACTTCCGCCCTACTTTCCGAGTATGAGTAATGAAAAGTCCTTTTCTTTAGTAAGATATTGTGATCACAAGAAGATGTTCTGCTTACAAAAAACCTACCTACTAAGAGCGAAAAACTACTTGTATGTTTCTAAAAATTAAGCTTAAAATAAAAAAATATTTTCTTATAAATATTATTAAGAAACATATTATACAGAATTATAAGCAGATCTCTTTTTCTGTTGTTTCTAAAAAATTCTCCTTTCAAAGCGGTCCTAATTGTTACAACAAAAGTTTGAAACTGAGCAAATTGGGTAACAAATTCAATTGAAGCAGTCGAGCGAATGAAGTGGAAGTAATGGAGAGACCTTACTGGCTCTATTCTAAAGGAATGGCATCCTTCAAACAATAAACAGTCCATAGACAAGAATTGTGAAAGCGCGGGAAAATTTTTCGTGCAAATTTCGTCTTCAACCTTAAACAAATTAAGTTTGAGTTCGCTTGATAGCTCAACGCACGTGTAACGTTTTAAAGAATGTCATAGACAACTGACAGCTTCCGTCAGTAATCAGGTCACGTTCGTTTTTTGAATCGCGCGCGTTCGTGGAATGTCGGGTTGAATGGCGCCCGTGTATGGCCAGGACGAAAGTGGACTTTATTGTATTTCCTATTGGATACCAACGAAATTGGGTTGCTTTTACTGAAGGGATGGGATTATCTGTTTCTTTAGATGACTATCGTCCATGATTATATCACGTTGTCACGCACATTAGATCCCTTTCTGTCGAAGGTTTTTCGATGAAGCCCTTCTAAATGTTACGAGTATTAAATAGCGTACTCTATTATTCTTGTTAAGTATACCAAGGTTTCAGATAGGAATTCTTGAAACACTTCATAAGCTAGATATATAGATTCTACCAATTTTATGTCGTTGCCTCACGTAAATAGCAAATCAACATTTCGCGGCTCAATCCGGCATCCGGTGTGTTTATTATGTTGACATAAAAGGACTGATCCAAAAGCTCATTTCGTTTCATAGCGTCAGTTTTATTAGTGCTTAATATATTTTGGATCCAGTGTCAGAGAGATGAGCATTAAGAGATGGAAGAGCCTCTCTGATTTTGATTGGGGTTAACCTCTTTCTTGACATTCCTTCGAGGATTCTCTCAAACGTAATGTATATCTACTCCTTAGTTAGAGTATTAAAGATCTACTCCTTGTCTCCTTACGGACTGCCGATTGAAATAATGAAACAAATAATTTTTTTTTTTTTTTTTTTTAGGTCACCGACAGAGTTAACAATAATGCTTACTAAATAAATATGCATAGGATACTAGCTTAATTGTAACTCCAATTATAGGCGACAACGAAATGACAATAGCACAATAAAAGTTTATGTAGTATTGTTTCATCTTTAGTAATTTATTTACGATAGTACAGCGACGCTTCGTCCCTGAAATTTCTGTCACCCTTTCAGACTGAAATTTTCATTTTGAGGTTATTTTTCGCGCGCATCCTTCCCGAGCGCGCCATTTTCCGCGCCGCTGACTCCATCTTGTGACAAAAGGCGCGAACGATTATCGTACAAAGGATTTTGAGTGAGCTAAGTGGAACGGTAGAACACTTGAAGAGGATTTGCAATATTCTATAGTGATTATGTAGGTACTTGTCTTACCCAAAAGTTTAGCAATTCAGAAGAAGCTTTTAGGATAATAACTTTGTTGTGAATAGGTTTTTGTCAGCTCAAGGATATATTAAATTAACTATATGCAAAAATCTTGATTTTTCTGTAATCATTTGTCTGTCCACAGTATTCGACACAAACTGCTCTGTTTCTTTCATTTAATTAACAGGCAATCACATTTTTTTACAGTAAAGGGCAACCACTTGTAACTTTAGTTACTCGGGCGTCCTAAATGCTCAAAATAATGCACTAATCGATCTCGACTTGCAAGTTTCGCAACCAACGAACTAAACTCGACCACACTATTAAATATACGTTGCAGTTTATCCATGTCACCGTAAGATTGTGAACGCCGTTAGTTTATAATCTTACTCGCGATATTATAAACTTACGGAAAATTGTGAACTGACACCAACCATTTATAATTTAATGTATTTAAAATTAAAATCTGTTTATTTCAGGCATAATATACATACAAGGTATACAGTCCCATACCTATAGTAATTATTTCCCGTTAGTTTATAATCTGACGATGCCAAACCGTCAAATTGTAAACAACGGTGCAGAGTTCATAATCTGTCGGGTTTTATCACCCGTAAAATTGTGAACAGTCCCTAATTGGTCGGCAACGCACTTTAACGACTACAGAATGACAGCCAAAAATAGCCGCGCTGGATATGTCAAACGTTTAACCAATCAGCGTGCAAGGTGCGTTTCGTCGCATGCCAATTTTTAATCAGTTCAAAATTTGACGGTTTGACATCGTAAGATTATAAACTGACGGGTAATAATACGTTAAATTGTTAATGGTTGGTGTCAGTTCACAATTTTCCGTAAGTTTATAATATCGCGAGTATGATTATAAACTAACGGGGTTCACAATCTTACGGTGACATCCATACCATTTACAAGTAGCAATAGGTAGCAAACACTCCATAATCTCTGTAGAAGTTGGCGGTGTAGTTGTTAGGGCCGCTGCCTCCCGTGCGAATGACGCGGGTTCGATCGATCCCCACACGTACAAATGCGTGGTGGAATTTCGAATCATGCGCAAAACATATACTAAACTTAATCTCAATTCCAATCCATCCAATGTTAATCGCTCATATCTATCTTTCAAATTCATTTTTACGTTAACTTTGCCTCTTTTAAAGTGAAGGAAAACATCGTAAGGAAACCGCACACTCCTGCGAAGAAATACAAAGGTTGTACGTCAAGTCGACCTATATATATAGGCCAGCTTGGTCAATGTCTGATCGCCCTGATTTAGGGTTGGCTCGAACCTCTCGGCGGGTGGATACGTCCCATATTATAAGCTGTTGATGAGCAAACATTTTATAGGTCGTTTGCCAACATCCGGTAATGGCGGTCCATGTTTTCATTTTAATTCTTTTATTTTAGTTTATTTGAGTGTTTAGTGTATAATTTAGATAGTGTGTTATTCAGTGAATAATTCTGAACTATAAACTTTAATAAGATAATTGAAACTCTTGCTTTTTGCTGACATTTCTTGATGCTGTTAGACGGCTCCACGTGGCTTCAGTAATTCTGCTATCAAGTTGCTGGAGTCCTTCACCGAACACAGCTCCCTAGTCTTAGGATTAAAGCTGTCTGTGTTTCTCAAGCTACTTACTTAACAATCACTATTATTTCAATCAATCAATCAGCCTATTGCAGTCCACTGCTGGACGAGTGCCTCCCCTCACGCCAAAGCGCACGATCTCCCGCTTTCCTCATCCAGCCACCACCAGCGACCTTCCTCAGGTCATCAGTCCACCTGGCAGGAGGGCGTCCCACACTACGTTTCCCAAGACGTGGTCTCCATTCGCTAACACAACAACAATTTAGCCAGTGTCACTATTACTTGACACTGACTAAATTGTTAAATGCAGAAGCTATTTAAAAAAAAAAAGCACTCTATAAACTCGATTCAACGTTTAACCAAAATATAAAACAGTCGCCTTAACATATCAAAAGAATGTTAAATGTTAATGGTTGCGCTGACATACATTCCTGCATGCATTCGTGTTCAGTACGTGCCTGAAAGACAACTGTATTGATACGATGTCAGTAGTTTAGTACTGATAGCCCACTGTCCTACTTGTTTCCTTGTCAGTTGTCTGGAACAGTGACTTTGATTGGAAAGGGAAAGTAACCTATTTTAGGAGCAAGTAGCAGTAACTTCCTATGTTACAAATAGAGTCGTGAAGTCAAAGACAAAAACAAAACCGATAATCTTCGGTCCCTTTTCAAAAATGATAGAAAGTGACAGGACTGATTTTAGTTTAGTTTAGTTGGGCGTATGCCGAATCGACACCAATGACTGACATCTTCTTAAACTGTATACACCGTGAAATTTACATCGTTTTGTTCCCGCCGTGTAGTGATAGTACCCGTCAAACTGAACAACTTTTCGCGAAAAAGAATTCCTGCGACAAAAACATTTTTGGTCTCTCCATACAAAGTCTCCGTACAAAGACTCCCGTATGAAGAGCACAAAATATTTTTGTCGCAGGAATTCTTTTTTCGTGCAAAGTTGTTCAGTTTGTCGGGTACTATCACTACACGGCGGGAACAAAACGATGTGAATTTCATGCTGTAGGTAGGCACCAGGAAATATCAATTAAAAAATCAACGGCCCGTTACAGTCCACTGCTGGACTATGAGCCCTTTTTTTTTTTTTTGACGGACCTAATCACTATTTATACCAGAGTGGTAATATAGTGGGCGCGGACTTGCGGGGGAGCAGAAGGCTCGTACCCCTTATGGACTATGAGCCTCCTCCACTTAAGTTCTTCCAGGAAATATACCTCTCCTAAACAACTATAGTTTCTCAAGTACTGCATTACTTGTAGTGTCTAGACTTAGACATGGACACTGACTAAGTAAGACAGATAAGCTAGTTGATATTCCGTGGCTAGTTCGAGTTTCGCGCGAAACCTTATTACACCACCACAAACTTTATGTCGCAGGTTTACGATAAAACTGGGGCTTTGGTTAAAGAACTAGGTACGAATTTTATTACAATCTAGCTAGCTAGATAGTACAGCAAATCGTCGTAGCGTTTTCATATCATAATTTTGAGTCCTTAAAAATACAATTTATAGGCCGAAATGCAAATATTGTTGACGAATCGTGTTTATGAATAATGATATACGAAAATACAATATCTCATGTTGACCGAGCGAGCGCGAACAGTATCCGTTTCGGCTTTGCTATGTCCGTCCGTCCATCTGTCTGTCTGTTTGTTCCATTCTAAAGGTCGCGTTTCTCAACCGATTGTCGTGAAATTTTGTGAGCAGGTTCGATAAATATACAGATATTTTGTCGAGTCAGTTTTTGGAAATTTTTATAAAATACGGAGTTAATAGGGTTGAAAATGTAAAAAAATCATAAATCAGATATTTAGAAAAAAAAAATACTCGCGAGGTCTACAGCTCACAGAACCACTAGTAACCTAATTGGACAAATTAACCCCTACATGGCCGAGAAGTAGAGCATTTGACGTTCATTCTGATTCCGCTTGTTCTGAATTCAAATCCCAATGGTGACTAACAAAAAACCCGTTACAAGACTGTCCCAAGTTTAGCTACGACACTGCAGGCTGAAACACCTTATTGTGAGAAAAGTAAGATCCGTGCATTTGGAAACCGTTGGTTCCGGATATTATTTACGGAAACGAAAGAAAATTTATTTGTAGTCATGGGTAGATAAATACATTACAGGTGGTAGGTATTATAAAATAGAGTCTCCATACGTGACCTTCAAGGCGTACAAAAATTAACGGTAAATAAATAAATAAATAAATTAACGGTTCACTTAAACTATCAAAATTGTTAACTACTATACTACTCTGTGAGCTCTATACATCTCTTTATATTATCGCGAGTCTATATATAGATAGATAGATAGATAAATAGTTTATTTGTAAATGCAATACACAGTTTTTGTAGCATGCTAAAAACATCTCTACATCTTTATACATCTCTTTATATTTATTTATTTTTTCCCCAACACCGACCCCTTGAAAATTTATCACAATTTTTTTGAGAAATGTGACCTGTAGGGGAAAACAGCCACAGCGGTAGACTTTGTAAGCTGGCAACCCCTATAACTACGTCATTTTTTACCAAAATCTGACTCGACAAAAATCTATATATTTAACAAACCTGCTCACAAATTTCACGAGAATTGGTTGAGAAACGCGACCTGTAGAGTGGAACAAACAGACAGATCGACAGACAGACAGATAGACATACAAAAGCAATTTTGGCCACGCTGAAACAGAGACGCTTCGCGCTCGTTCAGTCAAAAATATCTTTACCATGAGCCACGTCAGAGGCCTTTGGAGCTTCAATAATTCTGACACCAAAGTTTGTGGGATCAGTCGTTGACTTTCACACGGTAATGACGTTAAAGCCAGGGTTTTGATTAAAGCCCCAATTTAACTAAGTCCTGCGACAGGCATGCCACTTGACTTGCTTCTAGCCACACTTACCTGTGTACGTGTAGTCCTCTAGCTAGTTTGCTACACAATGCACATGTGATAGTTCGAGGCTGCACTTGGAAGTTTCCAGCAGTTCTGTCAGACTGCTCTAGCTCCACCATTCAAGTTGGGATCTTGAGTTTCAAATCCCAAGATAATTTCGTTATTTTTTTATCATTGTAGATCGCAAAGTAGAAATGTTTTGAAACCATGCTTTTAGATAATTTAAAGTGGAAATTTCAGAATCTTTGGAGATTTACGGTTATTTTTTAATTACCTTCCTTGCATAGTCGTTTCATGAGTCATGTTAAAAAAGGTTTTGGTGTATGGTCCTTGGGAGCCCAATAAAGCTCTACTCACCCCTTCTTCGGCATTGGCGACACGCGAAAGTTTGTAAGTATGGCTATATGGATGAATGTTTGTTACTCTTTCACGCAAAAACTATACAACGTGTTACAAAAAATACCAAAAAAAAGAACATTTTTATCAAAGGCATTTAATTAAAGTTTTCCCATCTCTAGTGATCAGCTGTGTCAAAGAATATTCGGACCAGATATGTAATTTTAGGTCAATGTGCTTATTTTTACCGCTATGGTTAAAAATGTTTACGTACTACTTGTACCATAACATTCACATTAGAACAATTAATTTCAAAATGAAAAAACCACAAATAAATAAAAAAAGCTTTGTTAAATAATTATTATGAAATAATAAATTAATGAAATGATGAACTAAATATTTCAAAATAATATTTATGTTTGTAAATACGTAAACAAGATAATTAAGGCAAAAAAGAAAATGTTTTCTAACATAAATTGATTTAAGTACATTTCTTTTAAAATTATAGGCACGAATGGTGTACAAATACTTGTCCGTTCTGAGAATCGATAGTCTGTATTTTAAATGTCAAATGACACTAGAGATGGGAAAATTTTGATTAAATACCTGTGTTGAAGGATATTCTTTTTTTTGGTATTATTTGTAACACGTTGTAGAACGGATTGGGATGAAATTTTGAATTGATATGGTTTTTACTCTAGATTAACTTATAGGATACTTTTTAAGGGAAAAAGTCTTGTTCCCACGGGAAAATCTTCCACAACGCGAACGTAGCCGGCGGACCGCTAGTTTCCCAATGCTGATGTGTTTCGTCCTTCGATTGGAACGAGATTTCTTATGCAAAATGGAATTAAGTAAATATTGCATTGGATCACAATCTCACCCGATTTTGCTGAACAAAATACGCATATTTAATAATTAACTTTTGACCGAATCTCTTTCAAGTTTCACTTAATAGAAACCTTCATCCTTGTATTGTACGCATCAACCTTTCCAACCTTTGACATGTCATCGGATATAACCTCTTTCGGGTATTCCCGCAACCCTTCACGTAACCCTTTTTTTTCGAAATACTTTACATCCGAGTATTGTGGTTGCGGTTCTGTCGTGGGCGTTGACTGGAAGAAGGATT
This sequence comes from Carpatolechia fugitivella, assembly GCA_951230895.1. Classification (NCBI taxonomy): domain Eukaryota; kingdom Metazoa; phylum Arthropoda; class Insecta; order Lepidoptera; family Gelechiidae; genus Carpatolechia; species Carpatolechia fugitivella. The sequence continues at coordinate 1,619,279 of OX579659.1, read as the reverse complement.
CGAACCCGGATCAAATTTTCGCAGACGGATAAGCTTTCCACTGTGATTCCACTAGGATTCCTATCCTATTGAATTTGCAAGTATTATTTACGTCTTTCCTATTTTGTTCATCGTGTTGTGTAAGAAAGGATTTTCTTATTGTGTAGTGATAGCGAATATAGGCGTAGATTTATTTTTGTATAAGTCTACCCCTATATTCACTATTCACGATATTTAATTAGCATTAATTTTGTAAATGACAATAGTTTATTTAAAAAAGGAAACGCAAAAGATGCGACGACTGTAAAGTTTCTTCGGTGAGCTCTTCTCCACAGATTCCGCCATTGTGTTAATGAACTCACCCAAAAAAATGTAATGACGGATCTAAGTGATGTAATAACATCCTATGGAAATAAATAATGTTTGATTATGATTTTGTAGAGATTATTTGTTGTTATTATTTATATTTAAAATGCTTTCATCTTGTTATTTACATATATAATCTTATCTATCTAGCTTTTAGATTCTAGCAAGTAGTTTAGCTTTCTTTGTAATAATTTGTATTTTGATACGGTAACAAATATAATCTTTTGAGACAATTTTATATACAGAGTAAAAGGATTATTATCGAAATAGGTATTTCAGCTTTTTGTAAATTTTTATATGAACGAACTTTTTTAGCAAAATCTTAAAATACTTATATCCTTTCTACGTTTCATTACGTACACGAATAAGAAAGCAAATAAGAAGATTACTTACTACTTAACCAATACAGACTTCGTAACAAATATAGTTAATCCACGGCGTGCAAGTCCCAAACTTTTCGCTAAATCTTAAGCCCATGTTTGCTACATAATATTATATACTTACTTATATGAAGTTAGAATTAAATTACAGAAGAGATTCTTGGAAAGATGAAAAGCTTGATATTGGAAATCAGGCGGATTATCGAAGGCATGTGCTTAGGCTGTTCTAAAACTGTATATTCGATTCAGAAAATAATCCCCCTTCAAGGTTGAAGCTTTGATGTAACAATGTGAAAATTAATTTTGAATTTAGAATTTTACTCACATACATAAAATCATGCTACTATCCCGAAAGGAGTGAGCAGAGCTTTAGTTGGTTTCCAAGGAATATAAAATAAAACCACGTTTGGCAATATTTTTGTGTTTCTTCTTCTTCTTCATCGTGTGGTTTGTAAGGTCGACAACCGACCTCACAAACCCTAGTGTCAGTGTTATAGAGCCGCCAAAGGCCACTGACATTATTGGCTCGTGTAACGACTACACGGAGAGAAAATCTGACAAAAATACAGTAATTATTACTAAAATATTTCTAAATCCGAGGACAACAAATGTCCTGTAATAATTGGTAATCGATTTTTACTAACTGTTTTGTAATTTTAAGAGTTCAGTTGTAATATCGGAAATGATGACGCCATAGACCAACTGTTTTGTAATTTCAAGAAATTATTAATAAGATCGGAAATTATGACGTCAAGATTCAGCATCCAAAACGGAGATACCGACCTTTACGTTTCCAAGGATTTTACACTCTTTAAATTCTTGTATATTTATCGGTTATTTCATTATAATACTTATTCGTCGGATAGAGCGTCCGGTGGTCTAGTGGCTAGAGCCGCTGAGAACCCTTACTGCGCAGAATCTACTGCGCAGATGACGAGGAGACTCCACTTCACATCCTATGTGAGTGCCATGCCCTTGTCAATAAGAGAAGCCGGGTACTGGGAGGACCTGAATTGCCATCCAGGAAGCCCAGGCTTTAAGCCCCTTATCGACCGACAGCTTCTTCAAAACTGTTGGTCTAGAGGAGGCTATTTAACACCGAAGGGCCGACTACAATAGATCCATCTCGGGTCGCAGTGATTATTGGGATATAATTTGCCCGATCCCTTCCACTAAAATCATAATCATAGGGCCGCTGCCTCCCGTCCGGGAGACGCAGGTTCGATCCCCATCACGTACCAATGTGTTTTCGAATTTTGAATTCATATTTACGTTTAATCCACGCTCTTTACCGTGAAGGAAAACATCGTGATGAAACCTGCACACTCCTGCGAAGAAATTCAAAGGTTGCGTGTGAAGTTGACCAACCCGCACTGGGCCAGCGTGTTCGACTATGGCCTAATATCTCTAAATCAGAGTAGGCTCGAGCCCCTCGGTGGGGACGTATAATGAGCTGTTGATGACTTATTCAGAAAATTCATTTTTTCTGCACCCTTATATTTTCTCGTTTTATTTTTGCGTCTACATTAATTTGGCCTTCCTTTCTCCACCGACCTGCCGGACCATAATTCGTTTTATCCGGATTAACTTGTAAAAGTACATCTTCCCGGTCTCCCCCAATAACTAAGTTTGCGGTAGGATTAGTCTGTGTGGAGGTTTTGCTATGAAATTCGGTCGCAATATCCCGAGATCTTTAGATTTTGTTTAAGTATATTTATTAATAGCTGTGTGGTGACGGCAGAGTAGAATACATTTGTCACCAACCCCTACTCTTCCCGTGGGTGTCGTAAGAGGCGACTTAGGGACTACACATTGAACAGGGAACGGGCAGCAGCGCTGTCTGATACAGTAACCTTTTAATCGGCGATCTCCAACCCGCTTGCCAAGCGTGGAGATTATGGCAAAACCCTCCACTTAAGTGGAGGAGGCTCATAGTCCAGAAGTGGACTGTAACGGGCCGTTGATGATGATATTTATTAATAGATAGTTATAGAAACCTCCTTTGCAGAAACCTTTGTCCCACAGTGGACATCTTGTAACTGAACATCTCATCTCTAAAATAATAATCAAAATTGGCCGTTGATCATCTAATACAGATCCTTTCTACGTTGTGAGAGTAACCCAAACTCTTTTAGAAATTTACAATGTGATCGTCTTTATATTATGTTTTCTAACTGCGGAATTACACATAGAGTCGCCTACTCAACTTCTATGTTATTCCTATATACTGATTTGTCCCTATCTCTCGCCCGAACACAGGAGTATCAGTTGCCAGCCGGCAAGCAGCCTACTCCTGATTACCCATGCTCGTGGACTGAAAGAATAAAGTCACCAGGAAATCCCAGCGACTTTATTAAACAATACTAACTTCGTATTCTGAAAAGAACTTCGAAGTTTATTGCTTCTGCAATAAGAGCCCAGATTCCTGAAATGGATCACAAGGATTATTACATGATATATGTGATTTAAAAGGTATAAAAGGATGGCTCCAGGACTGCCTCAGTGAGTCCTTAGAGCCGGCGACGGGTGTGTCGTCTGTAGTTCTGAATAGAACTTCTAGTTCTTAGAGGAACTTTCGTTGAGGGGCATTTCCTCAACAGAATGATCAATAACCAAGTTTCTCTAATGATACTTCCTGGAGACGACCATCCTAGCTCTACGCACCGGGATACCCTTTTCCTTAAGCTATGTCAACCGTATTGAAAAATACAGTTACATAATCTCTCTGTGTCTTCCATACTACCATCACACAAGGGATCCAGCAAGATCTAGCAAGATCCAGCCCTGACGAAGGAACTAGTTTTAGTTCTTTCAGCTAGTTGATTGCTAAGACCCCAGATCCCGAGCAAGACAGCAGTCTAGCAGCAAAGACCCGATACGCTCACACCTTTACAGCAAACTAACTGTTAAAGCATTTACGAGACGAGTGAGAATAAACGCTCCACCAACGCGCTCTCTGTGAGTCACTTCCCACTCTGTCCTTCAGAATGCTCCTGTCCTCCCCTCACCACAGAGGTGTAGGAAAAAGGTTAAAATAATAGACAACCCCGAAGGATTGTCTACAGCGGACTCTGGTCCGACCGGTGCGCCTTAAGCGATGGAAGGAGACCAAAGTCTCTTCGTTGAAAGCATAAGCTTCTCGTGGTAAGCCGAAGCTAGTGGACTACGTCCAATCGATACTAGCCGTAGCGTTCCCGATACGGCTGAGCCGCTGTGGTAACCTTTTGGGAGGCTAATCCCGTCTTCCACCGAAGTGTCCAACGTATTGCGTTCAAGGGTGTGTTTATAGGATAGTCCACACGTGAACCAGCGCCTATGATGGTAAACCATCTTCCAACGAGCAAGCTCGAAGGGATGACCTCACAGCTGCTACTGACTGTGGGTCTCATATCTGGATTGCTCCTGCATACTGGATCTACGTCTATCTGAACGGTACTGCCAGGGCAGATCTGCTCCAACTTCATATCTCCATATATATATATCTCCGCCGCGCGTCTCCGTGCCTGAGACCGCATATGAATCTAAAGACTCATTTCAGCTATCGCTCTGAATATAGCATTACAGCCTTCATTATCGCTCGTCCAGTCCACTGCTGGACTATGAGCCTCCTCTCCTTGCAACCATATGTGTCGATATTACATCGCACAGTTGATTCAGTAATAAATCATACATGATGATATTAGCCAGAGCAGTTCACGTCCAGTTTCTCGTTCTCAATTAATAAACTCGTTCCAGTATGCCTCTTCACAGACTTATGTCTTGAAGGAAGCCACTATGTCCTCCGCTATCTCCATTATCGGGGTTAAGACTTGAAAGACCATCATCGACACTAATCAGTCTGAGGTCCACCGCGCACGGCTGTGGACAAGTCCCCATCCGCGGCTATGTATTCAAGTCGCTGTATGCGTCTTCGGTCAATCAGCGGTTCAGAGCTAGACATACAGTGGTAGCGGCATTCATAGCAGCCCGATGGTTACTCCACATCTTCATAGGTCAGATACAGAAATCTCTCCACAGACTTGCGTCTTGAAGGTAGCCACTAAGATATTGTTAACTCCACTATCGGGGGTAAACTTAGTGTACTTATCACGCCTAGGATGCGACCCATACATCAGCGGTTCAGAGCTAGACATGCAGTGCCAACAATATCATAGCAGCGATAGTTATACCTCGTCTTCATGCGTCAGATAAGGGCTCTCTATGAGATGGTCAAATATAGTGCATTATATGATCAGTTTGATCCAGCGGCCGTGTCCGCTTTCATTAGGTCATCTAGGTGCGTCAAGCCTATGTTTCCCTTGATTTTCATTTTTGACCATCTCGGATGGGATATGTCATCCATAGAGGCATAATTAACCGTTTCCATATCAAACAGGCAGCACGCCAGTCTTCAGGGACCGAAATCCCGTCGAAAGGCAGTGAGAGGCTGTGCAGCGCCTGCGACTTTAGGTTCGGCAATTATTTCACTTGGTTTTCCAAGTATAGACTTATATTAGTCTATTTTTGCACTTTTATAATAATGTCAATTTTCTTGAACTTAACGTTCCGCCAGCCATCTATTCCTAGACGGCCGACTGCCTCCCACCATGTATATTGGCGATACGCATCGACGGTACGCGCTAGGTCAACAGGCCCTTTTCCTAAACTTGTTCGATATTTCTGAAACTCACAATGCGAACGTATCTCAGTCTATGCACCCCAAGTATGCATTTAGTTTTGCATTATCTCTTTTAGTTTCTGAGTTATTAACTTTTGAAATATCAAAAATGTCCAATACAAGAACGTATTAAAATTAAAAACATTCATTACAAGAACGTAATAAAATTAAAAACATTCATTACACGAACGTATTAAAATTATAAAAATTCATTACAAGAACGTATTAAAAAAACAAAAATTCTCTTAATTCGTCTCGAATCTTTTATTATAACTTTCTCTATGTCTTACAACAGACACACGTTGTTCTACATAGTTTTAATTTACATTAGGGTCGGGGAGTTACATCCAGCCCCAAAGTTTTGTTGAAATTCATGAAGACAAAAATTTCCATCAGCTTAACTTCATTTGGAAAGTATTTCATGTGTTAGATTAGGACTACTATTATTTCCCTCACTCGAGGTACTGTAGTTCTATCTCAAGCTTCTGTTATCTTTCCCTCGCTTGAGGTACTCATTCCAATGTTTACAGGCTTTTGATTAAAATATGTATCTTAGAAAAGATGCACGACGCAATGAAAATAGTCATACACACGCGAAGAAAAGGAAAACAAAATCAACCAGTAAACCTGGGATCTGGTTCTCTCTCTCGTTGCACGCGTGCACGAGTACTATACAATTCCGTGTGTATGCACATCTTTTCTAACCGCATTTTTATTGTGTTTACGAACACGCAACGTTCGACTCGGGGCGCGGATTTTTACCCTTCTGCATCGAACATTCTGCGCGACGCCGAAACATCAGCGCATCGTCGTCAAGCCGACGATGACGCAATTCAGTAACGGATATTTTCGTAATACGCACCGTCGCAGCATACAATACATATGCAGCGGCATCGTAATACGTTAATGATCCTTTCGCAGGTTCCCCGACAGAAATCTGGTTACGACTTTTACTTCCTCTGAATGATCAAGTTTGGTCAACTTTCCAGCAACGCTGACGACCGTGAAGCCACCGCGTGTCGGTCCGAAAACCTCACCAAATCATTCAACTTTCGTCTTTCCCTCGCTCGAGGTACTCACTCCATTGGTTTCAGTTTCGCGTTTATATTTCCCTCACTCGAGGTACTCACTCCATTGGTTTCAGCTTCGCGATTATATTTCCCTATCCTAACTTCTAACCTAATCATGTTTAAAACCCTATAGTGGAATTTTCTATATTCCCCTAGCTAACAAAACCTACACAACTCTAACTTTCCTAACTCTCAACTAAATCCTAAATTATCCATCTGGCTCATTAAAACTTCTACCCTAGTGGCTACGTCCATCTCCGTCAACCACACCTATATTAGCACAATCCTAAATTATCCATTTTCTATCTAGCTAAATAAAACTTGTACCTAAGTGGTTACGTCCATCTCCGTCAACCACACCTAAACAAACCTAACCAGTCCAAATTAACAACAATAATATTAATAACATTCTGTGGCTCGCCACCGACCACATGTTAATTAATTTCCTAACTTGCCTTTTGTCTTGCTAGACTTTTATTGTTTTAATCTGGACTTAATCTCTACATTGGATTGTGCTACTCCCTAACTCCTATTGGTGCATAATTTCCTAACTTGCCTTTTGTCTTGCTAGACTTTTATCGTTTTAATCTGGACTTAATCTCTCCATTGGATTGTGCTACTCCCTAACTCCTATTGGTGCATAATTTCCTAACAATTGAAATAAGACATTAAGAACCATTTAGAACTCAGTGTCCAATCTTTATCGCAACAATATAACATTATAATTAACTGACCTTGAATGTGTGTCAGTCAGCCCCCGAACTTTTGTTGGTTTGCACAGCCCCCCAACAATTGATGTTCTGACCACTTGCATGGGGATTATGTGAGCATTATACGATGTAAATCTGAGTGTTTCGAAAAAGAGTCTCCACCTGTCCTACCTACATCGAACTAGTTCCAACGATCGTCTACGCAGCCATTAGTTCGCTTAGATATGACAATGTCCCTCCATCTGTTCGGAACACAATTCTCGTACAGCCCCCCAACAATTGATGGTCTGCACACTTGCATGGATGTTAGCATTATACGATATAAATCTGAGTGTTTCGAAAAAGGAGTCTCCACCTGCTCTACCTACGTCGAACTAGTTCCAACGGTCGACTTCGCAGCCATTAGTTCACCTAGATAATGCAATGTCCCTCCATCTGTTTGAAACACAATTTTCGTAATTCTGCTTGCTAGACTTGGTTCGCTTCTTCAGAAGCGTTTATGATTCATCCAACTAAAAGTGCAAGTGGCAGTATTGTTCGGTTCTGCGTTTCGGACTAACTTGCGAGGCATGTTGTCCGTTTTAAACATAATGTTATAAAGTGCTTCCTAGCCTTTCCTTTCTCTTCTATGTCTTTTTGCGAGGAGGTTTTTGCGCCATCTCTTCCTCCTCGCGGCGGTCCTCATAATATGAATTACCGCCCACTATCATGCACCAAAATCCCTATTCACCTATTTGATTTTTATCACTGTCTAGAAAGTCTTTCTAAAAAGTTCTTCTTTTTGAAGACTCACTTCAAAAACCATCTCTCTTCATCCATATTGATCCATCTATTATTTCCCTCGCTCGAGGTACTGTGGATCAATAACCATCTCTCTTCATCAATATTGGTCCATCTATTATTTCCCTCGCTCGAGGTACTGTGGATCAATAACCATCTCTTCTTACTGATCCCCTCATCAGTTTTCGAAGACTTACTTAAAAGTTCTTCGTTAATGTGCACAATGTGCATCATTCACTTGCTTGCAACTACTTCTCTTCCATTGCAACGACCCAAGTGTTAAGCCAATTAACCCGGCGAGTTTGTCGAACTCACTGAAAACATTTGTTTACCATCAACAAGACAAAAACGATTCCGCCCGGAATTAGATGAGTTCCACAATAAAATGACAAACCGCCACTAACCTTGTAGTTGACGCGCAATTCGCTAGAGCATCGAAAACGTAAACGATACAATCGTCAGTACGCTCGACACCCAGCTTTTAAACGACTTCTGAATTTAGCTTTTTGTGATATACATCCGAAGCCGTAGAGGCCCCTGAGACATCGCTAAATAAGTCGACATTGTTACAATAAATGTTGAAAACCGTCTCCGGTCTTCCTTCTCCCAATCTTCATCATCAAATATTTCGCTTTTCCATTGTTTATTATTATAGTACAATGACACTATTTATTTTTTACAGTGTCCCCAATCACTGTTTCATGAACGAATCATGCCTATGTTTTATTCTTTGAAGTGTCCTATCCCACTTCTTACAATGTCCCTCTTCACTGTCTCATGAACCTTCTATAACAATAGAAAAGTTTGTTTATAACCATAGTAACCTAGCAAACTAAAACTAAAGCCCTCATGCACCACTAACCAAATATAATTCGGTCTGTAATACACAAAACCCGTTTCAATCTCTATGTCCTATGGGTATTTTTAGACATTCACATTGTAAATTTTCTTTCCATTTCACACGCAACAAATTGTGGCTTATAGCCACCGTTCACGATACAATTTAGAATATCCTGGTCACGGCACCAAATTGTAACTGAACATCTCATCTCTAAAATAATAATCAAAATTGGCCGTTGATCATCTAATACAGATCCTTTCTACGTTGTGAGAGTAACCCAAACTCTTTTAGAAATTTACAATGTGATCGTCTTTATATTATGTTTTCTAACTGCGGAATTACACATAGAGTCGCCTACTCAACTTCTATGTTATTCCTATATACTGATTTGTCCCTATCTCTCGCCCGAACACAGGAGTATCAGTTGCCAGCCGGCAAGCAGCCTACTCCTGATTACCCATGCTCGTGGACTGAAAGAATAAAGTCACCAGGAAATCCCAGCGACTTTATTAAACAATACTAACTTCGTATTCTGAAAAGAACTTCGAAGTTTATTGCTTCTGCAATAAGAGCCCAGATTCCTGAAATGGATCACAAGGATTATTACATGATATATGTGATTTAAAAGGTATAAAAGGATGGCTCCAGGACTGCCTCAGTGAGTCCTTAGAGCCGGCGACGGGTGTGTCGTCTGTAGTTCTGAATAGAACTTCTAGTTCTTAGAGGAACTTTCGTTGAGGGGCATTTCCTCAACAGAATGATCAATAACCAAGTTTCTCTAATGATACTTCCTGGAGACGACCATCCTAGCTCTACGCACCGGGATACCCTTTTCCTTAAGCTATGTCAACCGTATTGAAAAATACAGTTACATAATCTCTCTGTGTCTTCCATACTACCATCACACAAGGGATCCAGCAAGATCTAGCAAGATCCAGCCCTGACGAAGGAACTAGTTTTAGTTCTTTCAGCTAGTTGATTGCTAAGACCCCAGATCCCGAGCAAGACAGCAGTCTAGCAGCAAAGACCCGATACGCTCACACCTTTACAGCAAACTAACTGTTAAAGCATTTACGAGACGAGTGAGAATAAACGCTCCACCAACGCGCTCTCTGTGAGTCACTTCCCACTCTGTCCTTCAGAATGCTCCTGTCCTCCCCTCACCACAGAGGTGTAGGAAAAAGGTTAAAATAATAGACAACCCCGAAGGATTGTCTACAGCGGACTCTGGTCCGACCGGTGCGCCTTAAGCGATGGAAGGAGACCAAAGTCTCTTCGTTGAAAGCATAAGCTTCTCGTGGTAAGCCGAAGCTAGTGGACTACGTCCAATCGATACTAGCCGTAGCGTTCCCGATACGGCTGAGCCGCTGTGGTAACCTTTTGGGAGGCTAATCCCGTCTTCCACCGAAGTGTCCAACGTATTGCGTTCAAGGGTGTGTTTATAGGATAGTCCACACGTGAACCAGCGCCTATGATGGTAAACCATCTTCCAACGAGCAAGCTCGAAGGGATGACCTCACAGCTGCTACTGACTGTGGGTCTCATATCTGGATTGCTCCTGCATACTGGATCTACGTCTATCTGAACGGTACTGCCAGGGCAGATCTGCTCCAACTTCATATCTCCATATATATATATCTCCGCCGCGCGTCTCCGTGCCTGAGACCGCATATGAATCTAAAGACTCATTTCAGCTATCGCTCTGAATATAGCATTACAGCCTTCATTATCGCTCGTCCAGTCCACTGCTGGACTATGAGCCTCCTCTCCTTGCAACCATATGTGTCGATATTACATCGCACAGTTGATTCAGTAATAAATCATACATGATGATATTAGCCAGAGCAGTTCACGTCCAGTTTCTCGTTCTCAATTAATAAACTCGTTCCAGTATGCCTCTTCACAGACTTATGTCTTGAAGGAAGCCACTATGTCCTCCGCTATCTCCATTATCGGGGTTAAGACTTGAAAGACCATCATCGACACTAATCAGTCTGAGGTCCACCGCGCACGGCTGTGGACAAGTCCCCATCCGCGGCTATGTATTCAAGTCGCTGTATGCGTCTTCGGTCAATCAGCGGTTCAGAGCTAGACATACAGTGGTAGCGGCATTCATAGCAGCCCGATGGTTACTCCACATCTTCATAGGTCAGATACAGAAATCTCTCCACAGACTTGCGTCTTGAAGGTAGCCACTAAGATATTGTTAACTCCACTATCGGGGGTAAACTTAGTGTACTTATCACGCCTAGGATGCGACCCATACATCAGCGGTTCAGAGCTAGACATGCAGTGCCAACAATATCATAGCAGCGATAGTTATACCTCGTCTTCATGCGTCAGATAAGGGCTCTCTATGAGATGGTCAAATATAGTGCATTATATGATCAGTTTGATCCAGCGGCCGTGTCCGCTTTCATTAGGTCATCTAGGTGCGTCAAGCCTATGTTTCCCTTGATTTTCATTTTTGACCATCTCGGATGGGATATGTCATCCATAGAGGCATAATTAACCGTTTCCATATCAAACAGGCAGCACGCCAGTCTTCAGGGACCGAAATCCCGTCGAAAGGCAGTGAGAGGCTGTGCAGCGCCTGCGACTTTAGGTTCGGCAATTATTTCACTTGGTTTTCCAAGTATAGACTTATATTAGTCTATTTTTGCACTTTTATAATAATGTCAATTTTCTTGAACTTAACGTTCCGCCAGCCATCTATTCCTAGACGGCCGACTGCCTCCCACCATGTATATTGGCGATACGCATCGACGGTACGCGCTAGGTCAACAGGCCCTTTTCCTAAACTTGTTCGATATTTCTGAAACTCACAATGCGAACGTATCTCAGTCTATGCACCCCAAGTATGCATTTAGTTTTGCATTATCTCTTTTAGTTTCTGAGTTATTAACTTTTGAAATATCAAAAATGTCCAATACAAGAACGTATTAAAATTAAAAACATTCATTACAAGAACGTAATAAAATTAAAAACATTCATTACACGAACGTATTAAAATTATAAAAATTCATTACAAGAACGTATTAAAAAAACAAAAATTCTCTTAATTCGTCTCGAATCTTTTATTATAACTTTCTCTATGTCTTACAACAGACACACGTTGTTCTACATAGTTTTAATTTACATTAGGGTCGGGGAGTTACAATCTTTCTAATAACCATGTACGAGCTCTCGTAAAAACTAATCGAAGAAGTAAAGATGTGTAAACAATTTGATAACAATGTTTCTTTGTTTTTGGGTCAGGTTGACCTAAGGTTGTTTTCAGCTCATATACACCCTCGTGGAGGGGCTTGAGCTTGCGCTTGCCCTGGTAATCGACTACGCTGGTCCAGTGTGGGTTGGTCCTTAGCTTAATTCATCATTGCAACCATTACTTTTGAATGAATAGGGGATCGGACTACTTTTTTATTTATTTTATAAATCCAAATTTCTCAGTTTCTGCTATCGAACACTAAAATAATTTTTGCTTTATCTTTAAAATTGACCGAGTTATAAAGGTTTGAAATTCAAGATTAGACAGAGAGGCACATACCCACTTGTGACGTCATTTGTTAGTAACGCCATATAATCTCCATACAAAAAATCGTTTTTGAAAGAGACAGACATATTGAAACATTAAAAAATCACTGTAAATTCATTTTTCAACCGATTTTGTTTCGTGAATCATCTGCTACTAATCTATATTTTAAAATTAATTCATAAAATATGGTGAACAGTCCGATCCCCTATTTGAGGACCAAGTTCAAATCTTACAAGACTTCCTCGAATCGGCAAATTGTTTCAGTGTCGATAATTCGACTGAATTTTGTTCGTGACAGCGTTAATTCCGGTACAAACAATGAGTTCCGGGTCTCAGCCCTACGAAAGACGCATTTGGAGTAGATTAGCCTGTCAATTGCGACGAGGGTAAGCTATATATAAATTGAAAGTTATACTTAGTAGATACAGTCTGTTTTAAACGTATGGTTCCCTGCTTTGAATAGGGCCCACCCCTTACCCATCTTTTCATAATGCCGTATGATCTAGTTTATTTAGAGTCACTGGCGTTAGTCGGCGGTCAAATGAGCGGTGACCCGGGACTGCCTCGTGTAAAAAAACAGGTTTATATTGGGCGCATTCCGAATCAGACTTTCAGTGCCGTCAGCGATCACAAAAGCAAAAAAAGGTATGAGTATTGCCTGCTGACAGTGATCCGGTACGCGATTACGGGTGCTTTAATCGATTTCAGCGCGTCTCGGAACGCAGGGATTGAGTCAGTCGTTGGCGGACGTGTCTTCGTTTTAATTTATTTATTTTAGTTTATTGAAGTGTTTAGTGTATAATTTCGATACTGTATTATCCAGTGAATGTTTCGGGACTATAAACTATAATAGAACAATTGAATCGCTTACACTTTGCTGACATTTTTAGATGATGCCAAGAGGCCTCGTGGTGGCTTCAGTAATAAATTGTACTATCACATTACTGAGCCCAATTCACCGAACAATTATCCAAGGATATATATCTTAAATATACAAATATCACTCGACACTGGCGAAATACGTCTATATAAGATATGTTGCCATTAGTTAGGAAGAAGAAAAAAAAAACTAATACTAAGTGCACTTAGAAACACAAAGAACGGCGTCATCTATAAAATAATATAATCCTGCGTTCATATAATCGGTTTGGTAAAAACTATAACCGGTTTGGTAAAATGTTTACCATCCGGATCTGTTCCACCTTTACCGCAGGGACGCTGTTAATTAAAATAGGCTAACGGGAAACTTTGCTTTGTGTATTTTACTAAAGATTATCTCGAGTTTTTGTGTATTAAATATTTTCGAGGCATATTTTTTACTCTTTAGGGTATAGCCGGAACTCGATCAGACAGAGTCAACAGGGTTGCCTTCTGCGAAGGTTCCATGGTCGATTCCCGGCCGAGCGTAAAATTGATGTTATTGAAAAGTTTCCATTTTGATATTTACGGAATAACAGCCTCCGTGACCGAGTGTTCGAGATTTCGACGCCCATTACGGAGGTTCCGGGTTCGATTCCCGGTGGGGATACTGTCAAACAAAAATCTCTTTGTGAGACTTTCCCCAGTTTGGTTAGGACATTGCAGGGGGAATCATCTGATTGTCCGAAAAGAAAGATGACCGTGCTTCGTTGGTCCCGGCTACTATCTAGTCGTTACACGAGCCAAGTCAGTGGCCTTTGGCGGCTCTATAACTCTGACACCAGGGTTTGTGAGGTCGGTTGTTGACCTTACAATCCACACGATGATGATGATGATGATTAGGTGTTTGCAAGGGGTTTACCGCCTTGATTAAATTATATCATGGTTTACAAATAGTCCTTATCTGAAGCGGTATCCAAACGGCCCAGAAGTCGCATTCAGAGTCAAAGTCAAAGTCAAAATAATTTATTTCCATAGGATGTTATTACATCACTTAGATCCGTCATTACATTTTTTTGGGTGAGTTCACTAACACAATGGCGGAATCTGTGGAGAAGAGCTGAATGAATGGAAGGGTTGCAGACAGAGCGACTTGTTGAAGGATACAACTGAAGGGCGCCACAGACTTGGAAGATACCATTAATATATCGTAAGGAACTGGTGACCTCTCGTCGCCTATATTTTCTATGCAGATGGAGGCCAAACAGAATGGCACACGCAGCCGCGGCGTATAGAGCCCAGCCAGTTTGCTTGACCGCCTTCTGTATTTAGTTTGTGAGCAACAAGGGGTCACCAGTAAGGTATGTTATAGGTATAGTATCTTCGACGTTTGTGTTGCTCGACAGGACTGGCTCGTCTGCTTCAGTGGGATTAGCGCTGTATTTAGCTCCCTGAGACGGTTTGACGACTTGTGGAGTCTAGTTGGTAATGTGCTGCCTTCTATACCGAGAGTTTCAAATGCGGGCCCCTCGAAAGCAAGTCTAAGGAGGCTTTATTCAAAAATAGGTTTAATTTTAGACATCTAAACAACAACACAACACAAACACAACAAAAATGAAATGAATGAAATGTTTGCTTCAATAAAATAAATCGTCAATCAAGAAAGCGGATGGTATATCGTGACTGGTTTTATAACATACTGTACGTAAATTATAGGAGCCATAAGTGCCTACGCTGTTCACATAAATTATAATTTATATATAGAATATTCAACGTAGCAAGGTAACACTTAGAACACAGTAGAACACCGAACAATAGCCTCGATTCGGGATGTCACGCTCCAATCCTTAATTTAAGTTACTCCGTCCTCTTTACTTTTTAAAGATTGAAAAGGGACAAGAGATGGCCATCCTAATATTAGAGCTGTCAAACATCGAATTTGAACCTTATGGCCGTGTCGATTGCACAATTTTAGAGAGCACTTTAAACATGCGACTTAAAAATCTCTTAAACTGGCAGCTATGCCCTTATTTTAGGTTATCATTCGTTCAAATGAATATCATTCGTTCATCACCTCTCTTTCATTGGTCATAAAAACGAAAAGGATAGCTGGATTTTAAAATTAGAATTAGAGCATGACATTCCGAATCGAGGCCAATATCACAGGTTTTCAAACCGCGACGCTAACAACGATATTATTATTGTTACGTTACATTACTTTATTTCACAGACAAAAAATATATAAATAATGCTTGCTATGGAGGTGCTTTTACGTATCCCGAACGAAAGACACTTCTCTTCTTCGTTTTGTCTTAGTGTCTAAGTTTTTTCTTATTGGAAGAGCTGAGTCTCCTGATACAGGCTTCACGCTCAAATGGAGATTCCGATCACTAAATTATAGTAATCGCATCGTAAGAATGCCGTCCTGACAGCTGTCATACATCAACATCAACGGCCCGTTGCAGTCCACTGCTGGACTATGAGCCTCCTCCACTTAAGTGTTTGGTTTTGCCATGATCTCCACGCTTGGCAGGCGGGTTGGAGATCGCAGATTAAAAGGTTACTGTATCAGAGAGCGCTGCTGCCCGTTCCCTGTTCAATGTGTAGTCCCTAAGTCGCCTCTTACGACACCCACGGGAAGAGTAGGGGTTGGTGACAAATGTATTCTACTCTGTCGTCACCACACGGCTTATGCCGGTCCACTCGCGAATATTGCGCAGCTACGACTTTCTTCTTTGGCCTACTGATCTTCTCCCATCCACTTTGCCCATCATTATCGCAGCAGTTGGAAAGGACTTGAAAGGGGCACATTACTCTAAGTGATAGAGTGCCTCGATCCAACAATAAAGTCCATTTACAGGTAAATAAGTAAACTAATGAAATTCCACCTGTCAATAGGGATCGGCCGTACCCGGATAAGCGGGTCAACACCCGTGGCTTGGAATACCCGGGTATATATTATACAGGTGTGTCGAAGCACGGATTATATTCAAGAGGCATAAGGATGGATACAACAAAATAATAATTAAAAAATTCTATAAAGGGACAATGGTCTAGTTTTGAATGGTAATTGGTAAATAATGCGTTTCAGAAGTTGTAAAAAGTGTGAGCTAGAAAATTCTAAATAAGAACTAGAACTAAAAAAAACGCTTTAAACAAAAATTGGTTAACTAAAACATACATAACAATACCAACACCAATGTGTTGAGAGCATCGGTGGTCTAGTGGCTAGGGCCGCTGCCTCCCGTCCGGAAGACGCGGGTTCGATCCCCACTACGTACCAATTTGTTTTCAATTTGAATTCATATGTACGTTTATTCGACGCTCTTACGGTGAAGGAAAACATCGTGATGAAACCGGCACACTCCTGCGAAGAAATTCAAAGGTTGTGTGTGAAGTCGACCAACCCGTACTGGGCCAGCGTGGTCGAGTCGACTAAGGCTTAATCACTCTAAATCAGGGTAGGCTCGAGGCCCTCGGCGGGGACGTATGTGAGCTGTTGATGAAAACATACATAAAGTCATCATCGTCCATCCACTTGCTGATCATCCAGATTCCAAACACACACAGAACTTCTTTCGCTTCGGCCATCCATATTCCATATACAAATACTGAAGTTCTTTAGTCACGTCTCTAGAAATGAGAACTCGATGGAGAGACTGGTAGTTCAGGGCCAGGTGGAAGGCAAGAGAGCACGCGGTCGATCGCCAACCCGTTGGATCTATCCAACGGCTCACAAAGGCTACGTCATCACAAAGGCTATTGAGTCCACCATGGTCCAGTGTATTCGCGACGCCTCTTACCGTCAGAAATGGAAGCACATAGCCAGGAGAGCTACCCTCGGAAAAGATATCGACCCACCGAACACCCATTGAACACCGTGTACCTCGTCAGTGCAACTACGATCACTCTGACAAGAGTTTCCGACTAAGAAGATCCATATTCATCAATCTCTTCACCACGCTCGTCGGTTTCGGGTAGTCCTATGTCTTTTTTCCGCTGTCTGTATTTTTTCAAACAAGTAATTTTACTTATTTGGTTTCTACAGGTGCTTCATTTTACATAGATTCCATTCTAGTTGGTACTTTTGAACACCTCGGACAAGGCGTCGTAGAACCAAAAACTTGGTCCGCTCTCGGACGGCTGCGGGAAACTTACCCAGCTCGAACCGTAGTTATTTTACTAAGTTGGGAGATAAGCAAGTTTTGTTGTTGTCTTATTATGTTGGTATTCGAATATATCTGTCAAGACATTATTTAATCTTTGGGGTTATTTAAATATGCTCACACTTATACACATCACATCTCGCTATCCAATATACATATACGCATTTTTTAAAACGACATGTTCTTAATCTATTATGGGAAACCACGCTAGTTGGTTTCAAGGTCGAGAACTGAAATTACAATCCCTGGGTGTTACAGTTATAGAGCTGTCGAACGCCTTTGATGGCTCGTATTTCATTCATTCATTCATTCATTCATTCAATGACTATTTACTGCAGTAGATAAGAGCCAGAAACCAACGGCTTTGTGTCTTCTGAAGTACTGTAGCGCAGCAGCTGCCCGACAGGACTGCTGGCCGCACAATGATAGATAGTAGTTTGAAGGTGGTGAAGATGAGGTAGAAGATGTAGTTTTACAGAGGTAGCGTGGCAGAAGAAAACAGGGTTCAGTCCAGTCCAGATAGTTGCACACACGGTTTATTAGTATAAGAAATTAACGTAACACTTAAAAAGCTTACTTTCTAATAAAATCAATAAAATACGATTAATAAGTTGATCACAGTCTGACGACTTGAGGTGGAATGAGGAAATTTTGATGAAAATCACAAAACCGAAACGGATGGATTCGAAATTTGAAAATAAATTGAAAATGAATGATGAGGCTGCCAGTACTTAAAAGTACTGAATTGCCAGAAACAAAATAGCAGAAGGTAGGATAGCAGTACTGCTACATTACGAATTCAAAGTTTTTGGACAATCAGGTGATTCAGTCTGCAACGTCTACCGAATGGGGGACGGTTTCACAAAGTGATTTTTGTTTGATCACAATGTCACCACCGGCATCCGAACCCGAAACATCCAAAAAACCGTACATTCTATCACACGTTCTAGGTGGCTATAGCTACGATATACCTTGGAAGAAACTTTACTAACTGCCATTTCAGCTATCGTAGTTTTTGGCCTCCTTCCACCTTTGTATGATCCAGCATTATCCTTCCGAAGAGACAAACTTTTAACACACAAGAAAGGTTCAGACCCTTTCTATTGATATCCACGTAGAGCTATTATTAGAACTCATTGGTATGCGAACTGTGTGCGCCGCCGGGGGTAATATCCGCTCTAGGTGTGATCCTCTTCATTAAAATGAACTTGGATAAACCCTTATACGAAATGAATGAATGAGTGAATGAAATGAAGAATGCTTAACCAGATTGTCAGTGAAATGCGGTTGATAATTTCAATTTTGGTGTGATGTGACTAAGATATGAAACCGTAGATTTTTAGGTACATCAATGCCTATAAAACGTTTCATGTACTCGTAACTACGGGAAAGGTAAAGATGAGACATAATGACAGCTGTAATAATTGTACGTATCTATAGATTAATAATAAAAAACTAATATACACTTAGTCACTTGAAGAGTCACAGCCGTGACGGCAGAGTAGAATACATTTGCCACCAACCCCTACTCTTCCCGTGGGTGTAGTAAGAGGCGACTTAGGGACTACACATTGAACAGGGAACGGGCAGCAGCGCTCTCTGATACAGTAACCTTTTAATCTGCGATCTCCAACCCGCCTGCCAAGCGTGGAGATTATGGCAAAACCAAACACTTAAGTGGAGGAGGCTCATAGTCCAGCAGTGGACTGTAACGGGCCGTTGATTTGATTTGACTTGAAGAGAAGGCTCTAGATTTTGCAGTCCGATTCCAGTTGAATAAAATTGCATTCCTTTTGTCCGTATATAAAATGTACTTGCTTGAGTTACAAGATTGAGACTAGACTTCGAATTACTAACTAACGAGAAATAATACGTTAAATTGTAAATGGTTGGTTACAATTTTACGTAAATTTATAATATCGCGAGTCAGATTATAAACTAACGACGTTCACAATCTTACGGTGACATTACATACATACATAAATAAATACATAAAATTTTACAAAGATGACATAACCTTACCCACCTAGGGTGAAATTATTTGCAGGGGGTGAAGTTTCTATTCTATAATAACTTATATTACTTTATTCGATGAAAAGGGAGATAAATACAGACAGCCATTGGATAAGGGTTGACAGCAATTCACAGATATTGTATAGAAATTGCGGGAGATACTCGAGGTGTTATAATAGGTTGTTTAGAACTCTAGACTATCAGTTTGGAGAACGCTGTCAAAATATGCTTTGATCTCTTTCTATCTAAATTCGTGGCTGGAATTTCTATAAAAGTTCGAAGATGAAAGTTTAATATCGTTAACAGCTGATATACGTCCCCACCGAGGGGCTCGAGCCTAGCCTGAATTAGAGCGATTAGGCCTTAGTTGACCACGCTGTCCCAGTGCGGGTTGGTCGACTTCTCACACAACCTTTGAATTTCTTCGCAGCAGTGTGCAGGTTTCTTCACGATGTTTTCCTTCACCGTCAGAGCCTCGAATAAATGTACATATGAATTCGAAAACACATTGGTTGGTACGTGGTGGAGATCGAACCCGCGTCTCCTGGACGGGAGGCAGCGGTCCTAACCACTAGACCACCGACGCTCTATATACTATACGAATATATCGTCTTTTATTGTTTTGACACATAAGGTTCAGAACCACCAGGATACATTCCGTCATTCGTTTCTTTAGTAAATTGGCTACTTTCAGGGCTTGTGAGGTCGGTTGTCGACCTTGCAACCTATACGATGATGATGATGATGATAACAAAGACCCGAAGCCGGTGGATGGTGGAGCTCTTCAATGAATTCTTCCTTACTAATGAACCTCTTGAGTTTGTAATTAATAATTTGGATGAACTAGAGACATAAATTGTTTATGTTGTTTTTTTGCCAGAACAAAATTAGAAGTCTGCTGATAAGTGCTAGATACCTATAGCTTCGGGCTTTGCACAAAGCCCTATAATCTTCCCACCACGTAGATTAAGGGTCGGGCCACACTTATCGACAGCGATCGACGGTTTTCCTATACAAAATGCGTGCAAAGTATGGAAATCCTTTCGCGGCGTGTCGTCGTCGATGTGAAAGGATTTCCATACTTTGCGCGCGTTTTGTATAAGAAAACCGTCGATCGCCGTCGATAAGTGTGGCCCGACCCTAAGTAAACCTTTGTTCGGGGTTCTGCCCTATTATTTTATTTTACTTTATTTGGGAAACAAACAGCTTACACTAATTGACCGAGCGAGCGAAACGTCTCTGCTTCAGCTTGGCAAAATTTGCTTTTGTATGTCCATCTGTCCATCTGTTTGTTTGTTTGTTTGTTTCACTCTACAGGTCGCGTTTCTCAACCGATTCTCGTGAAATTTTGTGAGCAGGTTCGATAAATTAATCGAATTTTTTTATCGAGCCAGTTTTTGGAAATTTTTAAAAATGACGGAGTTATGGGGGTTGCCAGCTTACAAGGTCTACCGCTGAGGCTGTTTTCCTCTACAGGTCACATTTCTTAACCAATAAAATAAAATAAGATAAAACAAAATAATAAAAAAAAGGAAAAAAAAAGATATGTAAAAATAAAAATCAAGGAGTTAAAAAATAATAATAAAAATAAAAATAAATATGAAAAGATATACAGACTCGCGAGGTCTACAGCTCACAGAACCACTAGTACATAATGGTCTTGAAACATATATAAAATTCATGAGCCAAAACAGCTTCCACTAATGACTAAATAAATACATGTCACACAACAGCAACCCGTAAACTAAAGTCGAAAAATTATTTTGTTAAATCTTACTTCCAATAAAGACATATTATATAATATATTCTGTAGTTCTGCTAACATAATCTCTGTAATCCAATTCTGGTTAACGATAACTACCGTCAAGTTGACCTGTCGCACGACCCCTGCGGTCAAAGTCAAAGTCAATCACCGGGCTCGATTCTCACAGCCACTGTCTAAAAAAGCTCTGGTCAAATTGAGGTGAAATTGAGGAGACCCCATAGAGCAGGCTGAAAATTAATTCACTGAGGGGTTCGCGAGCCTACCCTGAATTGGGGCGACGAGGGTTGGTCGACTTCACACACAACCTTTGAATTTCTTCGCAGGAGTGTGCAGGTTTCATCACGATGTTTTCCTTCACTGTAAGAGCGTCGAATAAACGTAATATACTTAGAAATTCGAAAACACATTGGTACGCGGTGGGGATCGAACCCGTGGCTCCCGGACGGAAGGCAGCGGCCTTAGCCACTAGACCACCGACACTCTCAGTAACTTTAAATTAGAACAAAATGAGATGGTGTAGTTGCTAAAGACGCTGCCTCCCGTTCTGGTTACGCGAAAACACCGCGAGGAAAATCTTGTACACTCCTGCGAAAATATCAAAGGTTGTTTATGAAATCTAACCCGCACTGGGACAATAATTTTGGGAAGACCCGAGCCTCTTGATGGGGACGTATGTAAGCTGTTTTTAAGTTATGAAAAGGAATGTCTAAAACAATGTACTGTCCGCGCGCGATCTAATGTGGTTTATTTGTTGAAATAATTTTATCTTACAGTTAAACCGCCGCGTTTTTATGCATTCAAAAACGAGTTCCTCTTTTAACATTTAAAAAGCATTCGTAATTTTTTGTCAGAATCGAGTACACTGTCAAACTAACTCACTTACGGAAACTCTAAACCACAGTTGGTTCTAGTTAATGTAGTTATCTAAAACTGCACTATTTGATGGCGGCCATTACTTTGCGAAGGAAGAAGGTACGTTTTCTTTCATGATCGCATTTGTTCATAATAATATGTCAATCATCATCATCATCATCATCGTGTGGGTTGTAAGCTCACAAACCCTGGTGTCAGTGTTATAGAGCCGCCAAAGGCCACTGACTTGGCTCGTGTATCGACTAGATAGTAGCCGGGACCAACGGTTTACAAGTGCCTTCCGAAGCACGGAATCATCTTTCTTTTTCGGACAATCAGGTGATTCAGCCTGCACTGTCCTAACCAAACTGGGGAAAGTCTAACAAAGAGATTTTCTTGACAGTGTCCCCACCGTTAATCGAACCTGGGACCTCCGTAATGGGCATCGAAATCTCGAATACTCGGCCATGGAGGTTACTTCTTCGCAGGCGTGTGGGTTCTTTGTAGTTGACGAGTTAGTAGCTATAGAAATAATTAAATAGTAGTTGATAATCCTAGCCGTGCGGTGACGGCAGAGTAGAATACATTTGTCACCAACCCCTACTCTTCCCGTGGGTGTCGTAAGAGGCGACTTAGGGACTACACATTAAACAGGGAACGGGCAGCATCGCTCTCTGATACAGTAACCTTTTAATCTGCGATCTCCAACCCGCCTGCCAAGCGTGGAGATTATGGCAAAACCAAGCACTAAAGGGGAGGAGGCTCATAGTCCAGCAATGGACTGTAACGGGCCGTTGATGATTGATGTTGAATCCGGAGAGTGACGACGACCTGTTATTCTTATGGGATAATCAACACAAATTAACGTAGCACTAAGAAAATAAGTAGTCTTCTTGGACTCCAGTTCATAGGACGCTGGCCCTAGCCAAGTAATAGTGTTAGTGAACTCACCCAAAAAAATGTACGGATCTAAGTGATGTAATATACTACATCCTATGGAAATAAATAATTTTTGATTTGATTTGACTATAGTTGGGTTAGGGTAGGATGAGCTCTGACAGATTAAAATTTTAAAAACTTTTTAATATTATTTCGTTTATTTATTTATTAAGTAAAATTACATACTGTTTAATGATAAAATAAGAGGTGAAGTTATTTTATTTTTATTTATTAGCTATTATTATAAAAAAAGTTGTTAACGTCGAATGAAGAATTTTGAAGCTGTCAGAAGTCATCCTATCCCAACTATAAGAAGGGATTTTTGAAAGTTCTGATCCTAACGGGTTTGAAGTTAGTATGAAACTCAAACCAAACGTCAAAGTCGTGGGCGGAAAGTTTTACCGTATCTATGTACCGATCATTAAAATCCCCTAGACTACGGTCCCTATCGACACAAATCAGCCCATCAAACAAACATCCCCGTCGTAATGAGAGCAACTGTATCTGTCAATTAGACGCGCAAACAACGAGTGGTCGTCGTTTGTATTCCAACGGCACACCTAATTAAATGAAAGGGTAATGGACATAGACCTGCAAGGGTGTAGACGCCAGGGACCTGTTTAACGAAACTGTAAGTTACTGTTAGTGGAAGGACGTGGTCTCTGTCCGGGAAAGAGTCTTGACTTTTTGTATGAGGAAGTTTCGAGGAATTTGTTCTGTTCCATTAATGTTACGTTTTTTTGCTATTCAGATTTAAAATTAGTATTTCGAGTAGCGTGGCTAATTAGACAGATATGTCACAAGATTTTTTTTTCATAATAGACTATGTATAATCCCCATACTAAATTATTATTTCATTTCATAAAATAGAATTCGTTCGCTTATTTAAAAATCCCTTGAAATGTCAGAACTTGCAAATTTTATTTCATTTAATAATGTGACCTGATGGAATCCTATTAAAAACAAAATCCTAAGCATAATTCGATAAAAAATAAATACAGTCTATACCTTACTCTGTCTGTGGGTATAACAAATGTCCCTCCACCCATTAGGCCGCTACATGAATTAAACAATGGAGTGACCGGAATTGAATTTTATTCCTAAGGCTCTATTGGGTGAGGAAATCCAAGGGTCAGGATGGGGCTCCAGGGGCCATCTGAGGTTTTATTGCAGGGTAATGAAAGTTTTAGCATTTTATTGAGGTAGTTTGGTTTGGGAATGGCTTTAAAATCGTGAGAAAGAAGGAGGTTTGTGCTCAAGATCATTGACGACTACTCGAAATATGTCTATGGCACTTGGTGTTGGTTTTGACTGATCTACAACGTGTTACAAAAAATACCAAAAAAATAGTCAAATATGAGCTGTTGATTGATGATATTGGATGTCAGAGCCTCTGACTCAGAGATCTTTAGTGGTTTCATAATTCTCACCAAGGTTTGTGTGGTCGGTCGACGTCTTTTCAACACGATACGACCAATGATATTATAAGTAAAAAGGCGTAGATAGGTCACTTACAAGGCAAACGGTGTTTTAACATGGCACAAAACTTACACAAGGACGGCAAGACGACGCGTGACGAAGTTCAGGTTGGCGAATGAGCCAACTTTTGGTGTGCCGCTTTTTGAGCGCGTATGACTTAACTACACCTTTTTACTATATCAATGGATACGGATATGATAAGTACGATTAATAATTTAACTAGATCTGTGCTGTAACCAGCTGATTTAATTACCTAAGCGGTCTGCATGTGATTGATAGACAGTTAGCCACTATTATCGCATCGGTGTTCTGTGCATCTGTTCGCTTGTAATGACGTACTGTTATGGTAATTACATAAAGACATGCCGCATTACGGAATATACGTAGAGTACTTCGGCTAAGTAAACTACGCTTGCGTTTGGTGACTGCAGCATTAACTGGTCATGGTTCTTTTAACAAACATCTATATGTCCTAGGTGTTACTGACAGCCCCCTTTGCAGAGCCTGCTTGGAGGCAGAAGAAACGGCTGCTCACGTCCTCATGGAGTGCACGGGAGTGGCGGACTACAGGGCTAAATACCTCGGTCAAGCGAGGGACCTTCCAGGGATAACCGGTAACGTAAAGGGCCTATTGGGTTTCCTGGAAGAGTTGGGGTGGCTCGAATGACACCGCATTCCCACCTACACGCAAAATAGGCGCATTAGACGTCGAGTTGCGGAAACCAGCCCGATTTGACAATTGACAATTGACGTATAGTACTTGGTAGTATATGGAATGATATATGAACATAGCTTCCAATGTTACATTTAGGTAAAAAAAATATAGCCAGTGTCACTCAGGTTGATTCTCTTGTAAGGATTCTAACGATTCATCATACATCCAAATCTGTTTAGTTAGGCATTTAGAAGTTATGGTGGAATAAAGAAACTCGCATACATACATGAACCCGCACACTACACCTTAGCATTATAAGTCTCAGTAAAGCTGTACCATTTCTCAAAAATCGAAGATGGTACTGGTTATGACAGTGTGGTATAACTGGTCCGAATACCCTTTAGGTTTTAAGGGAGTTTGTTAGATATTCGACAAAACACAAAAACAGACAGTGTCAAGGCCAACATTTACGTCTGACTCAACCGCGATAATCGCTCCACAACTCGTAACAATACTTAACCCAGCATTTTCCGAACGCTAAACTGAAGCGCATTTACAATAACCCTGTCAACTGTCATAACGGTGGCCATAAACTGGGCCCAGTGAGTTTACGACTCGAATACAGGCAGGACTAAAAACCAACTAAGATTTGTACAGACTAAGTGAGCGCAGACGAACCAACGAACGAATGTAGTGCTATAGCCGAACATTGACCTTCTTATATTATGGGTTATGTCTGGACCTCATAAACTTTAGTGTCAAAATTATTGAGCTGCCAGGCATCAATAGTAGCCAAGCCAACAATCAATAGGGGCCAATATTTTAACGTGCTTTCCAAAGCAAGGAATAAAAAAATTATTTTATTTACCATTTATTGCACACAAGAAATTTTCGGACAATCTGGAAATCTGCAATGTTCAAAGCAAACTGGAGACAGTCTCACAGAGTGTTTTTTTTTATCACACTGTTCCAACCGAGATTCGAACATTACTGCGTTCGGTCACGACGATAGGAAGCCTAGCTAGAAAAAGAAAAAAAATGGAAGGAGGGAAAGTATACCTATATTCCATTGTATTATTGCATTGAATGTTTATTTTCTGATACCTTTATTTTTTTCTATTTTGACAGCTGTCAAACTAGCTGTCTGTCATCATGTAGCACAAACAAATTACAAATCGTTCACTCGGTCTGTACGATGCCCCACTCTATTGCTAGTAAAAAGTCGTAACTTACCGTTGCTATGTATAAAATGTGATTGTACGCGATTTTAATGTCGTCAGTAAAATCTTTACGGCTTTGATACATAATGTACACTTGATACAAGGGCGAAATTGTCAAATCTGCTACAGCTATAAAAATAGAAATATTTACAGGATTTTTCAAGTTTTGGAGCACTTTTCTCATAAAATGTACAACGAAAAATCATGTATTGTTTCTTTTTAAGTTACACGTTAATTTTTATAGTAACGACAAAGAAAGTCCTACTTAAAGCCTAATATTTTTAGTCTATTGAACACTCTGTTAAATTTAGTCTACCTAAGACTATCAATGTAATGTAATTCCGAATTCATAGTGCGTATATTTCACGCTCTTGCTGTAAAGCAAACTTGCACACGCCTGCGTAGACAAATATTGTGTGTGAAGTCATAACTCAACCATCCCGCATTGGACCAACTTGTTCGAAAGCCTGCTAGTCCTAAATCAGGGAAGGCTCAAGCCCCTCGGTGGTGACGTATATGAGCTATATTAGTAGCTAGCTAGCTATATAGACCAAGGTAGTAGGCACGATCCTAATTAAGGCAGCGTTTGACCCCGCCACTTGTCGCTGTTGAGAGGCTTCAGAATTACCAGCGATTAGACCGCACGTATTGCGCGCAGCCTTCTACTTTGACTTCGGTTAATGGCGTCACTTCATTCGTTTACTTCCATCATAATCGTCTAGAAGCCATCAGCGGCTGGACAAAGGCCTCCCGCATAGATCTCCACAATGACCAACATCAGTTACCCATATCTAGGCTTCTTGTGATCTTCAATCTATCTTTTTGTGCTGCGTATTTCGGTACCTACATGGTTTATTTTAGAAAAGTTAAACGAATATTTAATGGATCGATCGATATCGTATAGATTAGTTTCAAGGCCAGATTGACTAATCCTGTTGTCAGAGATTTTATGTCGCCAAATCTCCTCTAATATAATAATATCGTGTAGATTCTATCCGGAACAAACGACTTGACATGCCTTTCGGAGCACAGAAGACGCTCCAAATGAACACCACTAACGGTCCCCTAACTGTAACTTTGGTGATATCATAGAATACTAAATTACCATAGTACTGCTCTATTGAGATAATATTTGTATGCCTTTAAAACAAATCCCCGCGTCTGTTATATTATAAATCACTTTGGCATACATAGCAATTAAGTCATTCAAGTCCGCGCCTGCTATGTACCACATAGTACTTGTACATACATAGCAATTAGGTTAGTTAGGGGGAAAAAGTCTTTAAAATAATAAAGGACGTACTACACTAAACAAACAAAAACCAGTAGCAACTATTACAGAAAATAACATATCTCTCCCAATGCTCTATCAACATTACAACATCGTAAATAACCCACCTCAACCATAATAAACCTGTAATAAAGGTAATACTGTGGTTGATTATGTTTATATCTTTATGTTCAACCACTTTCGATTTCGACGAGACTTGTCGGGAGACTTTCTACTGCACTGTGCAAAGATCTTTATGCGGATTGGCGGTCAGTGAACGTTGAGCTTTATGATAAACAGCTTTGTTGACAGAACTGGTTTTATTTTAAGTGTTGTTTTTGCTGGAGATGTTATTAGCTAGTCTTTCCCGAGGCTTCAAGTCTACTCTAACTAGTCTCTAGTCTTCTTGACTGCGGATAGCACAGGACCCCGAGAGGACTGGTGCAGCAGAGAAGGAATTATACTCAGCAGTAGATGTGGGCTGAGAATAATGATGATGATGGTGATACTTTGACTGAAGCTGGCCCAGTGCGGTTTGGTCGATAATCATCTTAATTACTCAAACTTAAACATTTATTGGGATACAATACACATATAACTTTTGTTCTTTTTTATTCTCTTGACAAACAAATTAACATCGCACTGAGCTTACTGATACCCATCAGTCTAGATAGCTAAGTTTAGCCATTGGTTCCGAACACACCCATACAACAGCTTACGTAAGCAGTTGACCTTAGCCCACGCGTGATGCGATGCCGACTTGGCGCCCGCTGACTCAGAGTTTAAGCCTTGTTTAGCATATACAAACAGAAATACTGATAAAACAGATGTGTAGTTTAAATATGAACTCGATGAGCAATTTTTTGGGGCGGAACTGTAGAGTCAGCTGTCTTTGGATGTTTCTTTATTCCACCATAACTTTTAAATTTTTGAACAGATTTAGATGCATGGGGTATCGTTAGAATCCTTACATCAGCCCGAGTGACGCTGGCTATAATTTATTTGACAGGGCAGGCGTGTTTATAATTATAAGATGATTATTTATTGACACGTATACGTGTTCGATCAAGCCTCTCGGTGGGGACGTATATGAGCTGTTGGTGATGATACGTGCTTGCCACAAAATACTTGGTAAAGTTGTCTTTATTTTCAGGCTGGTCTTTTTAATTTCTTGTTCCGTTTAGTCAATGAAACCAAAACTAAGTAAAGGTATTCTATCTGCACAATAAACATTGTAGAATTCCATTTCCCTTCCGTTTTAAGTCTGTTCGCGATCACGGCAAAAATCACGTCTAGGTCAATCAATCAATCAGCCTATTGCAGTCCACTGCTGGACGTAGGCCTCCCTAAGGGCACGCCAAAGTGCACGATTACCCGCTTTCCTCATCCAGCCGCCACTGGCGACCTTCCATCAACAGTTGGTTTAATACTTATCAAAATATCATCTAGGAAGGACCCGTAAAATTTCTACAAAGTCTGAAAACTTTACGAACATTAGGTAAATGTAGGACTACATATATTGTGACTTTGTATAACAACGAGACACAACAACGAGCATTGTGCTCAAAGAGGTACGGCTCTGACACAAAACCGTATAAGTAATGTTGTGGTAATGTTCCTTTACTACATAAAATACTATATTAACTTGGTTCTTACTTGTACTTCAGGAGTGGTTCGTTCTTTATTATACTGGGACTCTTTGACATTATTATATCATAACATGAGAGGAGTGAGGACAGATGTCAAGCTTTTGGGAGCTTTGAGTACTCGTATGTGGCTGGCTGGCTACAGTTGTCACTTTGTAAATGGAAGGTAGTTGCTTTCAAAATCTAACGTGTCAACTTTTAAAATAAAAAGCAAGATTCAAATTTACTTTCTGCCTGTACTTTAGTAGCTTTACAAATAGGTACGTAATGAATTTTTAAAATCTGGGCGCAGCTAGGAGTTTGTACATTTTAGGTTAGAGCGAGTGAAGAATTGGAAATAACTCCAATATGGGAATATTTTCTGAATTTATTCTGAAATAGTTTTATCTGGACCTGGATCTTTATTACTCAGCATTCGTTTTTAGTTAAGGGAAGCTCTCTTAAATTAATGGCGTCACGGAAAGCCTGTTTTACTGGTTTTTCAAACTAGTTTTTCATCTAAAAGTCTTCTAACCATTTCTTCTTATCACACAGTTTGCAAATCTCAGTTGTCTCAGCAGTATACTGATCTTATTGCGAATCCCCAAAGGAAACGTTTGTTTGCCATCTCCGAGTCTTCAAACTGTTGTCTTTGGATTTCCCCTGAGGCTTTGTTTGATTTGTAAACGTAATATTTCCAATAATAGACAACGTCGAGGAAGAGATAAAAAATACCTGCGAAGTGTCTTTATGTTGACGATGTTTTCTTTGAATATGGAGGTAAAGGCGGTCTGTCACACATAATGACAGCTATAAGAGAATTTGTTCCTAGAATAAGACGAAATATACCTATACAGAGAGAGATACAGGAAAAATTAAGGGGCGTACAGATTGACAAGTTAAATAATTAGTTATTTGTGTTTTTAGATTTTCGTTGTTGTTCACTACACTGAAATTATCACAATTTACGGGTTTGTTATAAAACACGTCGTCTAAGGGGTACGAGCCTTCTGCTCCCCCGCAAGTCCACGCCCACTATATTACCACTCTGGTATAAATAGTGATTAGGTCCGTCAAATATATATATATAAAAAAAAAAAAAACATCGCATGTCGTTAGGTAGGTCGCATCCGGTACAATCAATTAAAAGGACCTCGCAATTAGAAACGTAATCGGAGCCATTGACCCTACCTGTCGCCTCTAATTTTCTGTCTCGCTCTACTGTGACAATTTAAGTGTAATTAGTTTTATAGTTTTAATACGAACTGAAGTACCGAAGTATTTCTTTTTCGTGAAAAAGAAACCGTCACACATACAGTAGTTTTTTTCGGCAGTGAGAGATACATAATAATGTTGTGATTTTGTACCGTTTTTTTACCTTTTTTTTGATGTTGAGAAACCCTTTTATGTAAAAAAGCAACAATTAAGGAATTTTAAGATTTTCGTGGTTGTTCACTACACTAAAATTGTCACAATTTACGGGTTTGTCTACTCGTGACTATGGAGAATGCAACCGTTCCGAAATATCGAGATAATAATATTAAATATAACCGTGGTAACAAACCCGTAAATTGTGACAATTTTAGTGTAAGGAATATATTTTCTGCTACTCTACTTTAAAGTACTCGAGTACATTTACCTGTAGAATATATAGTATAGCTGCTGGCACTGGCAGTGTGTAAAAACATCCAACAAGATGTGTTTAAAGCCGAAGGTATTTTTGTTGATCTTCCATTCTTTACACTTAGGTAGGATAAGTGATTTATGATTAAACGTGTAGTGTAAAAGCATTTTTATGTTACGAAGACTATTTATCATTTTGTAACTTCTTGTGATATAAATATTTTTATTTTGTGTTTTGTTATTTAATTTCTAATATTTGTAGAAATTGCAAATAAAGCTTATATGTTATTTTTAACGGCTCACTTTTAACAACTTCACTTTTAACAAATCAGTCTGTAAAAATAACGCATAAATCTAAAAAGAACGTAAGTATCTAAAAACCATACTACATTATTAGATTTCAAATATACCAGACAGATTTTAAAGCTTCAAACCCGTAAAACTCAATTTTTACAGCGTCTGTTCTCTCGTGGGGTACTGAAACATGGTATGCAATAAATAATTTGAGTTTGAGTTTGAGTTTGAAATGTTAGCAAATCAAGTCGAGCATAGCGTGGCGATACTGCATGACATTTTGATCGTAAATGGTACAAGGGTGCGCATTTATACGAGTAAGCTGGTAACTATTTTGTGGTATTATTAGTTATGTTATCACCAGTAGTTTTCTTGAAAACAATGTGCTTGAGTTTTGCGGTATATAATACAAAATTTTGACAGAAAATAAGTTGTTATACCTAGGCTTGTAAGCTACCACACATGAGTAAAATACAAGCTTACAAGTACAGAGTCCAAATCCGTAAAACCGAACAAAATTAAGGTTCTCTAAAACATTTTTTTGAATATTTTATTTTTTATACTCAGCCGTTCGAGTCATTTTGTAAAAACTTTTAGAGATTCTTAAAATGTTGTGGAACGAAAGTTGTTTTGTTTTGTGGGCTAGACTACTTCCCTGAGAGGTTTTACATAGCCAAGGACTCATCATTCGCTTGCCCTTATCCCATCATTTGGGGTCGGCGCAGTATGTTTTCTTCCTCCATTCATCCCTATCAGCCGTCATTTCAACACTCACATCCTTCCTGAACATATCATCTTTTACACAATCCATCCATCTTTTCTTTGGTCGTCCTCTCCCCACATATCCATCCACATTCAAATTCAATACCTTTTTCCCTACGTAACATTCATTTCTCCGCATTACGTGCCCATACCAGGTAAGGCGATTTCCTCTCATTTTATCTATCACTGGCGCAACTTTCAAACTTCCTCTTATATATTCATTCCTAATCTTGTCCATTCTTTAGCAAACTGAACATAGCCAAGGACTAAATACCTATATTCCCGTTATTCAGCTTGAAAATGTTGCCGACGCCTGTAGTCCCGAATTAACCTACATTCGGTACAATCAATTAAGAGGACCTCGCATCGCAATGGGCTTAACTCTAAGTAAAACGATCACGAATTTGTACAAATGTAATCGGGGCCACTGACCGCTACCTGTCGCCTCTAATTTTCTGTCTCGCTCTAGCAGCGTATACTGACAAGGGGAACGTTAGCGAACTAAACGTAGAGCGAACTAAACATAGAGCGAAGCGAACATAAGTGTTCTTTTTTTTCTGAACTGATTAACAGGTGTAATTGTTAAGTGTGCACAGGCATTCCGTAACTATTAGAGATATCAAAATACTTTTTTTTTACACACACGGCCATCTGATCCCAAACTAAGCAGAGCTTGTACTATACAGACAGCTGATATACATTACATAAATAGATAGATAAATACATACTTATATAGATAGATAAATAACAACTAGACACAAGGCAAACACAAGTGCTCATCACACGAATGTTTGCCCTGGGCGGGATTCGAACCTGGGCTACGGATCAATAACTTTTTTTAAATAAAACGAGAAATATCAAAAATTTTGACACTAAACACTCCCATACATTTAAAACTTGCGAAACTCGACGAGTTCACAAAAAAAGAAGCGACGAACGGAAGCCAAGACGAGGCATACAATTTTGTAAAAATGTACTGTAACAAATAAATGAAATTATATATGTCGCAGTCATCTGGTTGAATCTCCTATTCAATTGAATGACTAGCGCGTTTATTAAATGACAACATTCAATTAAATGACTAGGCCAAACGTTGATTGAACAAGCGTCACTCAACGTCCAACTAGTTAGCGGATTGTAACATAGCCCTTTGAAAAGGCGGACGTAAAATCAGTCAGGTGATTCAAATTAAGTTAATTTTTTTCCCACTGCGGCGCTAGTAGTCACCAAAACAAATATGGCGTCAAACAGCTCGAACAGATAGCACTGTGTTGATATTTTTATTGATTTGAATTTCTTGAATTAGTTGGTAGAAATAGGCAGTATTGCCTATCTTAAGACTTAAAATACAATATAAAATCATAATAAGGTGTATTATGTCATGTCCTCATTTTTATTATCTAAAGTAAGGTTAACTTTTTAGTTGCGCACTTATGGTCATCCTAATCAAATATTACAAAGTCGTACAGATCCTATTTAACGAGACATTTTATAATTCATTTATTTTTATTTAAAGAAAGGTTAACTTTTAAGTTGCGAACTCATAGTCACCCAACCAAACATTACAAAGTCGGCTTTAACCCATTCAACGACTTCGCTAAATGACGTTTAGTCAAGACGTTGAACGTTACATTCAACGACTTGACGAGTTGTCCTTTAGTCATTTAATTGAATGTTGTCATTTAATGAACGCGCTAGGCATTCAATTGAATAGGAGATTCAACCAGATAACTGCGACATATAGATATAGTATTTATTCAACGTTTGGTTTAAAAAAGCCTGTCTGTAAAACTTAAAAATTAACTTCGCTTCCGATCGCCATGTCTGTACAATTTTAGACCAGAACTATTGTGTCTCTTTCTAACATTGTAAGGTATTGTTGTAGCGAAACAGTATACAGTACACGCTTAAGGTCGTTCTAAATCATTTCATAATGAATTGCGTCATCTAGGATGGGATTGTAATTAATGTTATCTGCGCCCATTGTGGAGGTTTTTGAGGGCAGTGTTAGAGTTCACATAATATTTTATTGTTTGCGTAAGTTTGAATGGAAAAATAAGCATGTCTAGCTGCTTTTACGTGTCCATTCTTGTTGGGAATTATTATGTTTAACTATCGTATTTTGTAAATACATGTTAAAAAATTGTCTCCAGGAAAAGTTATAAAAGGACAGAAACCAAAATGTTTGACCTCTGGGCTTCAATATGAACATAAAAATATTATTATAATATTGACTGTTTTGAGTTGTCTGTAATAACACAAGCGCATTTAGCAATTATTCTACCAAAGCCACTTCTTGTAAGAAAATAAAATAAAACATAGTCTTAGCAACCAATAACTGTGGTTGTTATTACGGAGACATTATACCTTCGCCGCCAGTTTTGTCATTTCATATAATTACATCACACTCGTGCGTACGCCCCGAAGTGGATTTTGATTGCCTTCCATTACAATGGCATGTATCCAGAGTCTCTCAAAGTGGGTTCATTCATCAGTTGCTTGAAAGGGGTTAGAGACAAGATGGCGCATGGCGGTCGACAGACTGTTCGAAATTGTCCAATGGTCGTGAAAACGTCGCATTTTAATTTGACAATCTCATCAGTAAGGTCGCAAGATTGAAAGTTATAATATAACATTTTGTTGAGATTTTGAAAATGACTTTAAATGTTCTGAAATTTAAATAATGTAGCACATCCACATACCATCATCCCTCCTTTTACAGCCTACTTAGATATTTTTATTTGGGGTCACGCAATGGATTTTTTTGTAGGTTTGAGAAACTCTGGTCATGTAATGTAGGTGGCATGACACAGGGGTGAAATTTTAATTCCCCGTTCTTGTTAAATTAATTTACGAAATTATTTACCACAGGTAACTTTTATGGTGAAACTTTCGTTAAAAGCAAATTTTGATAATTCCATAAAACAGAACAGACTGATTTTAAAGCAATATGGCTATGGACACTTTTTATAGATTTAAGAACTAAACTATATACATTAATAATTGATCATCATCATCATCATCGTGTGGGTTGTTATAGAGCCGCCAAAGGCCATAGACTTGGCTCATGTAACGACTAGATAGTAGCCGTGACCAACGGCTTAACGTGCCTTCCGAAGCACGGAATCATCTTACTTTTCGGACAATCAGGTGATTCAGCCTGCAATGTCCTAACCAAACTGGGGAAAGTCTCACAAAGAGATTTGTGCTTGACAGTGTGAATTAATTAAGGAATGGGCGTCGTAATCTCGACTACTCGGCCACGGAGAATGCCAAATAGCACCAACACTCTTCAAAATTTAGTCCTCTGTGTACCTATTTCTATATTTAAACATGTAAACGCGCCAACCCTATATATAATAGGTACGTCATTCATAATATTCCAAAAACAAACTAATTCCTAGACGTTATCGAGCAGTCAATAAAAACGTGCGAATAAACAAAATGTCATCGCAAAATGGCGTTCATTTTCATTCATATTTCGACTGTCGCGTTCCAGCGATTACGGTTCGCAGGAACGATAGAGCTTTTTTTCGCGGCAATTTGGCCGGCATTTTCTGTCGACTTTTTGCGGCCAGTTTTAATCGGTGTTGCCATTTTTAGACAGAGCTCGCCAACGAGGCCGTTTTATTTGCTTGCTTTTTTCATTTGGAACGTTTTCGAGCGTCTGGCATTTCGTTTCGTTTGTACCTACCTGATGGCGTTTCGGGGGAGAGACGGGGGTTGTCTTTTGTTATTCAAATGTCAGGGAAGTCGTAACGACGGTTTAATGGAGATTAACGTTTCTTTCCTGTCTTTTCAGATCGGAGTGCGGTTTAGAATGGAGCGATGACGTGGAAGCGATGCTGCTGCAGCAGGCGTCGTCGTCGCCTGGTCCCAGCGGCACGGCCAGTCCGAAACTCGCTCCGAGTCCTCGGCCCAACCCCAGCCCGAGTCTTAGCTCGAGACTGACTGGCAGTCCGAGTCTGAGCGATGGGGCTTCAAGCTCAAATAGTCCCAAGTTGGGCGCCAACAGTCCCAAACTGGGCGCCAGTCCAAAGTTTGGAAGCCCTAGGCTTGGAGGCAGTCCGAGAGCGTCAACAACTACAGCAGTAGAAGATGAAGCTGCTTTAGAGAGGCTGCAGGTGGAACTGAAGGAAGGCTGGACGGTGCACACTGGGAGAGATGGCAGATTGTACTATTGCAAGTAAGTAATCGCTAAACATTTATTTCTGTAGAAAGATCCTGCAAGTGAAGTTGAGCTTTATAAATTACGTAATGGATTAAGGAACTAATGGCTGGAAGGAAAAAGCGGACATATTTTGCATCTGCGGCAACAAGATTTTAAAATGTCGGTTGCTGGTAAAGCTACGAGCTTTGGATTCTACTCGTACACTCCAACTTGCAGCAATTTAAGTTTAATTTAGGTTTTAGACGTTTCAAAGTTGAGACGAGGCACTTAAGATTTTCGCGACGGGATGACTTTAATTTGACGAAGTGAACTTGTGAGCTCAAAAGTTTGAATACGGGGATTTTAAATCTTAGTTCCGAATTTCGTTTTTTCGAGATTGTCTGACTCTCCCAGTGTTGGAATGAGGAAAATATTGGAATCTTTTGTTAGGGAAGGGAACAAAGGAACGATTCTGGCTGTCATATCGCAAGTTGAGGCTTAATACGCGTTTACCTGTGCTCTCAATAGTCTATTTCTCTCCGATTTTTGTGTTCCTAGTTTTTTTTCCTTGTTTTGCGAATACCACTCTACTGGCGCTTTTATTGAGGTCTTTATTTTGACTTTTATCTTTCGTGAACGTTAAAACAACACACTTCAACAGATTCCGAAGTATATTAGATTAAGAAATGCCTTGGAAATGAAATGTACTTTCCTATACTTATTGAAATATTTCAAAAAAATTAAGTTAGATACGATAGTTTTTTTTTACTTGTATTTACGAGTAACCTAAGGTATTCGTTGAAGATTTGTATAAATATATTTATATTATAAAAGTACAAAAGTACTTCAATTCAGTTCAATACTTATGAACTGATATTTCGTATTTTAAGTCCTCAAATAACAATAAGTTTAAATGTTAAAACAAAGGTTAAGGCTATACAGCCAACATTCGCTTGTATTTCTCTTAAGCCTTTCATAGTAGTGCCGAGTGACTGTAATTGCTTCCTCTTAGCACATTAATATTATCTGTGGCGTATAGTTAACGCATTGATATAATGAAAGCTCCGCTGCTCTACATACAGCAATGGCGGCAACAAACTACGTCGCTTCCGAACACTCGCGCTGTTACGTCACATTTTCCCGCCATTGTCTCGACAGGGTTGCCAGGTGAGAATATGTTGAAAATAAAAATAATGGTAATACTAGAATTTCAATTAAAATTGCTTCATTATCTTATGTAGAATTTATGAACTGGGCCAGTGTGGTCGACTAATGCCTGATTGCCCTGATTCAGGGTAGGCTCGAGCCCCTCGGTAGGGACGTATGCTGTTGATGATGATAGTTGATGAAATGCAACAAAATTAATCAAAGTTTAATTACACCTGATTTGGAAGCACTTATTTTGATAAATATCTAACACATTCAAAAGAATGCTCTTCCTAAAAAAACACGAGAGTTCTGTTTACTAGTAATCCAAAAATGTAAATTATAGGTATAGTACTTGTCAAGCAGTACACTTGTTTCTTTCTAGTGTTTTTAATTAAAATTAGCCGGTACTATTTAATATTACACAGTGAAACTTGTATAATTAGCGTTCTTTGTTACAAGAACAGAACACGCGAATACGTGCAGTTAGGTACACAAGGTGCTTACTTTTATCTTTGTTAATTAGAATAAAATAATGTCCTTCTAGTCTAGAGCTACAGGGGTTAATTCGGAAGGTAAAAAGTAAGTCCAAACATCGAGTTTTCGATTTCAAAATTTTAAAACGGACGTAAAGAGACGCCCTTATTTTAGGTTATCATTCATCAATCACACTTCACACTGGCCTTTTATGACCAATGAAAGAGAGGTGATGAACGAATGATATTAATTTGAACGAATGATAATCTAAAATAAGAGCATAGCTGTCAGTTTAATGTTTTAAGTGCTCTCTAAAATTGTGCAATCGACACGGCCATAAGGTTCAAATTCGATGTTTGACAGCTCTAATATTAGGATGGCCATCTCCTGTCCCTTTTCAATCTTTAAAACGTAAAAAGGACAGACTAACTTAAATTAAGGATTAGAGCGTGACTGTGTGAATCGGGGCCACTATCACACTAATATTATAAATGTGAAAATATATTTAGATGTTTGGATGTTTGTTCCGCCTTCACGCTTAAAGTACTCAACGGATTTGGATGAAATTTGGAATGGAGATAGTTTGTAACCTGGATTAACACATAGAATACTTTTTACGGGAACAAGTATTATTCCCACGGGAAAATCTTACACAACATCTGACAACATGAGCGTAGCCGCGGGCGGACCGCTATAGTTCACAATAATATCGTTCGCTCATCTACTCTATCTCCTCTTTTTCATTACTCATAAAAACGAAACGGTTAGCTGGACTTAGAATTAGAGCATGACTACCCGAAACGGACCACAATAATGAAGAAAGATTTTTAAAATAAGATTTGGCTCTTGTAACCAGGACTGGCCAGGCCAAAACACTTTAAAAAATACCATAAATTACACTCAGACTATTCCTATTGCTATAACGGACGCAATTAAATTATTGACATGCCTAAAATTAATTAAAGACGTTTTAATTGTGCGACGTCTTTTTCCAAACTTCGCAAACTTTTTGAGAAGACAAAGGAAGGCGCGGCGCGGGCGTTGAATTATCATAATATTCTGAAGTTACTTTGAATGACATATCAAAGTGACTTGTCTTTGAAGTTGGCCTGTAGGTAGGTGATGCAGGTATTTAATACTTTTGCTTTATCAAATAATTAAAAAATTACGAAGACATATCGCATCAAAATCGGTTCTG
Organism: Carpatolechia fugitivella; assembly: GCA_951230895.1. Classification (NCBI taxonomy): domain Eukaryota; kingdom Metazoa; phylum Arthropoda; class Insecta; order Lepidoptera; family Gelechiidae; genus Carpatolechia; species Carpatolechia fugitivella. The sequence goes on along the minus strand of OX579659.1, from coordinate 1,580,469 downwards.
ACGTCACTCCTTGCCTTGTAGCAAGACGTGACGTCACGCGAAATTTCGAAGCGCTCTGTATCGTCGTCATTTTTTGTTTGCCCGATAAAACAAAAAATACGTACATATAGATAGATAGATAGAAAACATTTAATCTCAATACAACAATGAAAAATACTAAAAATAGCTTTACAATACAACAATTTTTTTAGTAATCTAACTGGCGCGGGCTAAACATTATATATTTTTCAACTACCCTATCGTTTGTCTGTTAGCGTGTTTATAAGCTAGTTTCTGCAATCTTAAAAAAGGCCTAAACGCCCTAATTCAGGGTAGGCTCGAGCCTCTCGGTGAGGGGAGGTATACAGGGTGTAAATAAATTAGCTGATACTATTTTAAAGGATCAACCTACTCATGAAACAACTTTCCCCAAGAAACATAGGCTGTCGGACGACAAAAAAGTTGTACCTTTCATACAAAACCGCGCGGCCAGCTAATCGGTTTACTATAATAATAATAATAATAATAAATTTATTTCAGATAATTGTATCCATAATTTGTTAGTAAAGCTTAATCTAATATTAGTAGGCACTTAAAAAATAAAATAAAATTAAAACTAGTTACGGGCTGTGTGTAAGTGCACCCAGCGCCGCATCATTGGCGAGTCCCACCGATCACCTAACGTGCGCAGAACACTGTCGACTAAGCATCGACGCACATCGATTGCGCATTATAGCGTAGAAATCGTTCGTCTTAGCCTCGGCGAACATGGAAGAGGCGCTACAATAACGCGGCAGCCTAAACAGTATTCTAAACGCGTTATTATATTGGACGCGCAGAGCGCTGTAAGCACGCTGCGTAAAGTTGACCCACAAGCTGCACTATGGAAGATGCATAGTATTCTAAACGCGTTATTATATTGGACGCGCAGAGCGCTGTAAGCACGCTGCGTAAAGTTGACCCACAAGCTGCACTATGGAAGATGCATATTTTTTTCGTCCGACAGCTTATGTTTCTTGGGGAAAGTTGTTCAGTTTCATGGGTAGGTTGATGCTTTAAAATAGTGTCAGCTAATTTATTTACAGCTTATATGAGCAGATAAAAAGAACTCATTATTTGTAGAGATGTTGTAAATCGATTTTTCTTCTCGTACGATAATATGTGTCTGATAACCCTAGATAAGTTATAATAGGATGGCGCTCATCATCCGTTCCCGCGCTCATTAGATGCCTGTCATGGAACTGATTGAGCATAGAATAATATCTGATCGATATATCCGATATAGACGGACAGTAAATATGTATATTACAAACAGTCTAAAGTGCGTCCCAGGCGGTTAAGATACGATATTATAGCACGAGGCAGCCAGCTCTCTCGTCGCCATTCACTTTGTGTGCAAAGCGGGGGTCAAGCAGAATGGCCGGTCACTGATTGATTCGCCATTTTGTTTGACCCCCGCTTTGCATAAAATGTGAATGGCGACGAGAGAGCTGGCTGCCTCGTGCTATAATATCGTATCTTAAGGCGAGGCTCTATTTGAAAAATCGTTCTTAGGCCCTTTTTTTAACTCGCGTATCTCACGTCTCGGAATATGTACCAAATCAAGAAAATTACAACCAACAGAAGAGTTTATCATTTAGCGACGTAACCAAGTAGATTTTACATATAATCAAGGAATAAAACAAAAATAAATAATTAAATCACCCCACATTCAGAATCTCTAAATCTGTTTTCTCAATATTTTCAGCGACAACAACATATTTTTTTGTATTATTTACCAGCTCTAGTTTTTTAATTCGTTCTATATTTTTCACAAAACGAGTTTTTCGCACGATTCCTGCGCAGTGTCGGACGTAACCTCCGTGAAGCATCGCACGCTAATATGAACGTTATTTCAGTAGTGCGTCGGTTGAACTTTCAACTAAATCGCGTTGAATTGCTAATTTAGGATAGGGCCTCGCCTTAACCGTCTGTGACGCCCTTAAGGCCCGGTTTCCACCAAAGCGGAGAGGAAAAGAGATGTGTTTGAATAATCAGATTTCGTTATTTCCACATCTCTTCTCCGCTTAGTTTCAATAACGAAATCTGATTGGTGGAAACCGGGCGTAACGCAAAGGGATGTGTAGTAGTAGAAACAGCTATTTTAGAAAGTGTGTTACGTTCTACAACACTTTGCTGAACTCTGGTAGTAATAGATCATTTGACATATTCTTTCCACACACGTCTCACACACATCCACACACACTCATAATATTTTGGGTACTTTTTAGATTTAAGATCAGATTTTATTTTTACCTATTGCTATTAATTAAAAGTTCATTACGTTCATGTGGAAGAGCAGAGCACTCCCACTACAAGTATTTTACAATTACTTACTGGGAGGCCCCGATAACAACTTCTTAATGTAAACTTAAGTAATAAAAGTATTTTATTTTTTATTTATTCTTTGGTTAAGATTTACTTATTGGTTGAGCGAGGTTTAATTCCAAATGCCAATACCTGGATATAACATGACGCAGCTATACTCTGTGTAGATCTATTTCTCTTAAAAAATGTGCACTTGTTTGAAGTCTATGAAACTATAACAAAGTGTATGTGTAAGCGAAAATATGAGATTAAAATTACAAGGATTATGTAAATCTCCGAGTAGGATTGTAAAAAATAAAACATAATAACAATAATTAGCTTTTTTTTGTAATTAGCTCTGCTTAGTTTGGGATCAGATTTGCGTGTGTGAAGATGTGTGTCCCCACATATTTATTTATTTTTTTGCTTGTTTATTTTGTCTAGTTTAGTATGTAGATACTCATAAGCTAAAAGTCTTCACACAAGTGAGTCGTTATAAGGCGTCTTTATTAAAACCGGTACAAGGGTTCCATTATTCCAGAACTCCGCAGGTTACGCAACACCCTTTGTTAGGCGCGAGCTGAAAAACGATCGCGTTTTGAAGATGTATAAATAACTAAACTAGAAGTGGTTTCTTCTTCTCAGTCGTATGTAACATTCTTGGCAGAGCGATCGTGGTCAACTTCCAGTACTGTCAGTCATAGTAGATTTTTCTTCAAGAGCGTCGGTGGTCTAGCGGCTACGGCCGCTGCCTCCCGTCCGGGATCCCCACCACGTACGTACTGTAAGGAGCGGCCTCCTTTGTTTTCGAATTTCGAATTCATATGTACGTTTATTCGACGCTCTTACGGTGAAGGAAAACGTTGTGATGAAACCTGCACACTCCTGCGAAGAAATTCAAAGGTTGTGTGTGAAGTCAACCAGACCGAACTGGGCCAGCGACCGACTAAGGCCTAATCGCCCTAATTCATGGTAGGCTCGAGCCCTTCAGTGGGGGAAGTATGAGCTGTTGATACAATCGGCAAGTAGTTGTATTGTTACATTATTCGTCTTTTAATTAGAAAACAAAAATAATTATTATAATTATTCCGCTTACATCGTGCAGGGTTAGTTATTTTATATTAAATAGTAATTAGTCTCTTTGAGCAACTTTACGTCAATGTAAATAACACATGCTAAGAAAATTAATGGCGTACTTGCGGCTTCAGACAGAATATATTATATAGGTATATTACACTATAAGCGTTTCTTGAATTAATATCAATCAATGTTTAGCCGTGTGGTGACGGCAGAGTAGAATACATTTGTCACCAACCCCTACTCTTCCCGTGGGTGTCGTAAGAGGCGACTTAGGGACTACACATTGAACGGGGAACGGGCAGCAGCGCTCTCTGATACAGTAACCTTTTAATCTGCGATCTCCAACCCGCCTGCCAAGCGTAGAGATTATGGCAAAACCAAACACTTAAGTGGAGGAGGCTCATAGTCCAGCAGTGGACTGTAACGGGCCGTTGATGTTTGATGAATGTTTTGAAAATCCTTGAATTTACCAAAAACTAATTACTAGATTCTTCTTTTGTGCGACGATTCGGTAACCGTTGGGTGTAATAAAAAAAAGTGAATTTTAAATCGATAGCAAAAGTTTTTTGTGTCCGGCTTTCACGGCTAATCTATTGAACTGATTTTGATAAAATTTGCTACATATTAAGTAATTTCTCATATAAAGCAAGAACAGGTTTATGTATATATTATGATGGTCATTAGCAACCGACTTATAGCTAAGTATAGGTACATAACTTGGTAATACAATTTAGCTCATATTCCGAGGAGAGACAACGGTCTATAATTAACGATCAAAATAGCCACTGGATGCGAGACTATATTAATGACGTCATCCATCTCTTGCTTGGCTGTCATTTTAGTCCACAGCCTTCCGAGTAATTAATTACAAGAAGTTCCGGGTTCGAATCCTGCCGGGGACATTGTGGTCGCACTAAAATCTGGGGGCACGGCAGTGCCCCCGCCAAGTCGAGCAAAAAAGCGGCACGGCCGTACCATACTTTTCTCGAAGCAGTTCAGGCCATTTTCGACCCCCCTATAACTTCGTTGTGGATAAAACTAGAAGCCTGAGTTTTCAGTAACCAAGCAGGCATTGTATAAATACGGTATATTTCAAATTTCAATCAATTTGAACCAGTAGTTTATTAATTATAACTAGTCAAAGTTTCTTAATTTTGTCACTCACTGACTGACTGACCGATCATCAAAACTCTAAGGCACTTCTAGCAGACATAGAAGCTTCAAATTTAGAATGGAATTAGTGTTTAGTGTATAAACCAAGGAAAAACTAAAACATTTTGCAATTTCGGCCCAGTTTTCTAGATACATCATTTGCTAGATAACTTTGTAATCCCATATAAATCTTGGGGCATTATATAGGATTACAAAGTTACATTTGCAGTAAATGAATCAGTGTACCTGTATAATGGAATATAATTGAATAAGAGGTGCAGGGTAGGTGTAGGGTAGGTGTAGGGTAGGTATTGGATAGGTGTTGGATAGGTGTAGGGTAGGTATAGGGTAGGTATAGGGTAGGTGTAGGTTAGGTGTAGGTTAGGTGTAGGGTCGGTGGAGCGTAGGTGTGCATTTTTACATTGTGTTTTCATGCGATCTACAAAAAGAAATGAGATGCCATCAAAAACATAACTTGTAAAAAAACCAAGTCTCGCACGCAACTTAGTCTACCGTAAAAAGTTGTGAGATCCATGTAATACCAAGTCGGTTAATTTATTCAGTCCCTACTTAAGAGTCCTTCTGTCTTAAGTTATTACGTAATTAGCTCACCTAACAACATCTTATAGTGACCAGATCAATATTAAAAATCTCTTATGTTTTAAATAAATACATAGATTGACTTGGCAATCGCACTAAACAATCAAATTTAATATAATAATGTATTAATTGTGAGATACATTATGTTTTCATGGATGTAAACGTTACGTGGACCCCCCTGCCATGGACTGATGACCTGAGGAAGGTTGCTGGTGGTGGCTGGATGAGGAAAGCGGGTGATCGTGCGCTTTGGTGTGCCCGAGGGGAGGCCTACTGCTACGTCCAGCAGTGGAATGCAATAGGCTGATCGATTGATTGAAACGTTCGTTACATCCTTTCGATGCTCTTACGGTGAAGGTAAACATCATGAAGAAACCTGCACACTCCAGTAGTACAAGAATAAGTTTCTAATTGACCGAGCGAGCGAAGCGTCTCCTTGTCAGCTTGGCTAAAATTAATTGCTTTTGTATGTCTGTCCATCTGTCTGTTCCACTCTACAGGTCGCGTTCCTCAACCGATTCTCGTGGAATGTTGTGAGCAGGTTCTATAAATTAATAGATTCTTTTTGTCGAGTCAGTTTTTTAAAATTTAAAAAAATGACGGAGGTGTTAGGTTTGCTAGCTTACAGTTACAAGGTCTACCGCTGCTGAGGCTGTTTTCCTCTGCAGGTCACATTTCTCAAACAATAACAAAAAAATTGGGATAAATAAATTTTCAAGGGGTCGGGGATGTTTGTGAAGAAAAAATTAATATAAAGAGATATACAGACTCGCTGGGTCTACAGCTCACAGAGCCAAGTCCAGCTATCCTTGACGTATAAACGTAAAAGGTTGCCTGTATTCTGAAATGGATTCCATAATGGATTTCATTCACAAACAGCACAAAGCGCTTACAACATCTCTTCACTATCAATGTTGCGTGTACGACCCACATCTGTCACTATAGCGACCACGTGCCCATTGCTGCGTACGATACGACATACGTGTCATATATTTTTGGTTGAAAATTGTCGGAGCCGTATGTCAAAATGTATGGCGTCGACGTAATTTATCTTTATGACGGTTGAGTGAAGTTCGAACTACAACGTAAAAAGTATTTATTTGTACTATAACACGTTACTACAATTACGTTCAAAGGGTACCTATATAAAATAACTTTGGTGCGAACGAACACCCTTTTTAATAGTATGTATCTCCAAAAAGTACCTACATTAAATACAGACATATGAATAAAATATTATTATTATTAATAATAATTGTTTATTTGCAAAAAACATGGTATTACAAGTTGGTAAAAATACAGTGAGTAGTTCTTCATGTTTTGCCAAACTCTATTAGCAATTATTAAAACCCGATATCGTCTGGAAGTGGATAATGGAAACAGGAACATTGTAAGCTTTTGCTATCAAGTCGTTTTGATTTATGAGTGAAGTCGACCGGTACAGTCACCGATAAAAATATTGTCGTAAAATATAAACATGACTTACTTTCTAGATAAGAACGGCCGTTGACGGCGGCTTTGAAGATTACCATTTAAAAAATAATATTGTTGGGGGAATGCGTGCTGTATAGTTTTATTGTTACAATTTCTTTGATTCACGTTTTCAAAATGTATTTTATAAATAAGTGACCCATGGTGACCTGCTCGTTCCGTGATCGTAGTAAAGAAACGTAATACTTGTAAGCTTCTACCTCTGAATGGTTTTGATTTATGTGTAAGTAAATTCTTAGTAACCTGCACTGGGCCAGCGTGGTTGACTAAGGCCTAATCACTCTAAATCAGGGTAGGCTCGAGCCCCTCGGTGGGGACGTATGATATGAGCTGTTGATGATGATGAAATTCTTATTTACCGAAATAATTTAGAAAAGAAAATATTACATTTCGGCCAAAAAGTGTTCCTACTTTAAGCGAAATCGGAAGTCAATAAGGAGAAAGTAACATAACAAACTGAAAGAATCATCATCATCGTCAACAGCTCATATATCAATGTTAAAGAATATTGATTTTAAATTCAGAATAGTACGACATATCTTCTAAACAATGTGGAACGAAGGTGGAGGTGGTTTTTCTAACTGAAAGATAAATATTACGAGAGATGTATTTATTTTCTTTTGCTTAGATCTTTACACACGCGCAGTCTAACCTAGAATCAGCTCTTTTTCTCATGTCAAAACTTATCTTCCTAATTCAAATAAATCCAAATGTTTACGGCCAGCAACAGCCAAAGAGGCAAAGAGGTATAGGTATGTACACATACCTAACACAATGTAAGTTTTATCATGAAAAAAAAGAACTACCTACCTTTTTAAGTTGAAGAACATTGTTCTCCCGTCCGCATCCTCCTAAAATTTATACACATTTGATGCTAAGTATACTTTCATTCAGTAAATTTAATAAAATATCGAGTAGACGCAAACCCACGTGTATAGCTTTTCACTCCGACAGTACTATTGACAAAAGATGTTTGCAAATATGGCGATAGAGGTCTCTAAATCTACTTTGAGGGGCTTGAACAATGAGCTTTGAAGATGTGACAAATGAAGTTCTAAGACAAATAAGAGTGTGGTTATTGGACCATTAGTTTTTCGAAACGGAGACGCAACCACGATGTTCTTAACGAACCTAACTATATGTACTTATAGCTTTTTATTATATTCTCGAGTTTGGGATTGACGTCATTGACGCCATTATCTTCAGGTATCTCGCCTTTAACTAAATAAAATCTGAGCCAACTTATTAGATTGACTTTTATCTTAAAGATAACTGATACTCTTTGATCCTCAATTAATCTTGAAAATAGCTACTTCGTAACATCTTTAAAATTCATCTAAAAATACCTCCAAAACCCTGATGCAATCATGTTGAAGATGGCCTCATCGATATCTCTTGAACCTCGGGAGACAAGGCTTTTGAAGACCCCCCGAGGCCTTTAAATTATTCATCGGGGCCCCATAACAGACCACTTGGAGATTCAAGTTGCTGACGTCACAGCTATCTGTCGAGGCGGGGAGATATGCGGATAAAAAGAGGTGTAATTTTTAAATATTTCAAAGCCTAGTTGGAAGAAGGTATGTTGTCTGCGCAGAAAGTCCTGGGATAGATGCCCGACTGGATAGATACTGGTGTAACAGACGGGTTTCCACAAACCGATACGAGTGCTTATGATGAGTGCTTTGAATTATATATAGGTATTTAACTTCGTATTTAGAAACGTGTGCTGTGCAAATTGCGTATAGGAGAAAATATGTTCACCCAATTCCTTATTTACAACTTGTATAATGAATATTTATAAATAAGATGAAGTGTGTTTGTTGGTTTATCCACTTTTAGGGTTTACCTTTATTCACACCTAAAAATTCCCTCTTAGGTGTCGTTTGTTTTGGAATCTACCCTAAAGCTGTGTTGACAAATTGATTTTGTTTGGTTCTATTTCGGACATCATTTCCGTGTATCCTCCTCGGGGGAGATTTTTTAAAAGATAAAAAAGATAAAAATGTTTTTATTGATTTTTCGACGCCAATGGACAGAAGGAGTTTGTCCCTAGTAGAAATAGAAATAGAAATTATTTATTGGCAACACTGTTACACGTCATATGTCATATATATAAGTAGTATAGTAGGCAGGAAGTGAACCCTCCAAGTGAAGTGAAGTGTTCCAACCATTTGCCATTTAAATAATCATCTAACTTATAGTGATTCTTATTTCAAAGCGTCTATTTTACAAAATTTAGGGTGGATTAACGGAAAACCAACGGGCTCTTCGCCAGAAAAGTTCTCGAATGGCGACCACGCATCTACCCCAGCTTCAGACGATCTGCTGAGGTTGCGCGACCAGTCGTTGTTACGTTGAAACAATGATGAATAGAATACCCCCTTAGTCATAGTCATAGTCATAATGGGCTGGTTTCCGCAACTCGACGTCTAATGCGCCTATTTTGCGTGTGGGTGGGAATGCGGTGTCATTCGAGCCAACCCAACTCTCCCAGGAAACCCAGTAAGCCCTTTACATTACCGGTTATCCCTGGAAGGTCCCTCGTTTGACCGAGGTATTTAGCCCTGTAGTCCGCCACTCCCGTGCACTCCATGAGGACGTGAGCGGCCGTTTCTTCTGCCTCCAAGCAGGCTCTGCAAAGGGGGCTGTCAGTAACACCTAGGACATATAGATGTTTGTTAAAAGAACCATGACCAGTTATTGCTGCAGTCACCAAACGCAAGCGTGGTTTACTTAGCCGAAACAGGGTCTTAGCGAGCCTGGCACTGGGGGTTGGCAAGGCCAGCTTCGCCTGTCTACACTCTTCATGGTTCGTCCAAAGAATGGAATACCCCCTTTTGTAATTTTTGCATAGGATTTAATATTGACAGGACGTTAGTAGGGACCAACCACCTGGTTCCAGGTGTTCGTACGTTTACGTACGTATGTAATTTACTAACAAACTAATTACGAAAAAGTTGCGGTGCGGGGGCGCGGGGAACACGTTGTGATTGGTTCATCTCGCTTACGCAACGTATTGACAGGTGTCATTTGGTCGAAACTGAAATGAGCCGCGAGGTATAGGCCGCCCAGAGATATTTATATGTGCAATGGTCCGAGGTAGGTACTTACGAGTATATCTATTCTGTGACAAGAGCGCCGAGTAGGTACTATTCTGCTATGAGAGTGAGCTAAATAGCCTGCCGAAGAACCCGACTTACAGCGCTCGCATTCCGTTGTATGAGACGAGGCATCTGCTATACCAGTATGTAGACTATTATAGTATTAACCGTGCTAGTAAGTAGGTAAGTCTGTGAACTGTCTCAGCTCAGCGCATAATATTTGAAGGGGAATTTGAGTACGCTTGCACAAAGCTTGCAAGTATCACATAGTTTCGTGCGAAGTTGCGACAAGATTGCAGGTTGGGAGGAATATCTGCAAGTACAGTTGACGTGAGCCTTGTGGTGACGGCAGAGTAGAATACATTAGTCACCAACCCCTACTCTTCCCGTGGGTGTCGTAAGAGGCGACTTATAGGGACCACACATTGAACAGGGAACGGGCAGCAGCGCTCTCTGATACAGTAACCTTTTAATCTGCGATCTCCAACCCGCCTGTCAAGCGTGGAGATTAGTGGAGGAGACTCATAGTCCAGCAGTGGACTGTAACGGGCCGTTGATGTTGACAGTTGACAGCACATCAATAAAACAATTGTAAACAGTTCATAATCCGCAAAGGGTCTTGAGCCTTCCCTGATTTACAGCGACCGGTTCATAGTCAACCTCGCAGTCAATACTCAATATTCAAAGTTTTTATTGCATTCCATAGGTTTTTACATGGGTGTTGTTATATCAAATCAATGACTATTGTATCTCTATGGACCTTGTCAGGCACGCAATACAAGAGAGAGACACTACTTCACAGTCAGTTTAACACTCCGTTTTTTTTAATTTCACGCACAACTTAACAATTAAGTAGTGACAGTCAAAACAGAATCGAAATTGATCGAAAAACAAACTAGATACAACATTTATTAAACAAATAATCTGCCCCTCTTACGAAAACAAAATGGCGAATGTATGGCCCACGTGACATATGACGTCACATATCACGTCGGACCTCTCTGTCTAACCATCAACTTTGAAGCCTATAACTTTGATTCTGAGCAAGATATATGTTTTTTTTTTATTGGAACTTGAAATATTTCGATTAATGAATTTAAAAAAAATGTGCATTTCCCTATTGTCGTAATTTGACTTAAGAAAAAAACAGCCGCGTAGTAGCAATAAAATGCCTGCCTGCCAGCATTAAAACGGAATCAAATTTGAACATCGAACAGTATGAATATACGTCATCTTCACTAAAATATCATTATTATTAACTCTGAAAGCCGAGATCACTCTGCATACTTTATAATCGTCTTTTGACATAACGTTAGACACAAAAGCGCCATCAAAATCTATCGCCGCCGCCTTCTATATTTCACCCTGACGTAATACTGACAAATTGTTGATCATCCTTCTTACCCCTATGTCAGATGAGGGTCTGTGCAGATGGACTGCATTAAAACTGCAAAATTGCAGTTCGTGCAATGTGTTAGCTAAATAATATAAAACCGCTCGGGTGACTGACTTGCCTAAACTGAACCTAGCCTAAACATTTTTACTGTCTATTTTTTTTTATACATATTGACTTGATGGTCAGCTGAACATTTTGTATTGGTATGTAAAGCTTTTTTTGTGTTTTTCAATAATTCTAATAAATAAAAAAATATGTAAGGACTTCTCACATACGGCCATCTTATCTTCTCTGCGCATGTAGCACGAATGCAGCCAGGGTGCAGTCACTAGAACTAAATACCAATTGCACCTGAAAAGTCGTTACTATGCAGTTATATCAACTGCACATTGACCACATTTAAACCTTTTTGCAGTTATAAAGCAGTTGAAATTATGATTTTATGATGTACGAGTACCTTATTTGAATTGTATTTTTAATCTTTTTATGTAAGATTTAAACCTTCAAATACAAATTATTTTGTTTGCGAAATAAATAAACTGAAACTGAACTGAAATGCAGTCTGTCTACGTAGACCCTAAGCCTTTCATCCAAATTTCCCCTTTTCCCCCATCTGCCCTTTACCGTCTTCAATTACCCCACCTCAGGTTGAAAAAGAAATTTTCACAGTACATTTAAATGATTTGATAAAGTTTCGCTGCGAGCTGAAAAGCTTTTTTCAGGCGGAAATTTATATTTTTTTTATTCGGCATTCTGCTTCATCTAATTCGGCTTTTCAGTTTTCTTCCTGAAACGGTTTGTTCAAAATAGCTAGTTAATTATACAGTTTTCATTTTGAAGTAATATTGAGCTTGAGGATTTTTACTGTCAAGCGCATATACGAGTAATGGCCACTTGAAAGTACTGGATGGAAGCAATTTGTTTGATGCTTGAAGTCTGCCTTTGGCTACAGTTGCGTTGATTTCTTTTTCCCGTGGGAATAAGTCTAATTGTATTTAAAAGTAGCCTATGATGCCATTTTATGACCTAAATACTGAGTATATCAAATCTCATCACACAAATATTATAAATGTGAAAATATATTTGGATGTTTAGTTGTTTAGATGTTTGCTCCACCCTTCACGCTTAAAGTACTAAAGGGATTTTAATGAAATTTGGAATGGAGATAGTTTGTAACCTGGATTAACACATAGGTTACTTTTTACGGGAAAGTCTTATTCCCACGGGAAAATCTTAGACAACGCGAGCGTAGCCGTTGGCGGACAGCTAGTAAGTAATATCTTAACAAAACATGTCATTAGTGTGTGAAAAAAGGACAAATATACGAACACATTTTTGAATTTACTGCGGAAAAAATCTTCCTATGGTAAAATATTAAACAACTCAAGCGAAAGGTTGATCGAAGGCTGGTTGTCTTGATCTATATTCTTACTAATATTATAAACGCGAAAGTTTGTAAGTATGGATGTATGGATGGATGTTTGTTACTCTTTCACGCAAAAACTACTGAACGGATTGGGATGAAGTTTGGAATGGAGAAAGTTTGTACCCTGGATCAACACATAGTTATTTTCCCACGGAAAAATCTTACACAACGCGAACGTAGCCGCGGGCGGACCGCTAGTGTTTTGTTTTGATGTCAATAAAGTATATTTGTATTGTATATTTGTACCTCTTGGTGTACCTTAAACTCGAAATGTTTTTTTTTTTTTACAAAATAATCAACCCTTCTCACGTAAGATCACCAAGATTCTCCGGCGGATAAATAAATTATCCTTTTTTGTCTATAAGAAAAATGAAGGAAGATTTAATTTTGTTGCCGTCTCGTCTCGCTCGGCGCACATAATATTTTGTTGATTAAAAATTATTTAAATATTGAGGGCGTTGGTGGTAAACAGAGAGCGAAGAAAGAGAGATCTTTTTTTTTAAACAATTGTAATAATATTGAAGCACGAAAAAGACGTTGTAAATAAAAAAAAATTGTTAGCAAGACTAGAGGTTCTTAAAAAGACAAATTCAAATGGAAAGACTCTCAAAAGGGAAAATTTTCAAAACGACCGATATTTTGTGTACTGATGAAGACGTTATTACAGTCGCAGTTTTTATATTCTATTCTATTCTTCTATTCTAATTATGAAAATAACCTATGGAAATAATAATAGACAGACCGCTATAGACATAATAAAGTAGAGTTCTTCTGAACTTAACTTACTGAAGCGGAGAACGAGTAATGTTTATCGGGATTTTTCCCTAATTAATTAATTTCTCTCTCCTACCTGCTAAGATGAAGTCGTTAAGGGATTTAATATTTCTGTTAGAGGACAAGAGACGCAATTGTAGCGATTCAGTTTAGTGCCATTTTTTTTTAAGTTTTTGTGTATTGCGTCATACAATCGTATTATTATCATATAATAGAATACTTAGATCGTTTGTATGTATAAAAAATACATCATCATACTATAAAAATATAGATACAAATATGTGTAAGTTGGCTATTGTTATTTTAGTCAAGTATGTAGACTTCTTTTTACGGTGTGAAAAATCTTATTATGACAAAACAATATCTTATTCTGCGGGTCCAAACTGGAGCTTACAAACGTGTTATATCTTCGCAACTCTCGTCCCATTCTCAACCCATCACGAATTCGCATCTTGTCCTATTATCAACTCGTCAAATTTGTAACTCGTCTCATTCGTATTTCATCCTATCAAAGAATAGGTAAAGGTAACATAAGTAATTCCGCACCCTTCTTACGCCTCTATTTCATTTTAGAACCGCAGACTATGTGACGCGTACAAAATTAATTAATATTTATAATTACCTAGTACTCGAAACTGCGCATTAAAGCTCTTGAAGCTTGTACCACACTTGAGCGTAACGCCGAGTTTTAAGTTCCCCCTAACTAATTTACGTGGCGAGATGGGATTAATTGAATTCCGAGGCGGTCGCAGTACCCCCCGCCCATCTCGCTTCAAGGTACAGGAAATTTTTAAGTTATCACAAGGAGAATGATTTGTAAACAAAGGAATAAACAAAAAGCGAGGAAGTGTGCCTGGACTGTATCGAATAGAAGGAAGTAAGGCAGACATTGGCCTCGATTCGAGACGTCATGCTCTAATTCTAATTTTAAAATCCTGCTATCCTATTCGTTTTTATGACAAATGAAAGAGAGGTGATCAACGAATGATATTAATTTGAACGAATGATAACCTAAAATAAGGGCATAGCTGTCAGTTTAAGAAATTTTTAAGTCGCATGTTTTAAGTGCCCTCTAAAATTGTGCAATCGACACGGTGGCCTAAGGTTCAAATTCGATGTTTGACAGCTCTTATATTAGGATGGCCATCTCCTGTCCCTTTTCAATCTTCAAAAGGCTAAAAGGATTGACGAAATTAAATTAAGGATTGGAGCATGACTGTCTGAATTGCCACCATTACCAGAATAATGATATTTTTCACTTGTGAATTTTTAAGCTTTCTTTGTGATGTCATTGTCGTAATTCCATGTATCACCCATTGCTGGATCTTTAGGTGTTCTCCTTCCTCCTTTCTTTTATTATAATATTGTCCTCACCCTTTCAACTCGAGACAATGTGACAAAATGAAATTAATTAAATTCTGACATTTTCAGTTTACAAGAGAATAAACAAAAGCTTAGGAAGTTGGGAAAATATTTATTTACAAGATTGTTTTTCTATTCGTGAATGAGATTATAACAAGCTTTCCTCATTAAATTTACGCTTGCAGAATTTTGTGTGACAAGATGGGAATAATTGAATCTTGAAGCGACTGCAGCGCCTGCAGTAGGTATATACACAATACGGTTACTGCATTACTCTTAGTAGAGTCTCGGGTTTCTCTATGGGGATGAAACCAGCTAGTTTGGACTAATTGGTGACTTAAAATATGATTTAAAAGAAGAAAGATAGAAGAAAAAACCGACGGCTCAGTAGCCCAAGTGGTAATGTATCTGCCTCCGAATCACAGGGTCGCATGTTCGAATCCCGCCCAGGGCACACATTCGTGTAATGAGCACTTGTGTTTGCCCTGTGTCTGGTTGTTGTTTATATATATATAAGTATATTTGTATTTGTATGTATTTATCTATTCATGTAATATATATCAACTGTCTGCTACCCATAGTACAAGCTTTGCTTAGTTTGGGATCAGATGGCCGTGTGTGAGATGTCCCCACATATTTATTTATTGAAATGTAGAAAAGAAAAAAATCGAATTAAGGTTTGTCCGTAAGTATGGTCTTTAGGTTGTGATAGTAAGTGGTATGTACAAGAAACTACCTACTATGTTTTGAAGTTATTCAACGTGTCCTCTCCAAACCTCTTGTCCTCTTGGGTGATTGGTGAACAACTTTTATTCTAGAACTTAAAAAAATATATGTCCAACGCGATCAAGCGACCGTTAGAGACCGTGAGTTAATGGCCCCGATTCACACAGTCATACTCTAATCCTAATTTTAAAATCCAGCTATCCTTTTCGTTTTTATGACCAATGAAAGAAAGGAGATGAATTCAGACGAACGAATGATATTATTTTGAACGAATGATAACCTAAAATATAGGCGTAGCTGTCAGATTAAGAGATTTTTAAGTCGCATGTTTTAAGTGCTCTCTTAAATTGCGCAATCGACGCGGCCATAAGGTTCAAATTCGATGTTTGACAGCTCTAATATTAGAATGGCCTTCTCTTGTCCCTTTTTAATCTTTTAAAGGTGAAAAGGACGGACGAACTTAAATTAAGATTTAGAGCGTGACAGAGAGAATTAGCCTCAGTGTTAAAAAAGGTATTTTGAAAAGTTGTGTTACAGTTGTTGTTACCAGTTTTATGAAAGAACCAACCGAGTGGCTTTGCCATATTTAGTTTTGTATGCAGTTAATTCATGAACTGCATTTTACAGAGTTATATCCCTTAAAATGTTGCATGTTCTGAAAGCAAGAATTATTTATGAAAATCCCGTGTTTACTCAGTTTTATGTTTAAAGTTCAACCACCAGACGACACGGCAGTTATTTTTATGTCGAAGAAGATCATAAACTTTACGAGTACCTACACTGCACACTGAGATCATGTTCTTATTCTTATTAGGTATATAGATATCATCATCATATAGAGACAGACGGCAAAAGTTTTGTATTATGAATATAAAAACTAATGTTTTATGAAAGTGTGACGCACAATCGACAATTGTAGTGTGTTTTTCTTTAATGAATAGTATTTCGTGAATAAAATATGATGTTGCCCGAAATTTTCAATTATTTTTTCGACGCTCTTAAGGGCCCCGGAGACGGTCAAACGGTTTGATTCAAACACGTAAAGTTTGGATTGACTCAAACCATTTTGATCGTTTACAAAGGTGGTTTGAACGGTTTGTGAAACATTTACGTGTTTGAAGCATGTTTGATGCAATTTCGTATTTTTGTTGTGTTTGACGCGTCAGAAGTGTAATTACGACAGCGTACAGAATCAGACTGCGCAGAGCCGTTTGACAAACCGTTCAAACCGACCTCAAACGGTTTGATCAAACACGTAAGGTTTGATCAAACACGTAAGGTTTGAGTCAAACCGTTTGACCGTCTCCGGGGCCCTTTACGGTGAAGGAACATCGTCATGAAACCTGCACATTCCTCCACAAACCTGCACACTCCTGCGAAGATATTCAAAGGTTGTGTGTGAAGTCGACCAACTTGCACTGGGCCAGCGTGGTCGACTAAGGCCTAATCGCCCTAATTCAGGGTAGGCTCTAGCCCCTCGGTGGGGACGTATATGATGATGATGATGATGTTCGATCCGAATCCGTGTTTGTGAAAATACCGACCGGTGGAGTAATAGAAAGTTTACACACTAGATCCAATTTCGAAAATAGAATAAAGTTGGTGCGTCTTATGTATATGTGTGCGTGTGCGTGTGTGTGTACAAAAAAAATACCAAAGGTGGTTTTGAATTCCTTCTATTTGTAAATAGCGAATCGTTGCACTAAAAAAAAAAAAACTAAACACATCCTGTCTATCCCAACCCAATGAAAGCTAGCTGACTCAACGTATCCCCAGTACACTTCTTTAGATTGTAACATGCTAAAAATGTCTTTATATAATCATAACGCGTTTGAAAATGCCATTATCGTCGATATGGTGCTTGCTAAATTAAATTCTGGTTTGTCTTCAGCGCTGTATGCTGGATGGAATTTCATTAGTCCCTGCACCACCTATTGGAATATTGAAATTATGCTGTTAGCGGCTAGACGACAGCGCTTTAAGTGCTGTAGAATTTGAGCATTGAATAAATTACTTTGGGATAGTTTGCTAAATTTGTAGCAACATTGATAGGAAATTCGATACCGCGAGATCCTTATTGAAGGGATCCAGTATTTTTTTGTTTTATGGAAAAGTCTCTCGAACCCCTCATGTGGATTGAATGAGATTTTTAGGATAGTTTAAACTTATCCTCTGCCCATGGATTGAAAGCCATTTTTCTTGTCTCGACCTGGACAACGAGGCATAGCTGTGAGCTGACAGTATTTTTAGGAGTTTCCTAGCACAATTTATGCATACCAGGTGACTTAAATCAAATCAATCAGCCTATTGCAGTCAACTGCTGGACGTAGGTCTCCCCAAGGGTACGCCAAAGCGCACGATCACCCGCTTTCCTCATCCAGCCACCACCAGCGACCTTCCTCAGGTCATCAGTCCACCTGGCAGGGGGTCACTTAAAATGAGAATTAAAAAAAAAACGAAATGAATGAATTTTTTTTGCCATACTATGGCTCAGTTTTGCTTCATATATCGTAATATTAGGTAAATTTCAGCATTTCTTTACGTAAGGGAATTCCTTTGAGGAGGTGAATGTGGTCTGCGAGTTGTTTTCTTACTTTTTGTGGGCAGTGCTAGGCAAAAGGCGCAAAGGAGGTGTAGATGCAGGAATGAAACGTCAAAGGGACTTCCTGAAACCTCATAAGTGAAGGCAATTTCAGACTTGTAGCTGGTCTGACCAGCAAAGCAATGAAATTTGAAAATATGTGACTAAAATACTAAAACTCGCCGAGTTCAAAGGAATGTACTCTTTAAATTGAGAGCCATCTTGGTAGGTATAGTAGAAACCTGGTAATACTATGAAAATATTCTTTAACCTCTCTATGGACACCTCTAATCCCTAAGCCGGACCCCCTGAGATAGCAGTCATCAATCTGGATCGGCCAAGTCGCAATAATCCTCTGCGGCCGTACCCTGAGGGGTAACATTCGGTAATAATCATGACTTACTTAAAAACAGTGTGGTGACGGCAGAGTAGAATACATTAGTCACCAACCCCTACTCTTCCCGTGGGTGTCGTAAGAGGCGACTTAGGGACTACACATTGAACAGGGAACGGGCAGCAGCGCTCACTGATACAGTAACCTTTTAATCTGCGATCTCCAACCCGCCTGCCAAGCGTGGAGATTATGGCAAAACCAAACACTCAAGTGGAGGAGGCTCATAGTCCAGCAGTGGACTGTAACGTTGATTTTTTTGAAGTGTGATAAATAAACCAAAAAAACTAGAAATAATTTTATCTTAAACAGTGAATTGGTAAAGTGTTTCATGGTTTTATGGTGTGACTACAATAATATGTTTTGTTACGGGCTACGGTTTCTTGAGGATTATCCTGACGCGTCCAATCTGGATTGATGAGAGTATTATCTCAGGGGGCCGACTTAAGGATTTGAGGTTATGAAGTGTCTAGAGGTTGAACAATGATTTTTATTATGAATGAATGAATGAATATTCTTCATTGCATATACAGAAATAAAAAACAGAGTGGTTGTAAGAACAGGAAGACGTGTACAGTTAGGCGGCCTTATTGCTTCATAGCAATTTCTTGCAGGCTACCTTTGGGTACAGGAGACTACTATAGTAACGCGGAATAGTGCAAGTATACCGTAATAGTGAATAAACTACAAAATGTAGTTCACAGGGAAAAAACATACCTACTAGTAATGACTGTTTTGTCTGTTACTTGTATGTCCAATCTTTTTAGTTTAAAAACCCTTTTTTCCACAAATCCTGTTTTTTATCAGGAAATAATTCAATTAGCTCATTATAATCATCAATAGGTCATATAGGCTCGAGCCTACCCTGAATTAGGGAGATCAGACCTTAGTTGACAACGCTGGCGCTGTGCAGGCTAGTCAACTTCACACACGACCTTTAAATGTCTTCGCAGAGGTGTGCAGGTTTCATCACGATGTTTTCAGCCTCCGTGGTCGAGTAGTTGAGATTTCGCCGCTCATTACGGAGGTTCCGGGTTCGATTCCCGGTGCGGGACACTGTCAAGCAAAAATATCTTAGTGAGACTTTGCCCAGTTTGGTTAGGACATTGCAGGCTGAATCACCTGATTGTACGAAAAGAAAGATAATTCCGTGCTTCGGAAGGCACGTTAAGCCGTTGGTCCCGGCTACTATCTAGTCGTTACACGAGCCAAGTCAGTGGCCTTTGGCGGCTCTGTAACACTGACACCAGGGTTTGTGAGGTTGGTTGTCGACCTTACAACCCACACGATGATGATGAGTAGAAGCTTGATCTTAGTAAATTGATAATGTTTTCATGGTTCTAAGACGTTATTCTAGTTACCAGTATAGTGTTTTGTTTCCGTCCAGGGTCCACTCGAGGATTATCCAGATTGATGGGTGTATTATCTTAGGGTGCTCTTGAGGTTGTGAGGTGACATGGAGAAGTGGACGGGATTTAGAAGGGACTGTTTATGAGATGTGTTTGAGAAATGAAACTGTTATTTTTTTAAAGAAGAATGAAACTGAATGAATGAATGAAACTGAATGAATGAAACTGTTTCTCGTCTTTTAGTGGAGAAGTTTTCGTTTATTCCCGTTGTCCGCGATGGGCTAGTCCACTTATCTTCCTAAACTTTTTTTTTATTAGTTTGAATAGATACTTACTTGTTCTATTTGATTTATGTGTCCATTTCGGTATAGCGCCTGCTTCCGATTTGTGATAGAGGATGTTAAAAAAAAGGTCCCTTGTTAAGACTTTATTGACAAAATATCTAGATTTTTTTATTTAGTCTGTGTTTTAGATGTCAATTTCAAGTTGATT
The DNA here is from genome assembly GCA_951230895.1 of Carpatolechia fugitivella. Classification (NCBI taxonomy): domain Eukaryota; kingdom Metazoa; phylum Arthropoda; class Insecta; order Lepidoptera; family Gelechiidae; genus Carpatolechia; species Carpatolechia fugitivella. The sequence goes on along the minus strand of OX579659.1, from coordinate 1,560,223 downwards.
GTTCTTAACTAGAGTTGCATTATTTAGGGTCGGTTATTGACCTTATTACAACTCACACGATGAAGAAGGGAAGGAGTATTTTATAACAAACTGTTACACATCGGTGATTAATACTACCTATGTAAAAAAATGTAATTCTCCTTCACTCTGATTAAATTTTTTTTAGTTAGTTGGAAGGGTCAACTACCTGATCACCTTGATTTTAGGTAAGATCAAAACCCTGGTTTGGGACGTATTTGATTCTGACAACAATGTAACGGTACAAAGTAACGGTACATTGACATCTTAATACCTCACTTAACCCATATCATCAACCTTTTGTTCTCCTCTGGTACATTTCCTCTCGAATTTAAGCTGGCTGAGGTCATACCTATACACAAAAGTGGGGACAGAGGCTGTGTTAACAACTATAGACCTATCTCTATTCTCCCTACCTTGTCCAAAATTGTGGAAAAACTCTTGAATAAGCGTCTAGTCAACTACTTGGAATCCAAAAATATTTTATCTAAACACCAATTTGGCTTTAGAGCCGGTATTTCAACAAATGACGCTGTTCATGATTTAACTGATCACATCGTGGCAAGTTTGGACAAGGGGAAGAAGACGTTGGCAATATTTTTAGACCTAGCCAAAGCCTTTGACACAGTCTCTGTCCCACTTCTCCTCATCAAACTGGAGAGGCTTGGTATTCGTGGCAAACAACTCGAATTATTCAGGGACTATCTCTCGAATAGACGGCAACGAGTAACAATTGGTGAGGTCAGAAGTGATTACCTTCCCATAACCCACGGTGTCCCACAAGGCAGCGTGCTGGGCCCCACTCTCTTCCTTATCTTTATCAACGACTTATGCAATCTTCAACTGCCCCAAGGTAAAATTGTTACTTTTGCAGATGATACGGCGCTGATCTTCCATGGTGAATCTTGGGATGAAGTATACGACTCTGCACAAAGGGGCTTTAACTCTGTCTGCTCTTGGCTTTCGGATAATGCCCTAACCCTTAATGTTGGGAAAACAAAATTCATTCCTTTCACAATCAAGAACCATCCTCTGTCTGTCCATGAAGATAAGTCCATCATAGCTCATTTTTGTTCATCCCCCCCGCCATGTACATGTAGTAAGCTAACTATAGCGAATAACATTAAGTACCTGGGTGTTATGATTGATAATACGCTGAGTTTCAACCATCATATTGACTTACTTTCGTCTAGAACCCGGAAACTTATTTTCATTTTTAAAAACCTACGTCACATTGCGGATAGGGATGTCATTAGGATGGTTTATCTCGCCCTATGCCAGTCTATTCTCAGTTATTGCATAATAGTGTGGGGTGGTACGTGCAAGAGTAGAATGATAAAGCTAGAGAGAGCTCAAAGAGCAGTTTTAAAAGTGAGTCTCTCCCTACCGTTCCTCTTTCCTACTAAAGATCTTTACACTCGTTCGGATGTCCTGACATTACGGCAGTTGTTTATTTTGCATACCGTCATAAAACAGCATTCTCAGCTATCTTTCGACCAGTCTATTAAAACTAACAAACATCTCATGTCCAGAGTCTGCTCTTCAGATACTGTTATGTCCACAATTTTTGCAAAGAGATTCTTTCCATTTCTAGGAGGACACTTGTATAATAAGATTAATAAATCCATAACAATTTACCCTCTGACTAAATTTAAATGTAAAAAGGCTACTTCAATTTGGTTAAAATCTCTCAATTATGATGATACTGAGTCGCTTTTAAACGTTGTATCTTAAAACCCCCACTCACTTTGCTTATTCATGGGCTCCCCTGTATAAGTAAATGTCCATGGGTACATACGCACTCCCCGCTGTCACGCACACTCACACACACACACACACATACACGCACACACACGCACCCACGCACACACACACACACACACACACACACACACTGATACATACATCACTTAATCTCTCACAAACATGTTTATTTAATTTAGTGTAATTTAAGTTGTACTTACCTGTCATCCTCCTGGTCCGGTGTTGGAGAGGCTGGCAATCTGTCATACAGGATATCCTAGCCAGTCTCTCACATAGATCATATTTAACTGTACGTCTTATATTAATATTCATTTAATGTTTTTTTTTTCTTTTTTATCTATGTGAGAGAAGAATAATAAAAATATTTCTATTTCTATTTCTAACAATAACGAAAAACAAGGAAGCTATTTCGTATCGACAAATCGAAATAAGCTGCAGTCACAAACAAACTAAAGAATCGTCTATCTAAGGAATTCCTTCCGAAGTGAAAATAACCGGCCAAATAGAAATTAGTTTCCGCCACGAATATAACATACAAAGCTCCCTACCTGGACCAGAGGCTGAATACTCGCTGAATACTCCCTGAATAATTCGGATAATAGTCAGAAATACGCCGGGAATACAATCAAAATGTATCTTCGAATTCGGTTAACCGCGTTTGGTGTGTTGAATATAGTAGGCTAATTACGGCTTATAAAGGTTTTGCAAATATGTCGGTAAGATCTCAACTTTATTTACGTAATAAGTGGCTTGTTTTCCTGAGGGGTAGGCAGAGACCACTTGCTAAAGTTTGCTCCAAACTTAATATTCTTATCGCTAATGCTAGCATTCATCTGTTATAGTCAAACCTCGAAGCTCCGGCGCGCGGCGCTCCTAGGTTTGACTAGTCAATCCGTAGGTCTGACTTGAAGTCTTAGTCAAAGCCCAAACAAATGAAGTTTTTCGGCCTCTGACTAAAGAATATTCGTCAAACCTGGGAGAAACTAATTTAGTCAGGCAAACGTCAAAACTCACTTTTCAACTTTTCCTAACTTTGACTGAAAAGTTAGGAACTTCTAGGTTTGACTAAAATTAATTCGAATTTATTTCGGGGTTAGCCTGAAGGCTTTGGTCAAACCTAGGATAAACCAGTCATTCCGCGAAGAGACTGCATATCGACCTTTGACTATGACACAATATCAACATCTTCGTGCTAGAGTTCTGAATTCGTGTATTCTTTTTTCAAGATGTCTCTCTTTTTTAAAATTTTGAATTGTATTTTTTTTAAGAAACAAAAGTTGAAAGTACTAACGCAGTAAATATATAATACGAGTACCTAAACATCTTCCTATTGACGACGACGGAGGTTTATAATTTATTATTTTATTTCTTTTACATAAAAGTACAGTCCACTGCTGGACTATGAGCCTCCTCCTCTTAAGTGGAGGGTTTTGCCATAATCCCCACGCTTGGCAGGCGGGTTGGAGATCGCAGATTAAAAGGTTACTGTATCAGAGAGCGCTGCTGCCTGTTCCCTGTTCAATGTGTAGTCCCTAAGTCGCCTCTTACGACAACCACGGGAAGAGTAGGGGTTGGTGACAAATGTATTCTACTCTGCCGTCACCCCACGGCTTATAAGTATCTATACCTAAACATTCTTATAAGAAAAATAGTTTAAAATTAATTTATACTCATGATGATGATGACTGAAAGTAAAGTAAACATTAATTAATACGACGTGCGTGTTCAACATATTTTAATTTTCAGCTTTAAAAAATCTTTAGTCAATTTATTTAAAATGTAGGTACTTTTTCTTTAAAATCAATGAATATTTATCTTACATACTTTATCAGAACCCGCATAACTCTGACAATGACATAAACAAACATAATAGAACATTGTCTTGATAAGCAGACAAAACATGAAGCTTGATGGATATCATCTGCCGTCTGCTTCTTCAGTTCAGACAAACAATGCATTGATTAAGAAATTCTCCCTAAGATAATCCTTGAAAGGACGCATTATGTCATATTACTATGAATGAGAAATGCCTCGTCTACCTCTTTCTTTACTGCGTGAATTATATCTATTGGTACTTCTGGACTTTTTTTAATGGTTTATTGTTTTCTATGATCAAGACTTTTTGCGATGATTGCAATATATTCTTTTGTTATTTATGAAAGGTTTAGCAATCGCCGATTTGATTTTGGAACACAATCAATATGGTCAATACCTCAAATAGCAATATTAGAAAGTTTTCGTAAGTAAGCCAATCCGAATGTCATTTGGCGACAAAAACTGTGATGATGATGGAAGCGGTCAGATGCGCAGGATATTTTAGGTGCGCAAGCGTACGCGCATACACAAGCGCACGCTCATCAAACACAATCATCATTATCATCATTGTCGTCATCATCAACATCAACAGCTCATAAACGTTCCCACAGAACGGCTCGAGCCTACTCGCTTTCCTTCAACGTAAGAGCATCGAATTCGTACATATGAATTCCTTCTAAAGTTGAAAACGTGGTGGGATCCGAACTCGTGCCTCACGAATGAAAGGCAGCAGCCCTTGCTGCTACACTACAATATTGTGCATTATTATATCCTTGAGTGAGAGCACCTTTCATAATCATAGCACGCGTCATTACGAGGAGGGTCTGCCAACTGCCCAACGACTTTAATAAATTATATCCCGGACAGGGGGAGCCACTTTTACCGAGATTTGACAATGATCTGTTGAGGAAAAAGTTTCCGGGTCCAGAGTGGATGATTGAGTGGATATGATGGAACACTTTTAGGTTTTCGGGGTTGTTAATAACCACCCGCAAGTACTTCAGTTCTGCCGTGACTATTGCAACATAGTCGAAATATCGGTAAGCTCATTAAAATAGCTTATTTTAAATCAAAATCGTGGTAATAACCCGGTAGATATGTGTGTTATGGATATGATGGATTTTTTTCTAGATAGATGGTTATCATACCAACTAGCTGTATTTCAGACCTGCAATCTGCAATAGTAGTCGGAACTACTACTTCTGAAATACAGAAGACGTTCTAAAAAAACGCCATCTATTGTCCGTAATCTGGACAAACCTGTGCCTGCCTTACTTTCGTTAAAACACGAAAGGATAGAGAAAAAAACTGAAAAGCCTTTGTAATTACTTAAAACTGACAACTAACAACAACTGAAACACTAAGAAAATAAATCCTTTCCTGCGTTCCGAGACGCGCTGAAATCCATTAAAGTACCCGTAATCGCGTTCCGAATCACTGTCAGCCATACATTTTTTTGCTTTTCTGATCGCTGACAGCGCTGAAAGTCTGATTTGGAATGCCCCCCTTGTAATCTATATTTTTATCATCTTGAAGGGCTAATCGGTCGGCACTCTATTTCGATCCATCGACCCGCGCCCTCTAGGGAGTGTAGGGAGTACCCTGATGTAATCACTAGGGTTCGGGACAACTCCTCAACAGACCAGCTGGGCCCAGACAAGCCCTGAAGTAATTTCGGCAAAAGCATTCCCACGGCAATCTTTTTTATTGAACTGGACCGTTTGAAAATAGAACACGCGCAAAATTGAACGTTAAAAATAACGTTCCGGACCGTAATGTTGAATTTGAAAATTATCTATTAATTATATATTAATAGCTCTTCTCCACAGATTCCGCCATTGTGTTAGTGAACTCACCCAAAAAAATGTAATGACGGATCTAAGTGATGTAATAACATCCTATGGAAATAAATTATTTTGACTTTGACTTTGACTTTGAATTAGCAAAAAGTTGAATTCTCAAAGAGATAATTTACTATTATACTATATAGTGATCATCATCTTATTTTTGACATACCTACTCTATGTGGATCACTGATTCTCTATAGCTGAATTATTATTGTACTTGTGTTTACAGTAACCCACAGAGTAAATTTTCTTTTCACCTTTAAATTTTTGTTAACAGTCTCATTAAATGGCGTAACAATTTTCATTCTTAGAGAAAATACCCTATTCGTGGGTATTAGAGGACATAACACATTTTAGTCTTCTAGAAGCTAAGTCTTGTCTGACAAAACCTTATGCTTTAATTCACCCTAAACCAAGTAAGAGCTGAACCTGAGGATAGGCGTGTCTGGCAGTGGGCCAGCGGTCCATGCGTTGCGGGTTCGGTGCCCCGGTTATGCTAAACATTAAATTTGCATATTTGCTTGCAGCCTGCACTGGTGCTTCATATTTAGATGATATTTAGGTTGGAGGCTGTATAAGAAGCGTGATATTTTGGCTGGATTTTCAGGCTCAAAATGGGAATAATTTTGGAAGATTTGTATTTGAAGCTCTTTTGCTTTGCAGGGAGGGTGAAAAGAACCGCTATACCTATATAGACGATTTTAAATCATTAGATATAGTTCTGCAGATAATGTGTGTAAGTAAAACGCCTGACCTGGCATTATTTTATTTCTCTTAATTAATCTACTGCTATTTTTACCAAAGTGGTCTGACTCTCCACCTGGAAAACACTACTAGATCTATTCTAGGAAGTGCCTAGAGAAACTTAATAACCCGTGCGTTTAGATTGGTCATCTATTTCAGAACTTTTGGCTTTTCCATGTGTGACGTTGAGCTTTTGTTGAAAGCTTCATTGTTGTCGTATTGTCACGATTGTAGCAGTCTCCGTGGCAGAAATTGGTCAGGAGCTCATCATCATCATCATCACTGTAGCTGGAAGTCATTATAAATGATTCATTCGTACTTATTGAAACGCCACCCCACAAACAATGGCTCATTTATTGACATGCCCCTCGTGCCCTGACACCTGCACGCTACGAGACCTGTGGGAGGCGACCGACAATGCTCGCCGGGTGGCTGCCTACCGGTCCACCAAAATATAAAACCATCGACTCGAAAAGAAGAAGAAGAATTGAAACGCCTTTAATAAACTCTATGAAACAATACACAAGCGGTTCAACCAGCTAAGACGAAGACCAAGCCATCATCATCAGCTAGGCGTTAGTCGACCACGCTGGCCCATTGCGGGTTGGTCGACTTCACACACAATCTTTGAATTTCTTCGCAGGAGAGTGCAGGTTTCATCACGACGTTTTCCTTCACCGTTACGTGGTGGGGATCGAACTCGCGTCAATCGAGCAAAAAATAGGTTATTCAGAGGCTTCGAAAACCAAACGTAAAACTTATTCGACGTTAAACTTTAGTTTCCACTGTCAGCACTTTTCAGTTAATTTCCTATAATTCCCACATGTGCTGGAACTGAAATTCAGATATTTTCACCCAAGCGCATTTCATCAAGGGATCCTATTTCTCTATCTAGCATTACACTCTGTACTGTACAAAACTACTGAGACGGATATAGAGATATCGAAGCCGTTGTCGAGGCGTAGTGAGCATGGGTAGCCGTGGTTTGGTTCGGAAGTTCTAACAAATCCGTGCTGGCGATGTGCCAACAGAACCCAGACTGTTTAATTACTTAATAGCTTGGATATGATAGATGCTGCTAAAATTCTCGAATGAGTTTCTAAAATGGACAGTTACTATTATTGCCTTAATCCACTGTCCTGGCCACATCAGTATAACAATGTTACTGCATCTTTTGTTTTTATGACCAAAAACATCTTCTATCTTACCTCTAGATGCAGCATTCTCATGTGCTTTAATTCAGAGTTCTTATCAAATAGTTTAGTGTAATTGGAGTGCACTGCCGCCAAGGCTAAAGAGCTCTCCATACATCAGTATTCCCGAAATCATTCAACCTGTTCCCCTTGTATGCGGCTGACAAGATGTATTGACCGCAAAAAATATCTCCTTGTATGCGGCCGTCAAGACGTATTGACGCAGCAGCGCTGGCGACGCTTAGCAACGCAGACAAAGGAATGTTACAATATCGCGCGTGCCGCATATAAAACATTAAGGCATACATACAGTAGATGCCTATTCTGGAAGATTCTGGGTAAGCATGTTCCACCTTTGGTCTCATCGTAACAAATTCTACATCAAGTGAGATTATTGAGGACAGTAATCTCATAACTTATACACGGTGTTACAAAAAAACCCGTAAATTTTGTATGGAGATCATCTAAATTTTGTATGGGAATGCGATTTTTTTAAATCGTTTTTCGACCTATGTTCTTTGGGGAAAGTTGTTTAGTTTTACGAGCAGATTCACACCCTTTCGGCTTTATTTGTAGTTTTGTAACACCTGGTATAAAATATAAACCTCAGACCGTGGATTAAAATGAGAAGTCTAAGATATAGAGTGGGAACAGCCAGAGACACCTTATAAGATGAGAACAGTTAATTACGTGCTATCTCAACATTTAATACAAGGCAGAAATAGACCAGCTGGTCAATAACCCTTTGTTCAGTGTTATCACACCCGTCCAGTACAAACCTAGTGGTCTTGTTAAGGGAGATTTAACTTAGAACCAGCGAACAAATCCGATGCTGGCACCGCGCCAGGATAGGCTAGTAAAAGCTGGTCAAAGTATTCCCATTGATAGAGAAACTTACAGTCACCAATCGTTATTGAGATTGTATGTAACTGAAGTTATACTTCGAAACTAAGAGTCGTTTAACATTTTAAAAGTTAAGAGGTTTTTGCTTGACAGTGTCCCCACCAGGAAACGAACCCGGAAGCTTCGTGATGAGCTGCGAAATCTCGACCACTTACACGGAGGCTGTTATCACAAATATCACTGTGCGAGCAACCATCATTGTAATAGACTGAATTTACCGATGGTGCTGATAGGTTTAGTACTAACACCAAAATTTAAATAGTCGAACGCTAATAGGTTAACAACGATTTATCGATTGCTAAAAATGGCGATATTCCAATAATGTTCTATTTATAAGTTTGACACCAGTCAAATCGACTGAAACACAAAAAAACGTGCAAAAACTTTTCAAAGCCCAACGTATTTCTTCGAACCCAGAACATACACGTCGGATTCTCTTTTCGGGATAATCCGCAGCGTTTATTAATATTAAATGGCGAGGGTATCAGGTATTTGGACAGTGTCGGGCGGGGTATTATCACCGCGTGGTCTGATCCGGCGAAACACTGAACTGAGAAAGTTAGGGTGGCGGAAACAGGAACTTTTACCCGCAGGATTCGTGCTAAGATAAATGAATTAACACTGAATTCACTTCGAGTTTGTTCTGGGAGGATAGAATGTGGAGGATAGTTCTTTAGAAATAAATATACCTGTTATCGTTTAAGTAAATCACACTAATATTAGAAATGTGAAAATATATAATTTTAAACTTTCGCGGTCATAGTCATAACATATAACCGATATTTCGCCCGCGATATGTCTACCCGCGACCGTGGTGCTTGCAACGGCGCCGAAATATCGGGTCTCCTCAACAAAAATAATATCGCGGTAAGCCCGTAAAATGTCTCATAAATGTTATGTGAAAATATGTTGGGATGTTTAGATGTTCGCATGTTTGTTTCGCTTTCACGCCTAAACTACTGGACGGATTTGGACGAAATTTGATATGAAGATAGTTTGTAATCTGGATTAACACAAAGGATACTTTTTACCGGGAAAATTCTTGTTCCCACGGGAAAATCTTACATAGCGCGAGCGTAGCCGCGGGCTGACCGCTACTTCTAAATATTATTGTATTTTTGTTGTTTATCGTGTACAATAATCACATCACACTAATATTATAAATGTGAAAATATATTGGGATGTTTAGATGTTTGTTCCGCTTTCACGCCTAAACTACTGGACGGATTTAGACGATATTTAGTATGAAGATAGTTTGTAACCTGGATTAACACAAAGGATACTTTTTACCGGGAAAAATCTTGTTCCCACGGGAAAATCTTACATAGCGTGAGATAGTTGTTACCCTGGATTATATACACAGGATACTTTTTACGGGAAAAGAGTGTTATTTCCAAAGGAAAATCTTACACAGCGCGGGCTGACAACTAGTAACAAATAGTTTACTTACAATCGTAAAATATTTGCGTAAAATAAACGTCAAATGTTTTTGTACCGTCATAAAATGCTTCGAGACGCTGTTTTGCAAAATTTTTATTATTTCTTATATCTTTATCTTTCTCAAATATAATTATATTTTTTAAAATTGTAATACAGTTTGTTCCGAAACATTATTCCTACTTATAAAAGTTCCTGTCACTACCGGTGGTGCCGGTGGTGAGGACTTCTCCATGAATTTGTAGCTCGTCGTTCCTGTGCGAATGGACGGGCGGCGTTGAAATTTGAATTTGCAGGGAATTAATTATCCGGACGACGACCGCGACGATGCGCTCACGCCGGTTATCCGGTTCACCGGACCTCGTTCAAACAACGCTAGTTTAAATTAAAGAATGAGTTCTTTCAGTCGATTTTCTAATGGACTATTCAACACATTCAGAATCCCACTATTGGATTTCCGTTTCGTGATATCATGGACAGTGTATACTCATAAACAATCCATACGTATTAGCCAGGCCCTAATTATTTGAATAATCTTTTGAAAGTGAATTTTTATTTTATTTTGTAAAATGAGTCTTAATAAATTGAAATAAATAATTTATTGTTATTTCAGGAAATATCTTTTGGCTCTCTCGACTCTCTTTTAAGTTAAATTCAACGCGAAAGTTTGAATTTTAATTTTAAAAATGCAAAATTCAATTAAAAGCTTAAGAAACCTTGTACCTCATCATGAAACCATATGTTGCGAGTTTTGAGTGAACTCTATGAAACTTAAAAAATGTAATGACACCACGTACCTGGGCTGATTGATAACTGGCCGAAACGACGAGCTTAAAAAAATTATACGCAAAAAAAATATTACATTATATTTTGGCATCTTTTTGAAAATAGAACGCCAAATTTGAATTTAATCGAACTGGTGGAATTTGCTTGATAGGACGTAGAACTTTCTCTGTCGTAAATTTTCTTAACAATGGAAAGAAACGAAATTCATGCGGTGATAAAGTTTTACGTTTTAAAACAGAAAACAGCAACCGAGATTAAAACCAAGCTAGACAGTGTTTTAGGTAATTCTGCTCCTGCATTGAGTACAATTCACACCTGGGTAACTGATTTTAAACGTGGAAGACAGAGCTGCGAAGACGCCCACAGGTCTGGCCGTCCAAATGAAGTCATGAATCCGGACATGATCAAAAAAATTCACAAAATTGTATTGAATGATCGGCGCTTGAAGTTGCGAGAGATAGCAGAGATGGTGAGTATTTCATCTGAACGCGTTTTTAATATTTTGCACCAACATTTGGGAATGAAAAAGCTTTGCGCGCGATGGGTGCCGTGTTTGCTCACTGTTGACCAAAAGCAACGTCGAGTGGACGATTCATCGGAGTGTTTGGCGCTGTTTAACCGAGATCCTAACGAGTTTTCGCGGCGTTATGTAACAGTCGATGAAACCTGGATACATCATTATACTCCCGAGACAAAAGAACAATCTAAGCAGTGGACTGAGAGCGGAAGACCTGCGCCGAAGAAAGCAAAAACGGTTTTGTCGGCCGGCAAAGTGATGGCGACTGTTTTTTGGGATGCTCGAGGGATTATTTTAGTGGATTATCTGCAAAAAGGAAAAATAATAAATGGAGAGTACTACGCAAGCTTGCTGCAAAAATTAAGTGAAGAAAACCAGAAAAAAAGACCACATTTGGCCAAGAAAAAAGTTTTGTTCCACCATGACAACGCACCTGCACACACGTCAATGGTTGCAGTCGCCAAACTCCATGAATTGCGGTTCGAATTGCTACCGCATCCACCCTATTCCCCGGATCTGGCCCCGTGTGACTTCCACTTATTCCCAAACCTGAAGAAATGGTTAGGTGGCCAGAGATTTACATCAAATGAAGAAGTCATTGTTGTCGTGGACGAGTATTTTGAGGGGTTGGAGAAAACATTTTATCAAACTGGTGTAACGGCATTGGAGAAGCGCTGGACTAAATGCATCGAGGTAGAAGGAAACTACGTTGAGAAATAAATTTATTTTAAATAGATTTTTAAAGTTTTTCTTTGTCGTTTCGGAAACTTATCAATCAGCCTCGTATGTATCAATTATTTGTTCACTTAAATAAATGTTAATTCAAAAACTATCCAAAACCCACAGAAAGTACTATACAAAACCCTCTCAAACCAAAAATATATTTTCAAATTTCTAACCTCTTTCAGATCTCCTTCTTCAAATAAGGAATACTTCGCGAGTCACAAACAATTTCCAAACAATTCCAATTGTATTCGCGATCGGGCACTATCTGTCCCGGATTATCCGCCCGTCCCGGACGTTGTTCAAACTACGTAACTTAACAAGATGTCCAAAACTTAGTCTGCCCGTTATCCGATAGTCTTTATTATCGGCCAAGTACTTTGTAACGCGAATCACACTAATATTATAAATGTGAAAATATGTTTGGATGTTTGTTCCGCCTTCATGTTTAAAGTACTCAACGGATTTGGATTAAATTTGGAATGGAGATAGTTTGTAGCCTGGATTAACACATAGGATACTTTTTACCGGGAAACGTCTTATGCCATTGACAGTTTCTCCATAACTCTGTCACCAGGATTTGTGAGGTCTGTCGACCTTACAACCCACTCGGCAGTATATTAAAATGACAAAAAAAGTGATGTACACAAATCAAGATTTGGTCTAAAAGTCTTAGTAACCGGACCATAAAACTAAAAAAAATAAATAGATCAGCGTTTATTTGGTAGTACGGACGCACATACATAACAATATTCTAGCATTTTTGAACCTGACACGCCAGGTTATGTGGTGTGCAGTGCAAAAAGGTCGTAGCTCAAGAGAGCAAATATCGTTCATTTCATTCATTCATTTCATTTTCTTCTTTATAATTATTAAATATCACTGATTTTCAATCGATCCTACCTCTTTCTAATTCCTTTTTGTTTCCTGTAAAAACAAAATTGAATATTTTCCAAAACTATTCCTGTCAATATCTGGAAGTTTTCGATATCGGGCGCGTAGTTTGCGCCTGTCCTTTATCTTTCGAACAAGATATCAGCGTCTCGGGCCTCTTCCTTGGGTCCATTGTCACAGTTAGCGTTTACTTGTGGAATTGAGACTGTACTGGGCGCAAATTAAGTCGGTAGAGTTCGTGTTTTGTGTGCTGTGAACAAAGGCTGTGAATGTGCATAAATGTATTCTATTTGAAATAGCTTTAAAATGGTTGAACCTTGCTAAAGTATTTGACTACTTTTTATCTCACTAATAATATAAATGCGAAAATATATTTTGGATGTTTGGATGTTTGTTCCGTATTCACGCTAAAAGTATTCAACGGATTTGGATGAAATTTGGGATGGAGATAGTTTGTAACCTGGATTAAAACATAGGATACTTTTTACGGGAAAAAGTCTTATTCCCACGGGAAAATATTACACTACGCGAGCGTAGCCGCGAGTGGACCGCTAGCCCGCTAGTTTATTTTATAAATCTAAACTTGTTAGTTTCTGCTATCGAACACTAAAAGAATTTTTGTTTACCTGTGATATGACTATTCCCAACCTCGGAGAACAAAAGACCAGCCAATTACACTTTTCCAGTCGAGTGTTACAAAGGAAATAGGTACTTGTTTATTTGCTGCCCTTACGACGCAAGGCAGCGTACCCAAGAGCCTCATCGGTCCTGATTCTTGCAGCATTGCTCATTTAAAAATAAAGGAAATGATATTTGTTTATTTTCTGCCCCTACTGACGACGCAAGGTGGCGAACACCAAGAGCCTCATTTGTTCTGATTCTTACAGTAAAGCTCTAAAAATTTAATTACGTACGTCTTGTCTAAACCTTATATATATATATTCTTTATTGCATCAACCTAACTATTACATAACTTAACCTTTATTCTATTAGACTATCAAAATAATATTAAGGTTATGTCGAGCTGTTACAATTCAACTAATGAAGGATTTTCTGACAGCTCTTTAAAAAATAAAAATAATAGTTCTAATTAAGACGATAGATGGCGCCAGGTATACAACGTGGATTCTTTTTTTAAAATCCTTTTATGGCCCTGGCTGACGCCGGGTTTCTTTGGATCCACGAATCGTCAACGCCATCTACTGAAGTTTTATGAACTATTGTTTTTTTAATTGGCTGTCGGAAAATCCCCCATTGCAATATTTTAAAAAGGTTGTACACAAACACTCTCCCTGTGGAGGAGGAGGCTCATAGCCCAGCAGTGGACTGTAACGGGCCGTTGATGAAACACAGGTTTTAGTGTTCCTATTTATTTATACTTACAAGGATCGAAGGCTACTCACTCATCCTATTTGATATTTGATACTTATCGCTATTACTACCAAACTGTGATATAGCAGACTGCAGACTGAGCAGCCCGTCTGATGTCGGAGCCATACGTTTCTGGTTAATTTAAGATCACCACCACCGCCATCGTGTGGGTTGTAAGGTCGACAACCGACCTCACAAACCCTGGTGTCAGTGTTATAGAGCCGCAAAGGCCACTGACTTGGCTCGTGTAACGACTAGATAGATAGTAGCCGGGACCAACAACGGCTCAACGTGCCTTCCGAAGCACGGAATCATCATTCCTTTCGGACAATCAGGTGAATCGGCCTGCAATGTCCTAACCAAACTAGGGAAAGTCTCACAAAGAGATCTTTTGCTTGACAGTGTCCCCACCGGGAATCGAACCCGGAACCTCCGTAATGGCGTCGACATCTCAACCATCTCGGCCACGGAGGCAAGATTATTGCTGGAATCGGCGCCATTGTCACGGCTAAGTGCGAGCGCGTGCACGAGTGTGTTCCCGGCTTTATGTCGCAGCTTTCACGAAGTGGAGGGTACTTGCAAATGGAAGATTGTTGTGATTTCGTGTAAGATTCTCTTACGGAACCTGCTGAAATGTTTTCTCAACTGAGAGGTTATTATTTTACCTGAGAAGGAATTGTTTGGTGTGCTTTTTGGTATTTTCTCGCGTTGTGTAAGATTTTCCCGTGGGAATAAGATTATTTTCCGTAAAAAGTGTCCTATGTGTTAATCCAAGGTACAAACTATCTCTATTCCAAATTTCACCCCAATCCGTTCAGTAGTTTTTGCGTGAAAGACTAACAAGCATCCATCCATACATCCATACTTACAAACTTTAGCGTTTATAATATTAGTAACGAAAGGATAGGTACGAGGGCTGGTTGATAAGTTTCCGAAACGACAAAAAAAAACTTTAAAAATCTATTTAAAATAAATTTATTTCTCAACGTAGTTTCCTTCTACCTCGATGCATTTAGTCCAGCGCTTCTCCAATGCCGTTACATCAGTTTGATAAAATGTTTTCTCCAACCCCTCAAAATACTCGTCCACGGCAACAATGACTTCTTCATTTGATGAAAATCTCTGGCCACCTAACCATTTCTTCAGGTTTGGGAATAAGTGGAAGTCACACGGGGCCAGATCCGGTGAATAGGGTGGATGCGGTAGCAATTCGAACCGCAATTCATGGAGTTTGGCGACTGCAACCATTGACGTGTGTGCAGGTGCGTTGTCATGGTGGAACAAAACTTTTTTCTTGGCCAAATGTGGTCGTTTTTTCTGGATTTCTTCACTTAATTTTTGCAGCAAGCTTGCGTCGTAGTACTCTCCATTTATTGTTTTTCCTTTTTGCAGATAATCCACTAAAATAATCCCTCGAGCATCCCAAAAAACAGTCGCCATCACTTTGCCGGCCGACAAAACCGTTTTTGCTTTCTTCGGCGCAGGTCTTCCGCTCTCAGTCCACTGCTTAGATTGTTCTTTTGTCTCGGGAGTATAATGATGAATCCAGGTTTCATCGACTGTTACATAACGCCGCGAAAACTCGTTAGGATCTCGGTTAAACAGCGCCAAACACTCCGATGAATCGTCCACTCGACGTTGCTTTTGGTCAACAGTGAGCAAACGCGGCACCCATCGCGCGCAAAGCTTTTTCATTCCCAAATGTTGGTGCAAAATATTAAAAACGCGTTCAGATGAAATGCTCACCATCTCTGCTATCTCTCGCAACTTTAAGCGCCGATCATTCAATACAATTTTGTGAATTTTTTTGATCATGTCCGAATTCGTGACTTCATTTGGACGGCCAGACCTGTGGGCGTCTTCGCAGCTCTGTCTTCCACGTTTAAAATCAGTTACCCAGGTGTGAATTGTACTCAATGCAGGAGCAGAATTACCTAAAACACTGTCTAGCTTGGTTTTAATCTGGGTTGCTGTTTTCTGTTTTAAAACGTAAAACTTTATCACCGCACGAATTTCGTTTCTTTCCATTGTTAAGAAAATTTACGACAGAGAAAGTTCTACGTCCTATCAAACAAATTCCACCAGTTCGATTAAATTCAAATTTGGCGTTCTATTTGCAAAAAGATGCCAAAATATAATGTAATATTTTTTTTTTGCGTATCATTTTTTTAAGTTCGTCGTTTCGGCCAGTTATCAATCAGCCCAGGTAGATTAGGTAGATATGGCTGAGAATTTAGACAAATAGTCTTTACTAAAAAAAACATTGTTTCTTCTAAATTTAACTTTAAACCCACCATATTATTGTTTGTACACCCAATGTAAAGCGTAGGTGGAGACGGTATTTTAACTAAAAGATAGATGTTACACGAAAGACGTTTTTTTTTTCATTTGCTAAGATCTTTTCACACGCGCAGTCTAACCTAGAATCAGCTCTTTTTTCTCATGTCAAAACTTATCTTCCTAATTCAAATTAATCTAAATGTTTACGGCCAGCAACAGCCAATGAGGCAAAGAGGTATAGGTATGTACAATACCTAACACAATGTCACGTAACAATTACAATGAAAACTTAATTGGCTAGTCTAATGTGTCATAAAAGCTGTATTACTATACTGGCTATAGTATATAAATGTTCTGCTTTTGAGCAACATTAATAACTAACACGATAGATCTACGGTCAAATTGAGTCGATTAGCTGATCATCAACAGCTCATTACATCCCCACCGAGGGGCTCGAGCCTACCCTGAATTAGGGTGATTAAGCCTTAGTCGACCACGCTGGCCCAGTGCAGGTTGGTCGACTTCACACACAACCTTTGAATTTCTTCGCAGGAGTGTGCAGGTTTCATCACGATGTTTTCCTTCACCGTAAGAGCGTCGAATAAACGTACATACATAATGAATTTGAAAACACATTGGTATACGTGTTGGAGATATATATGAGCCTCGGTGGGGACATATATGAGCTGTTGATGTTAAAGGTTAATTTTGATTTTATTCTAAATACTTCTTCTTTTGTTTCCAGGTAAGTTCCAGTTACTTTCAAAATTATGTCAAAGGAGTTGGTATGTAAGACATTTTATAAGATTTTTCTAAATATACGACACTATTTGGAAAATTTATTGTACACATTAGCATACTGTCACGCAATTTTTCGTAATAGGCCCGGTTATTACAAATCAAATAAAAAAAAATCGATTCTATTAACGCAAACATAAATTCATGCTCTTATTCAAAAGTTGGAGCACGGTGTGAAAACTCGGAACAATAAAAATCTCCAAGGAGTGAAATCAAGAAATAACCAAAATAAGTCAACTTTATATGAAGGGTTGTGACAAAGGCACGTCGACCTTTGTGTTTAAATACTAGCACTCCGCCCGCGGTTACGCTCGCGTTATGTAAAATTTTCCTGTGGGAATAGACTTATTCCCGTAAAAAGGATTCTATGCGTTAATCCAGGGAACAAACTATCTACATTCCAAATTTCATCCAAATCCGGTTAGCAGTTAAGGCGTGAAAACGGAACAAACATCCAAATATATTTCCACACTAGCACTCCGCCCGCGGTTATGCTCGCGTTATGTAAGATTTTCCTCGTGGGAATAGGACTTTTTCCCATAAAAAGTATTCTATGTGTTAATCCAGGTTACAAACTATCTCCATTCCAAATTTCATTCAAATCTGTTGAGTACTTTAAGGGTGAAGGCGGAACAAACATCCAAATATATTTTCACATTTATAATAATAGTCTGATGACGTCATACCTACTTAACTAGTATTTTAGATTTTTCAAAATTAAGCTTAAATTTAATGACATAAGCTACAGTTTTAAAATTATTAGCTAAAAACAACTCGTTTCATTACTCAGTTGAACGCTTTATTACAATAAAAACTTACCAAAATGTCGATAAAGTTCTTATAATGAAAATTGTTTGCCGGCACATCGCGTGTCGGGACGTGACGTGAGGGCGGTCCCGGGTTCCCGAACAGAACAATCCTGGATTCCCGACTCTATTCGTTAATTGTGGGATGAATTCTAAATAACACGAACAAGTGACAATCGAAATGTCGTTGGAGCAATTTCTAATTTATATCAAAATTAAGTATTTTTTTAATTGTGTGCTAGGCTGTCCGCCCGAATTTTTTTCCCGTGGGAATAACACTTTTTCCTGTTAAAAGTATCCTATGTGTTTAACCGGTGTGCAAACTAATCTACAAATCTGTTTAGTAGTTCTGACGTGAAAGCGGAACAAATATCCAAACATCTAAACATCCAAACATACTTGTTTTCACTTTTATTGTGATTGTGATTAGTGTGATGACTTATAAACAGTTATAGGACAATTTCAATGCAGTCTATATGGGAAGACCTTTAGGTACCTAATTAGTTTCATAAAAGCCAGACAAAATTAAACCTATAAAAACATATAAAACTCTTTAGAATTCTTGTTTAATGCAACACAACCTAACAATGTTGCCAGCTCAACAAGACTTCAGTTTCATGTCCCGTCTAGCCAGCTTTGGTATTACCATCTCTTCAATGCTACTAATGCAGCATCCGTATTGTGTATTTTATGAAAACTGAAAGAGCGTCGGTGGTCTAGTGGCTAGGGCTGCTGCCTCCCGTCCGAGAGACGCGGGTTCGATCCCCACCACGTACCAATGTGTTTTCGAATTCATGTGTACGTTTATTCCACGCTCTTACGGTGAAGGAAAACATCGTAAGGAAACCTGCATGCTCTTGCGAAGAAATTCAAAGGTCGACCAACCCGCACTGGGCCAGCGTGGTCGACTAAGCTCCGATCGCCCTAATTCATGGTAGGCTCAAGGCTCGGTGGGGATGTATAATGCTGTTGCTGTTAATAATTAAAACTGAACTTTAAACCAGCTAAGGATCTGTGCCAGGCTTTCCAAGATTTTTTTCTGCAGAATTTTTGACGATTTTGGATAGGGTTCGAACCTACATCTCTTCGGCAATCTGGGTCAGACAGAGGCGCATTTGAAAGAATAATAATCTATTTGATTTATTAATATTCGTGTGCTAACACAGTTTCGTATTTTTTTTTCTGCGTGCAAAAAGGCTACTTCTCAGCGATAGTTAAACTGTGTTGCCCTCTGATAAGGCACAAAAACTCAACGTTGGTAAAAATATTTAATAATTTAAAAATATAGCCAGTGTAACTCGGGCTGATGTAAGGATTCTAACGATATCCCATACATCCAAATCTGTTCAGGGTCTTTATAGTATATTCATTCATTCATTCTTTTGTCAGCATCTGACAATGGCGGACCTGTCTTCGTTTTAATTTTTTAATTTTAGTTTATTGAAGTGTTTAGTGTATAGTTTCGTTAGTGTATTATCCAGTGAATGTTTCGGGACTATAAACTTTAATGGAACAATTGAATCGCTTACACTTTGCTGACATTTTTAGATGATGCCAAGAGGCCTTGTGGTGGCTTCAGTAATTGTACTATCACATTACTGAGCCCAATTCAACGAACAATCATCCAGGGATATATATCTTAAACCTACAAATATCACTCGACACTGGCGAAATACGTCTACATACGATGTGTCGCCATTAGTTAGGAAGAAAAAAAAAAACTATTCAGACATTTAGAAGTCATGGTGGAATTATTAAAGTAAAAAATATTAATAACATAACACGTTAAAAAAGTATAAAATAAGGATTGCGATTTTTATTGGTGTAATACTCTTGTAGGACTTAAAACGAAAAACGTGGGGTGCATAGAATAGCCCTGCGTTCCGAGATGCGCTGAAAACGATTAAAGCACCCGTAAAGCATACTTTTTTTTTTTTTCTTTTCTAATCGCTGACAGTGCTGAAAGTCTGATTCGGAATGCGCCCTAGATATTCTAAGAAGTAGAGAATGAGGTGATGGCTGAAAAACAGTATAGCTGACGCTGTTACCTTTTCTTGTCTTACTTATTTTCATGTCTGTATGCTTGTCTATGTCTACAAACTCGCATACGTACATACTATACATCATAAACACATTACAGTCCTTTATTGGGTTGTCTTGTAAAATATACAAATGGGTGTCAAGTTCGAGTAAGGGCTTCACCAACAAAACAAGTGGGATGTAGATTATTCGGCATTTCAAAACGCCAGCCCTGTATATTAATAGAATGTCTGCTGTTGCGATGTATCGTCTGCGTCACTTATCGACGGCTAACTCGATAGCAAGCACAAATTGCACTTGGACATAATCAGCTTGATGATAGGCGACCGACCTCACAAACCCTAGTGTCAGAATTATC
This sequence comes from Carpatolechia fugitivella, assembly GCA_951230895.1. Taxonomy (NCBI): domain Eukaryota; kingdom Metazoa; phylum Arthropoda; class Insecta; order Lepidoptera; family Gelechiidae; genus Carpatolechia; species Carpatolechia fugitivella. Next base: position 1,539,929 of record OX579659.1, on the reverse strand, counting down.
GAGCCTCGGTAGCCGAGTGGTCGAGATTTCGACGCCCATTACGGAGGTTCCGGGTTTGGACACTGTCAAGCAAAAATCTCTTTGTGAGACTTTCCCCGTTTGGTTAGGACATTGCAGGCTGAACGATTATCCGAAAAGAAAGATGATTCTGTGCTTCAGAAGGCACGTTAAGCCGTTGCTCCCAACTACTATCTAGTCGTTACACGAGCCAAGTCAGTGGCTTTTGGCGGCTCTATAACACTGACACCAGGGTTTGTGAGGTCGGTTGTCGACCTTACAACCCACACGCTGATGGTGATGATGATCGAGCCGCCAAACGCTTCTGATCTCACGGGGCCTGTGTAATCTCTCTAATTTAGATAATGCTCGAGCCCCTTGTTGGGACGTATATGAGCTGTTGATGAATGAAACAGCGTTCGATCTGTTAGATGTTACCGACTTTCGCTCTTTGCCGAATTTTATTATTTTTATCAATCAATCAGCCTATTGCAGTCCACTGCTGGACGTAGGCCACCACGCCAAAGCCAAAGGATTTGGATGAAATTTGGAATGGATTATTTTTATACATCAATATGTAAAAAAATTAAATCAATATAAAGCTTTGCCGACTTTTAGATTGTTTGTATTTTTTCTTCGCTTTTAGCCGTATTTGCACCAAACTGGGACTGGTGAAGTTATTTATGTATGTTTTTTATTTGAAATTCTTATTATTAGCTCAACGCTTATATTATCCCTCAGTCTGTAGCAATATAGAGTGCAAAGCTAACAAGCTGGCTGTTCGACCTGGAGCTCTCTGCAAACACTCGCTGTACGCCATACTGCTGGTAATATCAGCTATTATACAAAGGGATGAAATTATCTAACAATAATATTACCAGCTTTTGTATTTTTGGGCCGTTTGATGACGGCAGAGTACAATACTTTTGTCACCAAGCCCTACTCTTCCCGTGGGTGTCGTAAGAGGCAACTTAGGGACTACACATTGAACAGGGAACGGGCAGCAGCGCTCTCTGATACGGTAACCTTTTAATCTGCGATCTCCAACCCGCTTGCCAAGCGTGGAGATTATGGCAAAACCCTCCACTTAAGTGGAGGAGGCTCATAGTCCAGCAGTGGACTTTAACGGGCCGTTGATTTGACTTGAATATTACCAGCTTCCCCACAGAGCGGCTGGTGGATGAAACCACCCCCAATTTGAGCAATCAACACAATAAAATACAAATATACTTCACTTACTTACTTACTACTACTTATATTTTTAGATTCATAGACAACAACCAAAAACGTAAACCTTCCGGCGGGACTCGAACCCACGACCTATGGGTTGATTTCTATTAATCTAAAAATCTTTAACATCTTTCTATAGTTTGAAACAACAAGTGTAAATGCAATAAGCGTAAAAACGGAAGTCAGGCCTTAAAATAATACGAATCATCATCATCATCATCATCATCTTTAGTCCCCACCGAGGGGCTCGAGCCTACCCTGAATTAGGGCTAAGACCATAGTCGTCCACGCTGGCCCAGTGTGGGTTGGTCGAATCACAAATAATACCAGTATTCCAGCATTTTTACACAATGTTGATTTCATTTTAATCTAATAAAGTTGGAGTGCTAATGCATTTTATTAGTATCATACATTACAGTGTTATAAATAGTGCACCAGGCCACGATATCAGATACTTTAGAGCAGTGGTTCTCATGCTTTATAATTTTTTCATTAAAATAACTAATGCACATTTCAGTCTCGCAAGCTTTATTAAATTAAAGCGCTTCAAGCTCTGTGTAGACATCATGTATTTACAATGAAAGATACGAGTTTTTACAAAAAGCAGTCAAAGATTACAAAAGGATATTAGCAGTGTTTGCAAATAAAATAATTATATTTTGATAGTGGTACATACCCTATGGATGGATGGACGCTTCGGCAGAAAAGTTTTCGAATGGCGACAACGCACCGGAAGGCGCAACGAGGGTAGGCCACTTACAAGGTGGACCGACGATCTGGTGAAGGTCGCGGGAAGCCGCTGGATGCGGGCAGCGCAGGACCGGACGTTGAGGAGATCCTTGGGGGAGGCCTTTGTCCAGTAGTGGACGTCTTTCGGCTGAGACGATGATGATGATGAGTGGTACATTATAAACAATTTAAAAGGTATTTGCCACTTGCAGGTTGTATAATGTTTATGGGTTACCGTTTACGCAAATACGCAACCCCTCGAAGGGGTCACAGATTCTGGTTTTTGCAATATCTAGCAGTGCTAGAGTACTAGTGGCTGCGTCCGGTGAACGTTGGTAACTTATCGATATGCCAGGCTACTCTAGTACTGGTAGCAAATAAATTTAAGAATAAAATGCGATTTGTGAAGGTGGAGTTTCTATGGCTGTTATTATTAACAAATGAACGTACATTCTGATAGTGAAGGAGCCATGATGACAATATTTTCGTATATGTTATTTTTTATTCTTCCTCTTCTTCTTGTTGTTGAGAAGCAGGCAAAGAATTCCACTCCTTAGCCGTGCGCATAATAAAAGATGATTTAAAGCGCTTTGTGTGGCAAATGGGTATGTATGTCGACCAAGTGCGGATGGTATACCATATATGCTCCAGTTCGTCTGGACTCCCGATAGTAAAATGGTGATGGCGGTGTTTATGCCTAATAATGCCTATATCTCTTAAAAGGCCTGTATCTCTCTCAGCGATCAAAACAACATTGGGTTGATCATGGAGAATACATAAATCAATATGTTATTAAGTATAATATTTTATTTCCTTATAATAATATTTTATTGAACGAAATCATTGATACATTCTTGGTACCTATGATAAGAACTGTCAATGTCGTAAACCTTTAAATCTCTGCTCAAAATGACGTGAAATATTGCTCGCATCCGGAAATAACCTGTAAAGAAGATTAAGAGGCAATGCGACCCGAAAGTGCACCTAAAACTGCAGTCGTCTCTTTCTTAGTCGGCTTTTACGACTCTCACACGGTAAGAAAGTACATTCTTTGTTTTACTGCACTTCAAAAACATTTAAAAGCAATAAGGAAACGAAGAAGGAAATTGGGGAAATAAAGGTTTTATTTGCTGACACTCCTAGTTGTATCTTAGTGCTTAGATGTTTCCTATCACACTAGGCACTTAACTTTTATGTTTTCTAACATTGCATGGTATGGTAGTGGTGGGGTTGTGTACAAAAGAGAAACAATTATTTAGGGAGATATAATTTACATTTATTTATGATCTATTTTTGTACTATGTTAGATCATGTCTCTCAAGGGCTTCCCAGATTAGACTGAGTCAAAACACCTTTCAAAACCGGCATATTTCGAAAACGTTTAAAAATACGATTCTAGAACAAAATAAAGCTGCCAGTGTGCATTTATCACATGCCAGCATTTTTAAATAACAGAGTAAGGAGTGTAGGTAATGCTATACCTAACACATTGTTATAGTGTGGTTTGATTATAGATTACTAGCTATTTTCCACGGCTTCGCTCGCGTCAAATACTTTCGTTTGTTACAAAGAGACTGTACAAATTTTCAACTTTCTACCTTTAAAACTGAAAAAAGTCCCATACAAACTTTCACCCCCTTTTTTAGGGGGTTGGGGACAGATTACAAAATAATAATTACGCATGTATTTTTCGTTAGCATACCAATGTTTAGCTTTCTACCTTAAAAACTTGCGGAAAGCTCCATACAAACTTCCACCCCCTATTTTAGGAGGGATGGGGTGTTAGAAAGAGACAAAAGGTTGCCCATATCACTCTCCAGACCAACTATCTCCACATAAAGAAACACGTCAACCCGTCGTCGTTCCGTTTCGACGTGAAAGACGGACAAACACACAAACACACACACTTTCACATTTATAATATAGATGTAGCAATAGCAGTTGTATGCAAGTTGTATAAATTGGTACGCAACTTCCAATTTCCGACAGAAATAGGGTTCTTAGTTGTAGGTGATATTATGTTTAAAAGTAAATTGCTATTTTGGTCTAGCTGTCTTATATTTTTCTGTTCAAATATTTCTCTCCGTCAAAGGTATCACTTGGTAATAAATAAATAAATATGTGGGGACATCTTCACACACGGCCATCTGATCCCAAACTAAGCAGAGCTTGTGCAATGAGTACTAGACAGCTGATATAAATTACATAAATAGATAAATACATACTTATATAGATAAACAACAACCAGACACAAGGCAAGCACAAGTGCTCATCACACAAATGTTTGCCCTGGGCGGGATTCAAACCCGCGACCCTGTGCGTTGGAGGCAGATGCACTACCACCTGGGCTGTGGAGAGAACTTGAGCTCTTTGACGAGAAACCCTCCAATGGAGACGTAGTATATGAGCTGTTAAAAAGCGCAGTGAAAACAGAAAATGAACTTATTATTTTGACCTCTTCACCACCAATAAAATCTTCTCTGCCCGCGGTAAAAAGGAGCCTGTGTCATTTTTGGGCAAAAGTTACATCGATCAACAGGCTGTTGCTGTGTTGTTGCCTGAAGACGAACTAACATACACACATTCGATAATATTTTATACAATACTATTAGCGGTCCGCCCGGTGTAAGACTATGCCGTGGTAATAAGACTTTTTCCCGTATAAAGTATCCTATGTGTTAATCCGGGGTACAAACTATCTCTATTCCAAATTTTATCCAAATCCGTCCTGTAGTTTAGGCGTGAAAGCGGAACAAACATTCAAACATCCAAATATGCTCGTAGTTTTACATTTATAATATTAGTGTGAGTGTGAAATAACAGGAGAACCAACAGTTATATTAAATCTAAATAATTAATACAATTGCAACTTTTAAACCAATTAAAGGTTCCCACAGATAGAACTAGGTAAAAAAATGAAACTACGTTGAGACTAACAGCCAAGACAACGTGACAAGTAACATTAAACACCAGCTTACCAACACCACAAAACACAAATAAACAAAAAAATAAATCCGCAGATGAGAACCGCAGCGCACAAATTTATAGACTATGTAGGAATTACAATTAATCAACCAATTTAAAGATGTGACTAGTTAGTAGACGCCTTACTGACTCACAGCTGTTATTGAATAAATCTAAGTCAAGTTAGTTTAGCTATGCGTGATCACGTGTGTTATATACAAATCGAGTTGTCATCGCTTCAGGTCATAAAGTTTTATAGATATTACACCCGTTAACATTTATGGACGTAAATATGTAATGTGTTTTGGATTGCGTTCGTAAATTACGAGCTTGGTGGAAGAAGCAGCGCCCGCGCCGCTGTGCTTTTGTCTGTCTGAATAAATGATGAGATCATGATAAAGCAGCAACAGCAAGGTAGCAAAATAGTATACACTAGAGTTTTTGAATAATTACCAGACTTTTTTATTTTCGGATATGGGGAGTGATTTTTTTTTTCGTTCCGAGGTACCATGGTTTTCTTCAAAAGGTACCTTTTTTAAAGAAAACTTGGTGAATGTAGACGCTGATGATAATTATTTGTTTCAAACGCGTTCTTAATTCATTCCACCCCAACTGTCAAATTTAATTTACTTTAATTTAAAGTTGGGCCCAAATCGACCTTTTACCTTTCATAAACGAATGAATGAGTAATGAAGCGGAATGTAATTAAATTTGAAACGGGCACTCTAATACCCGTCGATGTAATGAAAAACATGTACTATTTGAATCTGTTTATTAGAAAAGCAGGGGGCCGTTTCACGTAGCTACAAGTTACAATTTACAAGTACAATTTGGTGAGTACATTGCGTAGAGAATGAGATAAAACGATAAGGGCTTACAGTGACGGCGAATTGGCTACGCAATGAATATCAAATTGTAACTTGTTACTAGTAAATTGTTGCTTCGTGAAATGGGGCCCAGTTTGATTAAATTATTTTTAATCTGTAGTTCAGTAAGTACATTGACTGTTTGTGAGGATAACTTTACTCTGTAATGCAGTAGGTACATATTTTTTATATTTATGTCACCGTGAACATCGTTAGTTTATAATATCTGACTCGCGAGATTATAAACTGACCTAAAATCGGTCGAAGTATATGAAAGTTGGCTGCCATCTTGAATTTTTATAAATTTTAACATTGCGTTGTGGCTTTTATGCCAAAATAGTAGTAAGTCAAACCAAGTTTTATCAAAATCGGTCCATAAACAGAAAAGTTGGCCGCCATCTTGAGTTTTGATAAATTTTAACATTGCGTTGTTGTTTTTATAAAAATAACGAAGAAATAAATCTGACGAAATCAAAAAACACGATAAGTGAGGGTAAGCCGCGAAAGAATCGCAAAAGGAGGTTAACGGCTGCGCCGAGCTTGAGCGCGGGCGATCGAGCCGCCGCGCCAGCGCAGGCCCAGTCGCAACCACCCGCGCCTGCGCGGCGGAAGCACCACGCCCCCCAGCACCCCCCTGCGACAAAGCGTGCATCACCTTCTAGTGCAAACTCGACTCACCGACAAGATAAGACTACGAAGATACGTACTCTGCGCGCAACGAGTAGTCCAATACACACGGACAAGAATATTTTTATTGACACAGTTATTGACGAAAGCTTTACGACCGTGATAAATAAGAACAAAAAGTACAGACAACGAAAACAACTAAACAACAATAGGAAAGGAAAAGCACCACTGACTTCAAATAAAATAAAGATAGTACCTAAGCTGTCTTACATTTATGCATCCAGGTTTGACGTTCAGACAACTGAAAAAGACCTAAGTGACTTTATACTAGAGAGTGGACACACGGCCGTAAAGGTTGAGAAACTTACCTCCTATAAGGAGACCCTATTCTCTTCATTTAAAATCACAGTAGAACAGACAAAAGAAGATATTTTTCTTAGTGAAGACTTCTGGCCTAGTGGTGTGGAATACAGACGCTACACTCTAAGGAAGACTTTTAATCCTCGTCTACAATCTAGACAAATTGGACAGGATGAAAATTAGCTTAGCCTCGTTTAACTGCAAATCTGTCAAGCGTTCATGTGATCACGTGAGAGATCTATGTACCAATCATGACGTAATCGCCCTCCAAGAACACTGGCTACTGCCTGATGATTTGGAATACCTCAATCAACTACATCCTGAATTTTCTGCCCATGGTATATCAGCAGTTGACACGACGGTGGGCACACTAAAAGGCCGACCTTATGGAGGTGTTGCAGTTTTGTGGAGAAAAACCGTATTTCCAAATGTATCTGTAATCGAAACCGGTTCGACGCGCGTGGCGGCTGTGTGTATCAACGTGAGCGATGGTTGCAGCTTCGTAGTGATGTCCGTATATATGCCTACGGAGGATGCGGACAACCTGCCCCTACTGACCGACAATCTGGCGGTTATTAGTGCGATAATTGAAAATAATACCGTGGAGTGTGTGTTAGCGCTTGGTGATTATAATGCGGATGTCACGCGTGTGAATAGTGTATTCGGTCGTGAACTGAGTGAGTATTGTCGGGACCAGGACTTGGTGTGTGCAGACGTGGAATTGCTCGGTATGACTTCAAATACTTATACTTATATTAGTGACGCACACGGCACGACCAGCTGGCTAGATCACTGCGTCACGACATCAGCGGGACTGAGTATTATAAAAAAGATCCATGTTATGTATGATGTATATTGGTCAGACCACTTGCCTATTGTAGTTACCTGCGATATTGGTGTCATCGTTCAAAAATCTGCTGACTATTCTAATAAGAAAACTAACAAAGTAAAATGGGGGGATAGAAATTATGAGCAAAGAATTAAATACGCTAATTTGTGTGATAAATTATTAGGTAAGTGTCACTGGACGCCTATTTCTTGCAGTGGCGCCTCGTGTAGTAAATCTGATCACCAAACAATTATTGAAAATATGTATAGTGACATAATAAAATGTATAACTAAGGCTGCTATTGGATCCTACGTAGGCCCCCATAGTTTTAGTAACAAACGTGTAATTGGGTGGAATTTTCATGTTAAGAAATATCATATGATAGCCAGGGAATGTTTTCAAATATGGACCTTGTACGGTCGACCCCCGCAGGGTCCACTTTTTGACGACATGGTTAAAAGCCGTAAGATATTTAAAAACAAAATTAAATGGTGTCAAATAAATGAAAATAAAATAAAAATGGATATCATAGCCAGCCACAGGTACAATAAAGACTTTGGTAACTTTTGGAAACAAACCAACAAAATGACGCAAAAATCTAGCTTACCTAGTAGTGTAAATGGGTGTCAGGACCCAGTTGGTATCGCTAACATGTTTGTTAACAAATTCAATCCGCTAGGGCCACAGCCGCCGGTGCCTCAACAGCCTCCCGTAGTGGGTGCTGAGCAGTCCGGGGCCCGTGGTGGGCCGGGGGACCCGCCGCGCGACACTAGCGCGCTACATGTTTCACCCGATGAAATTTTTAAATGTGTAAAGAGTATGAAGAGCGGTAAATCCCCGGGCCACGACGGGCTTAGTGTTGAGCACGTACTGTACGCTGGGCCGCTGTTGTTCCAAAACCTGGCCTTATTTTATAATGCCTGTATAGATCATAATTACTTACCTAAGGACTTTATGAAAACTACAGTGATACCTATTGTAAAAAACAGAACAGGGGATTCTTCTAGTCTTACTAATTACCGCCCCATCTCACTTGCCACTATTATGTCAAAAATTTTTGAAAGGTTGATAATTGGACATCTAGATGAAAGTAATATTCCGTTAAATAGTGCGCAGTTTGGTTTCCGGCAGGGCCTTTCCACGGACTTAGCCATTTTCGCACTCAAGAATACTGTGGCTAAGTACATAGAAAGAAAAACAACAACCTATGCATGTTTTCTTGATCTAAGCCGTGCCTTTGATTCGATTAATTATAACATACTCTGGAAGAAATTACGTAGTACAGGGGTACCGCCTGATATTGTAAACGTCTTAGAATATTGGTATGCAAACCAGCTGAACCAAGTCAGGTGGGGCGATGCCTACTCTGACAGCTATCAACTAACAAGTGGTGTAAGGCAGGGGGGCTTGACCTCCTGTGTTCTGTTCAACCTGTATGTTAATGAGCTGATTGAGGAGCTGAGCAGCACCAGGGCCGGGTGCCGCATTGGTGGTGAATGCTTGAACAACCTAAGTTATGCTGACGACATGGTGCTGCTCAGCCCCTCCGTCGCTGGCTTAAGAAAACTAATAGCTGTCTGTGAGCGCTATGCTAATACTCACCAGCTGACATACAATGTAACAAAAACTGAGGTTATGATTTTCAAATATGGAAAGGGTCCTGATGTTATACCCCCTATTAAGCTATGTGATACAACTTTAAAAATTGTAAACAAATTTAAATATCTTGGACATATATTGTCGGATGACTTATCAGATGATGGTGATTTGGAAAGGCAGAGGAGAAGTCTTGCTTGTAGAAGTAACATGCTTGCAAGACGGTTTACCTATAGCACAGACCAAGTCAAAGTGACCCTGTTCAAGGCATACTGCCGGGCGCTCTATACCAGCCAGCTCTGGTACAAGCACACGAGGAGAGCATACAACTCTCTTCGTGTGCAGTACAACAACGCGTTTAGAGCCATGTTGCGTCTGCCCTGGCGGTGTAGTGCGTCTGGTATGTTTGCTGAGAACCGGGTCGATGATTTCTATGCTGTAATGCGTAGGCAAAGGGCTGCCTTTCACTTAAGACTAATAAAATGCGACAATGAAATTGTATCAGCTGTATTCTGCACCACATATATGACATGTAGGCAATTTGTATTAAAAGACTGACTGTTAAATTATTATTAATAACTATTATTGTGACATTTATTGATATTCAATTATGAATCTTAATTTTATTTTTATTTTTTAAGGTTACAGATTTATAATGTAAATTTAAATTTGTACTTTTTACTATGGGTCCTTTATTGACCTGAAATAAAACAATTTTTTTTTTATTTATTTTTTTTTTTTTTTTTTTTTTATGCCAAAATAGTATGTCAAACCAAGTTTTATCAAAATCGGTCGAAATGCATGAAAGTTGGCCGCCATCTTGGATTTTTATAAATTATAACATTGCGTTGTTGTTTTTATGCCAAAATAGCATGTCAAACCAAGTTTTATCAAAATCGGTCGATAAACATGAAAGTTGGCCGCCATCTTGAGTTTTTATAAATTTTGACATTGCGTTGTTGTTTTTATGCCAAAATAGCATGTCAAACCAAGTCTTATTAAAATCGGTCCATGAACAAAAAAGTTGGCCGCCTTTTGATTTTTCTATTTTTCATAGTTCATGCTATACATTTTCATTGCAAACTAGACGTTAATTAACGCACCAACCACCCAACGCCACCACCAACGCACGCACGAGATACCCCGGCTTATAGTTTGATGTGCTGTTTACTGTACTTTATCCATTTTTTTATAATAATGGATTGCTTAGTACAGTCATTTGATCGATAATAACTATTTCACTAGATTAGTTTAGTGATATGATCATATCCCTAGTAAGATAGTTATTAAGATCTTTCGTATGACTATCATCCGGTATATGATCATATCACTAGGGATATGATATGATCATATATCACGGCTATAACCATCTTACTGCGACATACTCAATAACAAACCGAACGAAACACCAGTACCATTAAATTGGTCGACCTGTTGCTGTAGCAGCTCGCTCGCGTTATCACGATGATTTTACTGCCACATAAACTTGTAATGTGTTCATTTAAACAATAGGGGGGAGGAAAGGGGGGAAAGGGAGGAAGAAAGGGAAATGACAAAACATTAAATATGGCAGGAATTCCGGAATTATACCTCTGGTAATGTAGAAGTTGGAACTAAAGTTTAGCTATGGCAACACCATAGTAGGGATGTTTTGTGTAACCACAAACAAGAAGTGATGATGATTAGATGAGTTTCCAATAAGATTCGTACAGGTAACTCTTATTGTGTGGATTGTAAGGTGGACGACCGACCTCACAAACCCTTGTTTCTGACTCATGGAGCCGCCAAAGTGACATTGGATCTATATTTCGTTGATAAAGATCCTTCCGGAACTCGAAAATTTATACCGTAATGCACTCTGAGCATTGTCAAATTTCGTCGACTTTCCACAGAGCTTAAGCGCCTGTTTCTGGCCCAGATAGCCTAGGAGATGCAGGTTCGAGTCCTGTCCAAGATCGTTTTTTTTTTTTTTTTTTTTCGCTTTTTTTTTTTCTTTATTTTAGTTTTTTTTATACCGTATAGACTCTGTAGATAGTCAAGCCTAGAAGCGCTTTTATCAATTTTATTGCGAAACCTGTATCTATAAACTTTAGTAAACTCTAAAAGTCTGTTCAAGAGCTACAGCTATCAAACTACAAAAACAATTTGATGCTAGTACATTGCGTAGCGATGGATGGATTGTGTAAAAGATGATATGTTCAGGAAGGATGTGAGTGTTGAAATGACGGCTGATAGGGATGAATGGAGGAAGACATACTGCGCCGACCCCAAATGATGGGATAAGGGCAAGCGAATGATCTGACATTGCGTAGTTAATCCGCCTAATGTTCCTAATATCATATCGGCTTCGCAATGTATATGTCGTGGCCATATCGTAGAATTGACCAGATCATGAAATTTTCGATCATTTCATGAAATGGTCACATTTCATGAAATTTTCACTGTCCATTGGCCACATCATGATGTGCCTTGGCCAGATCAATGATAAGAAATCGTTTGTCGATATGTTCAACTAAAATGCAGCTACTTCATGAAATGGTCAAGATTATTTGATCATATCGTAAAATTATTACATTAATTGCCGATAGAGGCGCTGGAAACGCTTTGTTTATGTAACAACATGGCGGCCGCGTTATTTCTCGCAGTGAAAAAGTGAATAATTCGTTATTATAATGAGGAAGAAAAAAGAGTTTATGATGAAAAAGTACTCTGAAAATGTGTGTCGGACTTACAGAACAAAAGTACCAAACATAATTTAGATGTTTATTAAATATTTTATGGACGCCCTATTTTCACGATATGGCCAATCGTGGACGACAAAATCGTTAAATGTTCACGATTTAATGATCTGGCCAAATTTAATTGCCCACAATTGATCGAAAATTTCATGATGTGGTCAATTCTACGATATGGCCACGACATATACTCGTATATCGAATTGTGCTTTTATTTGTAAATTGTAGCAAAAAGTGAAACGAGTCCCAGTACGCATTTATCTCTTTTCTGCTGGAGCAATAAATAAGATTCCATTACGTGGCGAAATTGCCCAGTGTGAACGGTTCCTCTTTATAAGTATCTCCGGTTCGATATAAAATGATATAAACGGCTGAAAGTAATTCGATTGTAATAATTTGAAGAAGTGGCAGCGTTTGTTATATTACATCCCAACCGAGGGGCTCGAGCCTACCACGTTCCCAGAGAAGGGCTCGAGCTTTCCAAGTCCCCATAAAGGGGCTTGAGTCTACCACGTTCCCACAGAAGGGCTCGAGGTTTCCACGTCCCCATAAAGGGGCTCGAGCCTACCACGTTCCCACAGAAGGGCTCGAGCTTTCCACGTCCCCATAAAGGGGCTCGAGCCTACCACGTTCCCACAGAAGGGCTCGAGCTTTCCACGTCCCCATAGAGGGGCTCGAGCCTACCACGTTCCCACAGAAGGGCTCGAGCTTTCCACGTCCCCATAAAGGGGCTCGAATCTACCACGTTCCCACAGAAGGGCTCGAGCTTACCACGTCCCCACAAAGGGGCTCGAGCCTACCCTGAATTAAAGCGATCAGGTCAAACTATAACACAAAATTAATGTATAATTTGATCATCAGTTGTTAGATTAGCACCCCGTACGTAGCTTAGTTAGTAGGTACGCCTGCCTGCGAAGCATAGGGTCGGGGGTTCAAATCCCGCTCAGAGCCAATGTGTGATGAGCTATTTGCCTTGGGTGTTGTTTATCTATATAAGTTTGTAAGGTCCATTTCAATAGAATCCGGCAATAGTGTAAACAAGATAATTTTTTGATACTAACTTTCCAAAGACAAACGACTTTTATGAGTAAAAATTAATATGGCAGTTTTACAAATTATTGAAAGTATTGTCGTCCGAGTATTTTTTTATTAAAATAACTATCATAAAGAAGTTAATAGGAAACGATTGTAAGTAGAATGTATGGTTCCTTGAAAAGTGAATATGATCAGGAATGATACTCAAATGTGAGTAATTACGGAGTAATCGTGTTTAAATTGGTTTGTTTACGTTATTGCCGGATTCTATTGAAAGTATCTGATAGACATATAGTTCAAGCTTTGCTTAGCTTGGGATCAAATGGCCATGTGTGAGATGTTATGATTTTAGTGTAAGAAAGAACCACCATTTGATAAAAAGGCAATAAAGTGTCCAAGGTTAGTTTTTGAAGTGCTTTTATTCGTTGAATATTAAATTAAAAAAAAAACAAAAAGACATCGTAAAAAGAAAAAAAAGAAAAGATAGAGATAAAATTAAAAGATAGAGATTAAAGATATTGTGGTATATTGCGTCGGCAGACCTAAGATGTCGTTGGCTCGAGAACATTAAAAACTGGACAGGCGTCGCCACGGTAGAAGAACTATTCCGTTTGGCGAGAGATAAGGGCATCACACACGGCAGCTATAATATATATTATAGCACGAGGCAGCCAGCTCTCTCGTCGCCATTCACTGTCAAACAAAATGGCGAATGAATCAGTGACCGGCCATTCTGCTTGACCCCCGCTTTGTACACAAAGTGAATGGTGATGAGAGAGCTGGCTGCCTCGTCTGTGACGGGTTATAGAGAGACATACGCGGAGCTGACTGCCAACCTCCAGTAGTGGAGAGGAATACGATGAAGAAGAAGTGGTATAATGTATCTTAGATTTGTATTACTCAATGCAAATATACGAGTACCTATGAATATTCATTCTGGGTTTCCTAATGCTCTGCGCCGACGATGAAAATTATTGTTGACGAATAAAATCTCGCGGAATGTGTACTGAAATTCGCGAAGTCCCTAATTTTGTGGTAGAAGTCACAAGCTCATTTACTAATGTGACCATTTCATGAAATTTTCGAGCATTTCATGATGTGGGCAATTCTACGAAAAGGCCACGACAGATATACATATCCATACTAGACGTAGTATTGTAACGAGGCATTCGTCCTCTTTCTGTTTTATGACTGGCAGCCTTTCTTGCTGGCAGTTTTATGTTTCATTTTAAATTCATTTTCAAATTTAGATTTCTACGTTTCGATTTTGTCTTTTTTCTGCCAAATTCTTCACTTCATGTCCTGATCTCTGAAAGTACATACCTAAAGCTTTTCTACTATACTCTACTATTTGTCAATATATAAATATCTTCTTTTCCTTGGACTGTGCCCTGGTTATAGCCACATAACCCTCTACAACACTCTTCGTGTAGTGCTCGGCAGCTCCGTGGCGACTGGTATTAAATACGAAAATGTTTCTACATGTCGTCATCTTCTTAACCCCAAGAAAACTTTTACCCATGGGAAAAATCGCAAACAACGACCGACAGCTTTGTATTTCAGCTTTGACGGCTCCGTAGCCCAGGTGGTAGTGTATCTGCCTCGGACGCGCAGGGTCGCGGGTTCGAATCCCGCCCAGGGCAAACATTTGTGTGATGAGCACTTGTGTTTGCCTTGTGTCTGGTTGTTGTTTATCTATATAAGTATGTATTTATCTATTTATGTATTGTATATCAGCTGTTTGGTACCCATAGTACAAGCTCTGCTTAGTTTGGGATCAGATGGCCGTGTGTGAAGATGTCCCAACATATATTTGTATTATATTTCTTGTACCTTATTTATTTAAGTACGTGCATATTTATGGAAGAGCGATGTCTCCTGACACAGGCATATCAGCTTAAAAGGAGACATCGTTCACTGTTATATTGCAAAATTTGATAAATTTCCTCCCGCAACACCTTACTTCTTAGACCACAGAGCGAACATAAAGTGGTGTATTACGCCCGTTGTCCTCAGCCGGGAATGCCTTTCCACGGGGTCGTAAAAAGGCTTTACCTCCCCCACCATTCCCTTTGTGCTGGTCGGTACGGTGGCAAATTATTTAAAGCTGTAGCTTGCCTGATGATTGCCGGCTTGAAGTAATAATGATGAATGGGATATGCTGAATATATTGGTTTATACGTTATTTACTTCACCCAAAGATAAAGATGTTTTTGGACATCCGAAAATATTTCCTATTTTAAGGAAAATCTTCCTCTTTTAAATTCTATTGCACTTCTTAATCATCGTCGTCGTGTGGGTTGTAAGGTTGACAACCGACCTCACAAACCCTGGTGTCAGTGTTAAGGGCATCACACACGGCAGCTATAATATATATTATAGCACGAGGCAGCCAGCTCTGTCGTCGCCATTCACTTTCACGCAAAGCGGGGGTCAAACAAAGTGGCGAATCAATCAGTGACCGGCCATTACGCTTGACCCCCGCTTCGCACACAAAGTGAATGGTGATGAGAGAGCTGGCTGCCTCGTGCTATAATATATATTATAGCTCCGTCTGTGACGGGTTTTATAGAGCCGCCAAAGGCCACTGACATGGCTCGTGTAACGACTAGATAGTAGCCGGGACCAAACGGCTTAACGTGCCTTCCAAAGCACGGAATCATCTTCGGACAATCAGGTGATTCAGCCTGCAATGTCCTACCTAACCAAACTGGGAAAATTCTTATAAAGATATTTTTGCTTGACAGTGTCCCCACCGGGAATCGAACCCGGAACCTCCGTAACGGGCGTCGAAATCTCGACCACTTGGCCACGGAGGCTGTTAATATTCTACTTTCCAACGGAAGCTTCTCGAAATGGAATTACAATTAATAAAAATAAATCATACTTACACAAAACGTTTCCTTAATGGGCGTAATTCTGGCCAAAGAAATTAGAACCAGAATGGGAGAGCTATCTTTGATAGTGTCGAATGATTTTATTCGACTATTCGAATTAATAAATAAAAATAATAAATCCAGTGGTGTTGGTAAAAGTTTTTGCTTTATTAGGGGTGCAAATATAAAGGGTTCTATAATTTCAAAGATATTTATAATTATTAAGGGTGCTAAGTATCAAAAATCTGCAGTGGATTCATTAAGTGGAGTTTCTTCGGTGAGCTCTTCTCCACAGATTCCGCCATTGTGTTAGTGAACTCACCCAAAAAAAATGTAATGACGGATCTAAGTAATGAAAAAAAAAAGAAAAAAAAAGATGTAATAACATCCTATGGAAATAAATTAATTTGACTTTGACTTTAAAATATATTATGTACTTCTGCAGTGGCCACTTTTTGGCTGTACGCATGCATCACAATAATGGTTTTGCGATTTATTGCGTAGGAAAAATGAAAGAAACTTGTTTAGGTAACGTATTCTTAGACAATTTTCGTATGCTGACGGTTTTAGTACGTATTGTTAAAAAATCTGTTTTCAGAGATCCGTCTCTTACACCCTATTTAAATTCTAGCAGATATTTCCTAAGCGAAAACGCAACGAGTCAAAAATAAACCCCCGGATGAGAGAGCAACTACTTAATCATTCCTTGTGCCAATATTTCCACGACACCCCTCATCTTCACAAAATCTCCGCATTTTTTTATGTCTTCTTTTTCCCCTAATTTTTACAGCCTTTAACAGAAAGAGTCGAAATACACTGAAAAATAATTCAAAATGGCTGTTCAATTATTTTTCTGTTAAGCAGACTGACCAATTTAATTGAATTATTCGGTTTATGTCGTGTCGTCATTCATCAATTCCCATTACGATGCGTCTTCTTTCAGTAAACTTTACTATTTGCGTTTTACTTATTAAAGTTTTTGACTTTATAGTTATTTTAATGAATTAGTAAAATTTAGATTTTATTACCGCACCACATTTACTCTCGTTCATTTTTATTCTAAATACTAGTTATCCGCCCGCGGCTACGCTCGCGTTTTGTAAGATTTTCCCATGGGAATAAGACTTTTTCCCCTAAAAAGTATTCTATGTGTTAATCCAGGTTACAAACTATCTCCATTCCAAATTTCATTCAAATCCGTTGAGTACTTTAACCGTGAAGGCGGAACAAACATCCAAATATATTTTCACATTAATTTATAATATTAGTTTGAGTGTGATTTTGCCGTTGTTTCACCAGATTTATTATAAAGATTAAGATAAATTGAAATGTAAACTTCATTTTAAAAAAAACAAGAACAAATGAAAACCAATGAATAACTAAAGAGTATTTAATTTAGTGCATTTCTTTTTAACTTCACGTCTAAAACACGATTTAGGTATAATTACATTATATCAACTTTTCGTAACACTTGGAAGAACCGCCCGAGTATTTGAAGTTCATGTCTGCGTAATCTTCATCAGGATACAGCAGGAAGAACCTGAAAAATGTCAGAATAAGATAAGATAAGATAAGTCTTTATTTGCCAAAAACACGGTATAAAAGGTGGTAAAAATAAAAATAAGGTACATACATGTTTTGCCATAAAGATAAATAGCATTCAGATGCAGATAAAGATAATTCATTCATGGGGAACTGTATTCGCTTCTATAATAAAATACCAGATGATATTGTAAATCTGTCCGATAGCCAAATTAAATTAAAATTAAAACTATTTTATGTTCTAAGGCCTATTATACGATAAATGATTACTTAGATGATAAAAACGTCTGGTCAACTGTTGTTCCAAATCAGCGGAGTAGATTGTAATTATGACTCATGTATGATTCTTTATATATTTCAAAGAAAAGTACAAAAGATACAATTCCTGTGGAGTTTCTTCTGGCCGTTCTTCTCCACAGAGGGCGTACACTGGTAGTGAACGTGCCATCCATGATAGCTTTGACGTCGAAAAATTATTTGTAAAAATCTTAATTCGAATAAAAAATTTTGACTTTGACTTTGCATGCAAATATAAGTGAAACGTTTCATATTAAAGAGTAAACTAAACTACAAATTGTCAAATTATTTCATTTATGTTATAAAAACCCTTGGAACCTCAGAGGAAATAAAAGATGATTCAAAAATCTTTGCTTGGAACCTAGCGATCCATACATTTTTTCTTAAATAGTCTTAAATTTAATGTTTTAATGTCGTCAGGTATCTTATTAAAAACACGCACACCCATCGCTAAGCAGCTCTTGTTAAAAATCATAGTTCTAGGAGTTTCTTCTAATACGAGTATATGAGGGTCTCTTCTTGCGCGAGGATTTACTTCTATTGCTTTTCTAAACACATTGGCAAACACATTTCCCTATAAATGTTAGATTATATCCTAACATTAGAAACTTTTTTTTCTTTTTAGTATTAGACTACGTTCAATACGAATACTTTGTGTAATACAGAGCATAGCAACTAATTTGTCACAATATCTTGGTCGAATCACTGCCTCTTAAGATACAGGTTCCCCTAGTTTAAGAGGCAGGGTTTATTGTATGCGACATTTACTAGCCCAAATTTTAATAAGGTACACTTGTATTATATTGTTACTGTCATTGTATTTGGTAAATAAATTTATTATTATTATTACGGGGAAACTTCTTCAGTTCACCTTATTAATATTATTGTATTTTTTTCACAAAGACACAGCTCGATAATAATAATGTTGTCAGTTCATATACATCCCCACCAAGGGGCTCAAACTTACCCTATTATGGTGATCAGGTTACCCAGGCTGGTTCAGTTCCCGCTGGTTTGGTCGACTACACACACAACCTTCGGACTTTTTACTGCAGGTGTGTGCAGGTTTTCGAACAATGTTTTCCTTCATCGTATGTTTAAATTAATTCGCTATTATCTACGCAAATCGTCATTACATGAGCAAACCAGAAGTTTTTGATGGCTCAATAATTATTCTGATTGTAGGGTTTGTAGGGTCGGTCATTAGCCTATCTGACGTCAGTTACCAATAGTACGTCTATCTTATGAATCATTTTCATAAAGCCACGTTTTCTTCTCAGAAAAGTGTCACGTATTTTAGTTATTAATATATAAAAAAAAACATATGACGTTATCTGTTTATTTAGCAAGGGTCTCAGTTTTTGGACTGAAAATTGGAGTTTTTGACTATGCTATTCTCAGCGGAAGTAGGATTTTTTTAATGGAACTTCTCAAAAACGTGGCTTATGGGAATAAGTCTTCTATACTAACTTGCGCATGGGCAGTAACTCGGCGACAGCGCGGAACCGCGACGTGTACGGCAACGCGAAGTGTTGCGCCGCATCGATATTCTGCACTACCGAGTACGCCCATTCAGATAACTCGTACAGATTCCCTAAACAATAAGAACGTAATTTTTAAATACAAGCTTAAACATTTCCAAATAATGTAAACTATTAAGGAGTTATTTCATGAGAAGGGTTTACTTAGGGGTATTTTTCAAGAGAAATACAACGGTCCGCAACACGACGACAGAGTGACTTTTGTAATTAAATTTCACCTATGGCCACCTTCAGTTCTGCGCCATATCATTGTATGGGTTCAAATCAAAGGTATGCCGAACTAGAAAAGTAGTTTAACACCTATCGCCAAAGCGCTAAAACACCAGTCAATTTAGTACTCGCAGATCGCTGCCTACTCTACATGATTAGTTTTGTCTAACATCTGAAATTCTAGTTAAAACTAGAAAAATCCTTACGGACCTAATTGCTGTTACTACCAAATTGGTAATAAAACGGGGGAACAGAAGGCTCAGACCCTTAAAAAATTATGACAACGTGGCTGGAGATGCCTTCAGACGGGACTAGAAAATTATGACAACGTGGCTGGAGATGCCCTAAGACGGGACTAGAAAATTATGACAACGTGGCTGGAGATGCCTTCAGACGGGACTAGAAAATTATGACAACGTGGCTGGAGATGCCCTAAGACGGGACTAGAAAATTATGACAACGTGGCTGGAGATGCCTTCAGACGGGACTAGAAAATTATGACAACGTGGCTGGAGATGCCCTCAGACGGGACTAGAAAATTATGACAACGTGGCTGGAGATGCCTTCAGACGGGACTACAAAATTATGACAACGTGGCTGGAGATGCCTTCAGACGGGACTAGAAAATTATGACAACGTGGCTGGAGATGCCCTCAGACGGGACTAGAAAATTATGACAACGTGGCTGGAGATGCCTTCAGACGGGACTAGAAAATTATGACAACGTGGCTGGAGATGCCCTAAGACGGGACTAGAAAATTATGACAACGTGGCTGGAGATGCCTTCAGACGGGACTAGAAAATTATGACAACGTGGCTGGAGATGCCTTCAGACGGGACTAGAAAATTATGACAACGTGGCTGGAGATGCCTTCAGACGGGACTAGAAAATTATTATAAATAACATAAACATCTGACCTATGCGCGGTTTCATCAAGACTATACACTAAACCAATTAGCAAAGGTCTTCAACTAAAACAAAAAAACTCGCAACCAGCTTTACAATATTAACGCCTCACAGTTGAGTTGATTTTCGACTGCAATTACTCACTCTCGAACTGGCTTTCGTTGTTGTAGTGGCTCAGGTCAGGAATGTCCAGGATGACGTCCAGGTTCTCATCGCTCAGAGACATGTGGACGCCATCTTTCTTAATCTTCAACAGGAACGGATATGTCACTTGGATTGTTGCTGAAAGGACAACATAAATAGATAAATAAATATGTGGGGGAAATCTCACACACGGCCTTCTGATCCCAAACTAAGCAGAGCTTGTACTATGGTACTATACATATAGACAGGTGATATACATATATAAATAGATAAATACATAGGTACTTATATAGATAAACAACATCCAGACACAAGGCAAACACAAGTGCTCATCACACGAATGTTTGCCATGGGCGGGATTCGAACCTGCGACCCTGTGCTTCGAAGGCAGGCGTACTACCATACCAACTAGGCTACGGAGCCGTCAAAAAATAAATACATTTATTATTATACCATTGTAGTATAATAGAAATACAAAATAGAAATAAATACACATTTTTTCATAGCAATTTCTTCCAGGCAACTATTTGTTGCAGTTTTAATAAGGTTTTTTTTTTAAATTTATAAATTATTGTTGAAATACCATGATTTTTAGTCTAGTGAAGTGGCAGATTTTGTTAGAAAGTAACATGGTACTTTTTACTGCGGGAAAATACCTCATTTCTAAAAGAAAAATCGAAAAGGAACGCGGGCCTAAAATGACACTAAAATCCTAGTTTGGACCTTTCTAAATCCCTTTTGTTCGATACCAGTTTCAAGTCTCCAGTTTCAAGACTATTCATCTATACCCTGAGTATTCATTTATAATTAACGCTCCGATGTCCTACACACTCATATAACTCGTATAGCGTGCGTTACAATGTGTTGTGGTGGTTATGTGGTTATGTGTAATAAATCAGATATAATTTTTTAAAATGAATATTAATATATTGCAAATCGTTATCCAAGGGCTTTCATTATTAGACTGAGTCAAAACGACCTTCAAACCCGTTATGTTTCGAAAACGTTTGAAAATACAATTCTAGAACAAAATAAAGCTGCCAGTGTGCATTTATCACATGCCAGCATTTTCAAATAGCAGAGTAAGGAGTATAGGTATTGCTATACCTAACACAATGAGAGGAGAACAATGAGTTCAAGGACGCTTCAGACGAGGCTCGAGTATATCGAGGATTCAGAGGTATATCGGCCTTTTTAGGGTTCCGTAGCCAAATGGCAAAAAACGGAACCCTTATGGATTCGTCATGTCTGTCTGTCCGTCCGTATGTCACAGCCACTTTTTTCGGAAACTATAAGAACTATACTGTTGAAACTTAGCAAGTAGATGTATCCTGTGAACCGCATTAAGATTTTCATACAAAAATAGAAAAAAAAACAATAAATTTTGGGGGTTCCCCTTACATAGAACTGAAACTCAAAATTTTTTTTTTAATCAAACCCATACATGTGGGGTGTCTATGGATAGGTCTTCAAAAATGATATTGAGGTTTTTAATACCATTTTTTTCTAAACTGAATAGTTTGCGCGAGAGACACTTCCAAAGTGGTAAAATGTGTGTGTCCCCCCCCTGTAACTTCTAAAATAAGAGAATGATAAAACTAAAAAATATATATGATGTACATTACCATGGAAACTTCCAACAAAAATTGGTTTGAACGAGATCCAGTAAGTAGTTTTTTTTTTAATGCGTCATAAATCGTAAACCGCGGCTACTGTCTAGCCGTTACACGAGCCAAGTTACTTGCTGCTACGGAACCCTTCATGGGCGAGTCCGAGTCGCACTTGGCCGCTTTTTCAGGTGTACAAGGGCCCTATATCCAGCAAGGCAGAGGCTAGTTTTCTACTAGGCAGTTAGTTTTCGTTTTTGAAGACGTTTCGTGCGGGACTCGCGTTCAAGAGAGAATGGGTTGTATTTAGAGAAACATTGGCCTTTTGTTATGGACCAGGTGATTTATGCGAACATTATTACTAATTAAAGAGATAAAGATAAGATAAATTTTATTTCAATATAAATTTAACCTAGAATCAGTAAAGACTTAAATCTAAAACATGACATGGTCAACTATAAACAATGAAATCAGCAATTCTTATTACTATGCAGAATGTAAAAAAGTACAGGTATATTAATTATGCTAAGTATAATTTGAGAGTTATCTAAACTAAAGACGGGACTTTTCGATCTCAGAGCCATCTCGAATATTCGCGATTGGCCTTCGCGAGAGATGTAGAAAACTTGTATCTTAGATATCGATCAGGTAATGATTTAAATAAAATAGCAGTATAATTTTTTAAATAACAAAAGTAAAGTCTTAAATTAACAAAGAAAAAGTGTTAGGTACCTAATAATAAAATTAATATAGTTACGTGCGTAAATAGAAAATACACAAACTGGGTCAAGTGCACTCATAGTCAATATTACTTAAATATCTTGACTCGGCAGTCTTCCCAGTTTTATGATTGCAAGGCTTTTTGTAGCGTTTGCAAGTAGCGCACTTTGTATAATGTGCGAGCATTATGAATAATGTCTAGCTCTATCGGGCTAAGTGATTAATTACTGATATAGTGATATTAATTACTGATATTAATTAGTGGCTTTGATATATTTATGTTTGTATGTATGTATGTACGCATGTATTATGTTTGTATATTTATGTATGTTTATTGTATGTATTTTTTTATTTACTGTATTATTTTATTTTTACACTCCTGTTTTCTTTTTCTTTTTTTTTGCTCTTGCACTACCGCAGTCTTCTTTTTGAATGTCCTCTTCCCAAAGGTTGTCTGGAAGAGATCGCTACAAGCGATAAGGCCGCCTTTGCGCACTAAAGCTATATGTTTTTGTTTTATTGTTTTATATTCCTTTTGTGTGCAATAAAGTGTTTTTACTTACTTACTTACTTACTTACTATCTAAACTTTATTATTTATCACAATGCACGGTCATTATTATATTGCTACGTGACAATTGGGCAATTTGATAAGCTAAATTTGACTCTCATATTGGGCATTTTTCTTAATAACCGCGCATTATGTATAATGCCCAATTTATCACTTGGTCCGTAACATATAGACATACAAAGGCCCTATCTTGGAAGGCAGCGGCTCTATTAGGAAGTAAATTTTATTTTCTGAAGAACCTTCAGGCGAATGGGGTGTATTTAAAGGAATATCCAAAGGAATATCAGACTTATTCAGGCATACAGTGCCGTACTTAGGAAGATGGGGCCCTATTAGGCAGTTAGTTTTCGTTGTTCAGGACGCTTGATAGAAGGCCTTATTCAGGCATACAGGCATGTATTTAGGAAGACAGGGGCCTTGTCTGGCATTTAGTTTTCGGTTCATACGTCCCCACCGTGAGCTTTAGCGATGGGGCCGCAAGACTCAAAAAATATCACTCGACAGCAGTTCGAATAGCTGGTTTTTGTGCTTTGGGAGATATAACGTGTATAATTCTCTATGTATGCGGTTTTTAAAGTCAACTTTGAACCTTTATTACCCATATTTTAAATGAAATGAAAAAACTCACCATTCCCTGTAAACTTCCTCAGAGGTCCAGGTCCTGTAACCAATAAAAGTGACACTGGTCAGGATAAATATTTTTAAGGTAGGTATAGAGTTCCAAAAAACGCTCTTCTTTATTTACACAATCAATAGGCACTTCAATCAATCAGCCTATTGCAGTCCACTGCTGGACGTAGGCCTCCCCAAGGGCGCGCCAAAGCGCACGATCACCCGCTTTCCTCATCCAGCCACCACCAGCGACCTTCCTCAGGTCATTAGCCCACCTGGCAGGGGGGCGTCCCACACTACGTTTCCCGAGACGCGGTCTCCATTCGAGAATCCGTCTGCTCCAACGCTCATCGGTTCTACGACAGACGTGGCCAGCCCACTGCCACTTCAGCTTGCTACACTTCTGGACGATATCAACTACCTTGACCTTGGTCCTCTACCGGATGATTTCTTTTTCGGCACTTAGATACTAGTATATAATATAAGATGTTAAAATTACTCCCTACTCTTCCCGTGGGTGTCGTAAGAGGCGACTTAGGGACTACACATTGAACAGGGACCGGGCAGCAGCGCTCTCTGATACAGTAACCTTTTAATCTGCGATCTCCAACCCGCCTGCCAAGCGTGGAGATTATGGCAAAATCAAACACTTAAGTGGAGGAGGCTCATAGTCCAGCAGTGGATTGTAACGGGCCGTTGATGTTGTTAAAATTACTAAATGTGAAGCCCCGTTAGGGCACAGCAATATAAACAAGCAGTGGGTTCTACTGTTACTTAAAATTAAATATTTAAAATGCAAAATTAAATTTACAGAGTTAAAGTACACAATAAACTAGAGTAATCGAAGTACTTTTACTATATTTGTAGGTTATTCAAAGGCAATGTAGAAAGTACTTTGGTTAGAAAAACTTACTCGTGCGTGGGCATACGTTTTTTTATTAAACTTATTTTTTATGAAAACCCTAATTATTTTGTTTGAATAAAAACTAATGAAGTATTTAAATATTAGCTTAGTACTTATTAAAAATATTCGGATTATTGACGTCATAAAGTATAATAATATAAAGTAGTTACCGTTACATTTAAAAAGCGTAGCTCGGAGGCCATATTTTATTAGTTTCCTCCGAGATTAGCAAGCTCAAATCAACTTTGACATAATTGTTAGTTACCGCGTTAAATTTAAAAGGAAGCAATCTACAGTTTATTCAGTTAATATTATAAAAATAACGTAAATAAAGATAATTTTATTAATACGTTTTAACATTATTTTTAATTTTAAGACTTTTCTTAAAAAAAACTACAAGCGTTTGCTTTTTTTTCTTCGCTTTGTATTGCTTTTTTTTTTAATAAAAAATTATCTTATCTTAATTAATCTTATCTTATTATTCTCATGTATTTGGCGGTGGGAACAGAATTATAACAGAATTTATAAATGAACGGAGACAAATACATGTCTCCGTGCGTGCGACACAGTCTGACGGTGCTACTCGAAATGCTACTTTAAATCGTAGGCATTACGTCCACTTACGGATTATTTGTCGGCCTGTGTGAACCCTACGCCACTTACCCACTTCAGTTGCTACGAATGGCATTTCTGTAATAATAAAAAAAAACTTAAATAAAATATATTGACACAAAAAACCTCCCCTTATCTTTGAAACTACTGAGGCTAATAAAACATGAAAAAAAAAAACAATAGAGACATGACAACTCTTAACAAAATAATTGTTAGCTCAGTCAAAGCACAAAATTTCAATTTTTATGTCACATTTTTTCATATGTATTGGATTCGGACAGCTGATTAGTTTATAAGAAATAAAATTAAAGAAAAAAAACCTTTTTTAAATACAAGCTTTTATTATTTGTTAAGAAAATGAACTAAAAAGTTAAAAATAAATTAACTCTAATTAGAAGTATAACACTTTATAAGTTCATTGTAACCTTTAACGATAATTAAGCTTCTTCGTCTACGACAAAATAATTCCATATCGTAATCATATATTTTTAACACCAAAACTTTACACCTTAATTATTAAATCTTCCCGTTTTTATTACAGTCCCAATTTTATAAATAAAAAAGCGTGTTACATTGTGATAGCTTAATTATACCATCAAAATGTAACACGCTTTTATTATTTATAAAATTGGGACTGTAATAAAAACGGGAAGATTTAATAATTAAGGTGTAAAGTTTTGGTGTTAAAAATATATGATTACGATATGGAATTATTTTGTCGTAGACGAAGAAGCTTAATTATCGTTAAAGGTTACAATGAACTTATAAAGTGTTATACTTCTAATTAGAGTTAATTTATTTTTAACTTTTTAGTTCATTTTCTTAACAAATAATAAAAGCTTGTTTTTAAAAAAGGTTTTTTTTCTTTAATTTTATTTTTAACTTTTTAGTATGTTTAATTCGAGATTTACTACGACGTAGTTAGTAGCGCGTAGCAGCGTTTTTCCGTTATGTAGTCCGTAGTACGTTCACATAATAATGTGCTGCTTTGAGCACTTAAAGTTTATGTATTTTATTTATATTTAAATATTTCATTTTTTTTGTTTGTAGTAGGGTAAACTAATGTTTAAATTAGTTATGTAATCACAAGTTAGTTATTTGTAACATTTCTCATTCTATCCATTTCTTTTAATGCATCAACATTACAAGGTTTCTTCAAAGTCAACTTGGAGCAGTCAAGTTCTTCGATTCGAAGTCCTGCTAAAGACTTAACTCTGCTTAAAGCCACATAAGCTTGACCAGCAGTAAATAATTTAGAGCCTAGATAAATAACAGCATGATCTACAGTAGTTCCCTGCATTTTGTGCACAGTTGAAGCCCAAGACAAGACAATCGGAAGCATTCTTCTTTCAGCTGTGCCGTAATTAAATTTAGCAGGAAATTGAATTGATTTAGGCTGTATTATGTGAATGCCATCCTTGCCGAGGTCCATTGTAGAGGGATAAGGGCTTCAGTACAACAGGGTTCGCCCTGGTACCCTGAGGCGCAACGTTAGCGATATGAAATGTTTATACACTCTTATATCATTCAGCCCTCGGCACGTGCTCACCTTGGCATTGGGGCATCCATCTAATCAATCAGACATATAATAATCCACATTCATAACAAACGGAACGAACTTTTTCTCAAATCTGTTGGAGTTGCATATTCACGCCAACTAAGATGCTCGTCAAAACGAATCAAATGAGCGCAAACTCGATCGGGTTGCGTCGTTTAATTACGGAGTTCCTATGACCATCTTCCAGCTCCATCATCAGACCCTGGTTACCATATAGTATCAAAGTACTCGACAAGACGAATCAAATGGGCCTAAACTCGATGGAGTTGCGTCGTTCCGGAGTTCCTATGGCCACCTTCCAGCTCCATCATCAGACCCTGGTTACCATGTAGTATCAAAGTACTCGTCAAGACAAATCAAATGGGCCCAAACTCGGTGGGGTTGCGTCGTTTAATTACGGAGTTCTTATGGCCACTTTCTGGCTCCATCATCAGACTCTGGTTACCATTTAGTATCAAAGTATTCGTCAAGACCAATCCAACAAGCCCAAACACGACTATGTTATGTTGTGTATTTGTGGAGTTCCTGTGACCACTTTCCGGCTCCATCATGAGACCCTGGACATCACGTAGGACTGAAGATCTAGTCAAGACAAATCCAACAAGCCCAAACATGACTAAGTTATGTTGTGTATTTGTGGAGTTCCTGTGGCCACCTTCCGGCTTCATCATGAGACCCTGAACATCACGTATGACTAAAGATCTTGTTAAGACAAAACCAACAAGCCCAAACACGACTAGGTTGTGTTGTGTATTTAAGGAGTTCCTGTGGCCACCTTCCGGCTCCATCATGAGACCCTGGATATCACGTATGGCTAAAGATCTTGTTAAGACAAATCTAACGAGCCCAAACACGACTAGGTTGTGTTCTGTATTAGAGGAGTTCCTATGGCCACCTTCCGTCTCCATCATCAGACCAGCTCCAAGGTACCATAATATTGCATTGTCATCCGATTTATACATGAATGCAAAATTTCAGCTCAATCGGAAACTGGGAAGTGGATCAAATTTAACTTGCAAGATTTGATTACAGACAGACAGACAGACAGACAGACAACGGGACAGGTGAAACTAAAAAAATAAAAGCTTGTAATAATTTTGACATAAAAGTTCTAGATCGAAAGTTTTGCAGTAATTAAAGGTTGTGTTTTAACTTTACATGGTTGTATATAGGGTGTCACTAACATACTTATAAAAAAATAGGAAAACCTACATACTACAGGACCCTTTCCATTCAAATTCAGCTTACACTTGATCAATTTACTATTCATAACAATAATAAATTATTACAATGAATCGTACCATCGTCGGTGGATTTGTAGCACTGCGCAGTACTGTTAAGCACCTGTTGGATTTTAAACGGTAGTTCTAGTGTCCACGTGAACTCTTTGTTGGTAGTGTCCAATCTGCAAACAGTATGAAAAACAGTATATATAATAACAGTATAGATATTTTTTAGTTTACAGTTACATATAAAAAAGAAACTGTGTAGAAATGTTCACTAATAAGGGATACTTTTTATTTTATTTTATAAATCCAAACTTCTTAGTTTCTGCTATCGAACACTAAAATAATTTTTGCTCTATCTTTAAAATTGACCGAGTTATAAAGGTTTGAAATTCAAGATTAGACAGAGAAGCACATACCCACTTGTGACGTCATTTGTTAGTAACGCCATAATAATCTCCATACAAAAAATTGTTTTTGAAAGAGACAGGCATATTGAAACTTTAAAAAATCACTGCAAATTCGTTTTTCAACCGATTCTGTTCTTTTCTTCACGAATCGTCTGCTACTAATCTATATTTTAAAAATAATTCATTTAATATGAAAAATTTAGGAACAGTCCTATTCCCTATTGATAGGATATATTCAGCCTACTCTTTTAGGAACATATTTTTTCTCTGTTCGTCTTTGCAGTTTCACGCTACACCGCCTTCATAAAAATACAATTATGTAGTTCAATCAATCAGCCTATTGCAGTCCACTGCTGGACGTAGGCCTCCCCAAGGGTAGGCCAAAGCGCACGATCACCCGCTTTCCTCATCCAGCCACCACCAGCGACCTTCTTCAGGTCATCAGTCCACCTGGCAGGGGGGCGTCCCACACTACGTTTCCCCATTCTACATTCGAGAACCCGTCTGCTTCAACGCTCATCGGTTCTGCGACAGACGTGGCCAGTCCACTGCCACTTCAGCTTGCTACATTTCTGGACAATATCCACCACCTTGGTCCTCTGCCGGATGATTTCGTTTCGGATTTTATCCCGTAGCAAAATACCAAGCATAGATCTTTCCATAGCTCGCTGAGTGACATGTAGCCGGTGAAACAGCTTTAATATTTATGCAGTTACAGTGAAAAAACCACCAATGGATCACGAATTACCACGGAGACACACATTGACACCGGAAATACGATAGAACATTCCGAGAAAATAATAGACAACCTGTTCACTGTGACAATCCTATTATCTTGTGTCGATTACCTTCATCAACAGCTCATATACGTCCCCACCGAAGGGCTCGAGCCTACCCTGATTTAGAACGATTAGGCCTTAGTCGACCAAGCTGGCCCATTGCAGGTTGGTCGACTTCACACACAACCTTTGAATTTCTTCGCAGGAGTGTGCAGGTTTCATCACGATGTTTTTCTTTACAGTAAGAGCGTCGAATAAACGTATATCAATCAATCAATCAACGGCCCGTTACAGTCCACTGCTGGACTGGAAATTCGAAAACACATTGGTACGTGGTGGGGATCGAACTCACGTCTCCCGGACGGGAGGCAGCGGCCCTAACCACTAGACCGCCGACGGCGGTCGATTACCTTGTGGTGACGTTCAGTTTTGGAACGCACCCCTAGTCTTAAGTTGGCAACACTGTCGTGCTGTCAGAGAGAGATTGAGAGAGATTTGTTAGAGATAAACTCAAGCGCTGCTTTGTTATTGTTTCCATGTGTTACTGACCAATTTACTGCGAGAACTGTGATAACAATAAACTGTCTGATTAGCAACAAGTGGAGTTATTATTATTATGTGGACGGGACTGCCATAGGACACCCAATCATCCTCCGACCCCCACAACCTTAACATGACCCTAGGGCAAGAGGAATATTATTCCCATATTATGTTTCGTGTTGCATTGGCCCGAAATTTCTTCAGACACATGTAGTTTTGCCATGCCTTATTAACTTAGATCAAATATTCTAAGCCTATTAAGGGTTTTTTTTTTGTGGACAAGGACATCTGTCATTTATACCCTAATATTACAATCGCTTTAACAAAATCAAAGGGAAACGTACAGTTTAAAGCTCCTCATTTGTTAGTTCCACAAGTAAGTATAAAATATACATTGTAAAGAAGGTATGAAGTTACATGATATGATATACTTACTGTATCCCAGCGAGTTCACTCATTTCCAGCCCAAGTAGTCTGATGCAGGTGTTGTTCCCGTAGGGGAAGGTATAGGGTTCATAGTAGGGGACGCCCAGGCGTTTGTTCCCTAACAGGACGTGGTCTCGAAGATATCTGTACTGCTTACGGAAGCAATCGAAGTCGGTCGAGTGGCAGGCTATTATGTAGCGATCTGAAATAAGAGCGAAAGGACTATATTTTTCAAACAACCTAAAAAATCCATTAAAAATAACTCAGTTCACTCAAACATAAAATATTGAGTCTTTTTTACATGACAACTTATGTTACATGTAAAAGTTGTTCAGTTGGTTCATTAACAGCTCATATATGTCCGACCGAGGGGCTCGAGCCTATCCGAAATTAGGGTCATTAGACCTTAGTCAACCACGCTGGCTGAGTGCGGGTTGTTCGACTTCACACACAACCCTTAAATTTCTTCGCAGGTGTGTGCAGGTTTCATCACGATGTTTTCCTTCACCGTAAGAGCGAAAACACATTGGTATGTGATAGGAATCGAACCCGCGTCTCCCGGGCGGAAGGCAGCGTCCCTAGCCATTAGACCACCAACGTTCCTTCAGTTGGTTACGGGAGATTAAAACGACTAGTGATATAAAAGACTTGCAAGGCTTTGTTTATGTTATGTTTTCTTTATTTATATGACTATTGTCAACCCACGGATACGTCTGCGTTGTTTTTAAGATTTCCCGTGGTAGTAAGATTTTTCTTGCGGTAAAAAGAAGCCTCAATTAACTATATTTATCCGAAAACACGTAGATCAGTTGAAGTTGTTCCATTATAAGAATCAGAATAAGAATACATTTATTTACAGCACACAGTAAACAACAATTAAACAAAAAACAAGACAGGTACATAACATAATAATAGACAGACACAATAATAATAACAAAAATAAATAGAACAAAGAAAGAATTAAATCGCAGGATGTGCAAAGCGTACACTGCAAGTGGTCTCATTAACCCCCGACGCAAAAGAGGGGTGTTATAAGTTTAACGTGTCTGTGTATACCGACGCGACATTATAGCGTCATTTCAACGAGCAAACCAAATCGTGCCATCAATTTCTCTAATAAAATTAAAATATATAGGTGTTACTTTATCGAATTTGATGGCTCAACAATAGGTATTATTTTTTACTTTTTAATGTTTTGCTTTTTTGCTTCGGGGGTTTTTAAATTTTATTTTAACGGTGTGCTGTAAAAAGGCTACAGCTCAGCATAAGTTGAAGTGTAGTTCCAGCAAATAGGAACCACAACTCAACGCTGTTTTTCAGCTGCTGCATTTTCATTTAGACCTTTTGAATTTTCATACAAATCGGCTCAGGCAGCTGATTATTTATATTGAAAACACTTTTTATTTTGGAACCGTTCTCGAATGAATAAGAAAAAAAAATACTCACCGGCACATCTAACCGCCCACCCTTGTATTTCGGGTTAATTTTAAACTATGCTTATTGTTATACATTACAATTTTATTGATAATTTTACGATACATTAAACACACTTAATTAAACGTTAAATTAATAGCTTTTTAACTAACATCAGCTATAACTAATAGAATTATAAAGAATCACGAGTATTCCCTGAAATGAAGGGTGGGCGGTTAGTTGTGCCGGTGAGTGTAATAAAAAAAAAATTATAATAATTTATTCTTAGAATCAAATCCATAGATATGTTAGTATGAGAAAACTTACGACTAGGTTAGTAGTAATGAAAGTTTCCGGACAGAACACCCGAGAGGTTTTACAGTATTTATTTAACACTATAGCGGTCCGCCCGCGCCTACGCTCGCTTTGTGTGAGATTTTCCCGTAAAAAGTATCCTATGTGTTAATCCAGGGTACAAACTATCTCCATTCCAAATTTCATCCAAATCCGTTGAGCATGTTGAGCGTGAAGGCGGAACAAACATCCAAATATATTTTTCAATCAATCAATCAGACAGCAGTCCACTGCTGGACTGCTGCCTCCCCTTGGGCACGCCAAAGCGCCACCATCCAGCCACCACCAGCGACCTTCCTCAGGTCATCAGTCCACCTGGCAAAATTCAAAATTCAGAAATTATTTATTTCCATAGGATGTTATTACATCACTTAGATCCGTCATTACATTATTTTGGGTGAGTTCACTAACACAATGGCGGAGTCTGTGGAGAAGATGGCAGAAATTAAATATATTTCTACATTTATAATATTAGTGTGACGTTGTATATGATGTTGTATATCATCAACATCAACAACATCAATGGCCCGTTACAGTCCACTGCTGGACTATGAGCCTCCTCCACTTAAGTGGAGGGTTTTTCCATAATCTCCACGCTTGGCAGGCGGGTTGGAGATCGCAGATTAAAATGTTACTGTATCAGAGAGCGCTGCTGCCCGTTCCCTGTTCAATGTGTAGTCCCTAAGTCGCCTCTTACGACACCCACGGGAAGAGTAGGGGTTGGTGACAAATGTATTCTACTCTCACGGGAATCTTGTATATCACTATAATCTTAACAACTCACCTAAACCTTTAAAGCCTTGCTTGTAATGGCTCCTCAACAATAAACCGCCACCAAAATTGAACATATTCTTAAATTCATTCTGATCGGTTTCGGAAATATAGGAAAAAAGTCCCGCCAACACTGAATTTATGGCACATAGTCTTGTAAATACAAATAAAAACATAGATGGTATGTAATACATTTCGAACTACAAATTAGGCTGATAAAATTTCGAAATTAAATTACACGAGATACCTTTGCCGAATTCCGAACTCAACTGATTCCGCGTAGTTAAAATCATGACATTGATTTGATATACTTACATAATTTGTATTAAAATAACCAGACTTAGATTATGATAACGATCGATAATATTTTAACATGCAAGATCACTGAAACCGAAACAATGGAGCAGTTGTTAAAACATTTCGCTAATGATAATGAATGGAAGTTCGTGAACACAATTCGAAATCATTAAAGATCGGGTTCCATTGAAAACAACATGAATATTGTATGACGATTATGAAACACTATTGAATTATAAATTCACACTTGTCAGCTAATCGAGATTGACATGTGTTTAGAAATGTATCCTATGTAAGACTTTTCTAATGTTAAAAAAAATTAAGTATAGCCAAGGCCTGTACATGAACAGACAGTTAAATTACCGTGAAATTTAAATGGTTGTTTTTTCGTTAAATGAAGTGTTCAGTCCATTAAACTGAACAACTTTCCCCAAGGAACATGAACTGGCAATTGAAAAAAATATTGCTTCCCCCATAGTAAATCGATCAACTGGCCGCGTGGTTTTGTATGAACGGGCCAGTTTTTTTGTCGTTTTACAGCCCATGTTCCTTGGGGAAAGTTGTTCAGTTTAATGCGCTGAACACTCCATTTAACGAAAAACAACCAGTTAAATTTTACGGCGTATACCATATCATAGACAAATACATACTTCCATCCATAGATAATCAACATCCAGGTGCGTGACAAATACTTATCGCATAATTGTTTGTCCTTGGCAGGTTTCGAACCCATGTCCCTGAGCATTACGTGCGTCTATTACAAATTAGGCTACTGGATTCTTGTCTCTGGACTGAAACAACCTAATTCAGCTCTACGCACCCCACAAGGGTCATCAACTTGATATTTGTGTAATAAGATACGAAAAATCTGTTTTTGTGCCTAGCTTATAGCTGTCTGTTTTTACTGCTACGTTGTGGAAGTAATAAAGCATTGAGTAAAGACAGTTTGCCAGAGTTCTTGAACTTATCGAAAAAATGCTAGAAAAGGTAAAGCTGCACTAACATTATCACAATTTGCGGGTTTGTTACAACGTAACAATATTAAATATAAGCGTGGTAACAAACCCGCAAATTGTGATAATGTTAGTATAGTAAACAACCACGAAAATCTTAAAACATATAAGGTAAAGCTGATAAATATCGAGTAAAAGCTAAAACAATCCCCGGCATCGCGATAACTGGTTATTTGTTAACAAAAGGGCTTTTTGTCCAAATATGATTCGCCTCGCTTGCTGCTCATAAATATTTATTGCTTCGAGAATTTTTCATAAAGCCGCGAGGGGTGAGGGGTTGTTAATAAAATACATTTCTATTATATATTTTTTTAATGTCAACGAATAAATTGGAAGCGTAAACAGCGTACCTACCGATCAAAAATCCTACTGTCAAACAGATGGTAATATACATATATTTTTATATTAGCAATTACTTATATAAAAATATATAAAAATAACAGTTTGTGAATGAGGTTGATTGTCAGCATTTTAACCATTAGGTTATATTAATACGCGATAAGAACAAGAAGATATTATAGTACATTACTGCCGCGGCCGCAAAATTAGTTATTGCTGGACGAGGGCACGTTTAAAGTCCGAGGCGCAGGCGAGGACTTTTATTGTGTACGAGTCCAGCAAGAGTTATTGCGGCCGAGGCTTGTATAGTGCTTTTCTCTGAAATATGCGAGGAAATTACAAAATACTAAAAATATTGTGGTACCTTGAATTTAGATGTCTACTTGTATCGCACTAAACTTATAAGTACTAATCTTTATCACTTTCTACTTTGATTTCTTGGACCATTCATTGTTATAATATTTCCACAATTCAATGATTAGTTAACTCCATCATGAAAAATAAGTAACAAAATAAATACATAGTACGATAAAAATAATAGCGGCGAAAATGACAAACAAACCGCCATATTGTACACTTTTCTTTTTTTTTGTTTTGTGCCAGTGTTATACAGAGCATACAGCCAACTCAAATTACTACAAGTCGTGTACGATTCACATAAAATTTGAATTTAGAACATTAAAACTTATGAAGATGCTATAAAAGACTCAAAAACATTGAAATTTTCGAACGAAAGTTACTTTGCCGGCCTAGGCCGTTTGAGGGCACATTGCCGGCCGCTGTTTTGTAAGGGGAAATGTTTCGTCTAAAAATGAGTCACTTCGTGTACTGTTTTTTTACAGTAATGATCACATTTTCGAGCGTGTCGGAGCAAAGACTTTTGTTGAATAAGCTCTTTATTATTATTTTTATCTTAAAATTTAATTTCTCTCTATACCACATTATTATCATGATATTAAAATCGTGATGAAACCTGCACACTCCAGCGAAGAAATTCAAAGGTTGTGTGTGAAGTCGACCAACCCGCAATGGGCCAGCGTGGTCGACTAATCTAATCGCTCTAATTCAGGGTAGGCTCGCTCGAGCCTCTCGGTGGGGACGTATATGACCTGTTGATGAGCAAATATCTTTCCTGGCTTATCTGATACTCATTATAATATGTGTGATGAACTCATGAATAATTTGTGGGAGATGTCTTCAACTCACATAATAATAATAATTATTGTTTTATTGGAAAGCTCATGCGCATAATTGTTACACCAGTTTTTGTGGGGTCGGTTATTTACCATACAACCAATACAACACTATATGATGATTATTCTATAAACAAGTCAGTTAGCCTATTGTGGTGACGTCATGATTTCATAGAAAACAAACAAGAACGAATTTTGGCGCTGCCACTATGCCTTCCGTGGTGTAGTTAGTAAGCACCACAGAGTACTATCACGTTAGCTGCGTATAGGCCGAAGGTCGTGGGTTCAAGTCCCGTCGGAAGGTTTACGTTTTGGTTGTTTTCTATTAACTAAAATATTCAAGTCAGTTATGTCGAAAATATCACACACGATAATTGGTTAGCTTATCGACGATTTTCTACCGTATTTTCTGTTCTACTCCTGCGATAATACCGAAAACGAGCAGAAAGGTCCGTTTGGAATTATTTACCGGCTCACTTTCCCACTCTTCACGTTGTTTTTTAAACACCCCGGCTTTTCTGCCCTAGGGCGAGAATGTATAAAATAAAAACAAAAGTGGTGAAAGGGTTAAATAATGTTTTAAAGGTAGAAACGTTGAACTTTGTAGGTAAAGCCATATCTCGGATAATCGGCTGAAAATAAATGGATTATAAACACCAAAATATTGGATCTATTTGTGGAGACTTCCGCTAGTTAGGATTAAAGTGGAAAAAAGAAGTTCTAATTCAGTCTGCAATGTTCTAAGTAAACTGAGATTTTGACAGTGTTCTCACCAAGATTCGAACCTAGAATTACCGGAACGAAAGCTAAACTAAATATAGAAAAAAAAACACATTAATATTATAAATGCGAAAATGTATTTGGATGTTTAGATGTTTGGATATTTGTTCCGCTTTCACGCCTTAACTACTGAATGGATTTGGATGAAATTTGGAATAGAGATAGCTTGTATCCTAGATTAACACATAAAATACTTTTTACAGGAAAAAGTCTTATTCCCACGGGAAAATTTTACATAACGCGAGCGTAGCCGCGGGTGGCCCGTTAGTAAATAAACACTCTACAGCTAGGCTAGGATGTGGGTAAAGGGGTTTTCGAAATTTAAAACAGTGGTATTGGCGGTCTTCCATTTTCAAATTAAAACGACTTTTCCCCACCAGCAAAATTATTCAGAAGTGGTCGCTTGCGCTTGCACATTTGCGTTAACCAACTTGCTCGACCGACAGTTTCCTCCTAACACTCTTGTTATTTTTTCTTTGCTAGATTATGGTAATAAAAAAAATAAAAAGCGTTATTTTATTAGTGGGATGAAAATCTTGAAGCGTTTGGTATGAGATTACAGAAGTTAAGCATCCTATGGTTTGGTTAGGTCATTGGTGGGTGACCATCGCGTCTTTCGTACTTCGAAAGCCAAGTTAAGCCGTTAGTTTGAAATACTGTTAGACACTTAACGGATTTATTGCTTTTGCAACAGAGCTAGTTATTCTGTTCACTAGATTGAAAATGATTACACAATATATTTCTATCGACGACAATATCAAAATGCGTTGTACAAAAATCATGATTGCTGTTATAAAACAAAATCATTTAACTCAAAATCTATCATGCTTTGACGTCGAAAAATGATTTTGTTAAATCTTACTTCGAATAAAGACATAATTTTTTCTTTCTTAACGAAAAAGAAATATATATTTTAGGCTTTACTTGGTCGAGCAAGAAAACAATCATGTATTAATACCGGATTTTTCTTTAAGTTATAACATTCAGGGGGCCGTTTCACGAAGCTACAAGTTACAAATTACAAGTACAATTCGACGTACATTGCGTAGACGATTAGATAAAACGATAAGGGCTTCCAGTTTAGGCGAATTGGCTACGCAATGTATCTCAAATTGTAAATTGTTACTAGTAACTTGTTGCTTCGTGAAACGGGGCCCAGGTACCTATAACTGTGCATTTAGTAAGAAAACGTTGACTAGAGACGAGAAATTGTCTATTTCCTCTAACGATCAAGACGTGGCCTATAGCAATGACACAGTAATGATCATCGCAGACTTGACCTTGGATCATGACAATGGAATAATTGAGGATCGCGTGCTAAGAATTTGATGGCCATTTTTCAAGGATTACTATACCTTAGGATTGAACATCCGTGGCCGAGTGGTAAACAGATTTCATTACGAAAGGTTCCGAGTTCGAATCCTGGTAGAGACACAAAGATAAAAAACATTTTAGACTGTCTCCAGTTTGGTTAGGACATTGCAGATGTAATCACCTGATTGTCCGAAATACACGATAGGCCTTTGGCAGGACCTTATCTATGGAGGTCTTATCTATGGATTAATTAGAGCAATGTTAGTGTTGTTTTGGTTAGTGGCAGAGAACCAAGGTAGTTGTAATCGTCCAGAAGTGTAGCAAGCTGAAGTGGCAGTAGGCTGGCCACGTCTGTCGCAGAACCGACGAGCGTTGGAGCAGACGGGTTCTCGAATGGAGACCACCTCTCGGGAAACGTAGTGTGGGACGCCCCCTGCCAGGTGGACTGATGACCTGAGGAAGGTCGCTGGTGGTGGCTGGATGAGGAAAGCGGGTGATCGTGTGCTTTGGCGCGCCCTTGGGGAGGCCTACGTTCAGCAGTGGACTGCAATATGCTGATTGATAGTGGTCTTTTGCAGCTCAATAACTCTCACACTGTCGTTGAACTCATCACATCACACTTCACACTAATATTATAAATGTGAAAATATATTTGGATGTTTGGATGTTTGTTCCGCATTCCCGCTTTTACTTTAGTACTCAACGGATTTGGATGAAATTTGGAATGGAGAAAGTTTGCAACCTGGATTAACACATAGGATACTTTTTACTGAAAAAAATCTTATTCACACGGGAAAATCTTACACAACGCGAAAAAGCTAGTAATCTAAATAGTGTATGAAAACACATTATTATTGTTTCGCATTGTTTTTTCTCTTTTCTCTGTCTATTGTTATATGTTGTGTTTTGAATAGCTAGGCATTATATTATTGTCCGGGAGACGCGAGTTCAATCCTCACCACGTACCAATGTGATTTTGAATTTCGAATTCATATGTACGTTTATTCGACGCTCTGACGGTGAAGGAAAACATCGTGATGAGACCCGCACACTCCTGCGAAGTCATTCAAAGATTGTGTGTGAAGTCAACCAACCCGGACTGAGCCAGCGTGGTCATCTAAGGCCTAATCGCCTTAATTCAGGGTAGGCTGGAGCCCCTCGGTGGGGACGTATATGAGCTGATGATGATGATGATGATGATGTTATTGTCACTGTTGCAAGAGAATAGTAAATACGTAAAGTCATACTCTTATTCATCTCAAAAAGTAGTAGAAAAGCTAAAAAAGCAAGGAACCCAAAACCTGTAAAGTTTTATAGAAATTCTCCTAAATTGTTGAGTAAATTAATGCCTACCTAAACAAACTGTTTTACAAAATGAGGGTAGGTTTTTTAAATAAATACTGTTAGTAATGCGGGATGAAATAACATGTTGACTGCCGAAGAGATCTTTAAAAAAATATTAATGAACGCTTAAAAAAAATAAGTAGAAAAGGCGGTTTAGATCAAGAAAGAATTGAAAATAATGAAACTAATAAATCACTTAATTAAAGTGTGTGCTTTTCCTAACCATTACTACTTTTTACTTACATCAATAAAAAGAAATACTGACTCACCAAACTTATCACTCAATTCCACAGCCAAACTAAAACACAGCAACGTCACAAACACTATGAACTTCATTATAGAAAAAAATATATCGATCTCTCTAAAAAAACCGAGTCATGACACTACCGTACGACGCGATTATTAATAAAATAATGACATTATTCAGAGGCAATGTTTTTCAACAATCCGAGCGGCTACATAAACTGTGGTACTGAAAATACTGAAGTTCAGATATTACTTACTATACAATACCCATACAGATGCCTATCTCATACAACAGAACGCGGTTGCTTACAGTGTACTAGATCCAGACAATAGGGTATTTGAATACTTTATTTTTAATTTTATAAATCCAAACTTGTTAGTTTCTGCTGTCGAACACTAAAAGAATTGACCGAGTTATAAAGGTCGCGGGAGACGTGGTCTCCATTCGAGAACCCGTCTGCTCCAACACTCATCGGTTCTGCGACGGCAGCATTCAGAAAACTGCGTCATATCTTCTCGTCGCCGCTACCGCAATGCTTGAAAAGCAGTGTGTCCTACCCGTTTTGACATACGGAGCCGAGACGTGGAACATGACGGTGAACCCAACTGTACTCTTCTTGCGATTTCACGCTCAAAGTTGTCTCTACCTAACTGCAATGTCTGCCCGAGGTAGACATATTCTTGGACAACTTCGAGCACTTCGCCATTGATCGAGATCGGTTCCGGACATCCAAACACACTTTCACATTATTATCATATAAAAATGTGATTACAGATGCATACAGAAAGCACAACAAAAACTCATATAAATGATTTCTTTTTTAGTTCGATGTCTGAAGTCCGAGTTTTCAGTGGTGTGTTCGTTTGTAGAGTATTGTCTCAGGCTAAGAGAAGGCTGGGCAGACAATAGTGTCTGATTATGTTTGCCTAGCTGTGTGGGTACAGTCGACCGCCGATCCACGCCATCACTAATTGGGCGTTCTAGGATCGTGTTAGTGCAGTCATAGATAAATATAAAGATAAAATCATTTATTTGCCATTAACACCAGTAAAACTAGTATTCAAATCAATATAGTTAATAAAAAATAAATAAATTGATTTACAATAACAACAATAATGGAATAAGAATTAAATTAAAATAAAATAAAATTTTAATAGGTAAAATCCAATAATAAATTTGTCTACATTAAAATTCAATAATAAAATAAAAGAATAGTGTAAATGTCAGTGCATGTAAATAATTAATTTAAATTCACATTCACCTCAGAAAAATCATAGCATAAGTACCTACTTACAGACAGGAAAATAATACTGCCTATTTGTAAAATAGAACTTGGAGAATAGCCTATGTTTTACAAACCTCAAAATATTCCCTCAAATCATAAACTGGATTTCTTAATAAAAATTCTTTTAAATTATTTGATATGGTGTAGCCAACGAATTGTCTATAGGTATAGTCAAGAAACGTAACTGCGCTTCAAACTTGAGCCCACCAAATGAATACCAAAGAAGCAAAACTATACCATACCACATTCGAATACGCGGTTTTCTTTTTCCTTATGGCATGAGTCATGATGTTTTATATGACTCGGTTTGTGAGAACGAAAGTAAGCTTCGATGTACTGCAGCGACATCATCTGCCGTCGTCGTATGTCAAAATTAATTGTGCGAATTAAGTGCTAAGTTTTAGCGGGCTTTGCCAGGCGGTTACTCTTCAAGACTATTGTATTTCGTTGAGTGTAGCTATGCGGTCTTCAACAAATCGTGGGGGTTGTAAAGCCAACGCCTGGATCATTTTAAAATGATATCTTTAGCAAAGCGCAGAGATCTTCTTGATCTTATGTTTTTATATAAGTTACTTCGTAATAAAATCGACAGCGCACAGCTTCTAAATGAAATAAATTTTTCAGTCCCTGCCAGATATCCGCGGTTTCAAGTGGTTCCTTTCTGTCCCCCGTTTCGAAGAACAGTCCTTGGGTCAAACTCCCTTATCCCACGTATTACCAGACTAGCCAATAAATGTAGCAAATCCTCAGACATTTTTGCTGATTCACTATCTCTATACCGTAAGAGCGTTACCAGCACTCTTTTAACTTTAAGGTAAATTTGTAAATGTGACATTTTGTTTCCGATTTTTGTTAAACTAGAGTAAAATTTATAGATTATTATTGTTACAGAAAACGTTTGTTAACGAAATATCTAATATCTAATAATGCACTCCGAGCATTAAGGTAGAATGAAGAGTGTCAGGTTTCGTCGGCCTTTCACAGAGCTTGGTGGCATAATTCGTATTGCGACTGCTTCTGGCCTGGATAGCCGGAGGTGCAGTTTTGAGCCCTGTCCAAGATCGGCAATTTTTTTTCATTTTTCATTTTTCATTTTTTGCTTTATAATAGAGTAGCAATGGGCCATCACTTGAATTTATTTATTTTTTTTCATTTTTCGCTTTATAATTTATTAGAGTAACATTAGTAAGTGTAGCTAAATTCAACGCATGAGGTGTTTACCTATAATTAGTTATGCAGTCAGTTTATATATTTTTAAGTACAGTATTGTTATTGTGATATTTTTAGTGTAGTAACTGTTGGTAAGCCTAATAAATAAATAAATAAATAAATAAACGACCGACCCTACAAACCTTAGTTGATACTGATGAGATATTAAGCCGCAAAAGGCGAAAACAAAATTGCGTGGATAGCAACATCATCAACAGCTCATATACGTCCCTACCAAGGGATCGAGCCTACCCTAAATCAGGCCGATTAGGCCTTAGTCGACACGCTGGCCCAGTGCGGGTTGGTCGACTTCACACACAACCTTTGAATTTCTTCGCAGAAGTATGCAGGTTTCATCACGATGTTTTCCTTCACCTCAGATGTCCAGG
Organism: Carpatolechia fugitivella; assembly: GCA_951230895.1. Taxonomy (NCBI): domain Eukaryota; kingdom Metazoa; phylum Arthropoda; class Insecta; order Lepidoptera; family Gelechiidae; genus Carpatolechia; species Carpatolechia fugitivella. The sequence goes on along the minus strand of OX579659.1, from coordinate 1,497,532 downwards.
ACATATCGAATTCCGAAAAAAATCCGTGGTCTAAGGCAAAGCATCTTGTTTTTCGGACACTTGTCAATCCAGCTTGCGATGTCCTAACCGAACTGGGAAAATCTCACAAAGAGATTTTTTAAGTACCTCCACCGGGATTCGAACCCGGGACCTCGGCAATGACAGTCGAATGTTCGCCTGCTAGGCCGCGGATACTTATCATAAAGGGTAACATTATAGTGTTCACCAAAATTGTTTTTGCTTGCCAAAATGGATTAATGCTCACCAAATATTGTTACCCAAATCAGGGCCGGCGGGTGCGAGCGTAGCGAGCACGGGAGTTCGGGGCACCCCGACTTCGCTCGCCTGGCTCCCTCCGCCATACCCTTCGGGGTTAGGTTGTCTTGTGACCACCCATGCTTGCTTGCAGCTTGGACTAATTAATTAGTCCAAGGCTTGCAGGCATGCAATATTTGAAACACGATTTGGTGAGCATTTATCTGTTTTGGCAGGCAGTTTCGAATTGATTGGAATTAATATAAGTGCATTTCTGGTAGGCATTTAAACACAAGCCATCATAAAGGTCATAGAATCTGCGTCATAATTCATAGCTGAATACAATGCTTAAGCTAGATTGCAGTTGCTAAAGCCAGAACCTACCTAAATGTTATAAAACGTGTATGGAACGTGTAATTGTTGCATAAAATTTCTCTCATGAATGGAGGTTTAAGTAGGGAGCTCTGCTGGCAGCACAAAAACTGGAAATAATCCTTTGGGATTACAGCTAGGGTGCGCTTTTGTTGATAAGGGGCGCGGAGTTCGTTAGCTTTCAAATTGAAGGTTCACAAACATCTCCTGGCACATTAATGTAATCATTAGTATTTCCATTATGCCTTTGATGAATGTATGTATGTTTGTATGTATGTATGCGTGTTTGTATGAATATTTGTAGTATTTATTGTACTTTTAACTTATATTATGTTTTATTGTAACTCTCCCGTTTTTTTGCTCACGCACTACCACAGTCTTCTTTCTAAATGTCCTCTTCCCAAATGTTGCCTGGAAGAGATCGCTACAATCGATGAGGCTGCCTTTGCGTACTCTATCTATATGTTTGTTATCTATAGTTTTTTTAATGTTCCTTTTGTGTGCAATAAAGTGTTTCTACTTACTATTACTAAGGCGGTTCTCGTATGCTATCGGGAGCTGAACAGGTCGAAACGGGTCGAGATTTTGTTTGAGTACGACATAGATACGACGCACACAAACAAGCCGACCGGGAGACGCCAGCCGGTATCAATGTGTTTTCTAATTTTAAAATTTTGTATGTTTTTTGGCGCGCGTGAAGGATAACATCGTGATATTTGCACTGAGCTAGCGAAATGAAGCCTGATCGCCGATTACAAAGGCTCGATCTCCTTGGTGGGATGTATATGAATTGAATAATACGTAATGGGTGACGGTTAGTTTTTTTTTGTAAGAGGCATGTGAACATTATTTGTACTTTCCTGAGATCACGCGTTTGAGCGAATATTGGTTATTTATTCGGTACTTCCTCATGTGTAACCTTTTTTTAATAAATTGCTTTTCTTTTTCAGGTAAGTATTTACCTTTTAAGGCTTTTAATTCCGAATGATCACATTTTGTGGTAAGTGACTTTCTTTTTCACATTTCTTTAGTTTCTTGGAGCTACATGCATGATTTATAAGAGAGTCGGTGGTCTAGTGGCTAGGGCCGCTGCCTCCCGTCCGGGCGACGCGGGTTCCATCCCGATTTTCGGATTCATATGTACGTTTATTCGACGCTCTTACGGTGAAGGAAAACATCATGATGAAACCTGCACACTCCTGCGAAGAAATTCAAAGTTCGTGTGTGAAGTCGACCAACCCGCACTGGGCCAGCGTGGTCGACTAAGGCCTATTCGCTCTAATTCAAAGTAGAATCGAGCCCCTCACTGGTAACCTATATAAGCTGTTGATGATGATGACATGATTTATAAATACTTTTGTCTTACTCTTACATTAAAGATGCTCCGCGTTTTCTTACCCACTATGCTCTGGGCCTAAATGCAGAGCAGGTTGGCTCAACGAGTAGGCACAAGAGGCAGATCTCAGCCAGAGAGTTAGCGGATAATGATGGAATATATTTAAATAAGCAAAATACAATAAGACTTAGAAATGTTATGTCTGTGTCTGATGGTTGAAATTGCAGAACGCTGTACCTGTCATATAGAAAAAGAATAAGCTCGATTGAAAAAATAAAATTTAGTAAAAACATCGCTGAAATACAATGCTGCGTTGCAAACGATATGGTCGGCACAATATAATATTGTTTTCTTTTGTGTATACCCTCGAATTTATATGTCAAATTGTTTTGTTTTTTGTGTGTGCTGTAAACTATTCTATTCTAAACAAATGTTTTAGGTAATAAGGTAGCAATGTTGCTTTTGTTACTGTTAACACAAAAAAGTGTCTATTAACGTCGGGTGAAAATAATGTACAACCTAAAATCGTCATAAGACCCGTAATTAACATAGTTGAAATTTATTTCAATCCAAAAAAGTTGTCTGTTGTTGTAAATGTTAACCGATCAATTGACTAGGCCACTAGCATCTGGCATTTACAAAACTTTTGGTATTGCTAGTCAAATTGTTTTATATTTAGTTTGATAGTCACTTGTTCGTGTACGCGGGAACAAAAACATTTCCTCCAGTGATCTCGTTGCAAGTACCTTTACGTGCAAATTCCAGAAAGACTAGCGACTCTATCAAATCGCAGACCAACTATCTCGAACTATCGATGCTATATTTTTATATCATAGCCTATAGTCTCGCTCGCGGTATTACCCTCCAAACTTCCTTTGGCTGAGTGCCACGTGGTGAATTATTACTAGCAGTGCGAACAAATGATTTTAAACATGGTATAGTACGTGATTTTTTCTTTCTATTAATGATATAGCTGGCACCCGATGTATAAAGCTAGAGCAAAAGTAATTTTAAAACTCTCAATTTAATTTAATTTTTATTTTATTTTAATGTCAATGTCATTTAAAAATTTTAAAAGTCTCGGGAAACGTAGTGTGGGACAAAGATTTCAGAAGCGCGTCGGCTCGCGATTGTCTTTTGTTCCTCTGAGGTGTGGGACGCCCCCCTGCCAGGTGGACTGATGACCTGGGGAAGGCCGCTGGTGGTGGCTGGATGAGGAAAGCAGGTGTTCGTGCGCTTTGGCGTGCCCGAGGGGAGGCACACGTCCAGCAGTGGACTGCAATAGGCTGATTGATTGATTGAAATGTAATTTTATGGAACTTTGGCTCAGATTTCTTAGGCGCTTCTATGATAAACCAGGCCAAGTCCGAAACAAATTATTGTCCTTTCCCTTATTGTGTGGATTATAAGGTCGACAACCGACCTTACAAATACACTGGTGTTAGTGTTATGGAGCCCCCAAAAGCCACTATCACAAGCCACACTGTCATGGTTTGTGGCTCGTATCAAGGATGGAGCCACTGCTTATCGTGCTTTCCGAAACACGGAATATTTTTTTTTTCGAATATTCAGGTGATTCAGCTTACAATTACCAAACCAAACTGAGGAAAGTCTCACAAAGAGACTTGTGTTTGTTTGAAAGTGTCCCTCGAAGGATTGAAACCCGGAACAACTGTAATGAAAGACGAAATCTCGTCCACTCAGCCACTTAAAGTTTAACTTACGAGGAAGGTTCTTCGTAGCGTTTAACTGCTAAGTTTAGGTATTATTTCTAGGATTTACTAAATATACATCAGTAACTGAAACTGGAGCGTCTGTAGTCTAGTGGCTACGACCGCTGCCTTCCGTCCGGGAGGTGCGGGTTCGATTCTCACCACGTACCGATGTGTTTTTGAATTTCGAATTCATACGAGTATGTACGTTTATTCGACGCTCTTACGGTGAAGGAAAACATCGTGATGAACCCTACACTTCACACTCCTGCGAAGAAATTCAAAGGTTGTGTGTGAAGGCGACCAACCCGCACTGGGCCAGCGTGGTTGACTAAGGCCTAATCACCCTAATTTAGGGTAGGCTCGAGCTCCTCGGTGGGGACATAATATGAGCTGTAGATGATGAACCGAAACCGAAATTAGAATGTACGAAATACATTCTGCCTAAAATCGTTGGGCAAATTTAATCAAGTCATTTCTGGGAAGGGCTCCCTGCGAACATAACCTACGCGTAAGATATGGAAAAAGTTCTTTGATTTGTATTAAGTAAATAAAAGAATTATTCTAGAGCTTTCCTTTCCTATTTATTTTTCCATTAGATGGAAGTTTCGAGGCTGATTATTTCTCGTGTCTAATGGAATTAGTTTTGAAAGTTTGCGTGTTCTTAGCCTTTGTACCGATGTAATCTGGATAGTTCTGACTGGTAACTGGATTTTACTAAGAAAGAATAGTACAATATTTTTTCTTTAGTATCTCTATAGTAATTTTTTTTCTAGTATTTGAGTTCTACAGTTTTAATCTAGACTAGATTTATTTTTTTGTAATTTGTAATTTTGGGTTAGGTTACTTATAATAGGGGATCGGATTGTTCCTAAATTTACCATATTTCATCATAATTTTATGAATTATTTTTAAAATATAGATTAGTAGCAGACGATTCGTAAAGAAAAAAAAACAGAATCGGTTGAAAAACGAATTTACAGTGGTTTTTTTAAGTTTCAATATGTCTGTCTCTTTCAAAAACGATTTTTCGTATGGAGATTATATGGCGTTACTAACAAATGACGTCACAAGTGGGTATCTCTGTCTTATCTTGAATTTCAAACTTTTATAACTCGGTCAATTTTAAAGATAGAGCAAAAATTATTTTTGTGTTCGATAGCAGAAACTAAGAAGTTTAGATTTATAAAATAAAAATAAAGTAGCATGATCCCCTATTTGGCTATCTGAGACCAACGTAGACCTAGTACCTAAATTCGGCGCCTAAACAAAGCTAAAATCCTGGCCTAAGCTACACGTTCGTCCATTTAAAACCATTTCAATTGCACCTGCACTAAAAAAGTAAAAACAAAAAAGGAATTTAAAAATAAAAAGCGCGGGAATCAGTGCGTGTGACAGCCGCCATTTGTGATCGAACGTTTAAATATAGAACGCTGAAAATAAACGCCCCTTTTGGTAGGGCTAAAAGGTTAACTGGGGACACTGCGGTTAATTTACTATAGTTTGGTTGTAATAGTTGTTTATCTATGAGAAAGCTCTGCAGCGGTTACCTCGTATCGATTACGTATGTTAAGCACGCTGGACTTAGCTCGAACTAAGTCTGGTTGAATATACAATGTCGCTACTCCTACGTCTCCTACCTAATGCTACGCTGTATTTCCCGAAACAGGTGAAATAAGCTTAATTAAAAATCCTTTTTAAACATGCTTTTAAAGCCGTGGAGTGGAGTATCCTTGTTAAGACAAATCCAATGAGCCCAAACACGACTAGGTTGTGGTGTGTATTTAAGGAGTTCCTATGGCCACCTTCTGGCTCCATCATGAGACCCCGGACATCACGTATGACTAAAGATCTTGTTAAGACGAATCCAACGAGCCCAAACACGACTAGGTTGTGTTGTGTATTAGAGGAGTTCCTATGACCACCTTCCGTCTCCATCATCAGACCAGCGTCATCGCGGTTACATAAGTGTACCAAATTTCAGTAAAATCCAATGGCAGCAAGTGCTTCAAAATTGAGTTGCAAGATTTCGCCCGAACATACCCACAAACCCACCCACACATAATACAGTGCAAGCTAATTATTTAGCTTGTAAAATATGGCTGTAATGTTAAGGAGGTCAATTCGTACTGGTGTTTAAACTTTGACGACATAAATCAGCACTTATTAGCAAAAAAGAAACTGTGTTAACAAACTATCTATCTTTGCAATGTATGCGAAGTACTTGTGTAGTACATGTACTTTGTAGGTACATATAATATACTAGAGTACTTGTGAGCAAACTATAAAATATCTTTAGTTCTTTTAAAAATACAAAGTAATTTATTTTCTTTAAAAGCATAATAATTTACTAACATCGGTTTATGCTATCTACTCGAGATAAAAAAGAAGATAAAAAATATTTATTCAAAGTAAAATTATGCCTATTCTACAGAATCGTTATTTGTTGAAGACAGTCGTAAGAATACCACGACTTAGCCTTACTCGTATTACACGTTTTTTAAAGCTTGTGTTATTACATCGCATCACACTAATATTATAGCTATAAATGTGAAAATATATTTGGATGTTTGTTCCGCTTTCACGCTTAAAGTACTCAACGGATTTGGATGAAATTTGAAATGCAGATAAGACCTGGATTAACACATATTATGTTACTTTTTATGGGAAAAAGTCTTATTACCACGGAATAATTACACGCACATGGCCGCGGGCGGACCGCTAATCTTAAATAAAAACTTATTTATGCAAAGCGAGATAACTCGTTTAATTTCTGTAATTCCTAATACAGTTAAGCAAACCAAATCAACAGAACACAAACGCCGCTGAGCGCTGACCACACAGTGTTATGAACAAATAAATCAACTTGCCCCAACTAATTCGTTTAACCGGGGTAAGTAAGATCATTTAGCCCCACTAACCCCTGTCCAGTGATTGACACAGAGAAACGCCAGTCATCTGACGGATAGTTGGAGTACGGAATGTTTAGTCATGTTCATGAATCTACAGCAAAAACCTCAGGAACTAGAGATTAGTTTTCCTTTCAGTTTTATATTATACTAGCAGCCCGTAAGATTTTCCCGTGGGAATAAGACTTTTTCCCGTAAAAAGCATCCTATGTGATAATCCAGGTTACAAACTATCTCCATTCCAAATTTTATACAAATCCGTTTAGTACTTTAAGCGTGAAGGCGGAACTAACATCCAAACATCTAAACATCCAAATATATTTTCACATTTATAATATTAGTGTGATATCCCCTGTTCATCTACCTATTTAATTATTATTGTCGTCTATTTAGCCTGTACTACCCCCCCCCCCCCAACCCATGCCATTATTATGAGCCCTCACGTTTTAAATTAAGAAGTTCGCGAGTTCAGTCTCATTTGGCTCTTAAGTTAAATCTTATAGTTGTTAGTAAAAACTTATTAGTACTGTTAACTGTTGAATTTCACTTGCGACCCCGCCCTGAATGTTTCAGTAATATGCAGGGCTAAAACGTCTGCAGCCAGGGCTGTACTCAGGTACTGGAACTCTTTGTTCTAAAGGCCAGTTTATACTTTGACAAGTACAACTGCGAGTTGCAAGTACAGTTGTCGAAACAAAAAATTCATATCATCTTGTTGTCAAAAAGCATATTATTTCCTGTTGCCAAGGAAACACTCGCACTTGCAAAAAATTTACCGGACTTCTATTTTTAGTTGCAAGTTGACAGATTTAGTATAAAGAAAAACAAAGGTTTTTACCTATTAATAAAGAAAACTTGTTTAAAAAAACTAGAAACACGCTTATGTCAGTAATTACTATCCAACTTCTGACTCCATCACCAGACCCTCCTCACCAAGTGCGCTGACTTATCATAACTAATCAAATGAACCCAAACTCGAAGGATTTACTAGAAGCCATTTAAGAGTTCCAGTATCCAGCTCCTAGCTCCGTCACCAGACCCTTGTCACCAACTGCGCTGTATTGGACTTATCATGACAAATTAAATGAACCCAAACTCGAGAGGTTTATTAGTAGCCATCAAAGAGTTCCATTATCCAGCTCCTGGTTCCTTCACGACACCCTCGTCTGCAACTGCACTGTATTGAACAACTTATCATTACAAATTAAATGTTTTGAAAGCCAGCTTCGGTGGCTAAGTTTTGATGCCCACATTACTACGAACCAATGCCACTTTTTTTTTCTGTAACCGGAATTTTTTTAAGTTCGTTACAATTTAACAAATGAAATGAATAGTTAATTAACTTTTGGATGTTACATCTCTTAGTTTCTTCATTACATTTTTTTAGGTGAGTTCACTACACGATGTGCGGACTCTGTGGAGAAGAACTCATCAAAGAAACTCCACATGCGTTGCATCTTTTGCGTTTCTTTTTCTTTTTGTCATATAATAATATAGTAATTGACAAAATTCATGCGTTTTGAAATAGCCTGTCATTCAAGAAATTTATTCCCATGGATATCTGTCCTCTAAGTAGTCAGATGTTCTATAATAAGCTTTTTTATACAATTTTTGTTTAACAATAGCTTTGAACTTACCTAAAGGTTATTTTTTAAATCGGTAGGGACCTTATTGTAAATGCGTATACAATTGCCTTTATAAAAAGTTTCTAAGTAACTTTTGTTCTGTAGCAGTAACATTTTTTTTTGTGTTTCGCCTCAGTCCGTCCCTGTCCCCGCCTCTTAATTAAAGGGTTTATTACAACTCCAGCCTCGAAACACTTACATTTTGAAGAGGCTCTGCGCTCCTCAAAATCATTTTCAAGTTTAAATCGTTATTATAAAAGTTTCGCCCGTTTCCTTGTCTGCTCCGTTTCCCGCCATTTATTTGATGGTTCCAATAGCTTTGGTTTAAGAGATTTTGAAGATTAAGGGAGGAAAATACCATTTGTTTTACCGTATATGAATTAAACAGTAAACAAAGTATAATTCAAACAAGATTAGAAACGCAGAATGAATGAATAAAAACAAAAACCGACAGTTTTTAGTAATTTTTAGTAATTTTTGTTTGTATCTTAAATTTTTACTTTAGTTTATAATTTTATATTTGATGACCTAATACATTTTTACAACAGCCTCTGTGGCCGAGTGGTCGAGATTTCGGAGGTTCCGGGTACGATTCCCGGTGGGGACACTGTCAAGCAAAAATCTCTTTGTGAGATTTTCCCGGTTTGGTGAGGACATTGCAGGCTGAATCTCCTGATTATCCGAAAAGAAAGATGATTCTGTGCTTCGGAAGGCACGTTAAGCCGTTGGTCTCGGGTACTATCTTATCTAGTCGTTACAGGAGCCAAGTCAGTGGCCTTTGGCGGCTCTATAACACTGACACCAGTGTTTGTGAGGTCGGTTGTCGACCTTACAACCCACACGATGATGATGACGATACATTTTTAAACGACGACGTCGCAAATATATTGTAGCTATAGAAAATCCTCTCAAAAATTCTCAAACCGCCATTTTTAATTCATTCGTCTATTCCATGCTTAACTTCAATAAATCAGTTTTTGAAAACAGGTATCATATTTTCAATAATAGCAGCGCTTTAAGGGTCGGCACACATCTGACAATACACCGCCAAATCATGTCCAGTACAATAATGTCAAATTCTAAGTAATTTTATTTATTAGAGTGTCTGTATGCTTGCGACTAATTTAGAATTTCGTTGGTGGCAAAGAAATTCAAAGGTTAGGAAGTCGGTCAATATTTTCTGTAATCATTATTATAATTAATTTTAAATTATCGTTTGCTTTATATTTAGCCGTGTGGTGACGGCAGAGTACCTAGAATACATTTGTCACCAACCCCTACTCTTCCCGTGGGTGTCGTAAGAGGCGACTTAGGGACTACACATTGAACAGGGAACGGGCAGCAGCGCTCTCTGATACAGTAACCTTTTAATCTGCGATCTCCAACCCGCCTGCCAAGCGTGGAGATTATGGCAAAACCAAACACTTTAGTGGAGGAGGCTCATAGTCCAGCAGTGGACTGTAACGGGCCGTTGATTTTTTTATTTATATCTAATTCCACGTAAAATGTAAATTTTATGTTTTTTTTTCCTTTGCGCCAAGAGCGTGCGTGACACAGGTAAAATGTGTGCACTACCTTTTTCATAGTTCTCAAAACTGGATCGCGTGGCGGGGTTCCATTATTATCACTTACATTGTTATAGTTTCCATGAAGTGCAAGCAGTATCGATGGAAAACGTCGCAATGCGTCCGTGCACCATGCCATGCAAATATGCACACGATTTAAAAACAAATGTAAAAGTGGGTTAAATTGATTAATGTACGTACTGTTTTTTAATTCAGTTGAAAATTTATATTGCTGTTGTAAAGATTTTCTGTGTCAACATAAACATCAACGGCCCGTTACAGTCCACTGCTGGACTACGAGCCTCCTCCACTTAAGTGTTTGGTTTTGCCATAATCTCCACGCTGGGCAGTCGGGTTGGAGATCGCAGATTAAAATGTTAATGTTTCAGAGAGCGCTGCTGCCCGTTCCCTGTTGAATGTGTAGTCCCTAAGTCGCCTCTTACGACACCCACTGGAAGAGTAGGGGTTGGTGACAAATGTATTCTACTCTGCCGTCACCACACGGCCTAATTGTTTTGTGTAAAAGTTGGTAAATGTCGCAAAATAGTACATTGTTATACGAGGGGTGAAAGTAACTTATTTAGCGCCGAGACGGGGTTTGGGGCCTGAGCGAGCGTAGCGAGGGCCCTAATATTTCGAGGCACTAAATAAGTCTTTAACCAGAAGTAAACACTGTGCTTTTCATTACGAATACAAGGAAAATAAAAATAAAATACGAATTAGCTAAAGAAAAAATGAGTGACTTCTATATCTGACTGAATCAGATGAACTCATTGTAAACAAAACCCTACAACTCGAGAAACAAATGATAATCGGATTGTTGCTTTCCCGCCTATTTTATATTTTTTGCTGAATTATATTTCATCATTGAAAATGTTAAATATTTTGCCCAAATCTATTTACTTTGAAACAATAGTTGAAAGTTAATTATAGTAAAGTAATTTAAAAAATATATTTATATTCTTTAATTAATACTTAACTTTATGTTATTTCAATTTAACATTGCGCTGTAATTGAGTGGCTGTATAGAAAGATGGAAGAGGCTTCCGTCAACTGGGACCACAAGAAACTGGGACCGCGGTCCCAGTTGCCGGATCCATTTAATTAATTTATTTTTCTTCCGGCATCTGGGACCAACCTCGAAATGATTAAAAAAATCTATTGTTTAAATCTAATAAGGTACAGTTAAACGAAAAAGTGTTTAAGTAATATTTAATAACAAAACTCTTTGATTGTAAATATCATTTATTTGTGTATTAAACATAAAAAATCAACTTATTCGCAATTATTAAAAAAAGTTTAAAATTCTTATTATCTTAATGTAGTCATATCATATTTATTTTACATAATATATTTATGAACTACAAAAATTATTAATACTATCATAGTTTGTTAAAATAGTAAACAGTAAATATTAATTTCGGTATTAGTAGTTCTCCAACATTTTAAACGAAACGTGTAGTCTTTCTTATTTAAAATATTAATGTTTTATATAATTTATGTACCTACATTTTTTTGTTATATATTAAATAACAAGGACTATACGTTTCATTCAATTAACACGAAATATAAATACAGATAAAAAAAAAAGGTTAATAAGCTATTTTAACAGAATATGATATGATTGAATATAATCAATAGCCAGTCCGATCATTTAAGTTCACCCACGCAGATAAGTACGCAACCTCAGCTTGTTTCGCCTACCTGTTCAATTAAGATGTTGAAGAACAATTCTGAGAATATTAATACAGATTGTTTCAAATTATTTCCTCAATATCTTAATTATAACAAATTCTTCTTGTTGTTTTAAATATAATAAAACAGTATACATTAAACAAATCATACTACAAATAATTAACAATAACCACAGTTTAGTTTACGGTCAAGTAATATACCTGGGCTGATTGATAACTGGCCGAAACGACGAACTTAAAAAAATGATACGCAAAAAAAAAATATTACATTATATTTTGGCATCTTTTTGAAAATAGAACGCCAAATTTGAATTTAATCGAACTGGTGGAATTTATTTGATAGGACGTAGAACTTTCTCTGTCGTAAATTTTCTTAACAATGGAAAGAAACGAAATTCGTGCGGTGATAAAGTTTTACGTTTTAAAACAGAAAACAGCAACCCCGATTAAAACCAAGCTAGACAGTGTTTTAGGTAATTCTGCTCCTGCATTGAGTACAATTCACACCTGGGTAACTGATTTTAAACGTGGAAGACAGAGCTGCGAAGACGCCCACAGGTCTGGCCGTCCAAATGAAGTCACGAATCCGGACATGATCAAAAAAATTCACAAAATTGTATTGAATGATCGGCGCTTGAAGTTGCGAGAGATAGCAGAGATGGTGAGCATTTCATCTGAACGCGTTTTTAATATTTTGCACCAACATTTGGGAATGAAAAAGCTTTGCGCGCGATGGGTGCCGCGTTTGCTCACTGTTGACCAAAAGCAACGTCGAGTGGACGATTCATCGGAGTGTTTGGCGCTGTTTAACCGAGATCCTAACGAGTTTTCGCGGCGTTATGTAACAGTCGATGAAACCTGGATACATCATTATACTCCCGAGACAAAAGAACAATCTAAGCAGTGGACTGAGAGCGGAAGACCTGCGCCGAAGAAAGCAAAAACGGTTTTGTCGGCCGGCAAAGTGATGGCGACTGTTTTTTGGGATGCTCGAGGGATTATTTTAGTGGATTATCTGCAAAAAGGAAAAACAATAAATGGAGAGTACTACGCAAGCTTGCTGCAAAAATTAAGTGAAGAAATCCAGAAAAAACGACCACATTTGGCCAAGAAAAAAGTTTTGTTCCACCATGACAACGCACCTGCACACACGTCAATGGTTGCAGTCGCTAAACTCCATGAATTGCGGTTCGAATTGCTACCGCATCCACCCTATTCCCCGGATCTGGCCCCGTGTGACTTCCACTTATTCACAAACCTGAAGAAATGGTTAGGTGACCAGAGATTTTCATCAAATGAAGAAGTCATTGTTGCCGTGGACGAGTATTTTGAGGGGTTGGAGAAAACATTTTATCAAACTGGTGTAACGGCATTGGAGAAGCGCTGGACTAAATGCATCGAGGTAGAAGGAAACTACGTTGAGAAATAAATTTATTTTAAATAGATTTTTAAAGTTTTTTGTTGTCGTTTCGGAAACTTATCAATCAGATATACCTCTCGTATAACTAAAGTTGTTATAAGGTAAAACATCAGAAATTAGTCGTCAACTAAGTTAACAACAGTTAATACTTTGTTACAACAAATAATCAACGAACTTTATACAACAATCACAGTCAACAATCACAATTAGTTAAAGTGTTTATCGCAATTTCTCTAAACAATGACCAATACTTATTTTACGATCAAGTAATTCACTTACGGGCTGGAGCGCCCCAATACCAACTCCTTCCACTCGACTCCATCCAACGCCGGGCAGTTCGTATTGTCGACAATCCAAAACTCACAGACGGCTTGGACACCCTCAGTCTCCGGAGAGACGTTGGCTCTCTGTGTGTGTTCTACCGTCTGTACAATGGGGAGTGTTCTGATGAGCTGTTTGACTTAGTGCCACCGTCACGCTTTTATCACCGCACCTCCCGCCACAGGGCAGGGGCTCATCACGTCTTGGCTGCTTGGTATCCCAAAAATGTACGGGCGTCGCGATCTTTCCTCTCGCGTACCTGCAGGATGTGGAATAAGCTCCCCCCTGAGGTGTTTCCTTTGTGCTTAGACATGGGGTTCTTCAAGGGGCGAGTATATAGGGCTCTCAAAGGCTGGCAACGCGTTGGCAACCCCCCTGGTGTTGCGAATGTCCATGGGCGACGATGACCACTTACCACCACTGTGGCTCGTCCGCTCGTTTGCCTGCTTAAATAATATAAAAAAAAAAGTATATGTTATGCCAAAAAAATGTGTTATATTTTTACAATCAAAGAGTTTTGTTCTTTAATATCACTAAACACTTTTTCGTTTAACTGTACTTTACATCGCTTAAACAATAAATATCGGGAGTGGTCCCAGTTGATGGAAGAAAAATATTAAAATTAAATAAATCCGGCAACTGGGACCGTGGTCCCAGTTTGAGTGGTCCCAGTTGACGGAAGCCTCAGAACATAGTTCAATAGAAATATGAAATTAGAACCAGTTTTTTTTAATAATTTGCCAGAATGAATGAAAAGGAATGAATGAATGACAGCTGTCAGTTGAAAGTGATTCTGCCTCCGTGCTGAAAAGTATTACCTTCAATCCGCTCCTCAGGCAACTTCCGAACTACTTTCAGAGTATGAGTAATGAAAACTACCTTTAGTACTTACTTGGTGTAGTGTACCAGCGTACGTATGGAGTTGGGAGAATATAAGTAAGTAGGTACAACCTATTTTTCTTTAAATTAAATAAGAATTTTTACTTACAGCGACGATGCTTTAATATAGCATGTGTTTATATTAGCAATGTGGTTGCAACGACGACGCGATGCGATCGTACCAATGTGTTTTCGAATTTCGAATTCATGCGTCGATTAAACGTACATTACCTACGTTTATTCGACGTGATGAAACCATACTATTGCAAAGAAATTCAAAGGTTGTGTGTGAAGTCGACCAGCCCGCACTGGGCCAAATGGGCGAGCAAGGCCTAATCGCCCTAATTCAGGGTAGGCTCGAGCCCCTCGGTGGGGACGTATTTGAGCTGTTGATAATGTTGGGGCAACGAAGTTGTTTTTAGCGTAAGCTATCATATATCCCACCCTCGTGAGGGGCTCAAGCCTACCTTGAATAAGAACCCTCAATTAGTCGGCTCCTCACAAAATCTTTGGTTTTTTCGCGGGAGGTGTATGTAGACTTCCTTCATATACAATATAAACTCATGTTTTTCGTTGTCTTTTTATGTTTCCTTTCACCGTAAAAGCATAAAAAAACGAACCTTTTGAACGGGAAGCAATGGTGCTAGTCGCCACACCATTTCTGTCGTTTACCATATACGAGTATTTATCAAAAAACTCGGGATAATACCTCGTACTTTTACCTTTTTATGAAAGTTTCTATCAGTTCAATTGTCATTTTGAATGACAGAAGATCTGATATATTGCCACTTTTTTTATGTTGTAAATTTTACCTCAGTTGTTTCATAATAGTTACAAAATGATTTCCAAAAGCCGCCCAAGACGACCTCAGCCTTTCTCCTTCACGGATCCCTTGGTAGAATCAACACCTGAATATACAATGGGGGATCTCCTGCTGCTCTTCCTCTGAGGATATTCCACCAAGACCTGTCCCAAGAAGTTCCACAGAAATAAGTAAAACTCTTATAAAAAAATGAAGAAACAACACGCGTTTATGTTAGCTTTTCTGATCCACTTGTTTTATGTTGCTACTAATGCTTGGAACTCCGTGCGCCAAAACCACTTTCATGATTTTTGAAAAAATAATAAATTTCAAGTTGGCGTTAGAGAGGAAATTGACGAGTATTTCAGAAACAATATTACATACATTGGGTGAATTTTAAAGGAGAAAAATCAAGATCTATCTTAGACTAGAAGTATTATCTGTTTAATTATTTAGTTACTTTGTATTTATTTTGTACAAAAAATTCTTATTGTGTACCTTTAACAATTTATATTGACGATGAATACCCTTAAAAAAGATATGATTGTTGGTATAGTAAGCGTTGCAATACTGGTATTTATGACATGCTTTTACTATTTGAATAGAGATTTATACCATGAGGACTTAAATGTGTGGTCTAGAGTTGCTTTGTACTCGGAGACAAACACTAGGTAATCCTGTACAATTTTTGTGTATATTCAGTGTATTAAATTCAGTTATTTCATTTATTGCCGAAAGAAAGTGTCCGAAAAACAACTTTAATAACAGATTTACAAATGTACTTTCTGGTGGATTGGTTAATTACTGTTTTATTTATATTTTGACTAGTATTTTATTTAAATGTGCAGTTTGAACTCAATAAACATTTTGTTGCAAACCAATATGTGTTTATCATTTCATGAAATTGTCACTAAAAAGGGCTTGGTGTCAAACCACATTTTTGTTGGGTTAAGTTAAATTTGTCTGTGATTAAGATTTATCGATCATGGCCCCGATTCACACTGTCACGCTCTAATCCTTAATTTAAGTTGGACAGACTAACTTAAATTAAGGATTTTACCTTTAAAAGATTGAAAAGGGACAAGAGATGGCCATTCTAATATTAGAGCTGTCAAACATCGAGTTTGAACCTTATGGCCGTGTCGATTGCACAATTTTAGAGAGCACTTAAAATATACGACTTAAACACAATAACACTTGATACTGGCGAAATCATTATGGAAACGCCATTTATTTAAAAAATTGAATGGAATTGAAAATCTCTATATTATTTATTATTTTATTAGAGCATGACATCCCGAATCGAGGCCTATATATCGTTATACGCATCTAAACGAAAGTTTTCTGATAACGACGTTTTCTGTTTTCCTGCACACGAAACTTCGATCGGATAGCACTCTGCATCCAGATGAAAATCTGAATTCGCACCCATCATCATCATCATCATCTCAGTTTGTAGACGTCACTGCTGGACAAAGGCCTCCCCCAAGGATCTTCACAACGAGCAGTCCTTAGACATCAACAGCTTATATTGGTCCCCACTGAGGGGCTCGAGCCTACCCTGAATTAAAGCAATTGGACCTTAGTCAACCACGCTGTCCAGTGCGGGTTGGTCGACTTCACACACAACTTTTGAATTTCTTCGCAGGAGTGTGCAGGTTTCATCACGATGTTTTCCTTCACCGTAAGAGCCTCGATTAAACGTACATTATTATGAATTTGAAATCACATTGGTATGTGGTGGGGATCGAACCCGCATCTCCCGGACGGGAGGCAGTGGCCCTAACCACTAGACCACCGACGCTCTCTAGACATATGGAGCATGATTCCCGCATCCAGGGGTTCGCGCCAGCTTTACCAGATCGTCTGTCAGTCCACCTTGTAGGAGGCCGGTTAAACCGATCGTATAACCTCATGACAGGTTTAGTTTTTGGCTGTATTTACTAACGTCCATAATAAGTAATGCTAACATTTATTACGTAAACTGTTTTGTGAGTCTTAAATAAATAAATAAATAGCACCCGCAGCTGCGTTAAACTGAAAACGCCCAAAGTGCATCTCGTTATAACTAAACCATAATTTGGTTCAATTCATTCCTACATTCATTCGTTCATTCCTCTTTATGAATGCTAAATGAGCACTATCTATCTACTTCGCAAGCTTTTAGTTTAAGTTCTGAACGATGTGTTTGATCGAGTGGAATAGTAACTGATGCTGGAAACTCTGTAGCCTCTAGAGATGCTATTTGCAAAGATAAAAAAAGAAACAAGCATCTTAGAACCATTAAGATGTTTTCAAATTGTGACTGTGAGGAAGTTCTGTTCAGGGACTGGAACCCTTACGATTTTGATCAACGATATCTCGTACTCTTATTATGCTATAACTATAACTGTTGCAAATTCAACAGGGTAACCCTATCAAGGAATCCGATAAACATAATATTTATTTTAATTATCATTCTGTAAATATTTAAACTTAACGAAATCATCCGGCAGAGGACCAAGGTGGTGGACATCGTCCAGAAATGTAGCAAGCTGAAGTGGCAGTGGGCTGGCCACGTCTGTCGCAGGACAGATGAGCGTTGGAGCAGACGGGTTCTCGAATGGAGACCGCGTCTCGGGAAACGTAGTGTGAAGGTCGCTGGTGGTGACTGGATGAGGAAATCGGGGGATCGTGCGCTTTGGCGTAACCTTGAGGAGGCCTACGTCCAGCAGTGGACTGCAAGAGGCTGATTGATTGAAATACTTAAAACAATAACGACTGAAGGGGTTTTTCAACGAGAAGCCCGGTCCCTGGGCTCTGCTCACTCCTATAAATATTAACATCACTTGCCCATAATCCATTTCTTTCCATGCAAAACAATCTTCTCTATTTGCAACATGAATATGGTGCTACGTATTAGAAAGATAAATAATCTAACAAACACACTTTTGCATTTATAAAAAATCTTATTATTAAAAAAAAACTTTATTTATTTATTTATTTATTTTATTTTATTTATTTATTTTATTTTATTTATTTATTAACTTTATTTCGTAAAAGATTGCATAATCATCAAATGACTGGAGACTCCTTTTAAGCATTGCAATGCCTGTGGTAGGAGACTGCGCTCTTCCCATTCAAGATAGTTACTTACTAACATATTTTTAAAATTATTTTTTTACTGATTTTACAAATTAAAACCAAAACTAACATTTGTAACAATACGAATAAATGTATGTATGTATGTGTGTGTGAATTATTAGGTTGTAAGTGAACATTGTTATAATATGTCGTTGTCTTTCAGGTAAGTTTATTGAGAAGTCCGATCCAATGCAGTGAAAAGGTATTTATAAAAATTTGCTATCTTCAAAGAAAGTTTACAATTAATATTTTGTACATGCAACGCAAACAAATTACAAAACAGTACTGTGAAGGTACGCGCACAATATGCCGGGTCGCAGCGCAAAAATCCGCTTAAATCGCTCGTATATATTTTATATGAACTATCGCACAGTATGCCGGGTCGCAGCGGGCCGCATGCGTGCGATGCGGCCCGCCCCGCCCCGCTGCGCCCCGACACAAGCGGATTGGAGTGCTCCCGCGCACGTGTTAATTAGTACCATATTTGCGTTAAATCCGTCAATGCGCTGCGGCCCGCCCCGGCCCGTCACAGTGTGCTATGGACGCATTTTGCGCTGCGATGCGGCCTGCCCCGGCACGCTGTTGCCCGGCATAATGTGCGCGTACCTTGACTGGACAGGTTTTGAACCTTTGCCAAGCCTCTGGTGATCTATACTACACAAAACACAAGTTTTTATCTTTTTTAATCACAACCACCACCGGTTCACTCTAACTAGGAATAAACAGAGCAGCAGTCAAACAAAAAAAACTGCAGTACGGCGCGGACGCCCTTGTAGACATTGCTACACTAGCTACGGCGTAGCAGATTGCTACGATACGTTTTAAGTTTTATTAATAGTATCGTATGTACTGCAATCTCTCTAGTTTTCCCAACGTATTAAGTGATTACCCACCACCAGGGGGTACCCAAATATATGACTGATTAATGTATTTACCTTGATTTATTTTTATATTGTTTTAATTGATTTTCTTTTAATTTGATTGTTTTAACTAATTTATTGCATAGTGAATTGATAATATTTTAGCCTAATTTAATACGATCCAACTAATATTTCAAATTAAATTGAACGGAATAAGATGATAGTATATTGTGTTTTGATGTTATTAGTATTTCATGTTGATTTTGTATTTATTGATATTATTAATTTGGGTAATAAAGGCTATTTTATTTAATTATTATTATTTTTAATTATTATTAGTTCTAGTAGTCGTACCCTCGTATTTCAAGTAGAAGGTTTATAAAGATTTATGCTTAGTGTATTTGTTTGCAGTAGTCATAAACCCGAGGTCTTATTTATTCATAACGAAATTAATAACAAGCGCGATCGCCTAAAAAAAAACAACCCCAAAGGCCGATGACCCAGGCGTGTCGCGTTCTCAAATAAATCATGGGAGCCGATTAGCATAACTTGGTACCACGGCTGTTTCTGATACCTAACAGATTTATTAGTCTGTGCCCGCCCTATAATGCCATGTACCATGCCACCATGCCGCCATGTTGGTAAGCCTGCATAGCGTTGCAACGATATATCGGCTAATATTAACGTTAATATCGAAGCGACAATATAGATATTTTTATCGATACCTTAAGGATGCCTGGAAGAAATTGCTAAATGGCAATAAGGCAATCTGTACACTTATTTTTTTTAATATTTTGTTATCTGTATTATGATATATTCATTCAGGTATATTATCATTCATTCATCGATACTTTTACACTCACATATTTTATCTCTTGTCATAAAATAAAGTTTACCTTCCAAACACACCTCTGCTCGCGTGACAGGGAACAATTTCTAACTCTAGAAACATTACCAAGCTAGTCCAATCGCCGGTGCAGCTAAAATATGACTGCAATTTGTCTACCATCTACCGTGCATTCTGAGTAACGATAATGACGCATATTATGGCGTTTGGTTTGCAGTATTTGTGGCTAAACAACGCTTCAAAGTTTTTTTATTAATTGCTAAAGCATTATAAATAAAAAACTTAAACCTAACGTGATAATATCACGTTTTTATGACATATTATGTCTACTCGTATGTTTAAGAGTTTAGAATTCATTAACGTTTCGGTGGTGGTTAGGGCAGCTGCCTACCGTCCGGCACCCCACCACCAATGTCCAATATGTGTTCGAACTTTGAATCCAAATACGACGCTCTCACGGTGAAGAAAGGTACCTTGCTCACACCTGCGAAGAAATTCTAAGGTTGTGTGTAGATCGCCTTTATATCAGACTAGGCTCGAGCCTTTTAGTGTGGATACATTTACTCATCATCATTATCATAATTATCGTCGTAAGGTCAACAGCTGACCTCACAAACCCTGGTGTCAGTGTTATAGAGCCGCCAAAGGCCACTGACTTGGCTCGTGTAACGAACGTGCCTTCCGAAGCACGGAATCATCTTTCTTTTCGGACAATCAGGTGATTCAAGCCTGCAATGTGATTAACCAAACTGGGGAAAGTCTCACAAAATAGATTTTTGCTTGACAGTGTCCCCATCGGGATTCGAACCCGGAACCTCCATAATGGGCGTCGAAATCGCGACCACTCGGCCACGGAGGCTGTTATGCATTTACTGAAATTATTATTATCACAAGGTCAGGGTATTTATCTAGCTACACTAGGACATTTCGATTTATCAAGTTCTGATCTCGTCTACCTTAATATTAAAATTTTCATAAGAAAAATTGAAGACTTAATTTAGGTATAAGTAAAAATAGATCTCTTATTACATCCAATGATCTATTGGAAGCAATAAATACGAACGAAATTAAGTCGGCTACGAGTATAATAAGTAATAACTGAGATCAACTCTCCTCGATTGATCGACGCGACGCTGCTGCCATCTCTCTCAACTTTAATTAAACTTGGTCCCCGTTTCCAATTAATAACATTAATAACTATTTTGATATCTTACCCCGCTTCGTCTTCAGCAGGAGATGAAGTGAGGTGAAATATTTTAGCTGGGAGATGGTTTTAATGTTGTTTCATTTCGTATTCGATTTGTTAATAGTCGAATAAGAGAGCAGAGTACCTAGTATTTAAATAAATAGTATAGAGAGCGCCGGTGGTCTAGTGGCTAGGGCCGCTGCCTCCCGTCCGGGAGACGCGGGTTCGGTCCCCACCATGTACCAATGTGTTTTCGAATATCGAATTCATATGCACGTTTATTCGACGCTCTGACGGTGAAGGAAAACATCGTGATGAAACCTGCGCACACTCCTGCGAAGAAATTCGAAGGTTGCGTGTAAATCAACCAACCCGCACTGGGCCAGCGTGATCGGCTAAGGCCTAATCGCCCTAACTCAGAGTAGGCTCGAGCCCCTCGGTGGGGACGTATATGAGCTGTACCTTGAACAAGAACCCTCAATTAGTCGGCTCCTCACAAAATCTTTGGTTTTTTCGCGGGGGGTGTATGTAGGCTTCCTTCATATACATACAATATAAACTCATGTTTTTTCTTGTTTTTTTAAGTTTTCTTTCACCGTAAAATCCTCAAATAAACCCCTAATTCAGGGTAGGCTCGAGCCCCTCGGTGGGAACGTGTATGAGCTGTTGATAATGATAGATACGCTTTTATACCAGTAACTTGCTATTTTAGAAATGTATGAGTAATATAAATAAAAGTAAGGATACTCGAGTACTCGCCGAACAAAATATCCACGGGAATTTTGTTTCAGTAACAATCTTTTTCAGTTTGTACAAAAAAGACAATCATATTTATATATTTTTAAACTAGCCATCTTTTGCTGTAACAACCTCCGTGACCGAGTGGTCGATATTTCGACTCCCATTACGGAGGTACCGGCTTCAATTCCCAGTGGGGATACTGTCAAGCAAAAATCCCTCTGTGAGACATTCCCCAGTTTGATTAGGACATTGCAGGCAGAATGAATTCTAAGAAACTGTACAAGCCTTGGTACCAGATTACTAGTTTCTTATCTATGAAATAACATTGTTAATTTTCACTGAAGGTCTGCTCACCCCGTTAGCTACCAGTAGAGGCTAGATAATAAAGTCTACGTCTAATTACGGCCGATCTTAATGGCTACCGCCCTCTAGCCCGGAGCGGTCGGTTGACAGAGCAGGGAAAATTAAACGAGGGGAGAAACTGAAGAATAGTTTCATTCAGTGACCTATGTGGGGCAATCTGGTTGATTGAAGATGGGGCAATGGCGTTTTTGTTCCATTTCTTAGTAAATACCTGAGCAGCGGTGGTGGCTAGGGCCGCTGCCTTCCTTCCGGGAGACGCGGGTTCAATCCCCACAACAACGTACCAATATGTTTTCGAATTTCAAATTAATATGTACGTTTATTCGACGCTCTTACGGTGAAGGAAAACAAAAACAACGTGATGAAAACTGCACACTCCTGCGAAGAAATTTAAAGGTTGTGTGTGAAGTCCACCAACCCGCACTGGGCTAGCGTGGTGGACTAAGGCCTAATCGCTTTGCTCCAGGATAGGCTCGAGCCCCTTGGTGGGGACGTATATTATGAGCTGATGATTATAAATACCTGGAAGAAATTGCTACATAGCAATAAAGCCGTGTAGTTACCAGGTTATGAATAGGGCCAACCCATATAACCATGCTTGAAATAAAGACTGTACAATGTGTTGGCTAAAACGCAAAACCTTTCAGGACTCAGGTGGTAGATCAGCCCTTAAAATGATCAACTTTTGCACCACAAGTTATCTGGATTCCCGAAAAAATTTTGAATTATCATATAAGTTGACTCGGCCAGCTGATCAGTGTGTTTGAAAAGGCTTTGCTTTTTTGAGATTTAAGAAAATAAGTTTTTGAGCCATAATTAATAACAAAAAATACCCCTTTATTCGCGAAATCCTTAGAAATATTGTAATCTTCCCCACAAGTGTGCCACAACTCCATAGTAAATCGAGGGGAGTATTCCCCATAACTTAGCCATGCGCGCGACATTATTTATGAGGAGACGTGCCCAGCCAGTCAATACCACCAGGAATATTTGCGGTGACGTGTGTTGGATTTAGTCTGAGATTTGCGAGGCTATGTAGACTAGATATAGCTGTTGACTTGAGATTATCATCTACAGCTCATATACGTCGCCACCGAGGGGCTCGAGCCTACACACACAAAATTAGGGCGATCAAGACCTTAGTCGATTACGCTGGCCAAGTGGAGGTTGGTCGACTTGACTCATAATATTTGGATTTCTTGGCAGGAGTGTGCAGATTTCATCACTAATTTTCTTTCACCGTGAGAGGGCCGAATAAAACGTACATGAGTTCGAAATTGGTACGTGATGGGATCGAACCCGCGTCTCCCAGATGTGACACAAGACACTACACAACCAACGCTCTTAAGATTATACTTATTAATAATTATTAACAGCCTCTAATCTAAAGCAGTAGAACATTTGATTATCGATCCGGAGGTACTGAAATGGATCCGGTCACCTACGGCCTCACTCTTCTGCGCCAGGACAGGCAAATGGGCTTCCTTGAGGTCTCTTTGTATTTTAGACCACCAGGTTAATGGCGGGCGGCCTCTACCTTTCTTTTGTTCAGGCAGATCTAGTGCAATCTGTACCACATGGTCCTCACTTCTTCTTTTCACATGTCAACGTTTACGCGGTGAGTAACGTCTTCATCCACATTCGCATCTGGTGTCAGCACGGAGCCTAAATATTTGAACTTCTTAACTGTTGGAATGGGTGTTGTACCAATGTGTATAGTCTCATCCTTTGTGTTTCCGCTGAAGGAGCATTTCAAATATTCCGTTTTGCCTCTGCTGACACGCAGGCCGTACTTTTCCAGAGACTGTGTCCATGTATTGAGGAGTTCCTGCATGTTTTGTGCAGTATTTGCGGCTAGTACAATGTCGTCTGCATATAGCACGGTAATGGTGCGGGTATGTCCTTAGTGAGGTAGTCCATCACCAGATTAAAAAGTAAGGGGCTTAACGCAGAACCCTGATGGACGCCTACTTTAACCTCGAAAGCCTTGCTTAGACCTGCTAGACTTCGAACTCTTGTGCTAACACCGTAGTACTCGTACATATCCTGAATAATCTGGACGTAGTATTCTGGTACGTTTTGGGCTCGAAGTGCCTGCCATACAATGCCTTTTCGAGGTCAATGAATGCTAGGTGTAGGTCTTTGTTGTTAATCCTATATTTTTCCATCACGATTCTGATCGCTTGTATGGCATCGGTGGTTGATTTGGATGCTGTGAACCCAAACTGATTTGGAGATATTTTGATGAGGGCTGTGATACGTTTGTTAATGATCCATTCCCATATTTTCAACGTATGTGAAGTGAGCTTTATACCTCTATAGATTTCGCACTCTGCTACATCTCCTTTGTTTTTGTAGAACGGCATTAGGTGACTTTTCCGCCATGACTCTGGGATGTTTTGGGTGGTTAGAATGATATTAAACAACTTGGTCAACCAGGCTACTGCCAGTGGGCCAAGTCGCTTCCAGAAGTCTGCTGGCACCTCATCAGGTCCCAGTGCTTTCCGGTTTTTCATTGCAGTCACCGCTTGTTTAACCTCTCTTTCGTCAACTTTGTTTACAGGTCCACGTATAGCATGCAGGGGTGCTGGTTCTTCATGTGGGAATTCCTCATTAAGCAGTTGCTCATAGTATTCTAGCCACCTGTCGCTGATCTGTTCTTTGTTTGTGATTAGTTGATGGTTTTTGCTCTTTATATATTTGTTTACTTTAATATCCATTGTTGATCTATATCTAGATTTCGATATTTTTAGCACCTCATTTTCAGTTTTGGCGTTTTCCAAATTGTCATAAAAAGCCTGGTTTGAGTTGGCTCTCTCTTGTGCAACGATTTTCTTTGCATGTTTCTTCGTCTCTTTATAGTTAATTCGATCTTCGTCCAATTTAGAAGTTTGCCAGGTCTTAAACTGAGATTTCTCGCTCCTTCTCACTCCACCATTTAGGGTCTTTGCCGATACGAAGAGGAACTTTGGACGTACCTAAGATCTGTGTTGCTTTTATTTTACACTGTTCCTCGAATTTGATCCACATATGGTCTGCGCACTCATAATCTACTTCCAGATCAGCCTCCAGATATTTTCTCATCTCATCCAGTAATGTATCGCCTTTAGGTCCATCCAGTGCCCCCCACTTAGTTTTACGGGTTCTGTCTACTGTTGTTCTGATAGCCTTGGGTAAGTCGTAAACAGCCACAAGTATGCGGTGCTGAGATGTTAGGGCCTCGCCTGGGATTACCTTGCAATCCCTGAACTTATGCTTTAAGGTTGTGTCTGAGACTATAAAGTCTATTTGTGAGACATTTCCTGCGCATTTATAGATGATTAAATGTTCCAGTTTCTTTTGAAAGTTCGTATTTATCAAGGTGAGCGCGTGCCTTGCCGCTAAATCCAGAATTTCTTCTCCTTGTTTGTTCATCTCGCCCATCCCGTACCCTCCGTGTACAGTTTTCTCATATGCATTTAATCACACTAATATTATAAATGTGAAAATATATTTGGATGTTTAGATTGTTCGCTTTCACGCCTAAACAACTGAACATATTTTCATATTCCTGCATGAAAATTATCTTTTTTACTACATAACAGTTTGTCATGTCTTATCTCTCTTATACACACGCATATGCACAAAATGATATCGTGTTTTATACTGCAGAATGTTGCACGCCCGTAAAAGTGCAGTGCATCGAAGACACAACTTTGCAAGAGCTCGGCGAGGCGGGGGTGGCGTACAATTTTAACTCGACCGTATGCGTCGAACTTCATAGCGTTTTATGAAGCTATAAAATCAGCTCCCAACGAAATATAGTGGTTTAATATTGTACTTAAAAGGCTGTCATAAAAATGCAGGCTATTTAAAATTTTCGGTTGTACGGGTTTGTAGATAGACTGAAAATATGTGTATTATGTTACCGACAAAGTTTTTTTTTTAAGCCGAAAGACATTCGCTGAACAAAGATCGTCCTGAGCTGTCCACATCTTCACATACACAACACACACACACCTACCTACAAACCCTTCATTCACACAAACGATTTTTGTATAAATACTTCAATTAAGTACTTAGTTAGTTATAATTACCCTAATTACTACATAATATCTTTAAATTTTTGTATCTTTTGTCTGAGAGGTGGAGGCCAGGAGCTCCATAGCACGGGGTCTACTGGACTCCTGACTCCCACTACAAATAATGTAACTATTGTCTTTAGTATTACTTAAATCAGCCTCTTGTATTAGTATTAGGGAGTAAATAAAAAAAAAATATTATATTATTATTATTATCTAGAAGCTTTCCACGACTTTTAACAGATCGTCTCAGTCCATTTTGTGGGCGGCATTCCCATACTACACAGTCAGTTCTACGAGTAAAGCCCGGTTTACATTTTGATTAGTGACAAGCGCGAGTAACAAGTGCAAGTGACAAGTGCTTAGAGCTTAGTAAGTGTGGACAGGCACTGACAAGTGTAAGTGACAAGTAAAAACTGTTAAGTGATAAGTGATTAGTAAATAGACGGCCGTTCTATTTTCTGACAAGTAGCTCTGCCCCGCGCGCCCCCGGCTTTCCCCTTACTCGCCCACCCACGCTACACGTGCGTGTTTTTGGGATTTATCATGGCAAAATGGTCAGAAAATGACACGTAAAAATTTGTACAAGAATTTTAAAAACACGAGTGTTTGATTCATTGCAAATCACCAAACTTTAAAAATAAAAATGTTCGAGATGCCGCAATGATAAAAATTAGCGAAAAGATGACAATGCTTGACTTTGGATTAACGCTAAAATTAGAAGCATTAAATCGACATTATTATCAGAAAAAAAGAAAAATACGGCAACTTATGAGCTTTAC
Organism: Carpatolechia fugitivella; assembly: GCA_951230895.1. NCBI lineage: Eukaryota > Metazoa > Arthropoda > Insecta > Lepidoptera > Gelechiidae > Carpatolechia > Carpatolechia fugitivella. Next base: position 1,470,679 of record OX579659.1, on the reverse strand, counting down.
CAAACACTAAGCACTAATCGATATTGGACACCTATTTGTCACTTGTCACTTAACACTTGTTACTTCACACTTAACACTTGTCACTGATCAAAATGTAAACCGGGCTTTCCTACCCACATCTTAAGTTTTGAAATTCTTAAACGCTCCAGAGGAACAAAAGACGGTCGCTAGCGCGAGGCGACGCGCGTCGGAAATATTTGCTTAAACGTAACGCGTAGCGTAACGTTTAGCTTACGTTAAGCTAATAATGTAGCGTTCATTAATGTCTTGTAAGATGTTAAACAATATTAATTTGAACTTAAAGTAAATACGAGTACTCTCGTATAAACTTTGTTTAATAGTTTGGAAGTGTTAGTAGTGTTGTGGGGGAAAAGTTACATTTTGCAATTAGATGGAGTTTGTCTGCGAAGCAACAGCTCATATACGTCCCCACCGGGGAGCTCGAGCCTACCCTGAATTAGGGCGATTAAGCCTTAGTCGACCACGCTGGCCCAGTGCGGGTTGGTCGACTTCACACACAACCTTTGAATTTCTTCGCAGGAGTGTGCAGGTTTCCTCATGATGTTTTTCTTCGCCGTAAGAGCGTGGAAAAAACGTAAATATGAATTTGAAATTCTAAAATGGTACGAGGTGGGGATCGAACTCGCCACTTCATACACCACCATCGCTCCGCTTTGAAACGTAACAACAAAATATACACTGTCGCTTCGCTATTACCAGACAAAACACAAATAAGTAGCTAGTATGTACGAGTATAAAGCAAAATCAACAGTTGCTACGGAATGTAGCTACGCATTGAGACACATGTCCCGCAAACCCCCAAAAACGGAGTTCGCGTGTCAATTTGACGTTTAATTTCCTCTGAAGCCTTCACGCGCCTCTCGAGACGGAGGCTTATTATGTGACGTCACGTAACGTCACACATCCAAACAAAAGAGGGAAATGTCACGGAGGCTTGTTGACACTATTCCGCGACGACGTAAAAGATACGGTTATTTTGACTGGAGGATAGTAAAGTGACTGTCTGATTAGAATTGGGTAATTTATAATTAAAATGAAGTGAAGTGATTAGTCAAATAAAATAATAGTAAACTGATTTTCGAAGCCGTGTGGTGACGGGAGTCGTAAGAGGCGACTTAGGGACCACACATTGAACAGGGAACGGGCAGCAGCGCTCTCTGATACAGTAACCTTTTAATCTGTGATATCCAACCCGCCTGCCAAGCGTGGAGATGGCAAAACCCTCCACTTAAGTGGAGGAGGCTCATAGTCCAGCAGTGGACTGTAACGGGCCGTTGAAGTTGAAGAAACTGATTTTCGGAGTGATTTTCTCATGAAAATTAGTTTACTATTATTTTATTTGACTAATCACTTCACTTCTTATATCACTTCACTTTTTATTTTTATATCATGATAAACAGGTAGTTTATCTGTGAATAATAATCCATCATCCTCATCTCATTTATAACCAGTAGAAGTCTACCCACGGCTACGTTTTTTCCCGTAAAAAGCATCTTATGTGTTAATCCAAGGTACAAACTATCTCTATTCCAATTTTCATTCCAATCCGTTCAGTAGTTTTTGCGTGAAAGAGTAACAAACCTACATACATACAAACTTTCGCGTTTATAATATTAGTAAGGATGTCCGCTTGCAGAGTAACCATCATTCCTCTGTATTAATCTAGTCTCTTAGTCCCATGGTGCGACGTAATTTCGCCTTCAAAAGTGTAACGTTAATTTACAATTTGGATTATCTTTTATTTTTATGACTATATTTATATTGACAGAGCGAGCGAAGCGAGTGAAGGGTCTCCGTTTCAGCTTGGCCAAAATTGCTTTTGTATATCTATCTGTCTGTTCCACTCTACAAGTCTCGTTTCTCAACCGATTCTCGAGAAATTTTGTGAGCAGGTTCAATAAATTAATCAAATTATTTTGTCGAGTCAGTTATGAGAGTTGCCAGCTTACGGTCTACTGCTGAGGCTGTTTTCCTCTGCAGTCAAAACATAACAAAAACATAAAAAAAAACAAAAAAAACATAAAAACATTTCTCAACCAATAAAAAAAAATACAACAAAATAAGAAAAACAATATATATAAAAATAAAATAATTGAGATAAATAAATTTGTGGAGGAACAATAATATAATAAAGAGATATATTGACTCGCAAGGTCTACAGCTCACAGTCGAGCCACTAGTATTATATTTATGTAAATACAGTCCCGGACTCTCCAACAAGAACTAAGAAAAATAGCTATTGGTAAATGAGTTATTTCAAAATATAAATTTACGTGATGACCTCCAGTTATATGAAAGTCTGGTCTTCCACGTCTTCAATCTTTTCTTGCAAGTGTTTTGGTTCATAGTCATACGAAGATTTCCAGAATAGTTGTACTGGCATGATGTAAACGAACCATTGAAAGAAACGACACAGAATTGAGGCGGATTAGAACGCGATGAAAAGGAATTGGATATGATGAGCCTCGAAAATGAAATAAGTAGAGCTCTTTTAGGAGCTTTCCGTTTTGTTTGAAGGTATTTCTTGATATTTACCATAGTACAGTTGCTTAATGAGCTTACTTTTAAATGGCGTTACGTCATTTTACATTCAATAGGGGATCGGACTATTCACCGTATTTTATTAATTTACCATATTTTATGAATTATTTTTAAAGTATAGATTATTAGTAGACGATTCGCGAAGAAAAAAGCAGAATCGGTTAAAAAACGAATTTACAGTGATTTTTTGAAGTCTCAATATGTCTGTCTCTTTCAAAAACTATTTTTTGTATGGATGTTATATGGCGTTACTAACAAATGACGTCACAAGTGAGTATATGCCTCTGTCTAATTTTTAATTTCAAACCTTCATAACTCGGTCAATTTTAAAGATAGAGCAAAAATTAGATAGCAGAAACTAAGAAGTTTGGATTTGTAAATTAAAAAAAAAGTAGTCCGACCCCCTATTGCTTTTATTATTAATTACGTGATGTGTAAAATTACCCTGAAGCTTAAAATTATAACCGTCTATTTGAGAAAATAGACAGAAAGAAAGTACTTTGTGGGTACTTCAAAAAGCCTGGTATCAGGCTTATTTTTTCCGTCCTTGCAATGCTGAATGACCAATACGCATATTGACCGATGACGATTGGCACAAGTGATTTCCGTAATAGGTGTATACTTGTTAGTGAACACAAGGGCGCATTCCAAATCAGACTTTCAGCGCTGTCAGCGATCAGAAAAGCAAAAAAACGTATGAGTTTTGACAGCTGACAGTAATTCGGAACGCGATTATGGGTGCTTTAATCGATTTCAGCTCGTCTCGGAACGCACGGCAAGTGTGTGTAGAGACACCAGAGGTCCCAACCACGACATTTTTTTGTCCTACCGGTAGGACAAAGAAGTAGGACCACGGATCCGGCGGGATCAAAAAGAGTAAGAAGGTTGTATAGTAGAAGAATAGAATCACACTAATATTATAAATGTGAAAATATATTTGGATGTTTAGATGTTTGGATGTTTGTTCCGCCGCGCCGCCGTCACGCTTAGAGTACTCAACGGATTTGGATGAAATTTGGAATATAGATAGTTTGTAACCTGGATTAACTCATAGGATACTTTTTACGGGAAAAAATTTGATTCCCACGGGAAAATCTTACCTAAGGCGGGCGTAGCCGCGGGCGGGCCGCTAGTGACGAGTAAAACTTCATCTCAGCCAAATAAAACTGACAACTTGTAAAATTCTGGCTCCATAATACGTGCTCCTTTAGTACTCTACATGCTTGGAAACACGCAAAAGATATTTTTGTTACATAATAATATATTTATTTATTTGATTCTCCACACACTTTTTAATAATTCTCCTCTTTTTATCCTTTTTTGGCGCGTGAGGATGTATACTCTATAACATTATATATTAGGCATATATAAAACCAATTCGAGTCCTCGTTAGACCTCACAGCGGGATGTCAATTTACAAGAATATTTCGCTGAACTGGTTTTCCGTGTACATGAGCGAAAATTGTGTTGTTATTTGTAATGGACTTGACTTGAGTTTTTTATTTACTTGAATTTGTCAGTATGAAACTATGCTTCAAACTCCCCCAAATAAATACCAAAGAAGCAAAACTATACCATACGACATTCGAATACGCGGTATAATGATGTTTTATATGACTCGGTTTGTAAGAACGTCGAAAGTAAGCTTCATTGTACAGCAGCGACATCATCTGCCTCAATGATCTACCTGTCTGTCGTCGTCGTCGTCTGTCAAAATTAATTAGGTACTGTGCTTTAGCAGGCTTTGTTAGACGGTTACTCTTCTAGACTATAGATAATTCGTTGGCACAAGTATGTAAAGTGTCAGCACATGCGGTTGTATGCTTTGCTTTGACTTTAAAAACGTCTTTATTCTTTAGCAGTAGATACGGTATTCATAAAGGAAATGTCTAGCTGGGTGTGCATACCAACGTGTTTTCTAATTTAGAATTTATATGTAAGTTTATTCGACGTTCTTGCGATGAATCTTGTCGGTCGGTATTTTTTCATGTTGTCGGTTGAATTTTACAGCATTTTATACCAGTTTGCTCCACATGTGCCACGCGACATAATATGCGTAATAATCATAAGCTGAGATATGCGTGTACTAGATGTATATAGAGATACACATTATTCTTTGCCCTTGTACTCCGCACAGGGCCAGATCTGGGGCACATTAGTCCTTCCACAGAGTTGCATTTATAAGCACTTTTTATTATTGACCGAGCGAGTGCGAGGCGTCTCTGTTTCATCTTGGGCAAAAAGCTTTTGTATGTCCGTCCGGTGGATGTCCCTCTGTTTTCCTCTACAGATCGCATTTCTCAACCAATTCTCGAGGTCTACAGCTTACAGAGCCACCAGTGGTGTATGGTGGTAGTGGTGATTAAAAAGTTCAGAAAAAAATGCATTTAAATAAAATTTTACCTTATACTATCCTGTTTATTTTCCCTTTGATCTCCGAATAAAAAAAGGGCTGTTAAAGCTAACGCGTATATCTGTTTTTGTGTTATTGTAATTCCTGTAGCAAGCTGAAGTGGCAGTGGGCCACGTCTGTCGCAGAACCGATAAGCGTTGGAGCAGACGGGATCTCAACTGGAGGCCACATCTCGGGGAACGTAGTGTGGGACCCCCCTGCCAGGTGGACTGACGACCTGAGGAGGGTCGCTGGTGGTGGCTGGATGAGGAAAGCGGATGATCGTGCGCTTTGGCGTGCCCCTGGGGAGGCCTACGTCCAGCAGTGGACTGCAATAGGCTGATTGATTGAACTCCTGAAAAGATTTGCTAGATTTTTGTTCTTAGCTGTGTCTTTGTAATATGATGAAAATCTGTCCAGAAGCGGTTTTCATGTGTATATTTGGTTGGGGATATTTGGTTGAGTTACTTTTAGTGAACCTATTTTATTCGTCAGCGCCCTCCTGCCCTAACCTAACCCTGGATACGTCTCTGTCGAAACGTGCGACAGAGAAATAAGGAAAATGGCGCTTACGCGCTAAAAGAATTTTAATAAAACCCTCCTTTTTACGCGCAATCGTGCACAATTTACAATAGGATTAGTAGGTTCGTGCGGTAAAAACATTTTACCAAGGGAAAGGAAGGAAGGAAGGAACAGATCACGTTTACATTTTATTATTAAATACCTACTGTCTGCTACAAGTAATTTATTATAATTATCTTCTAACGGAGTTGTAAAGTCGACAACCGACCTAACAAACACCAGGGTGTCAGAGTTATAGAGCCGCTAAAGGCTACTGAAATGGCTCATGCAATCTTCCGTAGACAGCCGGTAAAAATGGTTTAACGCACCTTCCGAAGCACGGAATCATCTTACATTTGAAACAATCAGGTGTTTCATTTTGTAGACATTATAATCAAACTAGGGTCAAGACCTACAGTCTTACAACCATGCGATCCGGAGGATCCCACGCTAAGGGAGTGTGGGAGCACTACCGAGGAACATCAGACGGGGGTGGGGGAGAATTCCGTGGAGGAGAATCTTCAGGTTCCCTTCCTGCGGAGTGGTACCCCCTTCTGTCTGGGGTGAATCGGCTAGGACGCTCCAGCAAGCGCTTACCTGGAGCGGTGGGAGAGGATACGTGTGGGGGCAGAACTCGTCCGGGGAGAGTGAGGGAACAGGGAGAAATGTCCGATGCACCGCGAGTCCGAAGGACGGCAACCGAACTGGGAATTAGGGGTGAAATAGTTCTTCAAACAGAGCAGGTCACCCGTCTGCGCTCCGTCGCAGGCGTCCCCCATTAGACATACATACATACATACATACAGTCTTACAAAATGTTCTTTGTTCCACCGCACTACTGCTCGACTACGGAGGCTCACTCCTTAAATGCCGGTAGGTACATAGGCGAAAGACGAATGTCCAACCCCCCCCCCCTCCCCTTACTTACTCCCAGAGCTCACAAACCCTTGCAGGAACTCTCAGTTTGTTTGTTTTGTTAATCGGTGGTACTCTCGGTACAGACGAGTGACATGAGGGTGACAAGTGTGTGGAGTACCACCGCCCCTGTTCTCTCGACTCGAGTGTGTGCTACCCTCTAATTAAATAATGTTCGCGTGAATGTTGTTTGTGACAAGTAAATGTCACGCTCACAACTTAACGGGTTGAGCAGTGCCAGCTGACACTTAATTGCAGTCTTCGCAAAACAATGATAAGCAGCCTTAAGCTGTCATTATTTTTACGCACCATTTTTTTTATCATCTTTGACACTTTGATTTAAATTTATAAAAAAATATATAACGGAGCAGCTATGACTAGACTGAAGTCAGGATTTAAGAAAAAATGGAGAGGTTGCTTGAAAAATGGAGAGGTTGCTTGAAAAATTCGGAAAGAATTCGGAGGTGCTTTGTTCCATGACAAAAAACATGACACAGTGGTATCGTCGTTAAAATACATTATTATCGTCAGAGTATAGTTTCTCTTTATCGGTACAAACTAAAATAAATTAACTACTATTCCGCCTTATTTCTTTTTCCTTTTTCCACCGAACAAAGGGAATTGGTGGTACCGTTATTATTTCTTCTGGGGTACCGTTAACAAGGCGAATTGTTGACCATACCACCCCGGGGAGTAAAGTCAACAATGCACGCAAAAAAAGCGAGTCAACAGCTGTAATCACGTCATGTGATTCACGTGTGATATGTACAGTTAATTAACGCGTACGACACGCACTTGGCCCACATTTTTTCCTGCCCGCTAATCCGATGAAATAACCACCTGCAGCTGTGTGAACCAGGTGTTCCTCGTTCCCATCTCACTTTAGTGTCTGATTATCCACAACGGGACCAGATTATAAGGTATTAACTGTTAGCTTGGTTTTGGATTTGCCGTGGGAATAAGGTGGTTTACCGTGGTAAGAATCCTATGCTCTCCAATCTCCCAACTACCTGAATTTTCTTCTAAATTAATAAAAAAAAAACATATTTGTGGGGACATCTTCACACACGGCCATCTAAGCAGAGTTTGTACTATGGGTACCAGACAGCTGATATACATTACATAAATAGATAAATACATACTTATATAGATAAACAACAACCAGACACAAGGCAAACACAAGTGCTCATCACACAAATGTTTGCCCTGATCGGGATTCGAACCCGCGACCCTGTGCGTCGGAGGCAGATACACTACCACCTGGGCTACGGAGCCGTCAAATTTGAATATTATTATTATGTTGTCGAAGGTACAACGGCCAAATGTTAGGTTAAACGTGGTCTTTAGTAGCCTAAAGCAACCAACACGCCTCGTGCCACGGTGCCAGTAATAACTAAGTAATCAAAATCAGAAGATGCTAATATAGACTGACAGACTAACTTTCGCATTCATGAACTACTAAATAGTTCCCACAACGTAAATACGCCTATGCGCGTAGAGCGTCGGTGGTCTAGTGGCTAGGGCCGCTGCCTCCCGTCCGGGAGACGAGGGTTCGATCCCCACCACGTACCAATGTGTTTTCGAATTTCAAATTCATATGTACGTTTATTCGGCGCTCTTACGGTGAAGGAAAACATCGCGATAAAACCTGCACACTCCTGCGAAGAAATTCAAAGGTTGTGTGTGAAGTCGGCCAACCCGCACTGGGCCAGCGTGGTTGACTAAGGCGTAATCACCCTAATTTAGGGTAGCTTGAGACCCTCGGTGGGGACGTATTTGAGCTGTTGATGAAATACGCCTATGTAGTTATATTTAGCAACTATTTAAAAAAGTTATTGTTGATTTTTATTTGTCCGATGTCCGATGACATTGCCAAACTGGCAGGATCAGGCTGGATGCGGATGGCACAGAACCGTGAGGAGTGGCGCAGTCGGGAAGAGGCATATACCCAGCAGTGGGCGGATGTGGGCTGAAAATAATGATGAATGATGTTTTTTTTTTCCACAGTGCCAAAACAATTTATAAGAACACTTTATTTATTTAGCCAAAGACAAATTTTAAAGTGAAAATACAACGTTATACTGCAAATACAAACTGAACTGAAGAAAGTTACGTAACAATTTGTATAATTAGAGCCAGCGTCGTAATAAATTGAGAGTTGGAATGTGCGAGGTGAATTACGTGTCTTTCAAGTTGGAAAAAACATGCGACGTGTACTGAATAACCTTAGACTAGGGTTTCGCTGTGAAATCTGATAAATCCAAAAGAAATTCCCGCCTTTTTTAAGGTGCGCGTTGGTGTCACTTTAGCTAAAATTTAAAAGAATAATATTGTTAACATTGTGACTTTTTATCTATTTATTGTTATTTAAACCGTTAGTCTCGGCTACTATCTAGTCGTTACATGAGTCATTGGTACTAGGGTTTTGGGATCAGTTTTGGACCTTACAGGCTACTTATTGAAAAGGACGAAGAAGGTACCGTGCCGCGGCTGACGGCTGACAACAGCTTACGACCGAAAATGACTGACAACAGTAAAATGGGGGGGGGGCAGGTTGATATTGACACCAAGTAGGTGGCGCGGCGCGGAGCCCCAGACAGAGAGTCCACTCAGAACAAACTGTCATTTCGGGCATTTGCCACGCAGTTCCCAAACAGTGCTCCATAGCGTTTGCCCAAAGAGTGAGTGAGAGAGTCATTCTGGCAAGATGACGTAATTATTTTTGAAGAAGGCAGGAGTGGTCCTTCTGTAACCCTTTTTATTTTGTGATATTGAGCTTTGGTCAGGACTAATATAGTCAACGAAAGATGATAAAAGTATTTGCCTTATATGGGTATCAAATTGCTGGCCTTTCCAAAACGATTTAATTAAAAACTTGCCACTGAAATGTATTAAAAAAAACACGAGTGTCCTACCTAAAGTAAATATCAAGTTAAATAAAATCAACCTTGCAGTCGGGACGTTTTTCGATTTTGGTCCTATAAGAGTACTACACTAATAAAAATCGCGATCAAAATTATTTTATACTTTTTAGTGCGTTAAAAACGTGTTATGTTAAAAAATGTTTTTTACTTTAATAATTATTACACGTATTAGCATAAAAAGTGTTTTTATCTGTATCCATACGAAATTGGAGTGAAGTATTCGCAAAAGCCTTTCAAATTGTCTTTTTAATCGCATCTTAATTAAATAACATAAAATTTTAACTGTTTTTGTAAAACTTGAATCTCAGTGGCGGTTATAGAAACTCCACAATAATGTCCCGACAAATATTTTAGGTAAAGATACTTAGTCTAACTTATTCCAAACTCTCCTTATATGCGGTAAGATTTTGGTAACGGGATCTTAGTCTACGTGGTTTACGTGATGGGTACATACATATACGTTTTACCATAGTTTTACGTTACGTACAGATGTTTCCAGAAAGCGACGCGACGTGGCGTGTAATGAAGAAATTATTTAACGTAGAAAATGTGAACTAAATTATGTTTTAATCATGATACAACAGATAACTAGAATTTACTTAAACAAATTATTTATTATTCTAAATCCAAAATATAATAACAAGATTTGAGAGCTCCGTGGTCTAGTTGGGAGTACGCTTACCTGCGAAGTTAGGGGTCGCGGGTTCCAAGAGTGTTCAGCAGTTTAGCTAGTCTTGTGTCTGGATATTATTAATCTATGGGTATATATATGTCGCAGTAAGATAGTTGTAGCCGTAATATGATCATATCACTAGGGATATGATCATATACCGGATGATAGTCATACGAAAGCTCCTATGTACTATCTTACCAGGGATATGATCATGTCACTAAACTAATCTAGTGAAAGAGTTATTATCGATCAAATTTACCCAAATTGCATGTCTGCAAGCAGGCATGGGTGGTCACAAGATAACCTAACCCCGAAGGGTATGGCGGAGGGAGCCGAGCTCGCTTCACTCGCCTAGATCCCTCCGCCATCCCCTTCTAACCTAAAGTCGAGGTGCCCCGAACTCCCGCACCCGCCCTGATCGTACTTGTACTATACAGTCATTTGATCGATAATAACTATTTCACTAGATTAGTTTAGTGATATGATCATATCACTAGCAAGATAGTTATATACAGCTTTCATATGACTATCATCCGGTATATGATCATATCCCTAATTCCCTAGTGATATGATCATATTACGGCTATTTCTATCTTACGGCGACATATATACTCTTGTTAATATGTTGCTCTGCCTCGTATATTAAATAAGTATATAACTTACTAATAAAGTATTTTAAGCTCTTAAGCTCTTACGGTGAAGGAAACCATCGTGATGAAACCTGCACGCACACTCCTGCGAAGAAATTCTAAGGTTGTGTGTGAAGTCGACCAACCCGCACTGGGCCAGCGTGGTCGACTAAAGCCTAATCGCCCTAGTTTAGGGTAGGCTCGAGCTCCTCGGTGGGGACGTATATGATTGATTGATTGATTGATATATACTTTATTGCACCAAAAGGATGTACAAAGGCGAACTTAACGCTATATAGCATTTTCTACCAGCTAACCTGTTTTATGAGCTGTTGTTACACTCACTGTATTTCTAGAATAGTATAATCTATAGGTAGATGTATTCGAGGCAAGAGTTATATAGGCATCTTCTGGGCAAGTGTATCAATGAGAAGATGAAATAGTGGTCAAACGCGAACCTATTTAATAATAAAATAAAAAATAAACTTTCTACCTCAGAAACCGTGTTCAAATAAAATTCTCATCGCAATATATCCTGTGAAGTGATTTATTTCAACATCATCGCCGAGATCGATAATCGAATACAAACAGTCGCTCTTTGAACGCAGCAAACATCATATCGCTGATCCAGGACTTTATTTGTCCACGTTGAAGGATCGGGATAGCTTTAAAATGTAAACATTACATATTTACACCAAGACCTATTTTATTAATTTTAAAAGGATTACATTACATTTTGCGAAAGGTACATTCTGGACGTATTATGAGCTACCTATCGTGTACCTTACGTAGTTTAATAATGGTAATGGCTTTAGAAATAATTTTACAATAATTCGCGTCGAGTTATAAAATATTTTGTAGTAAAAATATAATTTTATTCCACGCTACCTTGGGGACGGTATTTATTTATTTGAAACATCACCCCTCCACTTCATTGACCGAGCGAGCGAAGCGTCTCTGTTTCAGCTTGGCCAAATTTGCTTTGTATGTCCATCTGTTTGTTTGTTTCACTCTACTTGTCTACTTGTTTGTTTCTCAACCGATTCTCGTGAAATTTTGTGAGCAGGTTCAATAAATTAATCGAATTTTTTTGTCGAGTCAGTTTTTTGGAAATTTTAGAAAATGACGGGGGTTGCCAGCTTGCAAGGTCTACCGCTGAGGCTGTTTTCATCTACAGGTCACATTTCTTAACCAATAAAATCAAATAAAATATAACAAAATAAAGATTTTTAATTTTTTTTTTTTTCCTATTTTTCTGCTTCTTGCGATCGGTCTTCTGACCATAAGCAAGAGTTCTCCAGGTACATATCACTTGTGGGTATAATAATCCATCGATTATGTACCCCTTATTTGGTCCACTCCCATTTCTTTATATATTTTTTTATTTTTTATAGGATGGTTTTTCTTTTTAATCTCCTGCTAGTGTTGCTTCTTTCCGAAAGTTGAGCTGCTAGTGGGTTCACATGTGTTTCAAGCCTTACTCGGTAGCTCTCTTTATGCTTTAGGATCACCTCCTTGACTGTTGGGATTTGTACATATTATTCATGGAGTTCCGATGTCTTAATAAACCAGGGTGCTTGGCATATCTTTTTCAGTATACTGTTTTGATATCTTTGGAGTATCTCAACATTGGAGTTGCTAGCCGATCCCCACAGTTCGATGCCGTATGTCCATATGGGCTTCAAGATGGATTTGTATAAAAGAAGTTTGTTTTCCAAGCTAAGTCTGGAGCGTGAGTTAATGAGCCATTCTAGATTGCGTGTCTTTAGAATCGAAGCAAAAAATTAATAAAAATTAAAAAATCAAGGGGTCGGGAATGTTTGTGGAGAAAAAATAAAAATAAATACAGACTCGCGAGGTCTACAGCTCAAAGAGCCACTAGTTCTAAACGTTCTTACTTGACGGGAACTCTACGTAGCTAGATTTCCTTTTGGCTATTTCTAGTTCTTTAGTGAGGAGACCCAAAACGACAAACATTTAGCCTATAAATATAAGGACCACTTTATCTTGAAGGTTCTCAGAGTTAAAAGGAGCGATAAATATTTTCACAGCCATTTGACGAGGGTCGTGTCATGCTGAAATCGACGTCCATATTCCACCAACCATATTTTTATTGTCTGTGAAAACCTTTTTTTTTATTGACGGGTTTGAAGTCAAGTTTAGGAAGACCACTTTACCAAAACTGAACGCTTCCGAGTCTTCTAGTAAATAAATTAATAAATAAATAATTAAATGAAAGTTTATTCATCAAACAAAAGAAACGCCAGTAACGAAAGTATTATGTATAAAAAACTATGCTAATTATAATTATTTTAGCATGATAATTGTACTGAATCAGTTTGTATAGATAGACCTATCACTTTCACCATGTATATATAATAATATGTAATGTAACAGCCTCTGTGGCCGAGTGGTCGAGATTTCGATGCTTATTACGGAGTTTCCGGGTTCGCTTCCCGGTGGGGACACTGTCAAGCAAATATCTCTTTGTGAGACTTTCCTCAGTTTGGTTAGGACATTGCAGGCTGAATCACCTGATTGTCCGAAAGGAAAGATGATTCCGTGCTAAGGCACGTTAAGCCGTTGGTCCCGCCTACTATCTAGTCGTTACACGAGCCAAGGCAGTGGCCTTTGGCGGCTCTATAACACTGACACCAGGGTTTGTGAGGTTGGTTGTCGACCTTACAACCCACACGATAAAGACAAAGAAACCATGTATTGTGAGTTGAAGCAACACCGCAAAGCTGTAGTAAACAAAACCCGTATCGGTTAACCGGAGCATAATACCGGTATACTTTCGATATTCCTTAACGAGATACGTGACGATCGCCCGTTTTTGTACCGATATCTCTCAGATGTCTATATAAGTAGGTACGAACGCTGTACCGATTAAATTACTTCGTCGCTTTTGTTAAGAAAAATAAATAGATATGCCAAGAAAAAATGTTAGTACTTACTATATAAAATTAAAAATAAACATAATATATACAGGATGGAATTTTTTAATGCCACCTGGAGGGAAAGTCATCTAAACAATGGAAATTGCAAATTTTACTCAAACGAATCATACATTTATTTTTCAAAAGAAACTAAACTGCATTCAAAAATATTTGATATTTACGCTTGCCGATATATCGATTGCTATCAATGGGGTAAAATTTTTATTGTGAAAAGAAAAACGTGAAATTTCATTTGGTTATAACAGAAAGCGTAAGTGTGAATGAATGAATGAATGAATGAATGAATGAATGAAGTATACTTCTTTGTGATGTGTAATCGAATATTTTTTTCCAAGCAACCTTCAATCGATTTAGCTATCCAATATTTTATCGACTGTTAGACTGTGCCTAACTTTATGAACTCACTCTTAAAATATTTCAAGAAATGACAATGCGTGTCTATGCAAAATGGTTTCTAGTTAGGAAGTAAAGCTGCAATGTCTTTGGTAAAGCATAGATAAAGATAAAGATAAATTTATTCTGTGAAATCTTAGGCTAATATATAAACATTGTACAGGACTACTAAGTATAATTTATATATTATTTTTATATAAAACAATTTGCTGAATTAACAATTTGATTCCTAAACTAAGTAAGTAAATACCTGTGTCTTAGGAATCAGGTTAGTAAGTGCTTATAAAGTAAAAGTTAATCAAAGAGTTTTTAAAATAACAATTATTAAAAATAAGGTAATTTGGTTAACTAATTACTGCTAATAGGTTTTCAGTCTCCTCATATGATTTACATTTAAGCCATTTTGTTACAGTTATTTAGCATGTTTTAATGCGTCGCATAGTAAATTTATTTTATTTTTATTTTATTAATAAAGGCACACCGACGACATGTTCATAATTCTTAGCAAAGTAAAACTATTTAAAGTTTAGTTACTCTACGAACACATAACTTAAAGGTATACACAGGTATTATAGTATATTCATAAAGAAATTATAATTTAATATCATGAATTTCTTCTCGTTTGTGTTTAAGTGAATACGTTGTCATTGGCAAAATACGTCCAAACTAGACGTGAAGCCATTAAAAAAAACAGTAGATACTGTGGTGACCGTCCTCCTTCGGATGCTGGCTGGTTGTTCGTTCATTTTGTTCGATATAGTTTATGATTTTTGAATATCGAATGGTTTCTTTTTTGTTATTATTGTTATTCAGCCTGGTGGTCGTCGTGTCACTCACGGGCCAGACGTGTTTCTAGTTTTCTCATAATATAAAAACAAGTAAAGAAATAATTAATTCTTTAAAGTTGTAGTGTTCGTATTTATAGCATAGGCTCTTAGAGCAACGCCCCCACGTTCTTTATTGTACCTATCTATTGTAGTAGATGTGCAAGCAAATTAATTAACTAAAACAAGCAAATTAACAATTTCAAACAAAATAATACTATTACTATTGGCCAGTTCTGACTCAGATGTCGCAATCAGTTTCAAATTTTTCAGTCAAACTTAGACATCGGTGCGACATTATCTCCCCTTATTTCAGATATGTGCTGCCTGTAAAATTAGTGCTCGCTGTGGCAATTTTGTGTACGCCAAACAATGATGTATATAATATTATTGAATTGACGCCAAACATGGCAGTAAAGTTGTGTCTCTGACATGTTTTTCCTAAAAGGACTTTTAGGGTCCCGTACTTTATTATGATAACGCACGCAGCCGTCAAAATAGAAGTTCAAAACCCAGCAAGTTTTACTGTTACAAGTTTTTGTTTAGAACAATGGAAAATATTAATAGTTGAATTGAGGAATTTTTTTAACAATATTCAAAATTGGCACAAAACGGTGTGGATTTGAACACTACATCGAAAGTCCATTAAGAAACCCGATCGCGAAATGTTCGTCGTGTTCGATCAATTAAAACAACTTTAAAATATAACCGCTAACGGCGGCCGCGGACGGCGGTTTTTTATTTTTATTTTCCCGAGGGAATAAGATTTATTTCCCGCGGTAAACTCGAGAGTTGGAAAAGATGAATAATTCTTGGAGCTGTCAAATATTGTATTGAGATGTAAATACCTGAAACTTTCACCAACAAATACTTTTATTTCTAAGCGTTAGATAAAATTATTGTCTACTCGCCCACGAATTTCAATATGTGCAGTTGCGGTGGTAATCCATTGCGTGCCAGACATAGCTCAGTTATTGCGCCCACTGCGGCGAGCCGGCAATATTGCTGGAATTTCTCGCGGTTTCTTGTACGTACAGGATGTCCATTTTGTTTTTAAATGTAATATTAAATAAAAAAACTTATTATTTTCTCTTTGTTAATATTAAAGGCGAAAGTGTGTCTTCCAACTTTTACGGCTAATTCTGAACTGATTTTGATGAAGTTTTATACAAATGATGAAAAGATCGAGAAGGTAATTTTTAACCCAAGAAAAATCAACCCATGCAGCAAAAATCGCTAACAACACCGGCGGATACTATATAGTTAAAAAATAATTCGAAATATAATATTACCAAAGTTTTTTTATTACCATACATTTTGAATTGAAGCTAGGTTACAACTTTGTAGCAAGCACTGCAAATTCGTAGCGCTACGCTTTGCTACGGCGTAGTCAAACGTAATTAAATGTAGCATGTACCACGTTAACTGATACGCGTAATGCAACGCAACGTTAGTCGCACAAAGTACATGAAATAAAAAATAAAATAATAAAAAAACTGTTCCTTAATTGAGTTCATGAAATTCGTCCCATGAAAAATCGATGAGGTCAGTGATTGATAAGAGAGGGTATTGTTTTTGTTGTATGTCAGCCTATTTTTTCCAACTCCAACAGTCTCCTGGGAGTGTTTGCGTGCCGGTGGGACTCTCCGATATCGCTTCGCCTTGAAATCATTCATAGACTACGAAATAATAGTACCTAGTTCTTAATGTATTATTATTTTTACTAACATTAGTTTTTAAGATAATTTGTGTTACTAAACTTCTATAGACTTATTGTCTGAAATAAATGATATATTATTATTTTCCTCAGGGAAAGTGGTAAAGCTTTATGGACGGAACACTTTTTGAAAAGTTTGAACGTAACATTTCAAACTCTCGCTATTTCTACACATTTTATACATCATGATTACACCCGTTAAACCAGTTTTACAGTTTAAAACGTTTTAAATTTCACGGTACTTTCCTGAATTCGCTTTCCCGGATTGTGCTGAGTCAAAAATAACAGGCTGCCTTGTTATTAATTCTAGTCTGACTGTCCATCTGTCTATCACTCGCTTTTAGTTTCAAAGCGACAAAGGAAATTGCGAAACCTGTATTGAATTTCTAAAATACTGGCCGAAATTAATAAACCAAATACGCTCGACCGAATTTTTATTCGTTCAAAAATCAAAAGAATAGAAAGAAAGAAATTTCACTCAATTTAATTTTCTTTATTTTTTTTGGTGAATTACTGAAGGAATACTATTTTAAATGCGTGGGTGGTAGTGGCTAGGGCCTTTTGATCAAGAGACAATAGTTCGAACCCAACAACAACGCATCAATAGACGTATATATACGAAGCTCTTATAACTTTTGTTGTAGTTGTAAAAGTAGTTTTTGCCTCTATGGTATTTCGATATTCTGGCAACAACTGTCTTTGCTCTGCATGGTTTTTAATCATACTTTGCGGCGGCGGCGGTGCGCCCTATTTGTTTCGATACTTCCAACTAGCCTCCGAACTGCGGATAGGGGGGAGGTATCTGGGTTTGACGGGAGTGGCCATTCTGTACGTAGCACCATACATATTAAATCTCTGCCGGTATCGTAAACGAGGGGTGCTAGTGACGTAATTAACTACAATGGGTGTAGCGAAATAATTTAGCGCGCTGCCCACACAAAAACTACCAGGATATTTGTTATTTCCTGTTTTGTGACGGTTTGCTCTTTATTATACTCGTATAGGACTATTGTGTAGAATATCCCCACATAATTATTTATTAACTTTTTTTTATTGCTTTATCAATGTTAGAAAAAACTGCCGTTGTTTTATGTGAACAATTTGTGGCTTCTCATGGGTTTCTCAGATACTTTTGGAGCTGCTGAAGCACTACGTCAATCATGTAACGAATTTTTCGTACATAGCTGATACTGTAATGAACGATCTTCTCCGATCGTGCATCATGTCCGACACAGTATTACTGGCCATAGTTTCGAAGAAATATATCATGTTGTTTCAATCTTTATTAATTATGTCCGTGTGGTGACGGCAGAGTAGAATACATTTGTCACCAACCCCTATCTTCCCGTGGGTGTGAATGGTCGTTCTGTGCATTCGTACAATATTAATTCTGTGTCGTAGGTAGAGTGTTTGAAACATTGCGAAAAGTTTTTCAGGAACGAATTAACTAGATGGTTCTACCTAATATTTACTCCGAGGTTTTCTGGTCGTCCTGTTTACAAGCAATCTGAAGTAAAATGGGGGCGAATTCACTTTTGTGTTAAAGATTTAAATATAAAGTTCACGGCGTTTACCTACTTTTAATTAATGAATTAAAATAAAGAAAGGGGTCCACGAAGGCCTAAATGCTTTATGAAAAGAAACATTCAAAATAAAGTTTCCATGTCGAGAAAATTGTAAAATTATAAAATTTGTGCTTATTTCTAAATGTTGTATTTAGTAGACAAAAGGGAATATGCTCATTTTTTTTTAAATTCATTAATCGAAATATTTCAAGTTCCAGATAAACACATAAAAACATTTTTTTTAAATATCTTGCTCAGAAACAAAGTTATGAGGCTTGAAGTTGATGGTTAGATAGAGAGATCCGACATGACCATTGACGTCATTGGTCACGCGGGCCATACATCCGCCATAGAAAATTTTGTATTCGTTGATGATGAAAAGAGGGACAGATATATTTCTTTAATAATGTTGTATCTAGTTTGTTTTGTGACCAATTTCGATTCTGTTTTAACTGTCAGTAAGTATTCTATTTTTGTAAACTTTCAGATGAACTATGAAAAAAACTAATAGGTTTTTTATGCATATTCTCTAATTATATTTAGTATTTTACCCGTTTATTTAAAAAAAAATATTTTAATAAGACCTACATAATTTTGTGTCTGGCGGCATAGAAGCCCAGCCATTTGGCAAAATTCTAATTTAAAACGAAATTCAAACACACCAATCACGCGGCTCGGTGATCACGTCATATCCAATGCTGGTTATTGGTTGAGCTTCAATAGCTAATCCCGTTAGATGGCGCGCATGTGGCGCCTAATGCATATTCAGAGCCAGTGATTGTGTTCTGCTGCGCATATTTCGATGAAATGGACGTAATGCATCGGGAAATGTAACTAGAATATGGCTGGGGGTAACTGGGGGGGGTTTGACCCCCACCAGGATGCAAAAAAGCCTTTTTATGGCTTGTGAAGTCTTATCTTTAACAATGAAAAAATCGATCTTGTGGCCTGGTCTGGCCCAGTGCGGTTTAGACGACTTCACACAACCTCTTTATTCGCAGGCATGTGCAGGTTTCCTCACGATGACTTCACCGTATAAGAGCGTCCAATATTAAGTACATACGTAAATATTAATTTGAATTTCGAAAACACATTATATACGTTGTAGAATCTGCGTCTCCCGGACGGGAGGCAGCTGCCCTGCCCACTACACCACCAACGCTCATGATTTCTTTTTTACTATGGCGTTATATCTAATGAACACGTATTTCGCTAGGTCGAGTGAGCGTAACACCAATATCAAAATGGGGGATTTTCCGACAGCCAATAAAAAAAAAATTGTTCATAAATCTTCGATAGATGGAGTTGACGATTCGTGGATCCTAAGAAATCTGGCGAGTCACCCAGGGCCATAAAAGGATTTTATAATATAATATAACTTTTATTAAGAGCTGTCAGAAAATCCCCCATTGACAGATAACACATGGTGACTGAACGGTCATTCAAAAACTCATTCGTTCACCCGGTCTTTTCATATCTCAGTAAAATTACAAGAACAAGATTGTTTTATCTTTAATCTACTTGAAGGAATAACCAATTTCACTGAATTCACCTATAATAAAATACATTACTAGATTACTAGCTATTCGACGAAGAACAAGTTCTCGAGATAAGATTGGTCCTTTCCAGACTTAGTTACTGGCGGAAATTAGTTTTTGGGAATTACTGGAAAATGTACTGGAAGATCCTCGGAATAAAGTAAGTTTGGGCCGAGAATTCGTTACCATTAAATGTAGTTTAAGGATGGAGATCCGAATTTTAAGAAGGCAATCTGTTGGATAAAATACGTAGAAAAATATTGAATAAAAATATAAAGGTGGGTTTAATATTGTATTAGGTATGATATTGATATTGTAGAGATGATCGAATCTTTCCTAAATTAGGGCAATCGGGCTTGGGCGGCAATGCCGGCAAAGTGCGTGCTTTTTTTTTAATTTAATTATGGCACTAGTTGGACTTTGTGCCAGTGTCAAGTTTTATAAAAGGTAGGGAAACTAATAAAACGGTAAAAAAAAAGAGCTCAACAAAGTTGAAAGTTAGGTAAAATTATTATTCATATCTACATCAAAAATAAATAAAAAAATTAAATAACTCCTTATATAATATAACACTACGTACACAGATACAATTTATAATACTTAAGCAAAAAATAAACTACAGCATTAAAGATATATATTAAAAATAAAAGATGAAGAGACTGGAGGAATCAAGACAAAATTATAACGACATACGAGAGACACTTCTTCGCGATATTATATAATATGTCACCGTAAGATTGTGAACGCCGTTAGTTTATAATCTTACTCGTGATATTATTAACGTACGGAAAATTGTGAACTGAAACCAACCATTTACAATTTAACGTATTATTTCTCGTTAGTTTATAATTTTACGATGTCAAACCGTCAAATTGTGAACTGATTAAAAATTGGCATGCGACGGAACGCACCTTGCACGCTGATTGGTTAAACGTTTGACATATCCAGCGCGGCTATTCTTGGCTGTCATTCTGTAGTGGTTAAAGTGCGTTGCCGACCAATCAGGGACTGTTCACAATTTTACGGATGATAAAACCCGACAGATTATGAACTCTGCACCTTTGTTTACAATTTGACGGTTTGACATCGTGTGATTATAAATTAACGGGAAATAATACGTTAAATTGTAAATGGTTGGTGTCAATTCACAATTTTCCGTAAGTTTATAATATCGCGAGTAAGATTATAAACTAACGGCGTTCACAATCTTACGGTGACATATACTACATACACATGCGTCATGCAATAACTACAACAACAATACAGTACATTTATATTTTTATCTCTTATTCTTTTTTAAATCTATGATTTTTTTACATAGTCATGAGTTCAAAATTCTAAAACCTATTGGTAAGCTCTCCATCACAATTCCTTTCTCTCAATAAAAATCTTTCAAATATCTTCTTTACTAGTGTGAAGTCGAATTTTTCACGGTCATTAAATTGTTACTCTCTACGTGTTTTTTTAAAGAAATGCGTCATTTTATTTTCCTGTAATAAACATATTTCAAAACTTCGCTATCTCCACTAATGTTCGAGTTGAGCCCATTAGCACTAACCTACTATGAAACTTTACGTCATAAATCCAGTAGGAAGGTTAGTCTAAGATCCTGCTGTATTATTTGAGCTCTTCGTTTATATCTCTTTATTCTGGTTTGTAAGGTCGATGAACGACACCACATACCACAAACAAATCACAAAAAAATACGCCAAGGATCTCTGACAAGGCTCATGTTACGACAATTTCTTTTAAGGTCGGTGAACGACCTCACAAACCCTAGTGTCAAAGTTATTGAGCCGTCAAAGACCTCTGACAAGGCTCTATTACGACTATTTTGATAGATAATAGATGGGACTAACGGTCGTACCAGCACAGAATCATTTTTTTTATAACTAGTGGCTCTGTGAGCTGTAGACCTCACAAATACAATGTTTTTTAAATGGCTGATTTATGTTTTTGTGTTTTCAACCCTCATAAATCCGTAATTTTTTTAAATTTCCAGAAACTGACTCGACAAAAAAAACGATTAATTTTCGAACCTACTCACAAAAGTTCACGGGAATGCGTTGAGAAACGCACAAACGCGGAACAAACAGACAGGTGGACAGATAGACATACAAAAGCTGGCCAAGCTGAAATGGAGACGCTTCGCGCTCGTTCTGTCAATCAGGTGATTCAGCCAGCAACATCGTAACCCAACGAGGGACTGTCTCACAGCGATTGACACCTATTTTTGAACATTATGACCCCAGATCCTCTAGAACGAGTGCCGTACACTCTACCGCTTGTTTGGTTCCTTTTTTTATTATACTACCAGTGCCATTGTTGGTGTAAGTACCGCAGACCAAGCTCTATAATAATATTTTCGGACATTTCACACACGGCCATCTGACAGACAGGTGACAGACATACATAATAAATAAATACTTACTTACAACATCTAGACAAGGCAAACAGCGGCATACGAGTAGATCATCTCCAAATCAATCAATCAGTCTATTGCAGTCCACTGATGGACGTAGGCCTCCCCTCGGGCACGCCAAAGCGCACGATCACCCGCTTTCCTCATCCGGTCACCACCAGCAACCTTCCTCAGGTCATCAGTCCACCTGGCAGGGGGGCGTCCCACACTACCTTTCCCGAGAACATGATCTTCAAATAGCTACACATAAAGATCTTTTCAGCACTTCGCCCGGACATCTTCAAATAAACTTCGTACCCGGATCTTGAACTAGTAAGCTCGCGAGTTGTAGTCGGTAGTTCGTCGGTAGTCGGCTCTCAGGAGGCGTGGGCTAAATGGAGCGGAACGTTCCAATCCACCGACGGCGAGATAAGCTAATCAAACTCCTACACGGAATATTAACGCGGCTTCAGCTTGGAAACTTGACTGGAATAACGAAACTTTTTTTCTAGTGTGATTGTCCGGGATTTGATTCTCGGATGCGTAGATTTGAACGAAAAGTTTAAATATCTTGTTTGGTTCTGGGTGTGTCTGTGTATTTTTCACTTAAAAATGACTTATGGCCATCTTATAAGACATGACAGTTTTATAAACAACATATCGTAGGAAAGATAGAAGGGAAGCGTGGGAGAGGATGGCCAAAGATAAGCTACATATCACAAATTAAAAGAAAGATCAATGTTATGTCTTATAAGGAGGTCAAGGAAGAGGCACTGGACATAGAAGGGTTGAGGAAGTTACATCATTGAATAAACATGGATGCTGCACCGACAAAAGCAATGTCTTTAATTTGAAGAAAAAGAACTTAAGAGAGTGGATTTGAAATTTTATTTACATTTTGTCCCTGGTAGTGGCATCCTTTGTAAGTGGTACTACTGGTAGTGCATCTGATAGTGTCAACAACAAAAGGGGGAATTAATGACGATATTCTACCTATAAACACTTTCACAGTCCCGGGTACCACATCTGGATCCCAGTAGACAAGCCGCACAAGTCCGGGTACCACATATGCCGGACTCCACGGAAAGATTTTAGCGTTTGTTTGTGGACTGTGAAAGTGTCCTTTGTTGCAATAGCTTCCCACCCAATAAAAATATATTTTTTTTACCAACTGCAAAAAATTTTATCTACCACATGGTAATTAAAAAATAATAACTCATTATGCAGTTTTTACACTACTGTCTGCGCTAGCGACCATTGTAGAGGGATCCAGAATAACAATACGCTGCTGCTGGGTAATCCAGCATTGTACTCAGCGGGAGGCTCAAGCCACAAGCGATCAGAGCCTCCAGAGGTTCGATGAGCGAGCACTCGTTTCACCAGGATCCCCCTAGCCCAGTCCCCCCGGCGACTATATACCGCTCACTTTGGTCGTGTGTGAGATGTCCCCACATATTTATTTATTTATTACTAGTGGTTCTGTAAGCTGGCAGCCCCCATAACTCCGTCATTTAGTCTTAAAATTATTGTTTTGTTTTATGTATCCAATTTTACATTTTTAGTCGATAGATATTGTAAAATAAGTTTCTCAATAAATTACACTCACCGGCACATCTAACCGCCCACCCTTGTATTTCGGGTTAATTTTAAACTACACATTACAATTGATTTATTGATAATTTTACGATAAATTAAACACACTTAAATGAAGGTTATATTAACTACTTTTTAACTAACATCAGCTGTAACTAATAGAATTATAAATAATCACGAGTATTCCCTGAAATGAAGGGTGGGCGGTTAGATGTGCCGGTGAGTATATTATTATTATTTATATATTTTAAAACTTTTTTCTCCTGTAAATGGGGTAAAACATCACTCCCACGGGCTTTTGGCCAAAGCGCAAGTGATGGTGAAGTGGGTTCAGGTATTTTATTTGACTCGAACAAAAATAAAAACTATATATTTACCGAACCTGCTCACAAAATTTAACGGGAATTGGTTGTGAAACGCGACCTGTAAGAGAACAAATAGACAGACGGACAGACGTACAAAAGCAATTTTGGTCAAGCTGAAACGGAGGTGCTTCGAGCTCGCTCGGACAAAAAAGACTATCCTTGGTTTGGTTAGCACTACTGAAAGGATATTGCAGACTGAATCACCTGATTGTCTGAAAAGTAAGATAATTTCGTGCTTTGTTGGTCTTTGTTGACTACGCGATCGAATCAGAAATGAGGAGATACGTAGAAAGAGCAATGTCATCGATATAGCTTTCAGGATAAGTAAGTTAAAGTGGCAATGGGCAGGCTAATGATAATAGCTCGACGAACTGATAACAGATGGGGAAGAAAGGTTCTCAAATGGCTTGCACGGGCCGGAAGGCGTAGTGTTGGAGGGCCTCCCACAAGGTGGACAGATGACTTGGTGAAAGTTGCTGGGCGCCGGTGGATGCAAGTAGCGCAGAACTATTCACGGTGGAAACCTATGGGGGAGGCCTATGTTCAGCAGTGGACGTCTTCCGGCTGAGATGATGACGATGGCCTCAGCTGTCAACTATGGATGACATGGAACTTTGGCAACTTAATAACACTGACACCATTGGTGCTTATCACCAGCGTAGGTTAGCCTAGAGGTTATAGTCAGTTCGGGGTAACTCTGACAGTACCAGAAAACAAAATTCAGATTTAAGTATGAGCTTCTTGAGTTGAAAGATGGACAACGACTGATCGCTATCCGATCATCAACAGAACAGTCAAGATTTCAACGCCCATTACGGAGGTTCCGGGTTCGATTCCCGGTGGAGACACTGTCAAGCAAAAATCTCTTTGTGAAACTTTCCCCAGTTTGGTTAGGACATTGCAGGCTGAATCACCTGATTGTCCGAAAAGAAAGATGATTCCGTGCCGAAGAAGGCACGTTAAGCCGTTGGCTACTTTCTAGTCGTTACATGAGCCAAGTCAGTGGCCTTTGGCGGCTCTATAACACTGACACCAGGGTTAATGAGGTCGGTTGTCGACCTTACAACCCACACGAAGATTATGACGACGATCAACAGAATCATAATGGAACTCATCGACAGAAATCTTAGACGAGGAGGATTCTTCGCGATAAATATTAAAATAACTTATTCTTGCATCGCCGCTTTTGTGACTTGTACCACACTGTAACTCCTGCATTATGTTGATAAATACAGCTCCCACTGTGGCCGGTAGTTCAGATGGTCGTAGGTACTTTGCATAAGTATATCCAGGGATTCAGAACCCTCTAAATATACCTAATGTGACATCATAAATATTTCATGTGGTCACTTTATGAATAGACAATACAGACATGGACATTATTTTAAAATGTATGCCATAACTTTGTAACTGAACATCTCATCTCTAAAATAATAATAAAAATTGGCCGTTGATCATCTAGTAACAGATCCTTACTACGTCGTGAGAGTAACCCAAACTCTTTTAGAAATTTACAATGTGATCGTCTTTATATTATGTTTTCTAACTGCGGAATTAAACATAGAGTCGCCTACTCAACTTCTATGTTATTCCTATATACTGATTTGTCCCTATCTCTCGCCCGAACACAGGAGTATTAGTTGTCAGCCGGCAAGCAGCCTACTCCTGATTACCCATGTTCGCGGACTGAAAGAATAAAGTCACCAGGAAATCCCAGCGACTTTATTAAGCAATACTAACTTCGTATTCTGAAAAGAACTTCGAAGTTTATTACTTCTGCAATAAGAGCCCAGATTCCTGAAATGGATCACCAGGATTATTACATGATATATGTAATTTAAAAGGTATAAAAAGATGGCTCCAGGACTGCCTCAGCGAGTCCTTAGAGCCGGCGACGGGTGTGTCGTCTGTAGTTCTGAATAGAACTTCTAGTTCTTAGAGGAACTTTCGTTGAGTGGCATTTCCTCAACAGAATGATCAATAACCAAGTTTCTCTAATGATACTTCCTAGAGACGACCATCCTAGCTCTACGCACCGGGATACCCTTTTCCTTAAGCTATGCCAACTGTATTGATAAATACGGTTGCATAACCCCTCTGTGTCTTCCAATATACAGTCCGACAAGGGATTCAGTAATATCCAGCATTGACGAGGGGACTAGTTCTAGCTCCCTCAGCTGGTCGATTACTGAGACCTTAGAACCCAAGCAAGTCAGCAGACTAGAAGCAAAGACCCGAGACGTACACACAATACAGCAAACCAGCCATCAAAGTATCTACGTGACGAGTGAGAATAAACGCTCCACCAACGCGCTCTCTGTGAGTCACTTCCCACTCTGTCCTTCAGAATGCTCCTGTCCTCCCCTCACCACAGAGGTGTAGGAAAAAGGTTAAAATAATAGACAACCCCGAAGGATTGTCCACAGCGGACTCTGGTCCGACCGGTGCGCCTTAAGCGATGGAAGGAGACCGAAGTCCCATCGTAGGAAGCCTAAGCTTCATGGAAGGAGACCGAAGTCCCATCGTAGAAAGCATAAGCTTCTCGTGGTAAGCCGAAGCTAGTGGACTACGTCCAATCGATACTAGCCGTAGCGTTCCCGATACGGCTGAGCCGCTGTGGTAACCTTTTGGGAGGCTAATCCCGTCTTCCACCGAAGTGTCCGACGTATTGCGTTCAAGGGTGTGTTTATAGGATAGTCCACACGTGAACCAGCGCCTATGATGGTAAACCATCTTCCAACGAGCAAGCTCGAAGGGATGACCTCACAGCTGCTACTGACTGTGGGTCTCATATCTGGATTGCTCCTGCATACTGGATCTCCGTCTATCTGAACGGTACTGCCAGGGCAGATCTGCTCCAACTTCATATCTCCATATATACATATCTCCGCCGCGCGTCTCCGTGCCTGAGACCGCATATGAATCTAAAGACTCATTTCAGCTATCGCTCTGAATATAGCTTTACAGCCTTCATCATCGCTCGTCCAGTCCACTGCTGGACTATGAGCCTCCTCCCCTTGCAACCATATGTGTCGATATTACATCGCACAGTTGATTCAGTAATAAATCATACATGATGATATTAGCCAGAGCAGTCCACGTCCAGTTTCTCGTTCTCAATTAATAAACTCGTTCCAGTATGCCTCTTCACAGACTTATGTCTTGAAGGAAGCCACTATGTCCTCCGCTACCTCCATTATCGGGGTTAAGACTTGAAAGACTATCATCGACACTAATCAGTCTGAGGTCCACCACGCACGGATGTGGACAAGTCCCCATCCGCGGCTATATATTCAAGTCGCTGTATGCGTCTTCGGTCAATCAGCGGTTCAGAGCTAGACATACAGTGGTAGCGGCATTCATAGCAGCCCGATGGTTACTCCACATCTTCATAGGTCAGATACGGAAATCTCTCCACAGACTTGCGTCTTGAAGGTAGCCACTAAGATATTGTTAACTCCACTATCGGGGGTAAACTTAGTGTACTTATCACGCCTAGGATGCGACCCATACTCCAGCGGTTCAGAGCTAAACATGCAGTGCCAACAATATCATAGCAGCGATAGTTATACCTCGTCTTCATGCGTCAGATAAGGGCTCTCTATGAGATGGTCAAATATAGTGCATTATGTGATCAGTTTGATCCAGCGGCCGTGTCCGCTTTCATTAGGTCATCTAGGTGCGTCAAGCCTATGATTCCCTTGATTTTCATTTTTGACCATCTCGGATGGGATATGTCATCCATAGAGGCATAATTAACCGTTCCCATATCAAACAGGCAGCACGCCAGTCTTCAGGGACCGAAATCCCGTCGAAAGGCAGTGAGAGGCTGTGCAGCGCCTGCGACTTTAGGTTCGGCAATTATTTCACTTGGTTTTCCAAGTATACACTTATATTTGTCTATTTTTGCACTTTTACAATAATGTCAATTTTCTTGAACTTAACGTTCCGCCAGCCATCTATTCCTAGACGGCCGACTGCCTCCCACCATGTATATTGGCGACACGCATCGACGGTACGCGCTAGGTCAACAGGCCCTTTTCCTAAACTTGTTCGATATTTCTGAAACTCACAATGCAAACGTATCTCAGTCTATGCACCCCAAGTATGCATTTAGTTTTGCATTATCTCTTTTAGTTTCTGAGTTATTAATTTTAGAAATATCAAAAATGTCCAATACAAGAACGTATTAAAATTAAAAACATTCATTACAAGAACGTAATAAAATTAAAAACATTCATTACACGAACGTATTAAAATTATAAAAATTCATTACAAGAACGTATTAAAAAAACAAAAATTCTCTTAATTCGTCTCGAATCTTTTATTATAACTTTCTCTATGTCATACAACAGACACACGTTGTTCTACATAGTTTTAATTTACATTAGGGTCGGGGAGTTACAACTTTTACAATGTAAATTTTACTATCCATCCATCATCTTTCGCCGGTTAAAAGTTAAAAGTTTTTCAGTCTTTTAATGAAAAAAAAAGCAAATGGATGCTTTATAAAAATTTACGCACGCGTATCACCGAAAATTCCGTTTCTTTCATCAAAATCAGTTTAGTGATCTAGCCGGGAAAAAGTATCAAACAGACGAGAGTTATGTTGTACTTTATTATTGACTCAATCAATCAGTCAGCCTATTGCAGTCCACTGCTAGACTGCTGCCTCCCCAAGGACACGCCAAAGCGCACGATCACCCGCTTTCCTCATCCAGCCACCACCAGCGACCTTCCTCAGGTCATCAGTCCACCTGGCAGGGGGGCATCCCACACTACGTTTCACGAGACGTGGTCTCCATTCGAGAACCCGTCCGCTCCAACGCTCATCGGTTCTGCGACAGACGTGGCCAGCCCACTGCCACTTCAGCTTGCTACACTTCTGGACGATATCAACTACCTTGGTCCTCTGCCGGATGATTTTGTTTCGAATTTTGTCCCGTAGCGAAATACCAAGCATAGATCTTTCCATGGCTTGCTGAGTGACATGTAGCCGATGGGCCAGCTTCACCGTCATGTTCCACGTCCCGGCTCCGTATGTCAAAACGGGTAGGACACACTGATTATACACTCTGCTCTTCAGGCATTGCGGTAGTGGCGACGAGAAGATATGACGCTATTATTGACTATGACTATGGAATAGTTTAAATAGGAATATCTAGAGAAGGTGGTCTAGAAGGGCGTCGTCGATGGTCTAGTGGCTAGGGCCGCTGCCTCCCGTCCGGGAGACGCGGGTTCGATCCCCACCACGTACCAATGTGTTTTCGAATTTCGAATTCATATGTACGTTTATTCGACGCTCTTACGGTGAAGGAAAACATCGTGATAAAACCTGCACACTTCTGCGAAGAAATTCAAAAGTTGTGTGTGAAGTCGACCAACCGCACTGGGCCAGCGTGGTTGACTAAGGCCTAATCGCCCTAATTCAGGGTAGGCTCGAGCCCCTCGGTGGGGACGTATATGAGCTGTTGATGATGAGAAAGGTTTGTTTCTTTTTCACCAACTACAACATAAATACATGTTCAATTTCTTGAAGCAGTCAATTAATCTTATAAATCGACGTTAGAAACCGATAACTTGCCAAGCACTCTATAACTCGCCGAATATATACTCACAACTACGTGTCGTCGTCGTAACGTACTTACTGCGATATCCATTGCGTTTTAGCAAAATACTTAAATTGCAAAGAAACGCATCAGTGCAGTGCCATATGCCATCTCGAACGACAGCAATCACAACAACATCACAGCACAACGACAATATCCAACGGGATATTTTATAGACATAAGAAATGCTGGTTTAATACAGTTTTTACTCTCAAAGTAAAATTATTTTACTTACGGATTTATTTAATTTTTTCACCAAGTAATAAAAAAATTACAAATAATAATAATAGCAAGTAATGTACTAACAACCAGTTTTTCAGTCGCCAATAGCAAAAAGAGTCTGTCGTTTTCAGTAAGTACGTTTCAATACGTCCGTATGCTATGTACTTGTAGGGCTACCATCCATCCGAAGTATTCTGAACATGAACGAACATGACCAGCTTTCATTAGTCCCGATAGTTATCAGATAAACGTTTGGATGTTTAGATGTTTGGCTGTTTGTTCCGCCTTCACGCTTAAGCTGCTCAATAGACTTCGTTGAAATTTGAAATGGAGATAGTTTGTAACCTGGATTAACACTTTTTATGGGAAAAAGTTAGTATAATTCCCGCAGGAAAATCTTACAATGCTAGCGTAGCCGCGTGCGGACTGCTAGTTTAAAAAATAATAATAGCAGATTTATTTTATGTAAATATTCGAAACTGTGCTGATTTTTTAAGTTTGAATTATTATTAATATTTTGTGACTGCATAAGTGGCAGAATTTATTTTAAAATTAATTGGTATATAAAATAGAATCACACATTTTACCGCAGGAGAATATCTCGGCCCCACGGGAAAAAAATAAAGTAACTAGAATTATGAAATAATTAAAATATATTTTTTTCCTTGGTGAAAAGTTGTCAAGTTTTATATACGTTCCACTTTTGGTCGATCTTTTCAAGTTTTCTAAATGGTAACCCTGCGTACGAGTATGAACTGAATTGCTGAGTTACAACCGAGTAGCTTACAGCTTTCAATTGGCGTCCGACTAGCGTTCTATGCTCGTGCTGGGTTTCAAAGCGCTTTTTGATTTAGCCAATACCTTCCCTGAAACAAGGTTTCATTTTTTTCCGATTGCGACATGAAAAGACGCTTAGTGATGTTTTTTATAGGGGTTTAAGTAAGTATTGGTATTCGTATACATAGGTAGTTTAAATACGCAGAATCTCTTGGGTCAGCCCATGAAACTGAACAACTTTTGCTCCACATTTTTTAAAATCCTTTTTTATTTTTTATTTTATACAATTGACTCGGTCTGATCGGTTTTCGGTTAAGTTCTAGAAAAAAAGTGGTTCATTTACACGGAATGAACGACCATCCGAGAAGTTAATTAGTCAAAATGTTGTTAATAACATAAAAGTTAAAATATCGAATAGATATTTAAATTTCATATTTTACCGTAGAAAAACATCTTAGCCCAACGGAAAACGGCAAAATTTACTGTATTTATAATGGATAGAAAGGTTTTTCATTTTTGATTAATCGAGCGAGCGCGAAGCGTCTCCGTTTCAGCTTGGCCAAAATTGCTTTTGTATGTCTATCTGTCTGTCTGTTTGTTCCACTCTACAGGTCGCGTTTCTCAACCGATTCTCGTGAAATGTTGTGAGCAGGTTTAATAAACCCCAATATAGTATCCTTAAAGCATTATCTGATAGGTGGGACTCCCCACTTCTCAAAAGGTGGATGGAGCTCCGCAATACCTTAATAGTGTATATTTCGTGTGTTTGCTTATGTGATGTCTTACTAACACTGGTGTATAAGTTATTTTGTATAAATGATTTATTATTATTATTAATAAAAGAATTCTTTTGTCGAGTCAGTTTTTGGAAATTTGAAAAATTGCGGAATTAATAGAGTTGAAAATGTAAAAAAATACATTTTCAGATCTATTCTGCGATTTCGAAAAAAAAAGATACTCGCGAGGTCTACAGCTCACAGAGCCACTAGTTTTACATGCATTACGAACTTGACTGTACAACCGAATTGGTCTGCCTACGTCGCCGGGGGACCGGTATTTAGATCGCAGACTGCTGTAATTTGTCGGCCTCCGGTCCCGACCGGCCGGCCCGCGGTCCGTCCCCTCGGATCCGGCCACAACTGAAACCTTCCCTTTATTGGTCAATGCAAGCTAATGTTGTGTTTTACGATTGCGGTGGAGTCACATGTGGAGTTGCGAATTTTCAGATTTGTTGAATTATCGTTTAGATTTACTAATAGCTACTAAACACAATTTCTCATCTCATTTAGTAAAAAACTGAAATATTTTTCGTTGTATTTCATTTTAAACCAAAATTTTGGGTTCTTTTTTATCTATAAAAATTTTGTTACATCCTCTATAAACTAGTGGTTCTGTGAGTTGTATAGGTATTTATTTTTAGGTTATTTATTTATTTAATTTTATTTTGTTATTATTTTTATTGTATTTTTTTATATTGGTTGAGAAATGTGACCTGTAGTTTTTTCGTTTAACCTTACTTTCATATCGCAACCAGATAATAAGAGAGACAATTATTACAAAGATGCGGGTCTGTGCACTTATTCTAAGCTGATACTTTGAGATTTTGCGACATAAGCATTAATAGCGACTGATGCGAATACGACGTGGGGACAAAATCGCGTTGTGAGCTTTAATAAACGATGCAGCAAAGCGTCGTTTACATCATGCCTTTCAAAAACCTCAAACCTGTTGCTATTAATAAGATCATCGCTTTTGCCCCGGTATTTAGCCGCAACTGGTCTGATTCGCCGGCAATTTGCCACTGGACCGCGGTCCCTCTCTTCCGGTCACTGAATCTCCGGGATTTCTACGCTGGATGCCCCTTAGAATGCTCACGGAAACCACAGCTCTGGATGTTTGGCATCGTTTATTAAAACTTTAAGCTAGGTACCTTCGAATTTTGAATTCGTATGTAAATAGGTTTATTCGACGCTCTTACGGTGAAGGAAAACATCGTGATGACCTGCACACTCCTGCGAAGAAATTCAAAGGTTGTGTGTGAAATCGACCAACCCGCACTAGGCCAGCGTGGTCGATTAAGGCCTTATCACCCTAATTCAGGTTAGGCTTGAGCCCCTCGGTGGGGACGTATATGAGCTGTTGATGATTAATATTAAGAATCATAATGTACAAAGTTCTCTATGAATAAGCTTTTAAATTAATATAATTATGTACGTACGAGATAATATAATATACCATCGCTACAGATTATGGTTAAATTCAACATAAAATTTTGTTAATTGTGGGTACTATAAACTTATGAAACCCATTCCAGTTTGCGGTTTTACATAATTCTGCAACCGAATACGCTTTAAAACAAAATGTTATTTTAACGGTACTGTTTGTTAATAATATCGTGTTTTGAATACTGTAGGGCTATTTTAATCAACACTAATAATAGGGGATCGGACTGTTCCTAAATTTACCAAATTTTATTAATTATTTTTAAAATATAGTTTAGGAGCAGACGATTCGCGAAGAAAAAAACTGAATCGGTTGAAAAACGAATTTACAGTGATTTTTTAAAGTTTCAATATGTCTGTCTCTTTCAAAAACGATTTTTTGTATGGAGATTATATGGCGTTACTAACAAATGACGTCACAAGCGGGTATGTGCCTCTCTGTCTAATCTTGAATTTCAAACCTTTATAACTCGGTCAATTTTAAAGATAGAGCAAAAATTATTTAAGTGTTCGATAGCAGAAACTAACAAGTTTGGATTTATAAATAAAAAAAAAGTAGGCCGATCCCCTATTATCGCTTAATTGCATGGCCATACTATATGCAATTTGGTCTGAAACCAAGATGTTAGTAGTGGGTGAGGGACTCGCTCCTTGGACAGGTCCAAAAAATACATTCTCTTTTACGGTCAACGCTCATGCATCACATCAGACTAATATTTTAAATGTGAAAATAAATTTGGATGTTAGATGTTTGTTCCACCTACACGCTTAAATTACTCAACGGATTTGAATGAAATTTGGAATGGACATAGTTTGTAACCTGGATTAACACATAGAATACTTTTTACGGGAAAAAGTCTTAGTCCCACGGAAAGAACCTTACATAACGCGAGCGTAGCAGCGGGAGGGCTAGTAACTAATAAACCCTTAATTTTGAAAAGAGAACAACTAACTGACAGATCAACGCAGAGGCAAAGCTACTGGAAAAAGAGGTCGTTTATACGACGTAAGCTACCGCTAAGAAAGTATTTTTGGAAACCCTTCTATAGGGGAAAATGTAGGGTTGAAGTTTTATATGAAACTCCGCCATTCCTACAAAAGAGATAACGCGGATAAAGTCGCGGCCGGCATTCTAGTGATTCATAGAACTTTATTTACATAATGAATTCGAATTTGAAAACACGCAATTGAACAGAAATCCTTTAGCTCTCGTAGTCCTACTAATTCGTTCTATTAGTAGAACCACAAGGCCTAGCCAATGCTACCAACGCCGAGCTTAACAAAGAGCCAGCATTTCAGGAATAGAGATTAAGCGGCGCACTCCATCATCGGCGTCGACGCCGCCATTGCTGCGGATAATCTATTAGATTCAGTTCGCGGACGTGACGCGATTGATGAAACCCCCCGTGCGTGAATATGAAGGAATTTTACACCATGTGACCCGAATATTCTCATGTCAATAGACGAGTCGGTCGTGTGAATAGGTCGTGAGGTCGGTAGTCGACCTTACAACCTACACGATGCCGTGCTTGGCCTAACAAACTGTCCTGATTCTTGATTGACTTCAACATGAAAACCCTTTTCCTTTGGGTTTCTTAAATTATGCCACCTACCGTAACAATGTAATTTTTTATATTTGAAATATTTTACTTCAATTGTAATATGCTATTTATGTATTTATGATGAATACTTGTATGATAATGTTACGTTTGAATTTATTAAAGTTACAACACTTAGATACTCATCTAAGGCGTAATACACGGATTGTTGTAATATCCATTTATAAAACCAATAAAAAGAACTGGCTCTACGGAAGACCAGCGCCGCAAGTAGGTAGCGGTTATGGCCCTACTTGCCGCTTATGCTGAGTAGAGACTGTTTTTGGCATTTCACATAGCAATAATTTTTAGATTAAGTAATATTTAAGAAAGTGTATAAAGGATATATTTTATTCTCAAGTTTCCAAGCGTTGCTCAAAGCTTCAGTCTTGCGTCGTCAGTTCTAAAATACTCCATACCAGAAGAGATACCTAATTTACAAGTAATGTGTCACAGTACGTGAATTTACTTGATAAGCAGACGAACTCCGCCGGTAACATCTCCATGTACAGTAGCCAGCACATGCAGCTAGATACTCGCATTAAGAATACCAATTTTAATGCTACGGGATAACGCGCACTCAAAATCAAATTATCCGGCCAGAGGCAGCGCCTTTCGGATTTGTAATCGCGCACACTAACGCATTTGTATCACACAGCCATAAATTAATATGGGTGTTATGGTAGTTAGTATGATAGTGTAGTGTAGTTAATTAATGTATATAATAGGGAAGGTAATTATCTGAAAATGACAGGGTAGGCAGTGCTTTTCTGCCTCTATGGAGTGCAAGCCACTGCCGGCCACATGTGTGGCTATTATATATGCGTGGCCATATCGCAGAATTGACCACATCATGAAATTTTCGATCATTTCATGATGTGGGCAACAAAATTTGACCAGATCATTAAATCGTGATCATTTCACGATTTTGTCGTCCACGATTGGCCATATCGTGAAAATAGGGCGTCCATGAAATATTTAATAAGAATCTAAATTATGTTTGGTACTTATTGTTCTCTAAGTCCGACAGACATTTTCAGAGTACTTTTTCATCATAACTCTTTTTTTTCTTCCTCATTTTAATAACGAATTATTTACTTTTTCACTGCGAGAAATAACACGGCTGCCATGTTGTAACATAAACAAAGTGCTTCCAGCGCCTCTATCGGCAATAAATGTAATAATTTTACGATATGATCAAATAATCTTGACCATTTCACGAAGTAGCTGCGGTTTCAGTTGAACATATCGAAAAACGATTTCTTATCATTGATCTGGGCAAGGCACATTTTGATGATTTCATGATATGATCGAAAATTTCATGATGTGGTCAATTCTACGATTTGGCCACGAGCACGACATATACATTACAGTCGAACGCACGTCAGTAAATGAAATTAAATTAAAAAGTTTATTCGAAGTAAGATACTTACAAAATCATATTTTGAAGTCAAAGCTAGCTAATAATACCAAGGATAAAAGTTTGTCTATTGTTGACACATATCCTACAAGTTGTGCTTTGGAGAAAAATGGCTTGAAGGAATTCCACCGACACGCATCTTCTGTATTTGGGAACGAGACTTTTTCCCGTAAATAGCATCCTTTGTGTTAATTCAGGGTACAAACTAATTTCATCCCAATCCGTTCAGTAGTTTTTGCGTGAAAGAGTAACAAACATCCATCCATACATACAAACTTACAAACTTTCGCGTTTATAATATTAGTAAGGATAAGTAAAAGTTAATAACGAAATTATACTTATTATTTAAGGTAGAAAAAAAAGTGGGGTAGGAAATCCTAAAAAAAGTAAAAATAATTACTGCATGCAAACTACTGGTACATTGTTTACAGTGTTAATTTGCTAGTTCAGCTAAATTATATATTTAATTAGCTTTCAACCGAGCGCGTAAATTATTTGACTAAATATTACCTCTTTATGCATCGGATGCTAAATGTATGAATATTGTTTGTAGTGCAAAATAAACTAATTTGTTTAACAATTAATTAACAGCTGCAAACAGTTGCCGTGACTGAGAGGTAATGCGTTTAGATCTCAATATGGAGATTCCGGGTTCGAATCTCGGCGGGGACACTGTAATCAAACAGAAATCACCCTGACTGAGAGATTGTCTCCAGTTTGGATAGGACATTGTAAGCTGAATCACTTGATTGTCCGAAAAGAAAGATGATTCCGTGCCTTGGAAGGCACGTTAAGCCGTTGGTCCCGGCTACTATCTAGTCGTTACATGAGCCAAGTCAGTGGCCTTTGGCGGCTCTATAACACTGACACCAGGGTTAGTGAGGTCGGTTGTTGACCTTACAACCCACACGATGATAATGATGATGATGAGCAGAGCCAATGGCTTAACATGTCTTTCGTAGCTCGGAATCATATGGCTTTTCGGACAATACAATCTGCAATGTCCTATAACCAAACTTAGTCTTAGATTTTCAATTGACCATAGTGCCGCCATCTTGGATTTCGGTTTTTTTTTATTAGGGCTAGAGCGCTGGAATTTATTTTCTATTGGTTTTTCGTTTCAAAGATGGCAGCCCGATTTCTAATAATGAAAAGTCCTATCTTCCAAAATGAAATAATTCCTGCTATATAACTATATAGCAGGAATAACAACAAAGAATAACATTATAACTATAAAGCGAACGTCCGTAAAACGGACCAATTCAGAGTCTAATTGCGGAAACGGGAGCCCACCAACTAACTAACTATAAAGCGAACGTTTTATCCGAAACCCAGTTCAATCAATACCGCCTGCCAAAACCAGGTTAACTCATCGATGGACGACTGCATTGGACGTGACTGACAAAAACAACCGCTCAGTTCGGACGGCCCAGTGCGGTTTGGGCACAGAAACGTTGAAAGGACTGGTTAAATTGCTCTAACCGTTGTCTGCGTACCAGTGCTCCCTAGGGGTTGGATATATCTTTTGTAGTCTAGTCAATATAAAGTACTTGCAAAGTTTGTATGGTCTCCCCGACATTAACCTTGTGTTGTCTGTGACAATACCTAAATACTTTTTTTAAAGATTGAATAAATAGCGAATTGGTTGACACTGATTTAATTTTATTTCATTTGCGATAATAAATGCTTACAACACCGTAAATTGTGCTACGAAGGCTGTAGCAAAGCGCTACGAAGACTGTAGCATAGTGCTACGAAAAATAAGCATAGTGCTAAATACGAAGACTGTATCAAAGTATTATGAAAAACGTAGTATAAAGCTACGTCGTAGCATTACGCTACGAAGACTGTACTTAGTACAACAGCAGCTACGCCGTAGTCACGTCAAAGAGTCATATCGTTACCTTCATTGTAGTATTAGGCAACATAAAAACAAAGTATCAGTATAAGTACTGTAGCATGTGGTGACCCTATCCGTCGTCCGGCGAGGCGGTGCCGGACCGGATGCGGACGCTAAAGCCCCCGGCACCGGATAAATCGCACCAATGTCAAGCCAAATGACGTCCCGGAGGATACTGACCGCTAATCTGCGACACGTTTTGTTCGGGCTATGGCTAAGCAATGCGGTTGTGGGCTGGAGAGTAAGAAATAGGGTTTTTGATGCTTTTCATACAGAAAAAATGCGTATTTTATACACAAACTGACATAGTTATTTCGCACCATCATTGTCAACAGCTCATAAAGGGCTCGAGCCTACCCTGCATTAGAGCGATCAAGCCTAAGCACGCTGGCGCCTGGCCCAGTACAGTTTGATCGGCTTCACACACACCCGTCGAATTCCTTTCCAGGAGTAGGAGGAGGGGTAGGAGGTTTCGAGCAATTGTGAGAAAAAGCAGTCGTTGTTATTGCCGATATCAGTCAAGAGAGATCATCATCATTAGTCATTACACTACCTATTATATAATAAACTTTATGCGTGTTCTTATTATAATAGGGGATCAGACTACTTTTTTTTATTTTATAAATCCAAACTTCTTAGTTTCTGCTGTCGAACACTAAAAGAATTTTTGCTCTATCTCTAAAATTGACCGAGTTATAAAGGTATGAAATTCAAGATTAGACAGAGAGGCACATACCCACTTGTGACGTCATTTGTTAGTAACGCCATATAATCTCCATACAAAAAATCGTTTTTGAAAGAGACAGACATATTTATTTTAAAAAATCACTGTAAATTCGTTTTTCAACCGATTCTGTTTATTTGTTCGCGAGTCGTCTGCTACTAATCTATATTTTAAAAATAATTCATAAAATATGGTAAATTCATAAAATATGGTGAACAGTCCGATCCCCTATTCCCTCACACCAGTCACCAGATGTTAAAAAATATTTTGTCATTTCTCATATCTCCCAAGTCTTAACCTTTTCCCGTAATGAATCCGAAGGGAGCACAAAATATGTCGGCAAAGTTTTCCAAAGCGACGCGACACGTGAATAATGGCCGCGGTCGGTAAATGAGGTATCATATTTTTCAGACGTTCCTAGGTAGGATTTGACTGCAGGGTTGGTTAGTTGGTAACGGAATTTCACCAGTTCGAATAACGATGATAACTACTTTTTTTTTCTTTATCAGTCAGGTAGATTATTAAAAAACACACTTATTTTTTCTTTTTTCACGTAAACAAATAACCACGAAGATTTATATTGAGTTGAAAAAGCGTATGACGTCACGCTTGAGTCGATTTTATACTTAATATAAAGCGAAAAGTGAAAAAAATTGTTGATCTTGGACAGGACTCGAACCTGCATCTCCTTGGCTATCTATATTATTTACCGACAGATGGAGCTGTAATACACTTTGAGCATTATAGTAAAAAGCAGTGTCGATCTTTCACAGAGCTTGGTGGCATAATTGGTAATGCGCCTGTTTCTGGCCCGGATAGCCAAGGAGATGCAGGTTCGAGTCCTGTCCAAGATCGACAAAAAAAATACATTTTTCGCTTTATAATTATGAGATATTTCGTTAACAGATGTAATCTGTAACAACAATAATCCACACTCTCTGACTTTAATGCAGTGTAACTAATAAGCAATTTATGGTTAATTTGAAAAAACAAAAAATATGACGTGGATTTACGGTTCAACATTTTGAAAATTCCACATTTTGGGAATGACAGTTCAACTTTTTGCAAATTCAACATTTTGGAATTCAACATTTTGCAATTTCAACATTACGGTCCGGAACGTTTTTTAATTACCTGACGGACAAAATATAATTTGTTTATTTTTTTTACTTAGGAATCATCCCTATTCCTCTTTATTTAGTTCTCAAGTTCTCGCTAGATGTTAGCGTGACATGGCACAGTGTGTTATGAGACCCAATTTTGTTGCATGCTGTTTTTATTACATAATTCAATAGTTTAGATCATTCTAAGCACTGTTTGTTCAGGGTCGGCATCGATACGACTTTTATTTTTTTTATTTTTCACTCCATACTTTAATTGAGAAAACTGCCATTATTTTAGGTTTTTGTTTAATTCGCATATAAGCCAATAAAGTTTCCACAAAAAAATTCGTCGATTACGACAACACACTGAAAACTATTCAGAAATAAAGCAAATAGCAAGTCTACATAAAATAAAAAAGGATAATTAACCTAACAACAACAGTACCTATTTATTTTTGATTGCATTTATATAAACATTATATTTATTATAAAATATATCAGTATGAGAATAGGATTCATCGTGCCTATTACATGCCCTAACGATAAAGCGATTTTTCGCGTAGTTAGTCTTACAAAAGTAAGGAGACTCAATCATTCCATTTAAGATTTTATACAGAAACATCTGATCTCTCTGTTCACGGCGATTGGGTTGTTATTAGCTCATAAGCCAATATAAAGTGAAGCTATTCCTACATAAATAGATTCTTTTCGGGATAAGGTGAGACGTTTATCACATCACAAATGTGATCACAACGACTGGGGAATATGTCGGAATTTCAATTCTGCCCTACAAATGTTTTCCCGGAATAAGTATTGTTGTGACAAGAGGTGTCGTGTTAAATTGGTTTTGCCCAAAGTACTATTATTTACACACGTGCGGGTGCTATTGTTTTGTGAAAACGATCTCTCCGTTCATGCTTCATTTTTAATTTGAACTATACAATTTGCTGTCTGGAATTAAAAGGTCACCGAGGTAATAAAAAAAAAAGATAAATATATTTTTTTCTTATTTTTTTTTTTTTTTATTAGTACTTTAAAATATTCAAATTCTAAAAAAGAATTTATTTATATAAAAAAGAACAATACTTATTACCAATAGCTTTAGCTTTACTATCTATTAAATTTGATATTTGTGCCACGGCTCTGTTCACTCGGCAAGATATATTATCGCCTGGAAGAAATTTATATGTAGCAATAAGGCCATCAAACTGTACACTTTCTAACTTTCTTAGAAGTGTGTATTCGTTCATAAGTGTACTGTACCATATTCATTCAATCATCATGCCTATTTATATGTGCTGTTACTGTAATATCAGAAACACGTGTAAAGATCTTATCTGTTATTATATTTTGAACACAATCAATCAATCAATCAATCAACCTGTAGTCCACTGCTGGACGTAGGCCTCCCCTCAGGCACGCCAAAGCGCACGATCACCCGTTTTCCTCATCCAGCTACCACCAGCGACCTTCCTCAGGTCATCAGTCCACCTGGCAGGGGGGCGTCCCACACTACGTTTCCCGAGACGTGGTCTCCATTCGAGAACCCGTCTGTTCCAACGCTCGTCAGTTCTGCGACAGACGTGGCCAGCCCTGCCATATTTTGAACACGAGCGAAATAAATTATTTGAAGCCTAAAAGCTCACACAAATTCCATTTTCTAAGAATTCTGAAACTTCAGAGAGCGTTGGCATAATTTTCCAACCTCACATACGCAGAATTTTAGCTATTTTTTCATTAGCATTTTCCGCCTACCGCAAAAACATACGCGGATGAAAATTGTGTAACTGGCAGGCAGGAACTGTACCGTTTTAAGTTACTACACTTTGACCTTGAGAGAACCTTTATACTGTAGCATTAAGGGCGGTATTTGCAATGCGAGTGTGTAGCTGCATGTGCTCGCTGCTTTACTTGTATATGACTGCTATGCAGCCTTTAAATAAACTCTTGTCATCAGAACTTAATCAGAAATGACCAAATCTGCTGATGGCCGACACCGACATAGTCGAATAATTGCAAAAAAAAGTGGCAGTGGGCGAAGCAAATTGCTCATATATAGGTAATTGAAGATATAGGTAATTGAATTCAAAATTCGAAACACATTACGTTGTTGTGGGGATCGAACCCGCGTCTCCCGGACGGGAGGCAGCGGCCCTAACCACAAGACCACTGACGCTCTATCCACCGGATCTTTACATCATCAACGGCCCGTTACAGTCCACTGCTGGAGCCTCCTCCACTTAATGGAGATCGCAGATCAAAAGGTTACTGTATCAGAGAGCGCTGCTGCCCGTTCCCTGTTCAATGTGTAGTCCCTAAGTCGCCTCTTACGACACCCACGGGAAGAGTAGGGGTCTTTACATATAAGTACCTAATAAAATTGTAACCTGACGATGTCTATGTAAGAAAAAAATATTTGCAAGGTCTTTATAAAATTCATAGGGGCTAAAACAATTATCTTTATAATTTTTGTTTGTTCGTGAAAACTCCTGCACGAATTTTAATTAAACGCCACCTGGGAGCCGATATATCTTCTTTTTCATTCTTGTGCCTAAAAAAATCCAACTCGGAAATGAAAACGCGACCAGACAGCAAGTTATGATACAAAAAAATACTTACATTGTGTAAAAATGTATTTAATTTACGTAGATTATGAGGTAGATCGACTTCATTCATGCATATTCAGATATTTTATTGAGAGCCTCGGTGGTCTAGTGGCTAGGGCCACTGCCTCCCGTTCGGGAGACGCGGGTTCGATCCCCACCATGTACCAATGTGTTTTCGAATTCATATGTACGTTTATTCGACGCTCTTATGGTGAAGGAAAACATCGTGATAAAACCTGCACACTTCTGCGAAGAAATTCAAAAGTTGTGTGTAAAGTCGACCAACCCGCACTGGGCCAGCGTGGTCGACTAAGGCCTAATGGCCCTAATTCAGGGTAGGTTCGGGCCCCTCGGTGGGGACGTATATGAGCTGTTGATGATAAGAATGGTTTGTTTCTTTTTCACCAACTACCCACGTACCAATGTTTTCGAATTTCGAATTCATATGTATGTTTATTCGATTCGACGCTCTTGCGGTTAGAAAAAAGTATGTACTATCTGTAGGCCTAATCACTCTAAATCAGGGTAGGCTCGAGCCCCTCGGTGGGGACGTATATGAGCTGTTGATGTAATGCACTCATGTTTTAAAAACAACCAGGCCCTGTTCCCCAACATTAATTTAAAGACTGTAAACACTTAATTCCCGCCCTCTGTCATTACAAGAGATTAGCCGGTGTTTTCCCGCTGTTAACACCCAAAACACACTTACTTGGGGACCCACAAAGAGCTGCGATATACTTAATAGCAGAGAGCTTTCATAAAACATTTCCTTAAGCACATTTGAACCAAGATTTTTTGAACGAGTATCAACCTGAAAACGTAAGTGTTTAACAACCTCCGTGGCCGAGTGGTCGAGATTTCGACGCCCATTACGGAGGCTTCGGGTTCGGTTCCCGGTTGGGACACTATCAAGCAAAAATCTCTTTGTGAGACTTTCCCCAGTTTAGTTAGGACATTGCAGGCTGAATCACCTGATTGTCCAAAAAAAAAATGATTCCGTGCTTCGGAAGGCACGTTAAGTTGGTCCCGGCTATTATCTAGTCGTTACATGAGCCAAATCAGTGGCCTTTGGTGGCTCTATAACACTGACACCAGGGTTTGTGAGGTCGGTTGTCGACCTTACAACCCACACGATGATATGATGATGAACACTATCTTATACGTATCTAACCTTTCTTCATTATTTTTGCTCATCATTTCGTCTTTGGAGAGGTCTTTATCTAGGAGAAAATTTCTCTCGGATAGGATGATGATGATGAGTTATTTGAGTAAAATCGTACAAATTAATTTTTCACCATGATATTTTCTATGCGTATGTAAAGAGGTAATGCAAAGCAATAGGGAACATGCACATTTTTTTTTAACTCATTTATCGATATATTTCAAGTTCCAGATAAACAAATAAAAAAAAAAAACAAATATCTTGCTCAGAAACAAAGTTTTAAAGCTTCAAAGTTGATGGTTAGACAGAGAGGTCCGACGTGACATGTGACGTCATATTATGTCACGCGAGCCACGGAAAATTTTGTTTACGTATAAGAGGGACAGATAATATTTGTTTAATAATGTTGTATCTAGTTTGTTTTTCGATCAATTTCGATTCTGTTTTGACTGTCAGTATTCTATTTTTGTATACTTTCAGATGACTATGAAAAAAACTATTTTTTTTATGCATATTCCCGAAGACCGGGCAAAGTGGAGAAGATTGAGTAGGAAAGCGGACCCCAGCACTAGGCGGGGAAACGCTAGCACGAAGAAGAAGATTATTATTTAAGACAACTTGCGTTGATTAAGAAGATATTTGAATGAATGAATGAATGAATATACTTTATTGCACACACAGAAATAATAAATGACAGAGTGGAAGTAAGAACAGGAAGTCATGTACAGTTAGGCGGCCTTATTGCTTCATAGCAATTTCTTACATAACTAGTATAATATACAAGACAAACTTAATTTTAGGTTTAAAACGTTCACTGAGAAAAAAGTGCACTGGGGTAAGTCACTCTTTATAATGAGTCGACGAATTTCTCTAAATTTAGTAGCAATACTCTAAATTAAGTATAGCAATAGTACTTATAATCGTCCGGTGATCGTGCGCTTTGGCGTACCCTTGGGGAGGCCTACGTCCAGCAGTGGACTGCAATAGGCTGATTGATTGAGTACTTATAATGAGTCCAAAACTTATACGCGTCATGCGTCTAGCTCATTACGTCCGTCTATCCCGTTTTCCTACGTATTTTCTAGAGCTTTGCTACTTATGTAAGGTGTACGGCTCATTAAATTTTTCTCGGTGTTGTTGTAGCCAATAATGCGACTAGAAAATTTATAGTACTTTCTTCATCACTTGGGTTGCCATTATTCTTCTAGTTGTCGCCAGATACTAAGCTGTATCCGCTGCTGTTCCGGCCGAGGATTTATGTCCGGGCTGATAACGTTGCCACCAAACACATAATAACGGTCACAGCGTTGTGCTCCCGTCCGGGAGATGCGGGTTCGATCCCCCCCACGTACTCGTACCAATGTATTTTCGAATTTCGAATTCATTTGTATTTTGTACTTATTTCTTAAACATATTACATTATAAAATTTCATAGAGTC
Source organism: Carpatolechia fugitivella (assembly GCA_951230895.1). NCBI lineage: Eukaryota > Metazoa > Arthropoda > Insecta > Lepidoptera > Gelechiidae > Carpatolechia > Carpatolechia fugitivella. Next base: position 1,425,885 of record OX579659.1, on the reverse strand, counting down.
CTGCAAAACTGTTTATACAGTTTGACTGCAGGTAGAAAAGTCTCCAATAACAATCTAACGTAAAATTACTAAAAATAGTCCTTAACCAAATGCTATGTTATTATGGAAGAGTATTTAATAAATATTTTTTTAAACTAGTTTTAAACTTAGACTTATTTTGTTCACGTCGAATATCCTCTGGCAAACTATTTATAAGATAAGGCGTTTATTCATATTATGTACGTTTATTCGACGCTCTTACGGTGAAGGAAAACATCGTGATGAAACCTGCACACTCCTGCGAAGAAATTCAAAGGTTGTGTGTGAAGTCGACCAACCCGCGCTGGGCCAGCGTGGTCGACTAAGGCCTAATCGCCCTAATTCAGGGTAGGCTCGAGCCCCTCGGTGGGGACTTATATGAGCTGTTGATGATTCTATTTCCGATTTGTTTTATTTGGTTGGTTGTCTTTCTCTATGTTTTGTCATATTGTTAGGCCTATTTTGTGGTTCGTATCGCGAAGCGCTTTAAAACGAACTTCTTTTGTTTCTCTGAGGTTCGTATATAATTTTTTTTTTCTTTTTGAGGTCCTAAGCAAGCTAATAATATCGCGTTTGTTTTCAATGATTGGCATAACATTCTCATTAGGCGTCTGCTATAGATTATTTATTATTGTAAGAATAAGAATAAGAAAACATTTATTTACGGCACATAAAACAAAACACACATAGTAACAAACAAAAAATAATAATAAAATTAACATAAATCAGATGTCACCACAACAGTGGCGATCTGAGCTGTCAAGGAGTGCTCACACCAGCCAGCGCGTGAACAAGCCAACCAAAGATTGTTACAGATTACGCTTTTAACGAAACATCTAAAAAAAAAATTTCGATCTTGGACAGGACTCGAACCTGCATCTCCTTGGCTATCGATATTGCTACCAAATATTCATTTATTATTTAACTTCTTTTTCTTTTTACTGTGCCCCGGGTTCGATTGTTGTATGCTTTCCCGCATTTTCCTCCTTTTCCACATTTTTTCTGTCTTCTTCATCGTTTCTCATCTATTGAATTAAGTATCATTATTGATTGTATCCGTGTGTGTTGCCAGATTTATGTTCGTTCCGATAACGTTCCACCGCAGCCGGTTAATGAAATTGTCGCCGTAAATACCCAATACCCATAATATCGGCTATTCCATACGGCGCGTGTAGATTAACACATTGCGTACCGTAATAATATACAGTCTAATGCACGTTAAGTTTGAGCTATTAGAAATTCTAAATGCTAAATTGTTGGAGCGAACGATTTTATTTATAGTAAGGTAGAGATCTTTAAATTAAAGAATATACTCTTGAAACTAGTTACACCATGTTTTTAGAGCGAAATATGTGGGAGTTTGGGCATCATTGGAGGAGGCCTTTACCCAACCTGGGGACCGTACTTAATTTAGTAATAGAAAAAGTAAAATATATATGTCGTGGCCATATCGTAGAATTGACCACATCATGATGTGCCTTGGCCAGATCAATGATAAGATATCGTTTGTCGATATGTTCAACTAAACACGCAGCTACTTCATGAAATGGTCAAGATTATTTGATCATATCGTAAAATTATTACATTAATTGCCGATAGAGGCGCTGGAAGCGCTTTGTTTATGTACCAACATGGCGGCCGCGTTATTTCTCGCAGTGAAAAAGTGAATAATTTGTTATTAAAACGAGGAAGAAAAAAAGAGTTTATGATAAAAACGTACTCTGAAAATGTCTGTTGGACTTAGAGAACAATAAATACCAAACATAATTTAGATTCTTATGAAATATTTCATGGACGCCCTATTTTCACGATATGGCCAATCGTGGATGACAAAATCACGATTTAATGATCTGGTCAAATTTAGTTGCCCACATCATGAAATGCGACCATTTCATGAAATGATCGAAAATTTCATGATGTGGACAATTCTACGATAAGGCCACGACATATACATATATAGCAACTAGTAAGCGTTATAATAATAATAGTAACTAAGATTAAATGTAGCATGGTCGAATAAAGGCTTTTTTTATGTGGGAGTAAAAGTCACGCCTTATTCCCGACGGGGTAGACAGAAACTGCTTTCTTTTACTTGCTACGTAGCAGGCTAACTTCCTTCACTTCATTCACTACTTCAATATCTTTATACGTTCATTAACTTACCAACCAACTTTTTGTCCTTGGTATTTTTAACTAGCTTTGGCTTCAAAGAATGATTCTATAGAATCTTACTTTGAATAAAGAATGTTATCTTTGTTTATCACAGATAATCAAATATGCACCTATTTCCTTGAGTCCAGCGTCAGCCGGAAACAGTTGAATTACGCGGTTGCTCGTCACTGCACCAGATGCACCGCGTCATTTCCGGCAAGTTTGCAACCGCTCCAGACTGGCTCTAACTGGATTTTAGTTGATCAACTTCAATGTGTATGTTCCGGTTTATGGAGCTTTTTTTTCTAAGCTCCCCTCTACATATTGCTAAAATAAATGAAATAAATATGTGGAGACATCTCACACACGGCCATCTGATCCCAAACTAAGCAGAGCTTGTACAATGGGTACCAGACAGCTGATAAACATACCTAAATAGATAAATACATAGGTACTTATATAGATAAACAACATCCAGACACAAGGTAAACACAAGTGCTCATCACACAAATGTTTGCCCTGGCCTGGGCTAAAAACCTAAAACAAAAAAAAAACTCCGAGAAAACTCAAACTCAGTAATCTGGTTGGTTTAAATATTGTAAGGGTTTTGTAATCAAATGTGAAATGATCTGGCTCCTCCGCATGAATGGAGCTATGTTCCAGAAATATTGTTTAAAAAAATTTAAGTGCTAAACAGGACACGGACATGCACCTTTGTAATCTCAAATATAATTTTTAACTTGAAATCAAAAAATAATTATTTGGATGTTTAGATGTTTGGATGATTGGATGTTTAGATGTTTGGATGATTGGATGCTTGGGTGTTTGGATGATTGGATGTTTGTTCCGCTTTCACGCCTAAACTACTAGACGCATTTGAACGAAATTTGAAATGAAAATAGTTGAAACCTGGATTTTGTTACATAAGGATTTTTACCGGGAAAAGTCTTATTCCCACGGGAAATTCTTACATAACGTGAGCGTAGCCGCGGGCGGACCGCTAGTAAATAATACAAACATTAAAAAAACCCTTATTTTATGCAACATTCTACTGCTAAACGACATTAAACCTTCAGATAATAAACATAAGAACCTGTAAAGACAATCGTATCATCGTTAAATTCTATGAAATCACCTCTTTCTAATTAATGCTACAATAAGCTAATTTTATCTACCTACATCCAATTCAAAACTCATTAACACAATATATTTGCACAAATGAAACCAAAGTAAACAGGTAGGATTATTATCTTAATTTCCTAAATTCATAAGCCTGCAGCCAAATAACAATGGAGGGTCGAATACAAACATGGACCCTCCCCAACTTCATTATCGATACTATGCCTGGAAATTGTACATGATTATGTGAGATAAGGAAAAGCTTAGAGAAAAAAAACATACATAGTTATGTAATGTCCCGTCTAATTATAACCATACATGATTATGTGACATTATAACGTCTAAGGACGACCGACCTATCAAACCCTTGTTTCAGAGTTATGGAGCTGGCAAAGACCTTCGACATGACTCATCTAGACGACTATTTTCCATGATAATTGCAACTGTTAAATGTACTTTTCGATTCACGGAATCATCTTACTTTTCGCTGGTGTTTCAGCCTAGAATGTCCACCGCCTAACCAAACTGAGTGACATTTTACCACTAACTTTCCGCCCGCGGCTGCGCTCGCGTTATGTAGATTTTCCCGTGGGAATAAGACTTTTTCCTGTAAAAACTATCCTATGTGTTACAAACTATCTCTATTCCAAATTTCATCCAAATCCATTCAGTAGTTAAGGCGTGAAAGCGGAACAAACATCCAAATATATTTTAACATCATATCACACTTCACACTAATATTATAAATGTGAAAATATATTTGGATGTTTAGATGTTTGTTCCGCTTTCACGCCTTAACTTCTAAACGGATTGGGATGAAATTTGGAATGGAGATAGTTTGTAACCTGGATTAACACATAGGATACTTTTTACGGGAAAAAGTCTTATTCTAATGAGAAAATATTACATAACGCGAGCGTAGCCGCGGGCGGACAGCTAGTATAATAGTGTGATAGTGTCCCCACCGGGAATCAAACCCAAACCCTCCGTAATGATAGCTGAAAGTTTTACCTTGGTCTTGGAAACTTCCTTGTGAAAATAATATTTCAAAAGCTCGTAGCTCGAAATAACAAAATAATAAAAATAAACACAAAAGAACAGGTGGTCTAGTGGCTAGAGCCGATGTCCGGGAGTCGTGGGTTTGATCCCCACCAATGTGTATTTGAATTTCGAATTCATATGTTCGTTTATTCGACGCTCTTACGGTGAAGGAAAACATCGTGATGAAACCTGCACACTCCTGCGTAGAAATTCAAAGGTATATGAAGTGCGATATGGGGACCCGGGAGCGTGTCGGAAGTAAACACGTGTTGTGCGTCAGACGAACGTATATTGACTACCAGCTAATACTTAGATGCTAACTTATATCTATATGTATGTGGTTGAGTCACACACTACACCTCCCCCGTTTTTTTGAAAAAGAAAGAAGTACTATTAAATATTTATTTCTTTTTTACATTTATTCCTATTATTATTCCAATTTCGAAAGTATTATATTTAAATGTCAGTATACTATTTATTTTTATGTAAAATATTTCGTTCTTAAAAAATTTAACCAATAGTTTATTGATATGATAATTATCATCACTTTCACATTAGTGAATGTTTTATATTCTTAACCTGTCATAATGTTAAAAATATTTATCAATGTTTGTTGTTTATAATCTTTCAAAATGAATATATCTATCTACTATACATACTGCACTATATTGTGTTTTATATTATCTTATTAATATGTACTGTTGGCAACTTTTCATATTATTTTCTTTTCACTTTAATACACTTCTTTCTATCTACTTAATATATAACATTAATGTCTACAATACATCAATTTAACAAATAACATACGCATAATAATTATATTTTAATAGCAAAGTTTGTAACATGTTTACTGTACTTATTTATGTTTTAGTTTATGCGTATTTTATTTGATATTTACGACCTTATACCTATACCTTCTACTACCTATATTTGTCAATTCCAAGTTTTTTTTTTGCTAGATATAATAGTCACATTCATACATAATACCTATTCAAAAACATTTCTCTCTATAGATCAAATCAGATCAGATCAGATCAGATGCGCATCGTCAAGTCCTAGCCAAGCGTCCTTGGTCTTGGAATATTAAATATCAATAATTACTTTACTACAAGCTTACATTTCGTAATTACATGTCATGACGTCATTATTTCATTAATCCCACAGAGTGGTTAATCCTACCTAGGTCCATTTTACATAGCATGCTTAATACATTTTATATTAAATTTATTTATATATTATTTATTTATTTATTTATTGGGTACCGGTCCCTTTTATAAATTTTATTATTATTCATGGTACTTTATAACATGAGTGAGTCGACTCTTTATTAATACATTATTGGCATATTTGTGCCTTTTATGGGTCGTGACCACGCCCTTACATTTTGTACTTATTTTTGAGGTCATGCTTTAAGTCATCACAGGACTCCAACTAATCTCACAGAGCAAATCTCGTTGACACCATGATCGATTGAAGGATCTGACACCCAATGTACCATTTATTTAGAATAGAGTCATATTTTTTAAGACACAGTCTCCAACAGCATTCACACCGGAAGCTCGTCCGCCCTATGACTAGACTGAAGGATTTTATTTAGACCTCTATTTTGTATCTACTTTTCGGGTACTCATTTATTACCTGTCTAAGAGCTATTATAGCTACTCATCTCTTTCCTACTCACTTTTGAGTATTTTCATTATCTTCGTCTCTGGTTAACAACAACAATTTCATACACATTACATTTCCAAACCATCATTATAACTCTTACAATTAATATTCTGATAGACATTGTCTTGAAAAGATTTTGGGTGATCAGTCCTACTCTTGTCAGTACTATATTTATCAAATTATTCCCAACATCTTTAAATTTAACATTTACAATCCAAACTATACATAAATAAACATTCTCAAATTCCAACAACCTTGTAATCAATCGAACTCAAATCCAAACACAAACAATACTAATCTCAATACCAAGAATATTAAGTACCTTTCTTGGATACAAAAAGATTTTTAATACTTATATTCCTAACCAAACAAAATTTTCTACATACATTTACCTACTAAGTTCTTACCTTTATCTATACATCCATGTACCAGTAATTCTATACTGTAAATAATGTTTACCAAATTATTTACTCATTTCCTTTTATTTATCTTATTCTCATATCCTATAATTAATGTTACTTTAAAACATTATAGTCGTATTTCATTTTATTTTAAGTCAATCCATTACTTAAATCTTAAACAATATCACGTTCGCGACCGCATTAAACCTACTTATTATTTATTAATAAAATTTTCCTAATATAAACTTTTTACTTTACTTGCTACCAACTTATTATCATGAATACTCATAAAGATATTGAAATCGGTGCTATGAAATATTTCATTTCTATTATTATAACCAATACAAAAAATAAAAAAGAGTGCTAACATTCATAATAAACAGAGTAACTATCTATATTTTTGTTCAGTTTTCATTCAAATTAATTATTTTTAAATCATTCAAGTAAATTAAAACAGTAATGATTTGTGTTATTATAATTATTTACTATAAAATTCCTTACAAAAATATTGCAATTATTAAAGTTTTCATTACATATCTGCACACAAGTAGCAAATTTGATGATCAGCTAAATCCAAACATACAAATTCTCGTGTGACACTGGTTCGATGCACGCTACACACGCTGCAGTCCTACTTTTTTCCATCGTGTCATCAGAAAGTGATACAGTAGCATAATATTCAATTTCATTCTGGAAAAACATGCACTTATAATATTATTGTAAATGTTACATTTTGGTATCTTGACCGTTATGTATGAAATATAATTGAGTTGATACGGTTGCAACAAAATAACTAAATCATTAAACTTTATTTTTTCAAATTATACCCTTTTGCATTAAATATTATTCTTAATGCAATTTTCAAACTTGTTCCTTCTATTATCTATTGTTATAATGTAAATCAGTTATCGTCTTTGAGAGGAAAAAAAAAACAAACAGTTTTTAATACTAATGTTAGAATAAGACCCTTTATAAAGACAATTTTGCATGTTTGACAAAATATTGCATTTTATTGTGTAGTGCTGGTCACTGCATTCGTATAATAAATGCAACATGATCCTCGACGTCGTCATCACCTCGCCAATGACATTTTTGTAGGCATCATGCATTCCTTCCCAGAAAATGAATTCATCACGCTCACTATCCTAAAAGAATGATCAGAGTGCAAACAGATTTTTATGAATAGTTTGATTACATGAAATATTGTCAGCTAAAATGAAATTGGGTTATGATTAAATATTAAATTTGAATTTAGACTTCTCTCATCATTATCGTGCGTGTTTCGTAGAGCACGTTACCGAAACACAAGAAAATTGTTAGTTTTTTTTTTAATCGTTTAATCATTGCTAAAGCTGCAAAGTAATTTATTAAAATACGGAAACATTTTTTTTCTCTGAAGTTGGTACATAATCTAACTATGTTAAAGTATACCTAATATTTATCTACGAAGTGAAAAGAAAATAGTTTATTGTTTTATTCTGTTTCATCAAATTTTAAGTTGTTAAAATATCTTTGTAATTTATTTTGGTCACATTTTACTATACTTTATAATATTGTAATATTGCCAACAGTAAGGAGCTCACGGATAATGTAAATAAAGTTATATGAAATTTACTTTCAAATGTTATCGTTAATTATTACATTTTCAATGGTTAAAAAAAATCTTGCAAACAAAATTAATTTTGTATATTACATGATCCGTGGCTGTTTATACTAAATCTTAACTTACGTTTTTAATTTATTATGTGTGGTATGGTGAGCCGCTGGTTGGTCGTTGTCTTCTGTCTTGTCGTTTTTAGAAATGCTGTTTTTCTTCATAACGCACCTACTTCTACCTATCAATCTTCTTCATTGGCCTAGCTAAAAGAAATAGTCGGTACCGCAGTACATCAGCCTGGCCGCGTCCACTTCTGACTCCAACATCTCCCAGCGCCCTGCATATATCATCATCTCATCCGACTCCTACAACTCCCAGCGCCCAGCAACACATCATCATCATCATTTGAATCCAACATCTCCCTGCGCCCAGCAACATTTCTCTATACATTTGACTTCATCTTCTTCTTCTTTTTTATGGCTTTCTTTCTATTCAATATATTACCATTTTCTTCTTTACAGGTTCCTCTTTCCACATCTTCTTTAAGTTTCTCTGTTAGTTCTTCTCACTGCATATTTCTTCATTTTCTTCTTTCATTTTGTAGAGACACAAATACACAACTTTGCAACAGTCACCAGCTCACCATAATTTTATTAGTTAAAAACTAGTCCACATTTTTTTTAAAAACATTTTCCCGGTACGCGTCTTGACGACACGTTGAGAAATAGCTCACCGTTTTTTTTTTTAATTTTTGGTCCTTTTTGGAACGAACACGTTATTTTAATCGAAACTCGCGATGCTCAGCACTGCCCATATTAGGCAGCACTGGCAGGGTCGCCATGCGATATGGGGCCCCGGGAGCGTGTCGGAAGTAAACACGTGTTGTGCGTCAGACGAAGGTATATTGACTACCAGCTAATACTTAGATGCTAACTTATATCTATATGTATGTGGTTGAGTCACACACTACAGAAGTCGACCAACTAAGTGGTCAACTAAGGGCTAATCGCCCTAATTCAGGGTAGGCTCGAGCCCCCCGGTGGGGACGTATATATGAGCTGTAGATGAAGAAACACAAAACACTCTACTAAAACACAAGTAACTTCTATCCATTTATCCAGATAGACAGGCATACGCGTAGACACTCGTAGTACAACAGAGATCTACAGAGCTCTTTGAAGTGTGGAGTGGAGGAGCAGATTATCGTTCAGACGGAAGTGCATTTAGATTCGTACTGTGCTTGTACAGTCAACAGCTTGTATACGCTACACCTTTATTTTCGAAACAGAAAAGTACCTACTTATAAATTCCAAAATTTGAATTACACACGATTTTGATTTTATGTACAAACGACCAGCGGCCCGGCCGCGGCATCGCTCGCGTTGTGTAAGATTTTCCCGTGGGACTCAGACTGTTCCCCGTTAAAAGTATCCTATGAGTTAATCCAGGGTACAAACTATCTCCATTCCAAATATATTTTCACATCACACTATCACACTAATATTATAAATGTGAAAATATATTTGGATGTTTGGATGTTTGTTCCGCTTTCACGCCTAAACTACTGGACGGATATAGACGAAATTTGGAATGCAGATAGTTTGTAACCTGGATTAACACATAGGATAATTTTTAACGGGTAAAGTCTTATTCCCACGGGAAAATCTTACATAGCGCGAGCGTAGCCGCGGGCGGGCCGCTTAGTTTATAATATTAGTGTGATGTGATGTTATATTGCAATATATCAGCCTTCTGATATCCCTAGTACAAAATTAATTTGAGATGAGATGGTCAAAAAATACCTTGATCTGTCATTGGCAGTACGGCTGCTGCAGCTGAAATCTCCAGACTTTATCCCATTTGCCGGCGCCTCTGGGACTTCTGGAACACGTGTGGAGAAAACACCAATTTGCAAAATTGTTTTACAGGTTTTAGGTTTAACTGTACTAAGCTTTTAAAGCTTTTTCAAAAGTGTATCTACTCTGTGGATTGTGTCTTAAATTTCAGACTTGTTTACTATTTTGAAAATACTGGCTTGATTTTGGCTAAGCTGAAAACGGTAATTTTTATAGTCATTCTACAGTTTTGCCTTAATAAAAAAAAATATGGAGACGAAAACACTTGCGTAAAGAATTGTTATATCCCACTAGCGGTCCGCCCGCGGCTACGCTCGCATTGTGTAAGATTGTCCCGTAGGAATAAGACTTTTTCCCATAAAAAATATACTATCTGTGAATCCAGGTTACAAACTATCTCCATTCCAAATTTCATCCAAATCCGTTGAGTACTTTAAGCGTGAAAGCGGAACAAACATCTAAACATCCAAATATATTTTCACTTTTATAATATGAGACAAGTGTGATAACGTTTAATAAATGCACAATTGCAATAGTAATACATACCTTGATCATCAGCATTCCAGCCGAAAGATGCCCACGATCAGAAAAAGACAAAAAGAAAGACCTCCCCCAAGGATCTATCTGGTCAGCATACAGTGGCTTGTTGGAACTTTCACCAGATCGGCTATCCACCTTGTGGGGGCCTGAACATACTGTGTCTTCTCGTGTAAGATAGCCACTCAAGAATTCTTCTGCTTGACTGTTCTTCTCTTCTTCATCGTCTGACCTCACCAACCCTGGGGTCAGTGTTATAGAGCCGCCATCAAAGGCCACTGATATGGCTCGTGTAACGACTGCTACCGTAGGTAGATAGCATTACTATTATTTACATCATTAACTTTCCTTTCTTTCTTTGCAGCCACGTCACGCGAACGGCATCCTGGCTTCCACCGGCAGAGAGCTGGCCAGCATCACGAGATGGAAGCGCCTGCAGTCAAGAACCTGAGGAGGTTGACCTACCTTATGGGTGGGAGCAGGCGCTGGACAGTCGAGGGAAACCTTATTACATCAAGTACGTTGATTTATCATTTTTAGTATTTTAAACAGCCTCCGTGGCCGAGTGGTCGACATTTCGCCGCTCATTATGGAGGTTCCGGGTTCGGTTCCCAGTGGGGACACTATCAAGCAAAATTCTCTTTGTGAGACGTTTTTGGGAGCCGCTGGTCCCGGCTACTATCTGATTCTATAGTCGTTACACGATCCATGTCAGTCAGTGGCCTTTGGCGGCTTTATAACACTGACACTAGGGTTTGTGAGGTCGGTTGTCGAACTTACAACTCACACGAAGAACAAGAAGTATTTAAATGTTATTAGAGTTTGATTAAACCTTCTTGCATATCAGGGTGAGCTTATCACATTAGTGGAAATCGTCTATAATTAAATAACTATCATGACGTTGAGAAGTAAGTAAAAGATGATATTGTATTTGATAAGAAACACATAAATCATTTTTATTTCCAAAAAAAATATGGAAGTCTTCATTTAATGGCTGATTTTACATTGTTGCTAACTTCCACACCGCCCTGATTATTTTCTCATCTCCTTTGTGCCGCATATCGCACGAAAATCCTGTTTCCTGCTAACTTTGTTCCAACTCTCCAGTCATGTCAACAAAACCACGACCTACGTGGCGCCGGAAGGTTGTTCTTGTGAGTCCCCACCAGCCCCAAGAGACGTGGTCCTGGACAGAGACCCTGAACTTGGCTTCGGCTTCGTGGCAGGGTCGGAGAGACCTGTGCTGGTACGCTTCGTGACTGACAACTCACCTAGTGTTGGGAAGGTAAGGAATCTTAGTATACTCTAGAACTGGTTTCCGCTTGGGCAGATGGGTGTAGGGAGTTTTTTTGCTTAATTAATATTTGTACGAAAATAACTCGACTATAATCCAAGCAACAAATGTATTTTAGATATCTAAAAGCTAACTAATTTCCTTTACCACCCAATCTTAACTGAAATTGCTCTTCCCAAAGCACTACATACTAAAACCATTACTTTGATATATGGTAACGAAGGTCCTTACGTAGATGGTGTCTCATTTTCTCTCGTATCTCACATTAAGGGCAATAAACATAATGAGTCTACGAACTCCTGCTTAATCGTCGTGGCATCCTTCTGAATGTAGGGTGTCTTATAAAGAGCCAGGGTGTCCTATGAATGAATGCCTCATAGGTATGAATGTATGTAAATACTTTATTGCACAATAAAAATAACATTACAATAAGAAGTCACAAGAAAAGTTTACAAAAAAGTGTGCAAAAGCAGACTTATCCCAATCCCCTTATCCTTATCTTATAGGTCGTGTATTGGAGGAGATAATGGCCTCGATTCGGGATGTCACGCTCACAGGTCACGCTCTAGTCCTTAATTTAAGTTAGTCCGTCCTTTTTACCTTTTAAAGATTGAAAAGGGACAGGAGATGGCCATCCAAATATTAGTAGAGCTGTCAAACATCGAATTTGAACCTTATGGCCGTGTCGATTGCACAATTTTAGAGAGCATTTAAAACATGCCACTTAAAAATCTCTTAAACTGACAGCTATGCCTTTATTTTAGGTTATCATTAGTTCATCACCTCTCTTTCATTGGTCATAAAAACGATAGCTGATTAGCTGGATTTTAAAATTAGAATTAAAGCATAACATCCCGAATCGAGGCCAATGGGTCATGAAATTGACCCATATCTTGCAAACCTAAAGTACAGGTGTGTTAGACGAAAAATATGCCCCCCAAAATTGTATTTGAGAACTTTTAGGTTAGCCAACGTTAATGTTCATTGCCTTAAGTTCAGGAAAAATACTTCAACAATGTTTTGGAAACAGGTGTCGGTAATTAAGGTTTCCTTTCTTCATTAAACACCAACCAAAGATTTTTTTAGTAGCAAGATAGCAAGTGGTATAATATAGTTTATTTTACTAAAGACAAGCAATAATTTTCTGCAAATGGTAACGTGGTGGTGTGGTGACTGTATAATTCTTATCGGTCCTTTATTTCGCCTCAAACATTCCAGTTGGAACCAGGAGATCAGATCCTCTGCGTCAATGGCGAAGACGTGTCCTGTGCAGCAAGAGAACACGTCATAGCAGCAGTTAGAGCTTGCACTGAACGTGTCACCTTGAGGGTCTGCCAGCCGGCCAGGACAGGGAACCCCATGAGAAGATCAGCTCTGTTGTCAGCGGCGAAGAGGGCGAGGTTGAGAGCCAGGCCTCCGAGGGTGCGGTTTTGAGAGCCAGGCCTCCGAGGGTGCGGTTTGCTGACTCTGTGCAACTAAATGGGGCTCCTATGTATCCTGTAAGTAGAATTCAAGTACTCTTTCACTGGGTATGGACATAATCATCGTGTACAAAATTTTTCAATCCCTGAACCCCGCTCGCTCGTAACAATATTATAATGTTTTGGTAATAAACACTTCAAGTGAAAACTTTATAATGTGAGTTTCATATAATTTTAGCAATATTGAAATTCTTCTTACATAAATAACAGCAAAGTGAGATTTCGTAATGAACGCACGGCGAAGATTTATTTGTTCATCGATGTGAACATTGCAGTGTGTTTTCCAATTGTAACTCATAATAGATTTGCTGTTGTCACTCGGAGGAACGTTGGCTCCCATAATACAGATTATTCTAGCTTGGGAGCTATTCGTTACACTTATATGCGACCATTAGCCTTATTGTTCTTTTCTCTTAAGACATCATGGATAAATGTAATTAGGCTTAATCAATAAAAAAAAAATTATTATTATTATTACTTATCTCTTTTCCAGCCCTCTGCTTTCTCCCTAGGGGATCTCTGTCTACCTCCAATGGCGAACGTCCTGAAAGTATTTCTAGAAAATGGTCAGACCAAGTCCTTCAAATATGACACGACGACAACAGTAGCAGACGTGGTTACCAATCTCAAGGACAAGCTGCAGATCACGGCAGAGGAACATTTCAGCTTGGTTGTGGAACACGTGAAGAGTGTTAGGAGGAATAAGTTGACGCTACTGGATCCAAAGGAGTCTTTAGCAAGGGTAAGTTATTCCTCTTGTTGTGTAGGTTGTGAAGTCAATGGACCTGACAAACCCTGGTGTCAGGGTTATAGATCTTCTCCGATCCGCTAAAGGCTTTTAATATGACTGTACGTCTATAGGTATTTCCGTAGATATTAAGGAAAACATTCTTTTAGACACAAGTGATTCAGCCTGCATTTTCCTAACTAGGGAAAGTCTCACAAAGTCTTTTCTATTAGGTTGTGTCGTCACTGGGATTTGAACCCAAAACATCTGGAGCACGAGCCAAATGTTTTACCGTTAGACAACGGAAGCTGTTAATTAATGAATAACTTTAATAAGGTCGTCGAAATTAAGTCTCGTCATTAAAGTAGGTACTAGGTAATATTAATTTAGTTCACAGAGCAAAGATTTCTGACACGCGTCGCCAGTAGCGATCGTCTTTTATTCCTTAGAGTCACAAAGGCCTAACTTATATCGATTTCGAACTCCTAAAATACTTGAAGTTCTCGTAGAAACTACTGTTTAATATTTCGACTACAAATTAGATTCTCGTGTTTAGTAGAAATAATGATCGAGTTTTGTAGGTCGTAGTTTTAATCTTATAAAGGGTTTATTAGGTTTGGCGTAAGTACTTGACGACTCATATACCAGTAGATCAGTAACGGTTCAATAATATCTTACGAACCCATTACAGATTGCTGCACGTCCGGGCTCCCACAAGATGCGTTGTTTGTACCGCGTGGTTTTCATGCCTTCATCAGCTGCAGAGCTGGCCCAATCAGACCTGAATGCTTTGGATTACCTCTACATGCAGAGCTGCAACGATGTGGCACAGGAGAGGTTCGCTCCAGAACTCCAACCAGACGTGGCCTTGAGACTCGCAGCGCTGCACATGCACCAGCATGCTTTAGCGAATAACTTCTCGCCGGCCAAGTTGACTGCGAAGGCTGTTGAGTGAGTACTGTTTTTTTGTGCGTGTGTGTGTGTATGTGGGTGTGTGGTAATGGAAGTGAAGTATACGGTGTAGGAGGTTCTCGGTTTCCGTGTAAGATAATTTACTTTGGGTGAAGATAGCACAGTTTTTCTCTCTATTAATTGAGAAATTTGAAGACATCGCTTCGAACAAACAACCTACAAATCATGAAAATATTACAGAGGTCCAACATAGAAATTTTTGGTCAAAAGCATTTATTCAAAGATAGCAATAGAAAAGCATCTTACGGCGACCCAAAAATATTATATGTCAATGTAACATCCATTTCTCCTTTTATTGAAACCAGATGTCGTAGATAACTCTCCGCGGGAAAGGTATTATTTATGGGTTTATCCAAACCTAATGTCTTTTCAATAGAACGTTTGGGTTCATACAGTTTACTATGGGGGAAATGAAAACATTATCTTTTCCTTAATAAAGTTGTCATCGATATTTTATAAAACGATATTTATGAAAATTGGTTTATCATCACAAACTCTGTTCTAAGGATGTTAGAAATACTTAGCTTGTTTACACAATTCTGTAGGCTATCTATCTAGCTAGTGGCTAGTCTGTTAAGCCTAATGTTTAATATTCAAGTCACTGATTTAACTTGACACAACAATTATTTTTTTTACCGTTGCCTTACGTTTTCCAAATACCGTTTAGTTTACTTTAGAAAGAAGAAATAATCCTTTAAAAAAAGTACAAAATCTACACTCCAGGAGCGTCAGTGGTCTAGTGGCTAGGGTCGCTGCCTCCCGTCCGGGAGACGCGGGTTCGATCCCCACCACGTACCAATGTGTTTTCGAATTTCGATGTTTATTATGTAGGTACGTTTATTCGACGCTCTTACGGTGAAGGAAAACATCGTGATGAAACCTGCTCCTGCGAAGAAATTCAAAGGTTGTGTGTGAAGTCAACCAACCCGCACTGGGCCAGCGTGGTCGTCTAAGGCCTAATCACCCTAATTCAGGGTAGGCTTGAGCCCTTCAGTGGGGACGTATGTGGCGACGCTGTTAATGATGATGATAATGATCCAGGACTCCAAACCAATAGTATTAATTTGATATTTCATTGTGAATTTCAGGCGAGAGTTCGGCTTAGAGCGGTTTGTGCCTTGTAGCCTGTTGGAGAGTATGAAGAGGAAAGAACTGCACAGATTGGTCGCGCACTTTATAAAACTGAACTCTCAGATGACTGGCAGTCAGAGACAGCTGACGCAGCTGCAGGTAAATCAGGATTTTAATGTATCTAAAATATCTATCTATACCTCTAAGCACATCCGATAGTTTAGTTATAGTTTCTAAACACATCCGACATCAAAAATCTAAATCTTATCTGTTTAGCTTGTAAGTTAGAATAAGACAACCGTTTGATAGCCCTATAAAAAAAAATACCTATGGTTGAGCTACTTTAAACAACATTAATTTAAGGTAAACAAAAACCCCAAATTACAATAGAAATCTTATATTCATCCTATTAATAATTATAAAAGTTAAAAGAGAAAGTTCACCGAAAACGAATAGAAATATGAAGTGCATTTCGTCGTTGCCAAATCAAGACCTCTGATATGCAAAGATACAAGTTTTGTAAAAACAAAAGAAATCATCCTCGTGAAAAAAAAAAATCTAAAGGCAATTTTAGTTGCACACGTGAGATATTCTGATTGTCAATTATTTTTGTGTGTCACATGCACTGACCTCTATATTAGAGGTCAGTGGTCACATGGTATATTTTTTTGTCACCTGTAAGTATCTCTGCGAATATGTAAGATATTGACATAAGGGTTTTTGTAGAAGGTGGAGGATTTGATTTTCTACAATATGGTGTAAAAAAGTGATTTACGTCCAGAGCGCCACATAGGATGTCTTGACTTGGCAACGACGATTTGGTACAATATCTCTATCAATATAAATAAAATGCTAGATTCCCAGATTCCTTGACTTCTGTAATTGTATTTTTTCGTGGCTTCATACCTCTGACAGCTGTAGGTTGTGTTGTGAGGTCAGTCTCAGGAGCCCATATAATGAGAAGTATTCTTTTATCAAATTTATTATTTGTTTCTATTACGGGTTCTCGAATGGAGACCACGTCTCGGGAAACGTAGTGTGAGACGCCCCCCTGCCAGGTGGACTGATGACCTGAGGAAGGTCGCTGGTGGCGGCTGGATGAGGAAAGCGGGTGATCGTGCGCTTTGGCGTGAGGGGAGGCACACGTCCAGCAGTGGACTGCAATAGGCTGATTGATTGATTGATTATTTGTTTCAGGCTAAACTCCATTATCTGGACATCGTGGCCAGTCTGCCGAGCTACGGGGCCAAGTGCTTTAGCAGCACGAGACCGGAACGCGTTCTCCTAGTGTCACCACGCTTTGGACTGAGCCAGATTATGGGTAGAGGCAATTCTGTGGTGAGTTTCTTGAGAGTTATTATGATAAAGGTGCGAAGGTTTGACTTTGAAGAAATAAGTGGAGGTCTTTTAAATGATAACGTAGATTGTCACAGTAGGTGACAGGCTGGCAACCTGTCACTAGGTGCATTTAAGAAACGTGAAGATTATTGTATGTGACGTGGCCATATCGTAGAATTGACCACATCATGAAATTTTCGATCATTTCATGATGTAGGCAACAAAATTTGACCAGATCATTAAATCGTGAACATTTAATGATTTTGTCGTCCACGAAAATCCATGAAATATTTAATAAGAATCTAAATTATGTTTGGTACTTATTGTACTCTAAGTCCGACAGACATTTTCAGAGTAGTTTTTCATCATAAATTCTTTTTTCTTCCTCATTTAAATAACGAATTATTCACTTTTTCACTGCTAGAAATAACGCCGGCCGACATGTTGTTACATAAACAAAGCGCTTCCAGCGCCTCTATCGGCAATTAATGTAATAATTTTACAATATGATCAAATAATTTTGACCATTTCATGAAGTAGCTGCGTTTTTAGTTGAACATATCGACAAACGATTTCTTATCATTGATCTGGCCAAGGCACATCAATGGACAGTGAAAATTTCATGAAATGCGACAATTTCATGAAATGAACGGAAATTTCATGATGTGGTCAATTCTACGATATGGCCACGACATATGTACGGTCAGTACCCTAACATAAGGTAACATGCTTGAATCTAATTAAGTTTTCTCAAGTAATTATTAAAGTTTATTAATTTTGCTTTCTTAATTTGATACAGTATACTCAGTTGTACAATAATACAAAACTGTATATAAGTAAATAGCGAGCGTCGGTGGTCTAGTGGTTAGGGCCGATGCCTCCCGTCCGGGAGACGCGGGTTCGATCCCCACCACGTACCAATGTGTTTTCGAATTTCGAATTCATTTATGTACGTTTATTCGACGCTCTTACGGTAAAGGAAAACATCGTGATGAAACCTGCACACTCCTGCGAAGAAATTCACAGGTTGCGTGTGAAGTCGACCAACCCGCCCTGGGCCAGCGTGGTCAACTAAGGTCTAATCACTCTAAATCAGGGTAGGCTCGAGCCCCTCGGTGGGGACGAATATGAGTTGTTGATGATGATCTGCCATAGAGAACTTCATCCATTTCCAGCGACCCTGTTAGCATATGTTAGGGAATCGACTGTACTAACCCAAATGCGGTTAAACCCACTGTGGTTTAGCCCACTAAAGCTCGAGATCTGCTCACCCAGTTAGGGATAAGAGCGTGATCTAGTGTATGTAAGTTACAGTAAAAATCATGTAAGTAATAATCATACAAGTATTTTTTTTTATAATGATAGACATTTATTATGTTCTCGTAAAGAAAGATAAGTAGACACACAGAAAAAGTAAATAAAGAAACCCTCCACATCCACCTCATTTATAATACGGAGAAGCGGTATCTCACGCACGTGTCACGAAGGACCAAAAACTTATAAATTCGAGTTTGTAGCGCCATCTCTGTTTTAAATGAAGAGCTGTTTGAGCGGCTAACGTGCACGACTATGTCACCAACGGGTGATTCGTATGACGTCTAGTAAGTTACAGTTATTCTTCGCTAGATGGAACCAATAAGAAGTCATTATCAAGTGATTTTATGAAAAAAATATTAAGTTAAAAGTAAAGTAAAATCCAGCCGCTGATTTAATATTGCCATTCTGCGACGCCTTGTTTTTATTACAAATATACTCAAGAGATATTTCAAAAAGTAAAATGGATAGATTTACTGATCAAGATAATAGTACAAAATACCTACTTGTCACAAACTGTACCGTATATTTTGAAGTTATTACTTATTTTGACAGTAGGCTACGTACAAAACAAGTTATAATTGATATTTTCCGAAGAATAAACAAGTCGTTGATGTGTATGTGTAGTAACATTCACTCGCGAATGACCGGAATATTCCAACTAGTAAAACAAAAAAAAGATATTAAAAGGGTAACAAGTAATTAAAAACCAAAATACGTATGTAACGACTAGATCACTATGGCAAAATAATTGAAAATAATTAGCAAACGGAAGAGTAGCAATTTTTTACTGTTTCATTACCTCCTTTCAGCCTCAACCCATAGCGTCCCTTGAAGAGGTGGAAGCCATCAGGGTGAAGCGGGAGTGCGGCGGTGCTGCCGACGTGGCCATCTTCCTGCAGCGACACGGCGTGCTGGGGCTACTGATGGATGAGCGAGACGCTGCTGAGATGCCACTGGTCATTGCTGGGTAAGTGCCACTAGTCATTGCTGGGTAAGTGCCACTGGTCATTGCTGGGTAAGGCATAATAGAAGTCATAAGTCTTCATTTTTTACTCAAGGAAATACAAGGAGAGCCCTGTCATTTCTGATGAAGTGACACAGTAGCTGAGTGGATTGGTGGTTGAATGAGATGCTGCCGAGATGCCTCTGGTTATTGCTGGGGGAGGCTAGGAGCCATAAGTCTTCATTTTACATAAGTTAATGCAGGGAGAGTCCAGTCCTTTCTGTTGCAAGCTGCTTTGACTGCTAATAATGATGTGTTGTGTGCTTTCCTCTATACTGTCTACTGACTTATTTGTAGATCTTCGACAGGGCTCAAAACTGCATCTCCTTGATATACCAAAAAACAAAAAGTTTTTTTTTAATGCTAAGAGTGTGGACAGAATCATCTATCAAAGTTTTCTTTTCTTTTGTTTCATAAAATTATTGGCCATCCTTTATAATTTATTTGTAGCTATGTGTTCGGGGAAACATAACTTACGATACCTTATTATGTACTGAGTTTGCTATAAGATTTTTCTTTTGCTTCAGATATTATCGTCTGGCGACCGGTAAGGATCTTAATGTGGAAACGGAGAGAGAACCAATCACGGAAGATATAGGTAAATATAAATAATAAAATGAAAAAAAAAAAAGAAGAATAACAAAATGTTGAATATTGTATGATAATACTCGTAGAAGGTGAATCCATGTTCGCAAAAAATGCTACACAATATACAAAATATGGAGGAAAATATACTTTCTAAAATGTATTAGCAACACTGTTCAATTTTCAACCCATCATTGCCAGAGGGTTATGCAGCTAATCACTGCCGGTTTAAGTGTGTGCTGACATTACAAAACAAATTCAGTTCCATTCTTAAATTACTTACTCTTTTATATTTAGTAGATTTGAAAACAATGCTCTACTTCTGTTTCCAGCTCCGCCATATCTCTCCCAGCATTGCGTGGTGCCGGCCAAGTGGAGCTACCTTCACTACGACCACCCCGACATCATCACTAAGAAGCACTTCGCGATCTTCACTATGCCTCCCCCCTACCACGCTACTTGTGAACAGAAATCTCTCGACACCAACATGAACTCTAACATCTCTAACAGAAACCATAGCAATAACTCCAGCCCTCTAATAGGTTACGATTCTAAACCTGGAATACTAGGACACGATGTTCACTTCGAGAAATGCAAGAGAAACGAAGTTTTCAGACTGTTTGATCCAAATGATCACTGTTATTTGGATGATGGTATGGGTTTTGACCTTCAAAGTGTTCTATCTATGGAACTCTTAGAGAACGCATCAAACCCAAAACTAGTAGAAGCTAAGAATGAAGAAGTTTTGAGACGAGTAGCGGAAATGCAGAAGCTAGTAGAAAATTCTGAACAATATTTGACTGAAAACTGTGATGCTTATGCTGAAGACTATAACGGAATGTTAAGAGATGAACTAGTTGGTAGAGAAACCTGCGTAGATCCACCTGAAAGTGATACAGAATCGAATACTAGTAGAATGTCAACAATGGACGACGCACCAGGAATTCTAAAACATAGCGATTCGTTGTTATTGCTTACGGAAACTATAAACCAGGGTTTAAATGGTTTAAGTATGCACGAAACGGAAAAGGACAATAACGGTAGTTTAACTAATCGTCAGTCTCAAGGTCTCAGTGCTATATTGAATAACTGTGGTCTGACTGATGCTTTATTAGCTCTTAACACTGATCTCGAAAGCGATAATGACTCTTCATATACGCCTACGAACAGTCCCATTCGAAAACATCATCAAAAGTCTACCAATAACAAAATAGTTAGAACAAGTTTTGGGTTACATAGTCCCGATGCCACTTTAGATAACAAAGAATCGAATTTGAGGGAATATTTAAAACAGTTAAGAGAAAAGAGTAATAAAGAAGAAGCCAGAACAGTAGACCTTTGTCAGGAAAGCATAGTTGATAATGACGCCGAGCTTATAGATTTAACTTTGATACCTCCACCACAAACTCCTGATGAATTAGATGGTGCTACGCATGTGCCTCAAATATTGCCTATAGTACCGCCATCCTTCGCTGACGAAAAGGCTGATTCACAAGAAAACTTAACACAAGCTCCTAAAGTTAATGAACTTGAAGAGTTTATTGCTAATGTTACCATACAACCGCCTACTGTTAGAGTTACACCAGCCATAGAACTGACTCCTGAAGAAATCATGTCTTATATAATTCCACCACCGCCTGGGTCAAACTCATCTACACTAGACAGAGAACCAGTAAGTTATGTGAATCATATGCAAATATTAGAAGCTAAAAAAGAATTACAAAAAAGCAATGAAGCAAAACCAGCCAACGGTGATGTACTGAAAGGCACACTTAGTGTTAGTGAGATTAGAAATATGTTCGCAGCCAAAAGTCTGAGTGATGCTAGAAATAGTCTATTGTTACGAGAAAAAAATAAACAAGCCCAGACTAATAGTAAATCAGATTCACCCAAAGGCAAACGGAAAAGTTTAACAGGAGACAGACATTCTAATGGCAGCGCACACGTAATAGAATATCCGACAGTTGAACGAAAAGGCATGTTTTCATGTTGTAGTAAAGATAAGAATAAAAGCGATGATAGCAATGATGAAACTGAAAAATTAGAATCTCATATACCAAACTCAGATTCAATACCCGATGTCTGCGAGATCCGGCCGCCACCGAGAAGAAAACCTGGTGAGACTAGAAAACCTCCCGAACGACCTCCGAAGACCCCACCGACCCCTGCACCGCGCCCTCGTTCAAATTCATTCACGTGCATCAACAACGAATTATCTGCTGTCGAAATCCCCAACAACCACTTCAGCACGCTAAACAATAGAAAATTAAACTACAAAGTTGTTTGTGACATCAACGAAGCCCAAAGCCAAACTTTTAATCCGCCCTCGTTGCCACCCCGGTTAGAGAACAGAGTCCTTTCACCGCCCCCACCCATACTGTTACCTCCGAAAAAACCACCGCTACCTCCAGTACCAAGCATGGAAGTCTTACGAATGAAAAATTCGCAGAAACAGTCGCCCGTGCGAAACCCAGAGCAACGCCTCGCTAGCATCGGCTCTCCACACTTCCAAAGGAACCTCAGCACTTACCGGAACCTGGAAATCGAGAGCAGACTGATAGAAGAAGAGCCTCCAAACATCCGAGCAACACACAACTACAGTTCGATGACTTTACAGAATCGCCACACGCGATCTAACTCCGAAACTAAGAACACGATACTGAAAAACAAGGAAATGTCACCTGCGCTATCTCTCTGTTCGCCGCAGATGAATAGACGGTTTAGCAATCGGCCTGACATCCTCAACGGTGCTCCAGGAAATGACCAACGAGTTTTTTCCCCACCTTTAACTGAACGAAAAAAATTCCAAAAGGAAAATGGAAGTCCTGTTCCAAAAGTCAACCACGTGAGGTTCAAAGATGATGTTGTGGATGACATTCCAACGCCTCCTTCGCCTCCTACGGTGAAGTTTCCTGAATTTCAAGGGAACAACGGGCATGTATCGATAGAAAATCTGCTGTGCAAAACAGAAGTGGCTGTAGACGGGCTTCTACAGCGGTTGCATCAAGTGGCACAAAAATGTTCTCACCAACACGCTCATGGCGGCGGAGAGGATATTGATGAAGCTAAATTTCAAGTTAGTAACCTATTTACCTAACTAAACTAGTGGCTCTGTGAGCTGGTAGACCTCGCGAGTACTTTTTTTTTAAATGGCTGTTTTATGATTTTTTTATGTTCCATTCCAACCCTCATAACGTCGTAATTTTTTTTTATTTCATTTTTTTTTATTGGTTGAGAAATGTGACTGTAGAGGAAAACAGCTTCAGCGTTGGACGTTGTAAGCTGGCAAGCCCGATAACTCCGTCATTTTTTAAAATTTTCAAAAACTGACTCGACAAAAAGATTTGATTAATTTATCGAACCTGCTCACAAAATTTCACGAGAATTGGTTGAAAAACGTGACCTGTAGAGTGGAGCAAACAGATACAAAGACATACAAAAGCAATTTTGGCCAAGCTGAAGCAGAGACGCTTCGCTCGCTCGGTCAATAATCCATTTATTCTTTATATTATGCGCTTTTATAATATGAGGTAATTTAATTACATCAAAATAATCTAAATGTTCTTTACAGCGTGCACGAAGTGAGTTGACTTCTTGTGCCGTCTCGCTAGTAGGAGCGTCTCGGACTCTGGTCGGAGCTCTAGGGAGCGGCAAGGGAAGCAACGCAGCATCCGCTTTGGCTGACTGTCTGGCGCCTCTTCGACGACTTTCTGATCTCGCTCAGGTAAATATGCCGACAAAAATAAAATTGTTACTAAATCCCGAAAAAATACATTTGGCGCCCATAACGGGACCCACAATTTTAATTAAAACGTCGGACATTACATTTGTTCAAAATGTTTTGCTCTGCTTACAACTTAACTACTATAACCAGATACTATTTATAAATAATAAATATCTTTTACCACAATCTATGACAAAATAATTATTTTGGCACCCAACAAGGGACTTTTTTTTTAAATAAGTAAGGATATCCTAAAATTATTTGCAGGCATTAGGACGCCACACTTCAGCCCCGCTCCAAACGCGAAACCTCGTCCTCAGAGTACATGACGTCACCGCAGCTTTCAAGGACCTAGCCGGCGCGGAGATGGCACAAATCATACACGAGCATAACGCTAAGAAATCTCAAAACCAAGGTCAAGACACTGACTCCACACTCGAAGGACAGCTTGCATTGAGAGCTGAATGTCTGGCTAACGTACTAGCCACGTTATTGAGAAGTTTGAGGGTATTTTCTCCTTAGCTTAAAGAGAA
Organism: Carpatolechia fugitivella; assembly: GCA_951230895.1. Lineage (NCBI taxonomy): Eukaryota > Metazoa > Arthropoda > Insecta > Lepidoptera > Gelechiidae > Carpatolechia > Carpatolechia fugitivella. Next base: position 1,401,452 of record OX579659.1, on the reverse strand, counting down.
TGAATGATAAAAATATGTGTATGTAAGGATTTGACAGTTACATTCCAAGATGGCGTCTGTCCGAGATCCGCACATGTTTTGACGTGTGTATAGTAACGTATGAATTTGAATTTTGAAATGGTGAATGTTTAAGAATGGTAAATTTTTAATGCAGCTTGGAGTGTTGTAAGATTTTTAAAAATTAAAAATGGCTGCTTATAATCTTAGGTTGTTTAACCGATCTTTTCTTCTTTTTACTAAAATAACTGTAAAATATTATCTCCTTTTTACGTTTAAGTCTCTGTTAAAATATAACCGTTACTATAATGAGACCAAATAAAGTTAGGTATGTTTGTATAATTCTTAGCTTCAGTTAACTTAAGTTGTAGGTAGTTTTTGTAAATTTTAACATTCGTTATAATGTTTATATTAAAATTTGTTGTTAATATATTATTTTCTAATATTAAATTCTTCATTGAGGCATCTACTAAATTGAATCATGTTTAGTATACGAAAGTTACAATCCTGAGTATTGAAAGAGCAGGCAAGTACGTCGCCTCTATTCATTAGTCTATTATTTCGTAGACGAAATGTTACCATAGTAAATAATTAATTTACTTATACATATCTATACATATTTACACAAGAATTGTATATTTTCTACAGTAGAAAATCGGTTAGGTGCAACTATGTAATCGACTCATATCTCCTAAATGTCTAACTAAGCATAATATCTTGAGCTACTTCGAAATCATTGTCTACGTAAAATAAAACTAGATTTCTTATAAAGGAAAAAGATTTCACCATTTATTTTATGCCTACTTTACGCATTTTATGTGATTGTTTTTAGATATGTTATAAAGAAGTACCTACTTACTAATATTATGTTTTATAAATTAATATAGAAATTTACTTTACTCTCACTCTTTAAATAACCTTATACTAAAAAGTCTGAATTCGGTATTGATGTTTCTTTTTTCATTTAAAAATCTATTGTGTTACCAGGAACGTTTAAATTCACATTCTATTTCCGAATATTTAAAAAAAATACCCAAAGACACGTTAATAACGCTTTAGATAAAATTAATAAATACTTATTTGTCTTAATTTAATGAAACGTACTATCCGGAAGGTAGGATATATAAATGGTCAAATCTGTTATTTCTTGCAACCGTACACTTTGGCGCCATTTTGTCGCGTACGCATAAAAGGTTTGGTGTTGCTAGCTATAAAATGTTCTTTTTTTTTGTAAAATTAATTAACAAGTGTTGCAAGTTAAGAAACGTTTTGGTACACTACGCAATATTATTGTGCTGATATTAAAATATATTGGTGCTATTTTTAAGATCGTGTTTTGTATGTGATCGGTTGATTTTATATTCACATAAGATTTTGTACAGTTAGCAGAAAATCGCACATTCACCGGTGTTCTTTGTGCCGTACTTACAATTTTATGTTGACTGTCTGCGAATTTATTTTAGATAAGTCTGCCTGCGTGCACCAGTGATTTGAATATTTTAAGTTTTACTGTTGCTCTTTTTATTAACATTTAACATTTCTTAATATAATATACCATATTATTTTATTTACACAACCTGTACAGTACAATTTTTATTTTCTGCACGAATTCCAAAGCTTTCAAACGGCTGCCAAAGATATTTTTGTTTTCATTTATACCTTTTTATTATTTTCAATCTTCCGGCTTTGTCATGATTAAAACAATTATGTAATAGAATCAATCGTATTTTTAGCTGAATACATGCTTTAATATTGCATTAAAAAGGTTCAAATATGTAACTAAACCTGCAATCTCAAACTACATTTTAATTAGATTTATTTGTTTTTAACTGAAAAAATATTTAAAAGAGTTGTCATACTTAGAATACTTTAGTATCTATACAACGTGTTACAAAAAATACCAAAAAAAAGAATATTCTTCATCACAGGCATTTAATCAAAATTTTCCCATCTCTAGTGTCATTTGACACCTAAAATATAGACTATCGATTCTCAGAACGGAAAAGTGTTTGTACACCATTTGTGCCTACATTTTTAAAAGAGATGTACTTAAATCAATTTATGTTAGAAAACATTTTCTTTTTTGCCTTAATTATCTTGTTTACGTATTTACAAACATAAATATTATTTTGAAATATTTAGTTCATTATTTCATTAATTTATTATTTCTTAACAATGATTTAACAAATCTTTTTTATTTATTTGTAATTTTTTTATTTTGTAATTAATTGTTTTAATGTGAATGTTATGGTACAAGTAGTACGTAATCATTTTTAACCATAGCGGTAAAAATAGGCACATTGACCTAAAATTATATATCTGGTCCGAATATTCTTTGACACAGCTGATCACTAGAGATGGGAATATTTTAATTAAATGCCTTTGATTTTTTTTGGTATTTTTTGTAACACGTTGTAATGTTTTTAAATACACGTAACCAGCACGCAACTACACTAACATTATCACAATTTTCGGGTTTGTTACTACGGTTATATTAAATATAACAAAATCTTAAAACATATATAGCACGTAACTACATCATCAACTGCTCATACACGTCCCCACCGAGGGGCTCGAGCCTACCCTAAATTAGGGCGATTAGGCCTACAGATAGGTACATACTTTTTTGTTTTGTTGTATTAGTTTGCAAATAGTGGTGTTAAATTTTACCCATGTATTCAGCCTAAAAATAAATTATGTATATAATTAGATAAAGCGTTACAAGGTAAATATATATCACACCAATTTATTTATTGTTTAAAATAACATAATGCAATGCATTTGATGTAATAAATGATTACCTAATAAACGCACGTCTTTGATTTGTTTACACGTCCCCACCGAGGGGCTCGAACCCTTTCCTGAATTAGGGCGTTTAGGCCTAAGTCGACCACGCTGGCCCAGTGCGGGTTGGTCGACTTCAAACATAACCTTTAAATTTCTTCGCAGGGGTGTGCAGATTTCGTCACGATGTTTTCCTTCACTGTAGCAGCGGCGAATTCGTACATCTGAATATGAAATTCGTAAACACATTGGTACGTGGTGAGGATCGAACCCGCGTCTCCCAGACGGGAGGCAGCGGCCCTACCCACTAGACCACCGACGCTCTCGACGACGATTTGGGTTCGGTTTGGAATCGGTTGAAAAGCTAATTTACAGTGATTTTTTAAAGTTTCGATATGTCTGTCTCTTTCAAAAACGATTTTTTGTATAGAGATTATATAGCGTTACTAATAAATGACGTCACAAATGGGTATGTGCCTCTCTGTCTAATCTTGAATTTCAAACCTCTATAACTCGGTCAATTTTAAAGATAGAGCAAAAATCGGATTTATAAAATAAAAATAAAAAGTAGTCCGCCCTATTCTGACGCCAGGGTTTGCGGGGACAGGCATCGTCCTTACCACACCCACGCACGATGATAATTGAGAAGATACAAAAGAAAGATTTTCAAAATTAAACAGATAAATATGACACTTTTTTATCATATAAATAAACATCATTGACAGACATACTTGTGTCAGAAAAGCTCATCACAAAGACAGGCGTACTGCCGACTGTTCATCAAAACGCGATGCTGAGTACCAACATACAGATCTGCGTAGACGCAGCGTTCGATTTTACACGATCACTTACAACCGGTTCGGAGACAAATAGAAAAACTTCGCAAGACGCTCCTCTAGGAAAATCTACAGGGTTCTGCAGAGCCCTTGTGTGAAACCTGTCATCATAATTTATCGTGTAGACAACCGACCCCACAAACCCTAGTGTCAAGTAGAGTCAGGTGCGTTCCTAGTACACGAAATCCCATTCAGACAATCAGGTAATTTTAATTTTATTCAATAATATTTTATTAATAAGTTTATGAATAAGAAATAAATGGTATATATTTTAGTATTAGGAGGATTAGGCCTTAGTCGACCACGCTGGCCCAGTGCGGGTTGGTCGACTTCACACACAACCTTTGAACTTCTTCGCAGGAGTGTGCAGATTTCATCACGATACATACGAATTCTAAATTCAAAGGTACGTGGTGGGGATCGAACCAGCGTCTCCCGGACGGGAGGCAGCGGCCCTAGCCACCAGACCACCGACGCTCATAGACTAAGTATATAATTTACAAAACGCCTCAAGTGCAAACGGTATCAAAAATTATCATTCACTTTAAGAAAATTATTATTCAGGAATTACTGCCAATAAACAATAAGTAAGGGACAATGATGGGTAGCTTAAATTGGTCCCTAGGACGTGAAACTGGGCTAGATTTAGTTCTAGCCCTAGGGGACCCTAAACTAGTTCCAATGGCGGCAGGTTATGCCCAGGACAAAACGACACTACTGACTGCTGAGATGTTAAGTTGGTTATCCTATAAAAGCTAAGCTACGTTATTCGCCTGAATGTCAATTTGAACTACAAAACCACATGCCGTCACACAAATATGAAAAAATACTGGGTCTAAATGAATTAAGCCCAATAAAACACGCTCCTGTCACGCAGAAAAGTTACTAAAGTTGCGTTGTAAGTGTCATGTGTGGAATGAATAAAGAAAAAAATCATTAGAAAAAAAGCGGCCAAGTGCGAGTCGGACTCGCCCATGAAGGGTTCCGTAGCAGCAAGTAACGTAAAAGTTCTTGTAGTTCGTTGTAACTTTGATCGATGTTTTAATAATAGTGTATTTTTTTAATTGAGTTTATGGTAAGTAAACATTATAATTAGGTACCTAAATGTGGTGGGCTTTATCCCATTCTAGGTAAAGATCTAACTATATGCGAGCCCATATAGGCCACTGACTCGGCTCGTGTAACGACTAGATAGTAGCCACGGTTTACGATTTACGATTTATGACGTATTAAAAAAAACTACTTATTGGATCTCGTCCAAACCAATTTTCGTTGGAAGTTTCCATGATAATGTACATCATATATTTTTTTTAGTTTTATCATTCTCTTATTTTAGAAGTTACAGGGGGGGGGGACACACATTTTAGCACTTTGAAAGTGTCTCTCGCGCAAACTATTCAGTTTAGAAAAAAATGGTATTAGAAACCTCAATATCATTTTTTAAGACCTATCCATAGACACCCCACACGTATGGGTTTGATGAAAAAAAAATTAATTTTCAGTTCTATGTATGGGGAACCCCCAAAATTTATTGTTTTTTTTTTTCTATTTTTGTATGAAAATCTTAATGCGGTTTACAGAATACATCTACTTGCCAAGTTTCAACAGTATAGTACTTATAGTTTCCGAAAAAAGTGGCTGTGACATACGGACGGACAGACAGACAAACAGACAGACATGACGAATCCATAAGGGTTCCGTTTTTTGCCATTTGGCTACGGAACCCTAAAAATCACCGAATATATAAATTCCGTGGAAAAAATGCATAGGTATTTGCTAGTTGGATAAAAGCCGTTCAATTTGATTTATCGTTAAAACTAGTAGAGCAAATATTAATATAGAGTACTGCATTGGCTTTCTTCTTGAATTTATTCGCGGGATTGTGCACGTTTCCTCAGGACTTTTTCTTCACCGTATGCTGCCGTAAAAGCGTTAAATAAACGTACATAAAACGTTTATTAAAATATACAATTTATTCATGTTTTTTGTAGAGCAGATATAGTTCATCAGTTTAGCTTTTACTGGACGAAATGCTTGTTGGGGATGATCCAACAGTGTTTACAAATAAGGTGCCCAGCCGGGCACTGAACCCGAGATATTATTTATTTTCTTTGTCATAGCCTCATTGGCAGCCTTGAAGCGCGTGAACTAATTGCCCGATGAAGCGAAAACAAGAAGGATTACGTTTTCACGAGTGTAAAAGAAACGCAAGTTAGTTTTTACTAGTGATAAGTGATAAGTATTAAACTGTAAACTATGTGATAATGATAATATGATGTGATCTTTCCTTCATCGTGTGACGGCTAGCGCCATCTGTTGTCGAGAGTTTGTTGATGTGATGTGATGTCCGATGATGATCAATTCAGAGGCCATAGTATTGGCTGACACAGATGGTTTCCGAAAAAAGAAACAGCAAATATTGTAAAAGCTACAAAAAAAGTATGGGTCTGACACACGGCTACACTCATTTTAATCGCATTATATGTACGCTTTTGATGATTATTTTTATATTAGTATGTAAGATTTTCCCGTAGGAATAAGACTTTTCCCGGTAAAAATTATCCTTTATGTTAATCCAGGTTACAAACTATCTTCATTCCAAATTTCGTCCAAATCCGTAAAGTAGTTTAGGCGTGAAAGCGTGAATGCCTTAGTTGACCACGCTAGCCGGGTGCGAGTTGGTCGACTTCACACACAGCACCTTTGAATTTCTTCGCAGGAGTGTGCAGGTTTCATCGCGATGTTTTCCTTCACCGTAAGAGTGTCGCATAAACGTACATATGAATTCGAAATTCGAAAACACATTGGTACGTGGTGGGGATCGAACCCGCGTCTCTCGGACGGGAGGCAGCGGCCCTAGCCACTAGACCGGACGCCGCCGGTAAAAGATTGACCGATGTCTCCTTCAAAACGCCTGTCGGGTAATGTTTACGTATAATATATTTGTCTGGGTGTCGTAACTCGTAATGAATTGTCGTAATTATAATAATGACAGATATTTTTATCTGTCGGGTGTAAGAAACTGGACGGAGCGTCTGTAATTTTAAATTTTCCGTGAAGTCTAACTATAGTTAGTGTGAATTAAATTGTAATGTGCCCTCACATTACAAGTAGGCTTCTTTTAAGTCATGTAATAGTACATTACGATACAAGGATAGGTAGGTGGCATATTACAAACGAGGTGACTATTGCAAGCCCGAGCCGCAGGCGAGGCTTTATAATGTCACGAGTTTGTTATAAAACCTAAGATCCGTGTGATGTACAACGTTTTTCAATACACTTGTGAGAAAACTGATAGTAAATAATTAAATTGAAATGGTTAAGAAAGGTGTACTTCTACATGATCAATTATTGATCATGTAGAAGTTGTAAAAACTAACCTTTATTATATCGCGCCCAGTTTGAGTATCCTTAAACACACACACACATCACACACACACACACACACACACACACACACACACATATCACATTTATCATTAAATATCAACACTAAAACACTCATAAAACAACATTAAATGTAAAACAATTAAATGAAAATTTTACAAACTTGGCGCCAACCACAAAACGATAGTATGTTTCTTTTTTATTAGCATAATTACGGAGAAAAGGCTCTGGCGGACATTCAGCCTCTACGAATATTATTTTCAATACACCTTGCTCGAAAATTGAACTTACGAAGGCAGTAAACTGTGCGGTAAATGCGTTTTACCGCACTAGTGCGATTTTATTACAATTTACCGCACCAGTGCGATTTTATTACAATTTTTTTTTTATTCCTACGGTCTTCAGAATTTATTATTTAGCCAGGATCATTTTGACAATAAAAAATATTTAAATCAATTCATACAAAGAGAAAAGTATTTTACATATTTTATTTCAACAAATTGAAAAAGAATTGCAATAAAATCGCACTAGTGCGGTAAAATGCATTTACCGCACAGTTTACTGCCTTCGCAAGTTAAATTTTCGAGCAAGGTGTATTGAAAAAAACAGTAACAACCTCTATGGCGGTCGAGCGTACAACTTTTATTACAGAGGTTCCGGGTTCGAATCCCGGTAAACAATAAATCTCTTTGTGAGACTTTCGCCAGAGTGTTTAGAAATTGCAGTCTGAACTGAATCCCTTGATTGTCCGAAAGGAAAGATGATTCTGTGTTTCAGAAGGCACGTAGAGTCGTGGTTACTAAATGTACTGCGGCTCTATAACACTTACACAAGGGTATCTTCTTCTTTGCGTTTCGATGACAAATTAAATCACTCCGGCCCAGAACTTAGCCACTTCGACTGCACTATTTGTGGCGTCCATTAAGTCCTGCTGCGAACAGGTAACAGGGCAGGCAGGACAGGAAACTAGATGAGTCGTGGACTACACCGCTGCTCCACACACACAGTTTAAATTTGGGTTTTCCGAGAGTCCCCACCTGAACATATTCTCCTTGCTCCGGCCGACCTGAGTCCGAAGTCGATTTAAAGACATGAGAAAGGGTATGAGAGGCCGATAGATAACCTACTATTTAAAACACGATGTTGAAGAAGAAGAAAGTAACCATATAACCATATTCGGGTGACTGTGGGTGATAATTTAGGGTAGGCTCGAGCCCTTGGGTCAAGTATAAGCTGAAGCTGAAGCTCTAATTGAAATGCTTACTGTTTACCCCTTAAAGACGTTACTAATGGCCGCCCCGCTGTCATTTGTCAGTTATTCTTCAAACCTTCACCCTCAGTTCCACCTTATTACGCGGTCGGTAATATAAAGTAGTAGTGATGTGCAATATTCTGATATCGATGACCAAGCAGCACTACACAAGGCAGACTTGAATATGACGACTGTTTGTGAGTTGCTCGTGTTGTTGATGTTGATGTTGTATCCTTAACACTAAGATGAAGAGATATCGATATAGCAATAGCAATATTTATTTAAAATAACTGGACAGAGTATTAGGCTCAACATTTTTTGCAATTTCTTTTTTGTTATGACCTCGAAGTGAGAGTGAAAATGCAATCTATATAATATTTAGTGAGACACACATCCTGTAATTAATTTTAAGCTCGAAAATAATTGCAAATCGCAAGTGAGGTGGTGGTTAAAGTACATGTTAAACAAGAGGCCAATTGAAATATTTAAATGATGAATAAGGATTATTCTCGAGTCGCTTTTTTATGGGTGACGATAACGATAGCGAATTTCTGTTTAAGTTTCTGTGAGATGACGTACGAATGTAGAACTTCTATCCCTTTAACATGATAATAAATTAATTTTAGGTAATATAGACTGATCTAATTTATGTTGATTTATTATTTTATTTTCATTAATTTAATGACAGATATTTACTTTTGTAAATAATTTTAATCTACGATATGTAATAAAATGAAATTTGTAATATCATCATCATGAACAGCTCATATGCGTCCCCACCGAGGGGCTCGAGCCTACCTATATACTTAGCTATATAGACAGACATACAGTTACTGTTATTAGTTTCGCCGTTGTAGCTGAAATAAATAAATAAATGTAGAATGCTACAAGTTTGATGCTTATTTGATCAAGTTATCTATCGATAGCAAAACTATTTGATTAATATTGCCCAACACTATTAAAAAGGGCAGTCTATACGGCCTATTAATTAAACAAAGTGTGCCTTAAATGCCAGTGGCCTCTACCCTTAAGACCTATGGCCTAGAATTCTATACTAACACACTAAATAAATACCTATAACAGCTGTAAGTTTTTGTTACATCGTCGTTAGGAGCTTATTATTAACAACCCTACTTATTTGCCAGGTTAATGCAATAATGTTAAGCATTATTTGTAATTCGTGTTTTTTTAAACTAAATTAAATTACGGGGTTAATAGAAAAATGTGTCGGTTTGATCATTTATCATTCCCTGCGGTTTAAAGTCACGCCTCTTTACCAAAGGGGTAGGCAGGACCACTTCCTTCCACTTACGATCCTTCCTTCGTTTCATATACACACTCATCAATCTCTTCAGGCATCCATGCTCGTGCTAGTATTATTTCGAAATATCCTCCATGGCTTAGTGGTAAAATTAGACTTTCGTTACAGGTTCAAATCCAGATACTGTCAAAATAAAAATTATTATGTGAGACTGTATGTATGTGTGTAAACACTTGAGACTGTCCCTAGCTTGGTTACATTAGAAGCTTAATTACCCGATTGTCCAAAAACTAAAGGGAAAGTACATTTCTGAAGGAAAAGTCCACGATTTAAATGTGAAACTAATAAAATTTATAAAAAAATAAAAAGTTTTTAGTCTGCCAAATTCAATACTAGTATGATTGAACCTGGTGGTATATAAAAACCGAACGCACAACTTTGTTTTCAGAGTCCCACACAGAGTAATGTCTTCTTTAGGTACTAGATTTTCAAATGACATCCAAGACATTATTTAAAAAAAAAAGGTTGCACTTGCAGATTTTCATAATTCTTAAAATAAATGAAATTGTAGTAGTTCATAGCCATCTAATCAAGTATTTACTGAAGTCCCTCACATCCTAGCAAATGGCCCTGCAACAGGATTATACACCATCTCAACAGGTTTGCAAATACCACCGGCCCTGCCTTCTAAGAATTTCTAAGTCCTTGCTTGAGAAAAACTAAACGATTTCTTTGAAAATCCCGACTGCATTTATGTAAATCAAAATATCTTGAATGAGTCAATGATAGTGCAAGATCGAGTTTGAAACAAAGGAGAGGGCCTGGAGTTAACAAGATCAAAGGTACGGCTAGTAGGTGTCCTAGCCAAAAAATGGTGGAAACTCGTAAGCTTGGCGAAACGGTACGAAGTGGGATTCATACCGGCGCGGGCGGCGGCGGCCGCGTCCATAGTGGTAACTTTCAATGTCTAAAAGTATGATGCTTCGTTTTTCAAAAGGCACGAAACCATTGATACTATTATAAAAGGCATGGAGGTTCCAATAATAAATCACACTAATATTATAATGTGAAAATATATTTGGATGTTTAGATGTTTGTTCCGCTTTCACGCCTAAACAACTGGACGGATTTCGACGACATTTGGGATGAAGATGGTTTGTAACCTGAATTAACACATAGGATACTTTTTGCCGGGAAAAATCTTATTCCCACGGGAAAATCTTACATAGCGCGAGCGTAGTCGCGGGCGGACCGCTAGTAGATAATAAATAGTCATTTGGCGGCTCTGAATCTGATACCAGAATTTGTGAGGAGTTTGTGAGGAGTTTGTGAGGTGGGTAACAATAACAACATATCGGTAAAAACATTACCCCTCCTCTTATATTGCCGCCTTTCGATAAAGCCCTTATCCAGTCTAAGCTATATCTAGCAGCGGCGCTGTCAGTGAATCCTGCGCATCTATCGAACCCTAGAAGCAACATTCCTCTTCTAACGCGGTACGTAATCTGCCAGGATCTTTTAACAAACGCACGATTTCGCTTTACGTTCCCTAACGGACTTTGTGTCTGACCTTCGATTGAACTTTGGTATAGTTCTAGTAGCTATGTAAGTTATGTAATAAAACCAAATTAAAGATAAGCAAGTTAATTTAGAAACCACAATTTGTTTTTCGTGCACAGACAGAACGTAGTACCTACCTAACGCAAGAGAAAATGTGCTCCCAGAAGTGGGTTGTGGTGGGCTAAAAGTTATGATGATAAAGCTAGACATTTTCAGGCACAGAACAACATGAAACAAACAAAACACGATTCAAAATGATCGATCGGTCGTTCAAATTGTTTTTTTTTCTTCGGTTCGAATTTAACATCATTTTTAGAGCATTTTAATTTGAATCAGAGCGACAAACTTCTTGGACATAGAAAAAAAAACAATTACCAGGTATAGATGAACGCCTGCTTGTATTAAAATAAAACCAAGCTACAACCGCATCCCTTAGCCCGGTATTAGCCCATTGCATATTACAATCCTTAGAGCCGCTCGGGAACGCGGTCCGGGATGCAGGCTTAGGACTCAAGTGCATTGCACCGCTCAAAACCGGTTTCTAATCGGCGTATTTCGCTGCGCTCGCGACGATCGGCTCGCGGGGAAAAAGTTAGAATAAGTGCAGACCCCGCCATGTTGGTTGGCTACGTGGTTTAACTCAAAACAAAGGGCTGGCTTTACTTGCCATAACTCAATAGTGCCATTTGAAGTTATTCACTTTTGTATAGACCATGACGGATTGAGAAAACCACAGGAGAAAAGTGTTTTTTGACTCTTTAAGTCTAGAAGGAATTCTAACAGGAGTGATAGAAATAATTGCATGACATTTACAAGAAGGCGTGCTTGCATAGTTAGCGTTAAAAAACGCAAAGGAAACCCTGCGAACCCTGCCCCTGTAGAGTCTCTTGCCCCTGTAGAGTCTCTGACCAACTCTTTTAATTATCATCATTAAGTACTTAATACCTTCAAATACCTTGTAATCCAAAAACGAATAAACACTTTGACTCTCGGACCAACCATATTGACAGGTCTCATAATAGGTGGAAACTGAAGTGAGCCGCGAGGTATTGGCCGCCCAGAGATATTTATATGCGCAAATGCACCTATGCGTTTCGGAAAGTAGCGCCCTGACATGTGGTGTCCATGGTTGGTCCGAGCTTTGACTTGTTGTCTCTCCTTCTTATCAAGAAAGAGGATTTTTTTATGACTCCTTTATGATAATGGTCTCATGTGAGTGATAAACAACTTAAATTAATAGCGTAGCTGTCAATTTAGAAACTTTTAAATCTGATGTTTTACGTCAAGCCCCATGTATTTCAGCTCTAGCGAACTTGCTGCAGGAGCGAAGGCCATCGTGAGATGATAACTATAATCTAGCTATATAGACATTAATCGCCAACTGCACCGACTCCTGCGCATTTCTTCTCAAGGCCAAGTCGGGTGCCACGGGCCACGGCGCACGGAGTTCAGCCGGGCTAGAATCACGAGCCGTGAAATTCTATGGACGCAACATTCTCAGAACTGAACGCAATCGAAAGTAACTTTGTAGTTGATTCCCTGTTCCATTCTTGCAACTCTTTCTTTGGATTTATTATCGTTAGAGATTACGTCTGTTATCTAATCTCTATCTAAACTCTCTAAACATTAATCTCTCTATCTAATATCTAATTTTTTTTTATTTATTTATTTTATTAATAAAACGAACATGACAGTTACCTAACAAATAGAGCTTTGGCCGCCTAGTTGCGTGTTCACATCACGTCGGGGTCACCAATTTGGCCGCCTAGTTGGCGGGCCGTTTTGTAGATCTCCTATATAGATTGGTTGCATGTTGAGTCAGTCAAACAAGCTTAGAGATTCCAACGACGTGTAATTACTTCAGCACGATACAGAAAATTTATAATGCAATGTAAAATCAATGGCTGATCCGTTCAATCGATCGAGAGGAAGTGATGTTGCCAGTATGGGGTCTAGTGTTGCCAAGTTCAGAAGAACGATGGCCCACGAAACACATACTGCCACAGAGCAAAGAATAAAATTGTAAAAACAGGTTCTGGTCCAGATTGTCTTTTCTGCTTTGTAATCATTAGACTCTTTCTTTGGATAACAAACTGAACGTATTGAATCAAAACTCTAAAAAATCTCAAAATAGATAAAATAGACAAGATATTAGGGATTGCTTGAAAATAATATCCAAATATTAAATTTTATTCTAAAAGTCTACTTACTCTACACTTTTAGACAAAAAGTTTATATGTCTTTGAGATTAGATTTTATAATGTGTATTAAGAAATATCCAGAATGTCTTACGTAGATGGAACTATCACCGTGTTATATAAATAACATTTATAGCAATAAGCACATAAAATAAAATATTATTCTACGACAATTTTCAATTGTTTTCCAGAATTAACAAATTATAAGAATCGAAGCTTGAAATAAGGTCTAATACTTCACCGTACCATCACTTTACTACCCTACCAGCACCCATCAACCTAACCTTCGCGTAAGAACTCGAGTCGTCAACGTTGCCAGCTCCACAAGAATCCATCATCACATCTGGAAGGCCCTTCTATGGAATTCTCTACCTTTTTGACAAGGTTTTAGGGTTGCAATTTGACAGAAAGAGCATGGTTGTTATGGTGTTTAAATATGGTGGAGTAACGTGGTCAATAGCTGAGGAATAAGTAAGCAAAAACCGCTGCCGACAGGCGACATTCTTGGACTGGCAGTATTAGGTCCCAACGGCTGGAACAGACGCAAGTTTAGAATTGTTCGCTCGTTTCTGAGGTTTGTGGTATATGGACGATGTTGCTCGGATTCTTTTGTTGGTGAATTAGTAATGCAACAGGTTGTTCAGGTACGAACGTAGATTCAAGACGAAATGGGGTTCTTTCCATTTAGTAGTTGTACATAATGTAAAAGTTTAAGCATTTTGCTTCTTCCGAATATAGCCAGGACAAATGGCTTATTGTTTGTTCCCAAACACGGGATCATTTTAACTTTTGGGCAACTAGTCTAGCAACTAGGTAGTATATAGATGAATGAAAAAATAATTTCACAAGGATTTTGTAGAATTTAGCAGTACCATAATATTATTATATTATTAAATCTGTCAGCCCTCTTTTTGTAAAACGAAGTTTTCTAAATAAGGCCGAATTGCAAGTCACTCATCGTCACTCGTCGTCAGTCATCTGTTCACTCCAATTCCATTACGAGATGGAACCCGAAACCACGTGTTAAGAAGAAAGACGCATTACCAACGAAAGCTATAGGTATCGGTTTGAAATTAAATAATACTTTTGTGGCCTGTTTTTTCCTGTAATATAAAAACAATATTAAAACTTTGCCCTACTTAACTTTAAGTTTCTGTAACTAAATGAATGGCCCTTACTACTCTTCCGCTATAAATCTGCATTAACTAATTATTACCTTTTTAAAATATAATGAGTACTTTAAAAACACAGTCCTGAGCATCTTTCAAGAACGGATACATAAACTTTTTGTTTGAAAGACCGACAGGTTTCTATGAGAAAACTCCCTATGCAAACAAAAAGAAAAATAAAACAAAATGGCGCGCACGTTTTTTTTTTCTTTTCTGTGACCATCTTAGACCAATCTAACATAATTCCTAGGTCTTAGACCTTAAGACGAATGGTACTGCACAACCTTATAAGGTGCATGTCAATTTATGAACGCAGTACGCGTTCCCGCGTTCGATTCCAACATGGCCGCCGTCCGCCATTTTGTTTTGTCTTTTTATCATGTTTTAATACATTTGAGTTTATTATTAGAAGTAGAAGAGCTTAGTATATTAAACACCGTGGGAGACTGTTTGCTTTTTGCTGGGATAATGTGAGAAATAAAAACAGCAGTTCAAAAAAGATATCTAATTTATTTAAGAACCAAGTAATGTTGGACAAAGACTGTCTATTCTCAGAGTCAGAAAATAATTTAAGCACAGCCTTTACGATCTTCTCTAGCGATCTTTTTTTCAAATTAGTGGAGACATCCTGTTGTCCCAAATTAATTTTTTTGGTGAATTAGTAAACAATACAATACAAGTATACTTTATGAAACAAACAAAACAAACAAACAAACTTAACAAACACAATAAATGAAATGATTATAAATATTTAAACTATAGAGCATCGGGCCTCCCGTCCCGTCCAGGGGTCGCGGGTTCGATCCCCACCAAGTACCAATGTGTCTTTGAAATTCGAATTCATTTGTACGTTTATTCGACGCTCTTACGGTGAAGGAAAACATCGTAATGAAAACTGCACACTCATGCGAAGAAATTCAAAGGTTGTGTGTGAAGTTGACCAACCCGCACTGGGCCAGCGTGGTCAACTAAGCCTCGCCCTAATTCAGGGTAGGCTCGAGCCCCTCGTTGGGGGACGCATATAAGCTGTTGATGTTAAGTTTAACATCAACAGCTTATATAGCTTAGCAGATAGTTATCTGCACTCATATTTTTGAGATACCTGGAAGAAGTTTCTCAATGGCTGTCTATTGCACTGCCATCTGTGTAATTCTTGTTTTGTGTGCAATTCCAGCTCATAAACAACTACTGGAACCATTTCATTCAACTCGTGCGCATACCTCCAACCGCCTGCCTGTAGCTAGGTATATAACTTATGGCCTCGCTTTGACATCCATTGCAGCATCTGCAATAGTATTTCTCTTGTTTTGTTAACTTTATTGTAAACGTGCAGTAATCTATAATGAAGCTCTGTTACCTTAGGTGGCCATTATAATCGCTAACGCATAGCAGACTACAATGTAACACGCAAGATCGCTAGGCCCTTGCGCCCGAGTTTTTGCACTACTATTATGGTCATTTTGTTTATACGATCGACAAAGGGCGGCTTCAGATTGTGTAAGATAGGGTTCAGTATTTTAAAACAAGCTTCCGCCAAATCCTAATATAGATCGTGGTTGGACTGAAATACATAGGACTCTTGAAGCCGCCTTATGTCCATTAATAATCGTTTTGTAAGTCTGAATCACCAGATTGTCCGAAAACAAAGATGAATCCATGCTTCGGAGGGTACGTTAAGCAAAGAGATTTCACAAAGAGATTTTTGCTTGACAGTGGTGTCGATTCGGCATACGCCCAACTAAACTAAACTAAAATTCGTCCTGTCACTTTCTATCATTTTTAATTGAAATGGACCGAAGATCATCGGTTTTGTTTTTGTCTTTGACTCCACGACTAACTGTGAATTTTAGTGGCTTTTTATTCGTCATGGTGTTAGGTAGGCACTAAAACAAGACTAAATTTGACAGTTAGTCGTGAAGTCAAAGACAAAAACAAAACCGATGATATTCGGTCCCTTTTCAAATAAAAGTGATAGAAAGTGACAGGACTAATTTTAGTTTAGTTTAATTAGGCTTATGCCGAATCGACACCAGTGTCCCCACTGGGAATCGAACCCGGTACCTCCGTAATGGCGTCGACATATTGACCACTCGGCCACGGAAGCTGGTTTAAATTCTTGCCACACGCAGTTACAAAGTTGTCCTACTTTAGATCAAGAATGCTCAAATAACCTTCAGTTTTTCCAACATCCGTCAACAGCTCAAAATACCTCGGTTTTCCAATTCAAAAAGGATCTCGAAATCAAGATGGCGTCTCGCATCGCAGGCGCAGCATTCGCGCATGAATTATTGAAGAGACAACGAATTATACGCATAGCCTGTACTAGTTTAGAAAGCGAATCATTTGTAAGTACAAATGTTACATACAAACAAAATGTGAACACAAAAATATCTTTTGCAATATTCAGTGAACTAACTTGGAAAAGCTAAGCGATAAATATTATGCTTAAGACTAAGTTCTTTGTTAGTATTATTAGGTAGGCACGGAAGAGTTTCAAGCCAGGACTGTTTTGGATTAAGATACCAATTTAATTATGCTTTCCGAAGTACGGAAATTGCTAGAGCGGAAAAGATCGTCAAACAGTGTGGGACACTTTCACCAAGAATATGATTTCCAAAAAGTTACCATCTTCCTTAGAAATACGATAGATTTTGGCATTCAATTATGTACTTACTATCCCTGGTGGGGTGCCTTAGGACAACAACACAACACACACCCCTCGGTGGGGTCGATATCTGGTAACAACCACAAAAATGCCTTTATAAGGGGCGAGTTGTTTTTTTTTTTGTGATAATTGGCTGATCTTCATAAACATTCTTTATCTTTCAATCTATCAGTACAACCAGTTTTCTAATGAGCTTGGGCACAATTATCTGTGCTTGCAAGCCCTGCAATCTTATCTCGCGTATCCTAAGATGTCGTCGCCCGGGTTAGAACCTGTTGCTTCTTATTAGAAGTTATTAAAGGACCTCTTTTTGCGCTCGCGCAGATTGCAAAGTCTAATGGCGTCGTGAGAACGACCGACTCCATAAACGTATGATATAGTGTCAACGGCATATGAGTAGGACGTTAACTCTAGAAGATGTGATAAAATAATAGGAATTTAAATATTTCTTTGATTTCAAGACAAACATTAAGCTAACATTCAATAAGTGGGAATAATAATCATTCAATGAGAGCGTCGGTGGTCTAGTGGCTAGGGCCGCTGCCTCCCGTCCTCGAGACACGGGTTCGATCCCCACCACGTACCAATGTGTTTTCGAATTTCGAATTCATTATGTACGTTTATTCGATGAAACCTGCACAGTCCTGCGAAGAAATCCAAAGATTGTGTGTGAAGTCGACCAACCCGCACTGGGCCAGCGTGATTGATTGATTGATATATACTTTATTGCACCAAAAAAGGATGTACAAAGGCGAACTTAATGCTATATAGCATTTTCTACCAGCAAACCTTTGGTTGTTAAGAGCAGTGCCGCTTTGAGGGCTTTGAGGGTAGTGCCGCTTAAAACAGCGTTCAACTAAGGCCTAATCACTCTAAATCAGGGTAGGCTCGAGCCCCTCGGTAGGGACGAATATGAGCCGTTGATGATGACTTTATCGTCCTTGGTATTATTAGCTTGCTGTTGTCAGCTCATACTGGACCCCACCGAGGGGCTGCGCCTGCCCTGCTTTAGGGTGATCAGGCACATGTAGTTGACCTTATTGACCCAGATAGCCTAAAAAAAATTTGTTTGTAATTTTCTTACTTTCTTTTTTTTTATGGTTTCTGCATTTAGCAATTTAGCCAGTGTCGAGTAATCAGCTTATCACGGGTAGATAAGAAAATATATATATATATAAGTTCGTTCGTCCGTTTTCTAATCTAGTATATATATATATACTAGACTAGAAAACGGACGCGATAGATATTTCCTGAAACAAGAAGAAAAGACACTGTTATGGACAACACAACACAAATAAATACATATTAAATACCTATAATTTGATGTTATTAATATTGATAAATTTTGCCAAGATCGCCCTAATTCAGGGTAGGCTCGAACCTCTCGGTGGGGACGTATATGTGCTGTTGATGATGAGTTAATGCTATTTACCATTACTTTCTTTTAAACATATTTCGATAACTCAATTTTTTACTCAGACTATATAGTCACAATATCAACCGAGGAGGTCCCAAATGTCACCCCAAAAGTAGGTACTAATTCTGACATCGATGTAGTCCAGCCTCTTGCGCAGTCACTTGTTCAACAATGATTGGAAGGTGGGAACATGACATAAAGCACCTTCCGGAGCTTTTAGTGCAAAGTGAAGTAGGGCAATTACAGACAGTCGACAGCTACACTAACCCGTGCCGGACCTGCAACAAAGAATAGAAGAATAGAATAGAATATCTTTTATTTGCACAGAATATACGTATAAAAGATTTTTTACAAATTAACAACACAATCCCAGTACAACCTACCATTTGCATGGCATGCAAAATTTAAGTTTTGGATACCCATTACATTGCTTACATAATAATATCTTAATTACCACTATCAGCAAAAAACTCTCTAATTTTTCTGTCAGCCATTTCCTTAATTTTGTAACAAATATAGTAGTGGGAAATTCTCTAAGTGCAGCAGGAATACAGTTGTACACCTTTTTTTTGACAAATTAAATTTAAGAACCCTTTGAGAAATAATTGCCTACATACCAATGATATTTTAGTAAAGATGACGTATATTCATTCTGTGTCGGTGTTCAAATTTGATTCCTTTTTAATACTGGCAGGCAAGCATTTTTTTTTTACTACTCGATTGTTTTTTTTTTCTATGTCTTAATTTGAGCCTACTCTGAATTAGGGGGATTAGGCCTTAGTCGACCACGCTGGCCCAGTGTGAGTTGGTCGACTTCACACACAACCTTTGAATTTCTTCGCAGGAGTGTGCAGGTTTCATTACGATGTTTTCCTTCACATAAGAGCGTCGAATAAATATATCGTACATATGATTTGAGAGTATTGTTTGAGCGTTGGGACTCGCCGATGATGGGAAGGTGGTTGCGGCTGCATGCCAGTGCCGCCCCCTTCATACAATAGTATGCATAATTAAATTTGTTAATCTTGCCAATTATTATTTATTTTATTTTGATGTAATGACTTTTATTTCATTTTAATGTAATTGATATTGATCTATGAACTTATTTAATTTTAATTTAATTTTAATACTACTGACTTTGTTTTATACTTGATTGTAAATAAATAATTGTATTGTATTGTTTGTGCAAATATGGCCTGAAATAAATATTATTATTATTATTTGAATTTATTATTTAGCCAAGTGTGATGGGGTCTGAAGACGGGGCTGTGATGACTGAAGTTATTATTATTATGAATTTGAAATTCGAAAACACATTGGTACGTGGTGGGGACCGAACACGCGTCTCCCGGATGGGAGGTAGCGGCCCTAGCCGCTAGACCACCGACAAAAGTTATTTTGTAAAATTTCTGATTCCAAAAGAGATTATTCATATCATTTAAACTATCTGTAAGTTTATGTCGGGTATAAAAAACAACAACTTAAAAAAATATATGACATGGACATCTCTAAGAATTTCATGGTATCGATTGGAAAACGAGTTGGAATGTACTGAGGATAAAGCCCGAACACAACATTTCAACATCATTTGATGACGCAACGTGTCGTAGTCGTATGACATTGATAATAGGGAATATGCATAAAAATTATATTCGTTTTTTTTTTCATAGTTCATCTGAAAGTATACAAGAATAGAATACTGACAGTCAAAACAGAATCGAAATTGATCAAAAAACAAACTAGATACAACATTATTAAACAAATATATCTGTCCCTCTTTTTATCATCAACGAAAACAAAATTTTCTATTTATTTATTTTTATTTATTTATCTATGGCGGATGTATGGCCCGCGTGACCAATGACGTCAATGGTCATGTCGGACCTCTCTGTCTAACCATCAACTTTGAAGCCTTATAACTTTGTTTCTGAGCAAGATATTTGAAAAAATATGTTTTATGTGTTTATCTGAAACTTGAAATATTTCGATTAACGAATTTCAAAAAATGTGCTTATACCCTATTACGATAAATTATTCTAAACGCTCAAAAATATCTTATGTCGTTAGAAATACATACAAAACTAGAAAAAATATTATTTTTCTTTTATTTTATTTATTTTACAGCAGAACTGGAATCATAAACTAGAACCTATAAAATACGAAAGTCAGTTAATCTGTGCAGTTTTCTTTCACAGCTAATCTAACGATATTCTTGTACAATAAAAAATTATGACATAGCCTTTTTTTACTGCGGTAACAAATATAATTCCCGCTCAAAAATGAGTTTTACAAGGAAATCTACGTCAACGACACTATCACGTCACGTCGTAAACATTATATTCTGGCCCTATACCTTGTTTTGCGCGTTCTGGCTTTATCCGCGCATGTTTGCGTCATTAGCGAGCTATCTAGGATGCGAATGCGGCTAATTAAAAAAAATCTGCCTATCTACACGTTCTGCCATAAGTCTGAACACTTGTTTTTCTTATTAGCAGTGATGGGAATAAGTAGAGATTATTTTAAACTTCGAGGAACATAGGCAAAAAGCAGTTAAGTACTGTCTTACTTACGACATTTTTTTTCCCGGGCATAAGTACCTAATTTAAAAAACGTTTTAATATAGTCAAAAGAATTTAATTCAATGTCTGTTTGTGTTCAACACTTTCTTCAGGAACAAATAAATTGTAAAATTGTAGATGGATTTCAGTACATTGTCAGTCCGTGCATGGCCAGGCCAGCCCTCCGTAGACGTAGCTACAATAAGACCTCTCATCGTGTACAGTTTGCGTGGACTGAACGGCCAAGTTAAATGGCTGGTTCCTTCACTGATTGACGGACCGAAAGTGGTATTCGCCCGCGATTGCCCCGACACGCACTTAGCTATAACTCATCTATTTTATTTCAGACGAGTAGTATTGTGGTTTTCTGTTTACAAAGAACAAATAGCGCTATGTGGGCTTGCAAAGCCACAGAGGGTTAGAAATTCTAAAACGTTCGGCCATAAACATAAGTTTGATTGAAGTGATCGGAATAGGTAGAGAATGTCGAGGAACAGATACAAAAAATTGAGACTTTTTACGACATTTTTTAGGACATTACTTAAATAAATTTAATAAAAGTTATTAATACAGTTAAAAATAATAATTCAATGTCTTTTTGTGTTCAACACGATCTTCAAAAACTAATAAACTGTACAACTATTGTTCATAATATGTAACATTTTTCGATATACCTACATAGAAGTCTCGGATAATTTCCCGGAAAAAAATTGTCACAAGTAAGTGTAACTTTTTTGTTACTGTTCGTGGGTTAAGTTAATTACCTACTGGAAATTTCCAACTAACAGGCGACGACAACGACGTGGTAAACCTCAAAAAGTCAAAATTTTTTATTCGAATTAATATTTTTATAAATATTTTTTCTACGTCAAAGCTATCATGGATGGCACGTTCACTACCAGTGTACGCCCTCTGTGGAGAAGAACGGAGGAGAAGACAGGATGAGCTGGATGAGCTAAGCAGTTTTCCAGAACCTGGCTAAGAGATGCTCTCGACAGAAAAACGTGGAAAGAAAAGAGGCCCTTGCTCAGCAGTGGGAGAACATAGGCACAAAATTAATGTAACATAGGCTAAATAAGATAAAATAAAATTACGAACCCAAAATTTAGACTGTATAATATAGTTCATAGTATAGTATAATATAGTTATTCATGGGGAAATGTATTAATTTCTAATTAATTTCTATTTTTTTCCGATAACCAATTTAAAACTTATATAGGTATTCAAAATATTTTATGTTCTAAGGCTTACTATAAGATAAATGATCACTTAGATGATAATAACGTCCGGTTAACTGTTGTCCCAAAAAAGCGTCTTTGTACAAAATAGGGAATCGGACTACTTTTTTTATTTTTCTTAGTTTCTGCTATCGAACACTAAAATAATTTTTGCTCTATCTTTAAAATTGACCGAGTTATAAAGGTATGACATTCAAGATTAGACAGAGAGGCACATACCCACTTGTGACGTCATTTGTTAGTAACGCCATATAATCTCCATACAAAAATCGTTTTTGAAAGAGACAGACATATTGAAACTTTAAAAAATCACTGTAAATTTGTTTTTCAACCGATTCTGTTTTTTCTTCGCGAATCGTCTGCTACTAATCTATATTTTAAAAATAAATAATAAAATATGCTACATTTAGGAACAGTCTGATGCCCTATTTTTTAAGTGTAGTCTCAAAAAAAAGTCGTAAGGAAGTCTCCACTTTTAATCTCTGTTTCTTATAATTGAATCGGTCCATGTTAAAAAGGCGGGAGTCCAGACACCCTAAATTTCCGAAAAGAAGAAAAATCTAGGAGACTGAAGCCGTTTTTACATGAAATTACTGATTCGAGTCCTAATTTTTTGATCGTGTTTGAATGGACTGTTGACATTTTGATGCCTAACCAACTCGAAAAGGTGTATTGGGGCGTTTTCTAACAGATGGCGTTTAATAACTCATGTCTTCAAAAATTGTGACTTACGCCCTTTTAACATGGACCGATTCAATTTAGGTGAATATACTCTACCTATTCCGATCACTGGTTACTAGGGACCGCCCGCGAGCCTGCAAGTACAGTGAACAGCTCATCAAGCTATACACCGGGGTATCTTGCGCGTTGGTAATACGGCCTACCTAGTTTGCACAAAAAATGTATAGCTTGATGTGCTGTCTACTGTACCTTCAAGGGGCCGATAGGTAGCGTGTTGAAATGTACCTCAATTACTTTCCTAGCTCAAGTCATTATCTCGACTAGAGCTATCTTGAGGTGATTAAAAGCTTTTGCAATACATTTTTCGTTTTGCTAATAGAAGAGTTTGTTTTTTTTTAACGTGTAAGTAAAATGGTGTAATATTTCGCGTGATATTTTTGATTTGAACAACTTTTATTCTAGCACTAACCGCTTTTGTTGTTTGCTTACGTAAAAAATAAAAATAAAAATACTTAGTAATAGGGTATCGGATTACTTTTATTTATTTTATTAATCCAAACTTGTTAGTTTCTGCTATCGAACACTAAAAGAATTTTTGCTCTATCTTTAAAATTGACCGAGTTATAAAGGTTTGAAATTCAAAATTAGACAGAGAGGCACATACCCACTTGTGACGTCATTTGTTAGTAACGGCATATAATCTCCATACAAAAAATCGTAGTTGAAAGAGACAGATATATTGAAACTTTAAAAATTAACTTTAAATTAGTTTTTCAACCGATTCTGTTTTTTTCTTCGCGAATCGTCTGCTAATCTATATTTTAAAAATAATTTATAAAATATGGTAAATTTAGGAACATCCCCTAATAGTGTTATTGTACATAGCTTAATTTAAAATAAATAAGGAAATAGACAATTCAGTAGGTACATAATAATTTCATCAACAGCTCATATATAAGTCCCCATCGAGGGGCTCGATCGAGCCCACCCTGAATTAGGACGATTCTACCACGCTGGCCCAGTGCGGGTTGGTCGACTTCACACACAACCTTTGAATTTCTTCGCGATGTTTTCCTTCACTGTAAGAGCGTCGAATAAACGTACATATGAATTCGAAATTCGAAAACAGATTTGTTCGTGGTGGGGATCAAACCCGCGTCTCCCGGACGGGAGGCAGCGGCCCTAGCCACAAGACCATCGACGCTCTTTTTAATAATTTAAGTGTGTAAAACTAGAAGCATGCATTACTTCTTTTTCGTGTTGAAATTAAAATAAAATTGTAGATGGATTTCAATACATTGCCAAGCATAGCCAACCATAGACGTAGACATCTCAACACCAATAGTTAGTATGCAGTCAAGGGCCAAGTGAAATAGCTGGCAAGTGGTCACTTCACTGATTGACAGACATTCAGCGGTACCCGGCCGCGATTGCCCCGACACGCACTTAGCTATAACTCATCTGTTTTATTTCAGACGAGTGATATTGTGGTTTTCTGTTTACAAAGAAAAGAACAGATAGTGAATTTCATGCTATGTGATTGCAAAGCCTCCGTGGCCGAGTGGTCGAGATTTCAACGCTCATTACGGAGGTTCCGGGTTCGATTCCGGTGGTGACAATGTCAAACAAAAATCTCTGTGAGATTCTTTCCAGTTAGGACTTTGCAGGCTGAATCACCCGATTGTCCGAAAAGAAAGATGATTCCGTGCTTCGGAAGGCACGTTAAGCCGTTGGTCCCGCTACTATCTAGTCGTTACACGAGCCACATCAGTGGTCTTTGGCGGCTCTATAACACTGACACTAGGGTTTGTGAGGTCGGTTGTTGACCTTACAACCCACATGATGAAGAAGAAGAAGATTGCAAAGCCACAGATACTATAAAATATATAATATTAAACTTCTATTTTTCAAGTTGTAAAACGTTGAAGTCGTACAAAATCTGAGAATTTTTGTAGATTATAATATTCTCTTATGGAAAAAATACAAAGGGTTCAACTTAAGTTTTAAGATGTTCTTCTGCACTGTAAATTGATGATTAGAATGTATTCAGACTGCCAAAATTAGTTATTTCAACAAATCAAACAGCAAAACCGAACCTTTAAAATAATAATCCTGCAGGATCATTAAACGAGAGGTTGGTTACCACTGACATAGCCCTCGCTAACGCTGGTCTAGGAAAGGTTGACGACCACTAATGTTAACCTAGGCTCTGCTGAACTTGACTTCAAACACAATGTTAGGAGTGCCTATCACACCGTCGCATACGGGAAGACCGAACGAATGTTCACCAAAAACATACATGTGAATGTGTGCCAAGTTCAAGTAAGGGCTTCGCCAATAAAAGGTGTGAGACCTTCCATGGGTACCAAGTTCTATAGGTATATAACTTCCTTAAATCATTGCTAAATTTCTTTAAAAATATCTGTATTATTAAGTTATTATTCCTTGCGTGGATTGGTCGACTTCACACACAACCTATGCATTTATTCGCAAGAGTGTGAAGGTTTCCTCAATATATTTTTTTTCTTTTTCGAATAAAAGTACATATGAATTCAAAATTCGAAAAACATTGGTACGTCGTGGTGGGGATCGAACCGGCGGCGCGGCGTCTCCCAGCCTATACACGACGGTACAGCAAGTGTTAATTAAATGACGATAAAACTGGTTAACTACGCGAAACTGCTGAAATTATATCCTACTAATATTCGCTTTGGCCGCCTACGTAACCGCAGTTTCGTAACCGGTTTCGATGAAGGAAACTTTATTCCTTGTAAGTAACTATTATAATGTAAAAATATATTTTGATGTGTGTTCCACTTTCACGCCTAAACTACTGAACGGATTTGAATGAAATTTGTAATGGAGATAGGTTGTACTCTGGAATAACATATTAGATACTTTTTACAGGAAAAAAACTTTCTTTCACGGAAAAATCTTACACAACGCGAGCGTAGACGCAGGAGGAACGCTAGTAAAAAAAGAAATTGTTGTCAATGCGCGCATTCCCAATCAGACTTTCAGCGCTGTCAGCGATCAGAAAAGCAAAAAAATGTATGGCTGACAGTGATTCGGAACGCGATTACGGGTACTTTAATCGATTTCAGCACGTCTCGGAACGCAGGGAATGTAGATCACTGAGCTATTTTTTGGAATGTATTCAGACTGGAAAGACAGAATCAAGCAACATAAAGTTCTCAGTCACACATCGTAACTCTGTCCTGCTGTTTCCATTAACTCACTCCTCTAGAGACATGAGCGTGATAGTGATGTTATTATTCGCTACGAGGCACGTTACGGCACGGTGTACTGTACGCCGTACAGTCGCACGCACACTGGCATTACGTGAACGTACATAACAGCGGCCAACGTCCCGCGAGCGATAGTTATGTTTTATTTATACTTTCTTGTGCGCGCGCGCATGGAAAAGGACGTTACTGAACATTCGGGAAAGCGAGTGGGTGGAAATATTTGATAGAAGTGGAAGGAAGAGAAGATAATGTAAGTTACAGCAGTAATATTTTTCTGTAAAGATATGTTAGTTTTTTTTTTCTTTTTAGATGCAGAAAAAGAATAAATTAAAACCAAATTACATATATAGTACAATCATTTCAATGAAATCAATAGCTAATACTACTATTATTTTTATGACACATTCCCCTCTTAGCTCCGAAAGGAATGTTTACAATTCAAAAACATTTACGTCAAAATAAGAAATTCCATACAAAAGACATCAACGCAGACCTTGTTTCAATTTTTCAAGTTGATTAAGATAATTTTTCTAATTTTTCGTTGCCTCTTGTGTGGTGGCACCAAAATTAAGAGTGGTTAGTGGTAGTACTATATAAGTATAATATTATATCCTGTGGTAGTAGTGGGTTGGGTACTATTACTATACCAACTTTTTAAGTATTTTTTATGTGGTTTGTAGTTTACAGTTTCCTACCTGCAAACATCTCAGTAAAAAAAAAAATTACGTTTCCAAATTCCGACAAGAATTCCACTCCAACCCTTTGAATCCTTCCAATAAGAACTTTCGGTTTCATCTACCCAATTTTTTGCCGCCAAAAAAATCACTTTCGCCCGTCTCCTCCTCAGTCGCGTCATATTAGGACCCAACGTCTGTCACGTCTCCAGAGATCCTATGTGTGCGTGTTTTATATATGTCTTCGTGTGTGTCTGTGAGTGGGTTGCAAGTATACCGGGTCTTATGGGGAGCTAGAAGTTGGGAAATGCATTAGATAAAAAAGTCGAAATAAAAAGAATATTGAATGTTCTCAAATGTGAATGTACTTGTACATATTAGTGTAGTAAAAGATACATCAGAAATTATTTAAAAATATCGTTATTCAGTGTAAAAAAAGCAGTGTGGTCACGATGCAACAGTTAGTTATATAAATAGTGACTGAATTTAAAGAACAGCTTCGAAGGGATGATCGGCATAGAAAAATTTATTTGATAAAAATGTAGTAATTTTTCATAATTTTTAAATTATTTTCGTTCTCCCTTCTCTTTCTTCTTCTTCTCCAGCACTTATTTCGCCCACCGTTGGGCATATGCCTCTCCAGAGCACTTCCACTCGGCTCGATGTTCAGTTTTTCTAATCCATAGAGGATCCATGCGGTTTTTCACATCGTCGGACCATTTGCATTGATAAAAAATAAAAATTATAGAAATCTTTTTTTTTTTTATTATAAAAATCTGACCATGTTCGAGTTATTTTAGAAGAAACATGAATAACTAGAAACGTGGTACACAGTACAATTTGAAATGGTCTGGGACCCTGTTTAGGAATGTGTCAGTGTGTAAAGGGCGTGTGTGCGTGTGTGAGTGTGTGTGTATGCGCCGGCGCAGGTAACAGAGATCAGTCGAGTTCGTCTGGAGCGAGCCACCGCGTTGTAAAATGTATTAGAATCGCTTTTTGCTCTTAGAAGAATCTTAGTGGTAATGTCGAAGGTTTTAAAACTTAGTAAACCTAATAAAATATGAAGTTCGGGCAATAAATACAGCAAAATAATTAAATACCACATTGTAGAAAAAAAACAAAAATGTACTGTTTTTTCACTTTACAATAAGCCTTTTTTTTTTATTAGTTGCTAAGAAAGTATAACATATTGCCAAGTCAAAGCTATTGCTTGAAAAACTTATTAGTTGAAAAAAAAACTTGTATGGATATTTTCTATTTTTTTATAACATTGTAGTAACATGTTCTAAAGTCTCTAAAAAAAAAATTGTTTTATTCCGACAAAAATATCAGGCATTTCACACAAAGAGCCCGCCAAACTGCACAGCAGTTTGTTGGCGGAGACACGATACTCTCAATATACATAGGTACATACATGCCAAGTTATACTATCTATATTAATCTATTACATAGTTTAGTTGTATAGTGTTATTTTAATGGACTTTAGACAATAACAATTGCTGAATTTTTCGCTTGAATGCATACTTTGACAATTCATCTTCTTTTACGGATAACAATTAATTACAAATTTTTAAAGAATAAGCGCGTCACTGAATACCCGAAGATTGCGGCTGCGCCATCCTCCCATTGCTCCAAACCACAATTACTTCACAAAAAAGTGCACTGGCCTAAAACTGCAAAAAAATAATTACTGAAAAAAAAGAAAGGGGTGCGAGCAGCAGGCTGACTGACGTAATTCCTTCTGCCGACCGCGGCGCGCACGCAGTACTCCGCGAGACCTCACGCGTCCCGCACGCCGCGACTTACCCTCCCTAAAATAAAAAAAAGAATTCCCTATCAGTCAGCAGATAAAGAAAAATGACAAAAAATGGCCAGTACTTTTTTAAATTTTGAAAGTATTTTTGTAATTCCAATTTCAACCATTCCCGCGCCGCGCAGTGCCGCTACTGCCGCCGCTCGCGCACGTGTGATGACGTCGGCAGCTACCCGTAGGGGACCAGTGAGTTCTTTCATATTTTTTATTTTTAGTGTTAATTTGATATTTCGGTGGTGGAGAGCAGAGGATCAAATTACGAAATCCTGCTTTTTTTTTCATTGATAGATTTTCGTGTTCGAGTTTTGAATAACTTTCTATCGATGGCTGGCATTTTTACAGTTACATTTTTATATTTTTTGTAACTTTTTCTAGTTTCTTTCGTGCAACATGATTACACGATTTAAATTAAATTTCATTTATTAAATTTTATTACTGTTTACATTGAACATTGAAATTTAAAACCTGGTACCTATACTGTCTTCTTAGTCATCATCGCTTATTTCATAACCCTATTCATTATAAAATATAATAATTATTTAACTATTTCTTACCTTTACGTATAAATATTATTATGAGAAGTTACTATTTTATATCAACAAGTTCGCTATACTATTATTATAACGTCATTATTATGTAATTAATACATATTACCTAGATATAAAACATTTCTATTTTAATTAGTCGCACTGGGCCAGGATGGTTTATTTTGAGTACTCCAGAGCCCCTCAGCGGGGACATATATTATTACGTATAATGACAACGAGTAAGATTACGAGTAAGATTACGTCTGGTCAACTGTTGTTCCAAATCAACGGAGTAGATTGTAATTATGACTCATGTATGATTCTTTATATATTTAAAAGAAAAGTACAAAAGATACAATTCCTGTGGAGTTTCTTCTGGCCGTTCTTCTCCACAGAGGGCGTACACTGGTAGTGAACGTGCCATCCATGATAGCTTTGACGTCGAAAAATGATTTGTAAAAATCATAATTCGAATAAAAAAAATTGACTTTTTGACTTTGACTTTGATTAAAGTTTTATGAACGAATAATACGAGTGTGGTGATCACATGCTGAGTTAGGGCCTAGTTCCTTAACTAGGCGGTACACATTTCCTCTTTTTCTTTACTTTTGTAAATCTCTGTCCTCTATTGATGGTTTTTCTTTCTTTTTCGTGTAGTATGTACATGTACCTTCTATAATAAATGTTTTATCTATCTACCTACCTATATAGACTGTTCTAGACAGACATTTGTTTTTGCTTTTAAATCTTAAACTTTGAAACAAAATTTTAAACTTTGCAATCAGCAAAACGTTTACTCTTTCGACTACTAAATTTAACGCAACTGATTAGTCTATTAAACATATGTAGAAAAACTCTTCATCAAGAACACCGGCTTGCATGAGGTTGGACGTACGACTCAGTTCCATTGCCTGTCCTAAAAAGAAACGTTTATTATCTATGACCACGTCATCCCTCCACGCTGCCACGTCACCATCGTAACCTAGGCCAACTCCAGCCAACTTACCCCGGCGTGGGCCAACCTAACCGGCATAGACGATCGGAAGCGAGGTCAATACACTCGGTCATGGCCGCCCGACGCACTTTCACGATGCGCGCGCGCCGACTGCAGCGCTCGTCTATGCACGTTTTAGAAAAAAATGCTTGAAAGGAGGTAACGTTGTTATTCCTGCCTCATACATATAAAAATTCCCGCGGAGGGACAGAGCCTACAGAGTACAGACCTACCAAATTATCTGTGAAATCAAGGGCGGCGCTAGTAGTAGAACAAAATTGTAGATTATTATAGACTAGCGGTCCACCCGCGGCTGCGCTCGCGTTGTGTAAGATTCTCCCGTGGGAATAAGATTTTTTCCCGTAAAAACTATCCTATGTGTTAATCCAGGTTACAAACTATCTCCATTCCAAATTTCATCCAAATCCGTTAAGTACTTTAAGCGTGAAGGCGGAACAAACATTTAAACAAAATATATTTCCACATTAATTTCTGCCCTATATATATTATATAACCTTCCTCTTCAATCACTCTATCTATTGCTGAAAACTGCATTAAAATCCGTTGAGTAGTTTAAAAGATCTAAGCGAACAGACAGCGGAAGCGACTTCATTTTATACTATGTAAAGAAGATAAATAAAAGATTAATAATTCTCCTTTTTTTTCGCTTTATAATGGGGGATTTTCCGACAGCCAATTAAAAAAAAATAGTTCATAAATCTTCGATAGATGGCGTTGACGATTCGTGGATCCGAAGTAATCCAGCGTGTCACCCAGGGCCATAAAAGGATTTAAAAAAATAATCCACGAAGTACACCTGGCGCCATCTATCGTCTTCATTAGAATTATTATTTTTATTTTTTAAAGATCTGTCAGAAAATCCCCCACTATTAGGTTACAAAATTGTATTTCAACTAGATTTCAACCAATCACGACGACAGTCCTGAAAGTTAACATTTCCATACTAATCGCCGTAGTTCCATTTTTGGCCATTTTACAGATACTATGGTAGGTCTGTTCTGTACCCTGAAGTGGGGCGGTTAGGAAGAAAGTTACATCTGTTACGTTGTTAGTGGTTACAAAAAGTGTAACAAATAAAACTAATACGCTTTCATTTTAAAAAGAGGATTTTCATTGTAGTTGAAGCCTTCAACAAAAACCGCTATCTAATGATTATTTGTAAAAAAAGCTTTATACAATCAAAGAGAACAAGATTGGCTGAAAATTGTTATAGATCCCTTCTTCCCCACTGCTCAACTAGAGCGCTCAACTAGTTGAGCAGTAGGACATAATAATGATCATGTTAATACCTTCAATGTTAATGTTAATACTGACTAGACAAACTATCGAAGTTAAGATTAGACATTTTTTTTTCAGAGTTAAGTAAATCAAAGGTCCACAAGCTTTAAATGTAGTACTAGTCTATCTACGTATAAGTAACAAAAAAAAACCACCACTAACCGACAGACCAAAAAGCTTTACAACACAGGCAACAAATATCATCATAATTTGTAGATAAGACAACGTAGGAGATCCAGAAGCACCGGAACCATAAATTTTATAAAATCTAACCTACCTTTTACCTAAGCGTTTACTGTGTGTGTATGCTAGATAGTCGGTAAAAGGCGGCCCGACATTACAATACAAAATAGAAGAAATACCTAAGTTTACGACTTACTGCCCTAGCCTAACCCTAGCTAAGCGTCTAGCTCGGGCCGAGTTCAAAACGCAGGTCAATACTCTCGGTCACGGCCGCGAGCGCACTTTCTCAGCGCCCGCGCAGACGCCGCCGCCGCCGCCATTGCCGCGCTCGCGCCTGCGCGCTAGCATTTGAAATTGTAACTAACCTAGTCTAACGTTGGGCTAGGTTAGCGTCACTACACTTGGAAACGTTGGGTCGTTTTGGCGGGGATTATGTTGATTATTTACTACAAACAGTGCTAGGAATAGCTTTGCGTTGTTTCACCTGCACGTCTCCTTCAGAAAGACTAGGTACTTTTTTTAGTAGGTTAATCCTTTCGGACAAACTCCTGTCCATGCCGCCTACCTCTATACCTATATTTTAAACTAGCGGCCCGCCCCGGCTTCGCGCGGGTAGATCAACGTCAAAAACAAAAATCCTATTCTTTACATTATGGACTCTTTTACTTACATACTACCTACTCAAATCAAATGAAAAATATTCTCCTGCCATTTTCCTACCTCTACTCTACTCTACACATACCCTACACCTACCCAACATCTACCCTACACCTATCCTGCACCTACCCTACACCTATCCTACATCTAAACTACACTAGTAGAACATTTTTTGTTCTATCATCAATAGTTTCCGCTGCGTATGCGATGAAAGGAATTTTTAAGCAATTTTTTTTACACCTCGGTTCACGTTACATGAGTTTCAAGGATCCCTAATTTTGAGTTTATGCGTTACAAACATACAAAAATACTAACTTTACCTCTTATAATATTAGTATATAGATAGATAAAGATAGATTAGTATAGACTTATCTCTGGCAGGCTCATGCACACAAGTTTAAAATATATGTGGACCCATCGGAAGTAGTTATATAAAGTAATATGGGTAAAATGTTGACAGATTGGGCCAATGACAGACCAGTACTAAATCATAACATAACAGTGATGTTGAATCACCAATACATCGTTTAATAGGAAGTCGAAATTCTGAAATTATAATTAATGACTTAAGATTTCGGAATAAATAAGAGACGTAGTGCAATTTTCTAACCTCAGCAGTACCATAGTTGCTAAAAATACTTCACTATAGGAAATGCGCATGAGTGGTTAGACGAACCATTCAATACATCACTCGTCGCTAAGTTATTTCTGGTCGTAAAACTACAACAAATTATTACGACTAGTGCTTCGCCATTTTGAATTCTGCCGAAGCCGAAGGCTAGTTGACAGAAGAAAGAAAGTCTTTTCTCAATTGACAGTTCACATTTAAGTTATAGCGCCTTCGGCCAATGTCGAACGTAATACGCTACGAACTACTACGAGCACTTGAACCAGTAACAAAACATTATTTTGTATCATTAAATACTGAAGAAAGATGCCAAGAAGCTAAATGTGCTTTCATACAAAAGCATTGCAAAGAGGCGACAGCAATATCTTTTTTATTATTGCAGATACAAAAGGCAATAGACATACAAACTAAACAACACTCGTAAAATCTAAAGATATTTATAAACTATAGGTATAATTTTCTAACTACCATTTTTACCGGGTTATTACTTACCGCGATTTTGGTTTAAAATAAGGTTAAGCTATTTCGACTATGTTGTAATGATCACGGCAGAACTATCGTGGTAATAACTCGATAAATATGTGTGTTATTAAAGTCAATGTTATTTTATTTTATTTTATTTAATGTGTTATTAAAGTAATGGTGTCGACTCCCTTAATTTAAATTTAATCTTAGTCTTGTCACTTTCTGGCCCACGACGATGAAAAAGGACAGGAGATTGTCAACCATTGTGAGCGCCAAATTTTATCGCGCAAATGTCAAGTTTTAACGTGTGCCATGTAATTTTAAACGGCTTGTTTTAGGATCCTGCTTAAAATTGACGTTTGTGACATAAAATTTTACGTTCAAAAGAGCCGACAATCGCCCGTCCTTTTTCATGGTCGTTGGTCAGAAAGTGACAAGATTAAGATTAAATTTAAGTTTCGCTGCGGGAATTGACACCGCGAAAACCTAAAAGTGTTTATAACTTTCTGTTTTGCCGAAGTTGCCGAACTGATGACGAATGTTCTGTGAGTCCCAACACTACTCGTCAGACGGGTTATAGTGTTTGAGCTAGGACCTAATACTAAGTAACACTAGGCGATGCAGGTCAATAGTTTACGCCAGGGCCACGGGTTCTTCATCTTAAGATAAGTTGTCTACATGAAACGTTACTTGTTTGACGTTTACTTAGTTGGCTGTGCATCTGCCTTCCGGGAAATGGTCCCGGGTTCGATTCTAAGTCGAGCAGGTGTTTCAACGATGTATGAATGAATGAATGAATGAATATACGTTATTGCACACAGAAATAATAAATGACAAAGTGGAAGTAAGAACAGGTAGTCATGTACAGTTAGGCGGCCTTATTGCTTCGTAGCAATTTCTTCCAGGCAACCTTTGGATACAGGAGACTATAAAGTAACGCGAAATAGTGCATTGTATGTATTTGTATGGATGTATTTTATTTTTAACCGACTTCAAAAAAAGGATGTGCTCAATTCTGTATTTTTAATTTTATTCGATTTTAATAATTCTTTTTTAATCTATATTATTTTATTTTAAGTACTTGAAAACGATGTTTTATTTAAACGACGGTATGAAGTATTTATGAGTAGTCGACTGAATCATTAATGTTATTTTTTTTTATATTAGTCTGAAAATATTAAAATGTATAACTCTTTCTCTTTACTGCAATTTTTTTAAAGGAGAATTTGTTTGAGAATTCAGAAACGATTTAAAAAAGATGATCTTGTAGAAAAAAGTAAAACTTCAACTTGCATAGAAAAAACTTCGCAATTAGACAGGAGGACACACCATATTTCAAGAGTAACATTTTACCAAAATCCATCCCTACTTGCTACACTATAGGAACGCTCTCGATGTGAAGTGAAACTGCTATGGTTGTCATGCCGTCCACTGTATGAAGCAACAAGACTAACATAAAACAAATTCCTAAGCCTGCCGAGACAGATTTGCATTCTAAGTCTAGGCCAGCTAGTCTTGCTCCTAGGTCATTACCATTATTCGAACCAATGTTGCCATAAAGATAAAGAAAAGATTTAGATAACGATGATGATAAATATTTTTCTATTCTATTCTATTCCATATACCAGGCATTTTATATCAAAACAGATTTTATTAAATGACATTGAAAATAATATTTTTAAAACGCATTTTCAAGTTAAAAAATTTAGGGTTTTTTTAATCCAAAATTTAGACACTGGCCCCGATTCACACTGTCACGCTCTAGTCCTTAATTTATGTTAGTCTGTCCTTTTTACCTTTTAAAGATTGAAAAGGGACAGGAGATGGCCATTCTAATATTAGAGCTGTCAAACATCGTACACCTTATGAATGACCGTGTCGATTGCACAATTTTAGAGAGCACTTAAAATATGCGACTTAAAAATCTCTTAAACTGACAGCTATGTCCTTATTTTAGGTTATCATTCGTTCAAATTAATATCATTCGTTCATTACCTCTCTTTCAGTGGTCTTAAAAACGAAAAAGATAGCTGGATGAGCATGACATCCCAATGTCTACTAATGTTAACCGGTAATTTATCGAAAATAGGGACTAAGCAAATGCAAAACAAGCATTTTGCAAAAATCGAAGAAAGTTCAAGAAAATCTAATTACCTAGTTAATAAAGTGCGCAGTTCAAAACCTAACATTTGAATATCTAATTTCGTAGCTTTCCCTAGCTTAGAGTTGGCAACACTGACTAGAGCTCTCCGAGTACTTCCGAGGTTAGCCGACGTTTCCCGACCAAAGTCAATGACGCGCGCACATCGTCGCCGTAGATCTATGATCGTAGTAAAATGCTACGAACAGCCTACGCTACACCTACGATGGCAAGAATCAGTTCATTCATTCTACTCGTACCTACCTAGTACTATGACACTGGTTTCCACTTAGTATTGTGTTTCCAGTCAATAATTCTGATGCCAGAGTTTGATGATGAGGAGACATATAGTTGGGTTATTATAGGATGGGTTCTGACAGCTTCAAAATTCTTCATACGACGTCAACAACTTTTTTTTATAATATTCTGTTTAAAAACCATAATAGCTAAAAATTAAAAACAAAGTAATTTCACCTCTTATTTTATCATTAAACAGTATGTAATTTTACTTAATACATAAATAAATAAACGAAATAATATAAAAAGTTTTAAAATAAAACCCGACTATAGTATACCATTTTTTGGTCCGCCTCTTGCGCACGCATAAACTCCTTATTATTATTTATTTATTTATTTTTATTATGACATATGAATGCAAAATATATTCTCTCAATGGGTACGAGTAATTTTCACGGCTTCTTTCGACACAAGAATAATTTAACAGTAGATTAATATGTATAATTACGTAGTTAACTAGAACCAGTTGTGAGCTAAAAGAGTAGACGAAAATAGCATTAAAAAAAAGCACAACATCGTCTACCTACATAAATTACTGCTAGACAAAAATGAAACCACCTTATAAGCGTATCCCTTTCATCGTGGTAAATTCCTGACCACTTTGTGACAGGACGACCTCAAACATGACTGTCATCATTGAGGACAGGACCAGTCTAACCTGAATATAGCAAGATAACGCAAACAATTTATCGAGCATTTTGTCTCCCGTTCAGGAATTTAAATTTCGAATGCTGGTGGGGATAATCACACTTCACACTAATATTATAAATGTGAAAATATATTTGGATGTTTAGATGTTTGGATGTTTGTTCCGCTTTCACGCTTAAAGTACTTAACGGATTTGGATGAAATTTAGAATGGAGATAGTTTGTTACCTGGATTAACACATAGGATACTTTTTACGGGGAAAATCTTACACAACGCGAGCGCAGACGCGGGCGGACCACTTGTGTCAAATAAAATCTCTTGTGAGACTGTTCCCATTTTATTTAGAATATATTGCAGGCAGAAATTGATTATGATTGTCTTAAAAGAATGATTCCGTGATTCGTAAGATATAGCTGGTTACGCCATTGGTCTCTCCCTATGTGTACGAATTAGATGGCTCAATAACTCTAACATTAAAGTTTGTGAGGTCGATTGTCAACCTTACAATAAACACGATAAGATGAAGGGTCATTGAGGACAAGACGGGACCAGTATAACCGGAATTAATAGTACAATGCAAACATTGTATCGAAGATGGAACTCGACACTTTAAACAAATTAATGGACGCCGGAACTGGTACATCTGGGGGCCGTTTCACGAAGCTACAAGTTACAAATTACAAGTACAATTCGATGTACATTGCGTAGACAATGAGATAAAACGATAGCTTAGGGCTTACAGTTTAGGCGAATTGGCTACGCAATGAATATCAAATTGTAAAATGTTACTTGTAAATTGTTGCTTCGTGAAACGGGGCCCTGGTAAAATAAATAAAAATAAATAAATAGTTTCAATCTGTGTCGTGGAAAATAAGGTCAGAAACAGCTCGCGAAATCTTGGAGAAACATAAAAAATCGTTATTTTTTTCCCTACTTTTTACTATGATGCTTAGTTGTATGTAACGTATTTTGCGATACTTCGCCTTAGTTTTGATTGAACGTCTCGTTTCTGGAAAGTGCGTAGTATATAATTATGGATTAAAGTTTGTAAAAAAGTTTTTAAATATATTATATCCACAGCCAGACCAAAGCAAATACTTATACACATCATCATCAACGGCCCGTTACAGTCCACTGCTGGACTATGAGCCTCCTTTGCCCTAATCTCCACGCTTGGCAGGCGGGTTGGAGATCGCAGATTAAAAGGTTACTGTATCAGAGAGCGCTGCTGCCCGTTCCCTGTTCAATGTGTAGTCCCTAAAGGTACAGTAGACAGCACATCAAGCTATACATTTTTGTTGCAAACTAGGCCGTATTACCAACGCGCAAGATACCCCGGTGTATAGCTTGATGAGCTGTTCACTGTACATGAGACTTATTTGTGCAATTGCCTTTCATTAGAATCTAAGAAGAATTTAAAAATGTTGATAAATGTTTATCTAGAATTTAATTTTGACACTTATTTAACCTTGTTGTAACTGTTACTGAATAAACAAAATAAATAAATAAACTTGAACTTCTCCAATAGAATGGTTCATGACAAAAAGACTTATGATAAAACAAAATAAGTTATTATCAATCAAACTAGAAAAACGACTAAAATATTTATTTCTGATTGGAATCCTACTACACATGAACATAAAATATCAAAGTGTGTGTGTTTGTAGTCAGACAAAACAGAAGACGAATTTTAACTTCTGAATTTAACAAGTGAGAATCTATCGTCAAAACTTCCAGCCTGGGTAGTACGCTGCGCAAGCGCGGGACCTTGGCAGTGAAATGTCAAACCGGCCGACGACGCCATGACGCTGCCGAGTAATGTGCATCGTACCGTATCGATACTTTGTCGATAAGCCGTGTGATGAGTTGTTTTACAAACTGCAACGCGTGTTTTGCTGGGTGTTGACTTGTATAAAGACAAACGCGAAATTATTTATTACTTAAATGAATGCTAAGCATTTTATATTCTACAATTTTTGCGCATTACTTGACATGTCATTCCCTTAATTGTGTTTTCGACTTTTGTACTTTATTGTAGTTTCTCTTGATAGGGAATATATTTCTCGAATGAGAATAAGTATTACTTTTCAATAAAAACAAGGGATCAAATAAATGCAACTAAAAACAATAACGTCATTAGAAGCTAATGGATGTAGAGGACGTAAGATGAAACAGCAAACGCGTTATGCGAATTTTCAAGCTGGACGACAATTCATTTATTCGATTGACACCCAAAGCATCGATAATCGATAAACCGAACAGCTGACGTTTTACCCCATCCTTAAAGTCAACAAAAACCTGTCTGGCCATATAGTGACCTCCAGGTAGGGTCCCCTTGCCCCTCTGAACAAATTATACCCTTAACGTAACCCTCTTTTTAACGCCTATTTTTTTTGTTTTTTTTTGTCTGGCATTTGTCTAGTCGGTCACTGAAATGGCAAACTTTAGTGGCAAAGTTAATGAGATCACAATTTAAAATTAATGGGTCATTTTATGGAATTAATGGTATTTTTATAATTGCGATCGTTAATTAGATTAAAACATGGGTTTTTACATTCTTATCGATATATTTTTCTGTTTTAATGACTGATATCTTTCACATCAAAATGGATCCAAAACGACGTAAATGTGTGAAAATGTGTTTAAATTAACTTATAAACTGTTTTTTTATGTTACAATAGCGGTCCGCCCGCGTCTACGCTCGTGTTGTGTAAGATTTTCCCGTGGGAATAAGACTTTTTCAGGTTGTAAACTATATTCATTCCAAATTTCATCCAAATCCGTTGAGTACTTTCATCGTGAAAGCGAAAGAAACATCTAAACATCTCAACATCCAAATATATTTTCACATTTATAACATTAGTGTGATAGTTATTGACCAGTGAGGGATCCCAGAAACACGTCGTGTAGTTTTGGAGTGAAAGCGGCTCATTTCATGTCACATTATTGTAATATCATTGGACTCATGACGTAGTTGTATGTAATACGTTGAATTTTTCACATGTCCAGATCCTTTGCCAGCTGAAAATCTATTTTTAGAATTTAGTATTTTATTTAGTAACTATCAATATCAATTTTATATCAACGATCTTTTTGGACTGCCACAAAACAGGTATCACCTAGAGTGGAATCCAGAAGTAAAGTGTATCTAAACTTATTAACAAACTAAATTAAACTAAGTACTAAAAATTTACATCATCATCATCAATATTACTTATTATAACTGATTTGCTTTTTTTTGTTTATCTTTTTTTTTGAGAATAAAAAAGTAAAATTATGAAATATCTTTATAAATGTACTCAAAAAGTTAAAAAAAATAACGAATAAATTAAGCAGGAGTGACGTAACTGGACGTCTATTACGTTACTATACATTATGTAACCCAAGGAATAAATTAGTAGTAATTTTTTCTTTGTTTACATTATTATAGGTAAATACTACTGCTTTGTATTATAGTAGGTACTTACTTTTACTATTATTTGGTTAAATTTATCTGTGAATCTTACAATGTTGTTACTGCATTATACTTGATAATCATTCTTTATAGTAGCGCAAGTATAAGTTATAGTTAGTTACTGTTTCTCTGCAATGCAATGTTACTTTACATAATCTGTGGATAGTGTTGTTGGCTGTATATGTAACCAACCCTTTTGTATCATCCATTTGTATTGTTATACTATGTATGCAGCTGTTTACTTTCCCAAATAAATAAAAATAATAAATATTTATGAAGTTGTGAAAAAACAGCTACCGATAACACTTAAAAACTACTTTTCGAGAAGAAATACTCGTCTATGCCAACGATACCCTAAAAACTATAAACGTACCATTGTTAGCACCGTTTTTATGTTTTATGTAACCACGTGGCGGATGCACATGCCATGCCATGCCACCACGCCATGCCATGCCACCATGGCAGCCGTCGTTCTCATGCTAACGTCTCGATTGACTTTTATGGTGTAAAAAAAAAGGTTTTTTTAAATGGCTTCACGTCTAGATTGGACGTACCATGATATGTATGAGTAGGTGCAGTTGACAGCACGTCAGCGTGACGGTCTGACATGTTTTTGAATGTACTACGTACTAACAAAGGCTTTTTTTAACCGACTTCAAAAAAGGAGGAGGTTCTCAATTCGTCTGTATTTTTTTATTTTTTTTTATGTATGTTATTAGATATCTCCGCCAATTGTTAACCGATTTTAATAATTATTTTTTCATTCGATAGGATTTACTCTCGAGGTGGTCCCATATTAATTTCGTCAAGATCTGATGGTGGAACATGAGGTAAAACTTGGAAATTCCTCAACGGAATGTAGCATTCGCGTCGTTATTCGTCTATTCTTTTAGTCATATCTCAGTCAGTTTTCAACCGATTTTGATGTTTCTTTTTTCATTCGATAGAACGTGCTTTAGGGATAGAACCATATAAATTTTGACAAAATCTGATGATGAAATAAGAGATAAAAGCGGAAACTCCTCAACCAGTGATAGAAACATGCATCGCGCGCGATACCGTTTGTGGTGGAATGTTGCTAGGCAACAAAATAAATTTGTTTTGTCAGATTGCTGAAAATCTACGTTTCTCTTGTTCCATTTATTCGAATTTATCACATTATTGGCGACCGTGACAGGACAAGAACCTGCAATCTTCGGATATTGTATTGGAAATCACAAATAATTTAGCTTCTATGGCCGAGTGGTCGAGTGTTTTAATCTTTTTACGGAGGTTTCGGGTTCGAATCCCGGTGAAGACACTCTTAAACGAAAATGTCCTTGTGAGACTTTCTCCAGTTTAGTTGGGACATTGCTGCCTGAATCACCCGATTGCCTGAAAAGAAAGATTATTCCGTGTTTCGGAAGGCACGTTAAGCCGTGTGTCTCGGCTCTAATATCTACAGAAGGCTTCGTTACTCGAGCTAAGTCAGTGGGTTTTGACAAGGGCCCAGTACTATATTAACTGTGTGAGGGTATGTGAGGTTGGTTGTCGACCTTACAATCCACAATATGAAGAAAAAGAAGGAGCCAGCCTACGTTCACTATCTGTATGTAATCAGCTAACGACAGACTTTCAAGATACCATCTCAAACCTGAAACTTCTTACGAATAGCCCAAGTATCGGGGTAAACTATAGGCTTATTAAGAGGGAAGAATAGTACGTGCTCGTCCATACAAAAAGAGAAAACGTTTTTCCACTTCTAAATATTTTCCAATCTCCATGATGTTTTAGTATTTTATTGACACAATGAATGACTAGGTTTATAGATTTTTCTTTTTACAAAATTCGCTATAGATTCAAACTTATATAGGCACCTCAAGTAACGTAATTTTTATGACTAAAACTGTGTCGAATTAAGCCGTTTGTTGAACAAAACAATGTTTTTTTTTTTAAACCAAACTTATGAACCTAGAATATATTGTGCTGAAACGATCGACATCAAAATAAAAGTGATTTGTTGAAATTTAGTTATTGGAAACCGTTTTCTCCCGAAATGGGAATTTCATCAAGAAAAGTACTTATTGTCAGTCGCGAGCTGCAACGCTCTCGCTCTTTCTCCCGGGGGCACGAGCGATAGCAAATGTTTTCCTAAATATCTATTTCGTTAGGATCGCGAAGCTATTCTTTCCTCTTAGCATTGTCAGTTTAGTGGCCAGCTGGACTATTAAATGACCT
Source organism: Carpatolechia fugitivella (assembly GCA_951230895.1). NCBI lineage: Eukaryota > Metazoa > Arthropoda > Insecta > Lepidoptera > Gelechiidae > Carpatolechia > Carpatolechia fugitivella. Next base: position 1,359,205 of record OX579659.1, on the reverse strand, counting down.
CTTACTTCGTAGCCTCTTACCCAGTTTAACTTATGTTATTTTCGAAACAATCATTAATAATATAATAAGCAACTAAACGCACGAAATACGCAGTCTAAACTAAGCAAATACCAAAAATACGAGAGTATAATATCTTTGTACTGAAACTGTTAAATACCAAAACCTAGCTTTGGATAATGAAGAAAAATAATAGGATATGTGTCGAGGTTAGGATTAATTACTTACATAAAATATATTGAATGAAACACTGAAAATCATAAAATAAAAATAATTTTAACAAAAAAATAGAAACCTCCTTCAAATTACCTTATATGGTTATCTCCACTAATGTTATTTTATTTGTTACTTAACAAATAAAATAACATTCCAGATGGAACATGAAAAAAAATATTGCCAATATCCTCAATTAAGTAGATAGGTAGTGTATTAAGTAAATATTTAGAACTTTGTACTTCCTTTTGGAGTCGGTGCCAGCCAAAAATTGTAGATGACGAAACTACGAGTATTAATTTATCGAATGAAACCTACCCAGACTTTTTTGGTAGCCACTCCTGTCGTTTAGTCGGGTGCGGCATTGCATCCCGCGCAGCACAACAAAATATTATATCATAGACTATCAAAGAATTTTATTGATAGTCATATAGAAATATGTACTCCTCCTTTTATGGACATAATAATATGTCCTGAAAATATTTTTTACGACAAAATAAACCTATATTCGCCGTGTGGTGACGGCAGAGTAGAATACATTTGTCACCAACCCCTACTCTTCCCGTGGGTGTCGTAAGAGGCGACTTAGGGACTACACATTGAACAGGAACGGGCAGCAGCGCTCTCTGATACAGTAACCTTTTAATCTGCGATCTCCAACCCGCCTGCCAAGCGTGGAGATTATGGCAAAACCAAACACTTCAGTGGAGGAGGCTCATAGTCCAGCAGTGGACGGGCCGCTGATTTTTTTTTTAAAACCTGTATTTGGCTGTATTTTAAATTTTGAGCGACGTGTTCTCGCCAGTGCTGAGGTGAAAATAATACAACTTTAAATTCAAGGTATCAATAGACAAGAACCTACCTGCTTTATCTTTTATCGTGACTAAGAAAGAAAGGACCTCGATCCCAATACAAAAGTTAAAAATTAAAACATCGACCCACAAAGGCAGCCGTTGCCAGGCCGAAAATAAACAAGAAAAAAAAGATAAAGGTCATTCGTCGATATCGATATGTGGGGCGCAGGCGCATCCACGTTTGACCATCGCTTCTTGAATGATAACGAGTGTAAAATTATTAAAAGAGTACTTTTCTTCAGTTTCTTCTTCTTTACACAAGAATTTGAATTTAGAATTCATTATGTACGTTTATTCGACGCTCTTAGCATAGACGTCCCCCCCGAGGGACTCGAGCCTACTATACCCTGAATTAGGGCCATTAGGCCTTAGTCGACCACACTGACCCAGTGCGGGTTGGTCGACTTCACACACAACCTTTGAATTTCTTCGCAGGAGTGTGCAGGTTTCATCACGATGTTTTCCTTCACCGTAAGAGCGTCGAATAAACGTTTGTACATAATGAATTCGAAATTCGAAAATACATTGGTATGTGGTGGGGATCGAACCAGCGTCTCCCGGACGGAAGGCAGCGGCCCTAGCCACTAGACCACCGACGCTCACATAAATTCGGTATCTACGAATTAAAACGAAGATCTCCGATAAATTTACCTTATAAGTCCTATAATAATAATTGTATTTACTTTATAAAATAGTGGCCTCGATTCGGGATGTCATGCTCTAATTCTAAATTTAAAATACAGCTATCCTTTTCGTTTTTATGACCAATGAAAGAGAGGTGATGAACGAATGATATTAATTTGAACGAATGATAACCTAAAATAAGGGCATAGCTGTCAGTTTAAGAGATTTTTAAGTCGCATGTTTTAAGTGCTCTCTAAAATTGTGCAATTGACACGGCCATTAGGTCCAAATTCGATGTTTGACAGCTCTAATATTAGAATGGCCATCTCCTGTCCATTTTCAATCTTTAAAAGGTAAAAAGGACAGACTAACTTAAATTAAGGATTAGAGCGTGACAGTGTGAATTGGGGCCAGTGTACTGCTATGTACACTAATCTAATACATTGCCGTAAAATATTACCATCTTCATGTTTCACATAGTCAGTTAAAAATAACCAATAACGAGCTGTGTCTCCCGATAATAAATGTATAAATATAAAGAATAAAAACAAGAGATGGAGCAACTAATAATTTGTAATTATGTTTTAAATTGGATTAATTTTTAATACGTTGAAGGATGAAGTAAATTGGCATGTTGATCTAATGATGAGATGAGTATGAGATCTCGTTTACCCAGTTAATGTATTTATAATAAATTATTCTTTAGCATAATATCGAGATAATATTGTATTGAGACTGCTGATTCGGCTTTCTGTGTAGAAGAACCAAGTTCGATTCTTGCCAGGTGCACTTTTGGGTGGTTCGTCTAAAATTTTTTGTTTTTTTACTCGTATTTGACTTTTAATTTACAATTATAAAAAAAGCCGATTCGATCCGTTAAAAAAAAGAGGATTACGTTAGGTTATTATTGTAAATATTGTTGTTGGTCGTTACTGCTGTTACAAATAAAGATATGTTTTTTTTATTATTACGTCTGTCGAAATATCTAATAATTAGAAAGTGAATAATTAAAAATTAAAAGTAATGCACTATGAGCATTAAAGTAAAAAGCAGTGACCAATTTCGTCGTACTTTCACAGAGCTTGGTGGCACAACTGGTAATGCGCCTGTTTCTGGCCCGGGTAGCCAAAGAGATGCAGGTTCAAGCCCTGTCCAAGATAGACGAAATTTTTAATTTTCCGCTTTATAATTTATAAGATGATTGCGTATTTTGGAATGGAATGTATTAGCTGTTGGTACAAGCTAGTATCTAAGGAAATAATCGTGACACGAGCCATGTCTTAGCGACTCACACCAGGGTTTGTGAGGTCGCTTGTCGAAGTAAAGATTCCACACAAATATTGTTGCCTGTGGTTATAAGTATAGGAATAGTAAAGGTCAACAAAGATAATACCAAACATCCGGCAGGCAAGTTGATAGAACCAATTAGAATTGATCAGACTGAGGTCGACCAACCCGCACTGGGTCAGCGTGGTCGACTAAGGCCTGATCGCCCTAATTCAGGGTAGGCTCGAGCCCCTCGGTGGGGGCGTATATATATATATATATATATTTTATTAGTATTCAAAAGGTACATGCTTAATTCGTACAATAATATCTCGCCAAACTGTTACCTAGTTTGTTGGCGACAAGGCGTTCAAATTTAATTTTACTGTGCACCTACCTACGCTAAAAACGATACATATTTTTCCTACACTTAATAACATTATCATTCTAACCTACCTACATTCTATAATAATATGAGCTGTTGATGAGACTGAGATTGTAGACGTTTGGTTACTCAAAGTTATTATCTAACTGTTCTTAATAAAAAACATCAAGTAACGCCACGGATCACGTAAAACTGTCCTGTCGGTTTCGTAAGGCTATTTTCTTGGTCCAAATAGAGAGTTGGCTCGAGCCTCACTAACCCTGACTGAGGTAAAACACAGGCCCAATAAATATAAAAGTCTTTTTAAAAGTTAACGTCTTTATCCCGACTCCCGACTGACCGCAAGGGTCGGCACCTGTCCCTTTAATTTGACACTATGCCGCTAATTGGTCCACTCGGGAATCGAACCGGAACGAAACGTTTTGAAAACTCTCGTTTTTGAGCGGTAATTTTAAAAATTCGACCACATTCGGCCTCACTAGCGTCAATTCGAATTTGTTTCATATACCTACGTGCTAGAGGGTTTCTTATGTAGACTATAGATATCGTATGAACTAGGCGAAATCTTATTCTTATCGTGTGGGTAGTAAAGTTGTCAACGGACCTCACACACCCTGGTATCAACCGCCAAAGAACTCTAACATGGCTCACTCATGTAACGACTATTTTGCATCCGTTTACCATGCTATCCAAAGCACGGAATCACATACTTACTTTTCAGCCATCAGCCCGTTGACGGCAAAAACGAAATGACGGCAAAAATGCGACGCGAATTCCTTCGGTGGGAACGAGGCGAAAGCTCTAGGAACAATGGTGAGACTCCCTTTTACTGGACCCCGCCAATTATAGTCTGTCTGTGCCAGACCGCGCCGGCCAAGCCGATCCCTATCTATTCTTTGTTTGCGTGGAAGAAATATCAAACTGAGGAATGTCGAAATAGTAGTACTAAACTACTTTCATTTTAGTCGATGAACTGGCCATTTTAGTAGCTGAACAACCTCCGCATACAACCTCATCAAATTAACACACAACCCAAACACAGCCTTTGAATTTTTTCTTCGGCGAGTGCAGGTTTGCTTCACCGTAATAGTGTCAAATAAAAGTGTTTATGGATTCGAAATTTGAAAACAACCGAACCGGTGGTGCAGTGAATGGCCCTTCAGTTCAAATTCTATAAATGATATCAAATCAACGGCCCGTACAGTGCACTGCTGGACTATGAGCCTCCTCCACTTAAGTGGAGGGTTTTGCCATACTCTCCACGCTTGGCAGGCGAGTTAGAGATCGCAGATTAAAAGGTTACTGTATCAGAGAGCGCTGCTGCCCGTTCCCTGTTCAATGTGTAGTCCCTAAGTCGAGTAGGGGTTGGTGACAAATTTATTCTACTCTGCCGTCACCACACGGCGGCTATAAATGATAAGTCTAATAAAAATAAAAATCAAACTTCACTTTTTTATATTCTTACCAAGTTTACAGGACGAACCTGTTAAACCGTTACAATTATGCAAACAACATTCAATTGAGTAGGTACCTACATTTTAAGCTTTCTGCTTACACCATGAACCTTCACAATGAACTAGTTCCCAATGCGTATGCATTTTTACTGATGACTGCCAGTCTAGCCCCGAGTAAGCATATCCTCGATACCAAACATGCGTGGGCTGACCTGACCACCCAGAACACCAGCATATTGTTCCCATGGAAATAAATATCTTATGCTTATTTAGTTTCAATAGAATATCTAATAGATTTACTATGTCAGGGATAGATGGCCGTAGTTTGCCGTGCTTCGGAAAATAAGCTGATGTTAACTTGCTTTTATTAGTTTCATCATTACAAATCGTTTTCAATCAAATCTAATTGATGTTGATTGGGTAGAGAGGTAGCCTCCTGTCCGCGATTCCCACCTCATGTACGACGCTTTTACGGTGGAAGAAAACATCGTGAGTAAATCTGCACACTTCTACGAAGAAATTCAAAAGTAGTAGGTATGTGAAGTTGACCAACCTGCGCTAGGCCAATGTGGACTAAAGTTGGGTAGCTTTGAGCCCCTCGGTGGGGACGTTAATCTGAGTAATCTAATCGAAGAAAGTGATCGTATTATAACCGCGCAAGCACCTCACTATCGCGTCGTCGGTAAAGAATAATTACAAACTACCAAAAATCGAATGAGCGATGGGCTTGTAGAATGTCATGCAATGCTCATCCTTCGTTTCTTATTCTATTTTTATTATGGTCGTCGTTTTATTTCATAGACACCGAGTAAAGAGTGCATGAGAGCATGTATGATCCGTTTTTTGTGAAGATGATACTCTGTTCAAATAATACAGGTTACATTGCTACAAGGTTCAAGCTAACCTAACGTCGGCATTTATCACATTTAATAATTTGACATTTAATCAAATCAAATCAACGGCCCGCTACAGTCCACTGCTGGACTATGAGCCTCCTCCACTGAAGTGTTTGGTTTTGCCATAATCTCCACGCTTGGCAGGCGGGTTGGAGATCGCAGATTAAAAGGTTATATAAGGATGTAAATTTCATAAGAGACAGTAAAAGGAAAAGGGAATACAGAGTAAAATATGGGAAGCGAACATAAGCATATAAAAAAGCGCAACAGTGTTATTCATTCACTCATAACCAGAGCTAGATTTAAGATTTAGTGACTGAACAATTTCCCCCAGGAAACACTTAAGAATAAATTTCTTGTGTAAGTTGTACAGTATTATGGACTGACTCTTTCAAACGAATAAAATTTCAATGTATCTAAAAGTTGTTCAAGTGTTCACCCAAGTTTATTGAACTTTTTCAATTTGTTCTCTACAGGTCTGTTTAAACATTCGAAAGTGCCATCGTTAATAGTCTCTCGAAAACTGGTAGCAAGTTTGCTACTGCCTCCCAAACCAAAGCGCTCAACGAGCTGTTTCTACCCTCAAACAGCGCCGCCGACAAAAACCCACTCATTCCAACAATATTTGTTCCAAAGAATTCCTATGCACTTGTCAAAAAGCAAATAGTCTATACAAAGACAAGTAAATAATAGAGGAAGAAAGACAAAAGGTCAAAACGAGACTGGAATAGCAACGACAGAGCGCGATACTATATCCCTTCGAATGAATAAAATAAATCATTATGTATTCGACACAGCGTTTTACAGATGTACAGGGCTGCATTACGTCACACGAAAAGCCAGAATCTAGTTAGAACAGCCGGCTCGGAAACCGACATAAAAATACCAGAGACAGAACGCCCATTAATGCAAGTTAACAGCGGCATTCAATTAAATAATTCTAGAAAAAAATATATAAAAGCTCACGTGAGAGCTTTAGAAAAAGTTGACACCCCTAGCGATCCAGTTGAGCAAACGACGCGCGCCGCTGCGCTCGCGCCTCGCTTCTATTGGCGGACGCGGCGGTCGTGGGAACGGAACGGTGATAGAACTCCGCATTGGCGAGAGCAGGACGGAGGGAATGCATCGGCGGATGCGAGGGTTTCCGAGCGTTGACTCCGTCCAAGGCCACTGCGACTAGCTTTTTGTTGTGTCATCGCGCCTGTAACTCGCCGACTGGACTGACCTTCGCTGCTTTCTTTCGAGGCCAGATAATGAGGGCACGGGCCCACTTGCTCTGGTACCGGCTAAAACTGGTTTAATTGCAATCAGTGGCCCTTTATAAGATCATCGCGAGTGCCTCCTTTATCAAAACCATATGGCTGTCTGACACCGACTGACACGCGGCTGGGATTTAAAGTTGTCTCCAATGAGAATGAAGTTACTGAGATTTCTGATTGGAATCTTGTGCGCTTGATACTCTTACTAAGTCTTATTGGATAAATGACTATTTGCGATTTTCGATAAATACAATTTCAAATGCAAGAGAATATACCCACACACAATATGCTAGCTCAAATTTGACCCCTTATGGGGTTTGGAACTATCTCCAAATCTTTTAAACTGTCATTCAGTGGTGTGTCTCCCCTATGCAAAGAAATTGCTGGAGTTTATGCCTTGCCTATCCATAACTACAATCACAAACCAAAAGGTGCAATAGGTACTATAACAGCCCCACTTTGGGCTGCTTGCTATAGAAATATAAAGAACGCCCTTATCTGGAAAAGAACTTTATTATACAAATAAAAGGGAACGTAGCTACAACAAGAGCTCGATATTACTAACTAAGAAGCTTATATAAAAACTGTCCGCATGCTATGGCGGTCGGGGCGAATCTACGTCAAATTCCCCGACACAGACAGAGATATGAAGCATGGTATGAAGTTCTCAAATGAGAATCATGCAGCCAGCTAAGCCAGCGTCAAATTATATGGCCAACACGCGGACCATCGAGGGTCGATGTTACAGTACACTTAATTAAATAAGCAAAAGAAAAAATAGCTTAGAAGAAAAAAATATGATGACAATTTCTCTGCGAATAGAGATAATTTTGTTTCTTTTAGATAATTTTAATTTATAAAAGGCGATGACATTGGGCAAAAATATGATGATGATTTCTCTGCGAATAGAGATAATTTTGTTTCATTTGGATAATTTATAAAAGGCGATGACATTGGGCATTAATATAGTCTTTGAAGGTAACAAAATGGCTTCCGTCTCACGACCCCCATATCCAAACACGATCTATCTTCCAACGGTTCTGATCTGACACATTAGGTACCTACATAACCTACCCCAAAATTCCTAATGCGGTAAACAGATAAGGAGAGTCAACTTTGCCCAGCTGATAATACCATGCGGGCCCTATCAGTAGGTGAATGAACCTTGGTCTGTCGTGATGCTGAAGACAGTTTATTTTAAGGGTACCTATTTAAAAAATAAGTGCTACATGATGGCAGAACATACTAGCCATACTGTCGATTCCGGTTACTACAGAAGTATCCAGCTATCCTTTTCGTTTTCTTGACCATTGAAAGAGAGAGGATGAATTCTGATGAACGAATGATATTAATTTGAGCGAATGATAACCTAAAATAAGGGCATAGCTGTCAGATTAAGAGATTTTTAAGTCGGATGTTTTACGTGCTCTCTAAAATTGTGCAATCGATGCGTCCATAAGGTTTAAATTCGATGTTTGGGGTTATTAGTCTGACTCTATGGATTGCAGTGTCGGTCACCAACCTTACAAACTCGATAGTCAAAGTCAAAGTCAAAATTATTTATTTCCATAGGATGTTATTACATCACTTAGACCCGTCATTACATTTTTTTACGTTGATAATGAAGTACTTGTAGCGATTACATTAGAGTTGTTATGTCATAATATATATATCATTACAGCACTAAGCATAGTTCTCGGCTTGCGTCAAATCTAAAGTTACATCTATCTGTTATTGTTATAAAAACAATAACATTAATGTTATTAATTATATTCCTGCGATATTATTAAACATTACTTTATTATTATAATTATTGTACTTGTTAATAATACACATGAGCAAATAACGGGATTTCCACTACTATAAATCATTCGATTTCCAGAATTATGTAAGTTAACGTATAGTAAGTAACGTCGTTTGGCGTAACGGCTAGCATGGTTGGTATGTTGTTGCAATCGATTTTTCCAGTAGGAATAACTTTCCTGTATTCACATCACACTATATAAATGTGAAAATATAAATATTTGGATGTTTTAGATGTTTGGATGTTTGTTCCGCCTTCACGTACTCAATGGATTTGGATGAAATTTGGAATTAAGATAGTTTATAACCTGGACTAACTCATAGGATACTTTTTACGGGAAAGTCTCATTCCAACGGGAAAATCTTACACAACGTGAGCGTATATAGCCGCGGGCATACCGCTAGTTAGCTTATAAACAATAAAAGGATCAAATAATCCAACTGTGTATAATGTGATCAATCAATTTGCGTATAGTTAATACGATTAATCGAATAGGGGCCCGTTTATTATACGAAACGATAATAGCTTTGTAATAATAAGCCCTCCGCGACTCGGCCAGCACGCTCATTTAATCAGCTGTTTTTAAATAATAGGCTAACTGACTTTGTCCCTGCGTTTCACTCGTAGTTGCCCGCATATTAATTTTATTACAAATAGATAATTTTACCACGTTCATTATTTTCTACAAACTCGAATATTATTTTGTTTTTGTTTGCGCATTGTTATTAAACTAAACTTCATTGTTTTAATACTTATAAAATGACTGTTAAATACAAATAAGTAGGTAATAACTTTTTGTAGCAGACCTAACTAACCTGTAAGACCTGTTTCTGTCTGTGTGCAATAAAGTATATTTCATTCATTCATTCGTTCATTCATTCATTCATTCATTCATCTAAGACCTAACCAGGACCTGTTTTGTTTAAATACTATCTGTTTTCATGCCGCTACATACAAAATAGTTTTGTCTTTGAATTTTCCTGTGGAAATATATCTTTACGTATATCTATACATATATATCTCTTTTAAACGCTGGCGTTGATCTTTTGCTCCGTTACGACGACGTGAAAGGATAAACTAATAAAAATACAATCGTATTTGATTTGTAATAATTAATACTTTTAACGGCCCGATTCGTTACTTAAAGTAAAAACAAAAACTAGTACTAGTAAAGCCGAATATATAGCTCTGCTCACCCTGCACGAATATGAGTGTGAACATTATGTATCGTTGGTGTTTACATGTCACACGATATGGTGTTATATTATGTAGGAATATCTAACTTACCATTGTTAAATCAGAATATACCTACTTAATGTATCTTTCTAAAGCCGTGTTGAATGACATTACAAACTTATTACAAATCCTATCTACAACTTCTGAGCTAAATAGCACTCGATTTTAAACTTAAAGCTTAAGATTTACGACTGAATATTAAACGAAAATCGTGTAATAGTGGGCGCGCCCACACAAAATAACTTTAGATTACGTTAGAGTCTTACACTAAGGTTGTCTGGAAGGAATTGATAATTACTTCATAAGTGTTTGAATAACGCGAAACCTGTTAAGTGGTTGTTCAGTTTTCGAAAACTAAGATTGTTTTTAGAAATGACAAAATTGTGTACTTAGCGGTTTTTGTTTTCAGAGACAAATAATTCGTATTCGTTCTTATTTGAATCACAAAATCGGCTATCGTCTTATGGTTTTTTTTTTAAGATTTTTGTAGTATTTTTGTTTTGTTTTTTGTATTTTTTTTATTTTAATATGCAGTTTGTTCTTGGAGTTTTATTGCACGCGGTAGGATATTGTTAAAATTGTATAAGTATTATTATCATTTAGTGAATTTTTTTAGATCTCAGCATGGATTACAGCTTTGGATGTGCTAAGTTAAAGATGAATTACATTTTAATAACTCATAAACACGATATTTACACAAAACGATTACGATTATTATGATTATTTTACGATTTTTTTATATTTTTTATATTATTTTTTGGGCACGTAATTTCGTTAACAGACCTAATCTGTTACAATAATAATCTTACACTTACTTGACTTATATTTTGCCTCTGAATGTCGCCCTAATGAGCGGATGGACATAGCCCCTGCCCTCCGCTCCAGGTAAGAAGCGTGACTTTACATAGGTATGTCATCAACAGCTCAATACGTCCCCACCGAGGGGCTCGAGCCTACCCTGAATTAGGGCGATTAAGCCTTAGTCGCTGGCCCAGTGCGGGTTGGTCGACTTCACACACAACCTTTGAATTTCTTCGCAGGAGTGTGCAGGTTTCATCACGATGTTTTCCTTCACCGTAAGAGCGTCGAATTCGAAATTCGAGAACACATTTTCTTACACGCGTCTCCCGGACGGGAGGCAGCGGCCCTAACCACTGGACCACCGACGCTATATAGGTATGTATATATACAAATCTATATCATGTTCTTATTGTTGATTCAGAATAACGGAATTAAGTTATGTCGTATCAGCTATTGATAAGACCAGCTTAGTAGGCACTTTTTGAAGTTAACATACAATACACAGAACACACAACAACACGCATAGAACATTTAACATATTGTTATTAGGTGATCATTAAAAAAAATAGAGCATAGGTGCTAAAAATGCCTTTTTTGCTATGAAATATTACTAAAAGATGTGACAATCTTTCAATTCGATGACATAAAATAGCAACTCCCGAACATTATATTGAAATTAAAGTGAAGAAGACCAGTGCCAGGTGCCAGGTGGACTGATGACCTGAGGAAGGTCGCTGGTGGTGGCTGGATGAGGAAAGCGGGTGATCGTGCGCTTTGGCGTGCCCTTGGGGAGGCCTACGTCCAGCAGTGAGCTGGAATAACTTCCAGGGTATAAACTATTTCTATTCCAAATTTCATTCCAATCCGTTTAGTAGTTTTTGCGTGAAAGAGTAACAAACATCCATCCATACATCCATCTTACAAACTTTCTTATTATAATATTAGTAAGGATATGCTCCTATCTCTACACTGTAACACATAAATATTTAGATAGGTTTTTATAAAACAGAGCAGATGGTAGAAACGTTACTCATATTTTTCTAAATATACATCAAAACACGTCAAACTGTTTTTAAATTAACGTACGAAAAGGTTGATATATTTAAAAGGTTGCCTGGAAGAAATTGCTATGAAGCAATAAGGCCGCCTAACTGTACACGTCTTCCTGTTTATACTTCCACTCTGTCATTTATTATTTCTGTGTGTGCAATAAAGTATATTAATTCATTCATTTTAAACTTCATAAAAACAGCAGAATAATATGCTCTCGCTTAATCTACCCAAAGCGAGTGGTTACCCTAATCGTACGTAGTATTATATTATCTGTGCCCTAATTGACGAAGCGCCTGATTAAATTGAATTAGCAAAACTTGAAAACGCTGTTCAATTTCAAATGAAATAAGACTTTTTCAACCTCCATGAAACATTTTAAATTCCACCTCTATCACTTAGCCATAAAGTTTAAAACGCGTTGACAGAGAAATACAAGATGGCGGCCGACTCCGGCGCCGCTTTTTAGTTCGTTTTTTGAAATACAGCATTCCCGCAGTTGTTTCCAAGGGGTGGATTGGATAGGTCCACTCGCCTTCTAGCTTATACCAGTTGTGAAGACCAGTGTATTTTGAGCTCTGGAGTTGTGTAGTTTAGTAGTGGTTAGAAAGACGACAAAAGTTCAATTTAGTTGGTTCGGTAGCTTTTTTATGGTGTCAGTTATACATCGTGTAGTTGATGTGGTTGGACAATTCAACCACAAAAATCATATAGTGTTCAGTGGTATTTAATTTTAACAAATAACACATACCTAAATTAATTTTTTATTCAAAAGTGACAGTAAATTCCTAGCTGCTGCAGTTCTAAGAAACTCCGCCTGTCTATTCGAAGTCGGAGAAAACCGGCGTATTATTTATTACCAATTCTGGTAAGCCAAATAGATAATAATAGCGTATTCTGTAAATTTAAAATAATTTTATGTTGATAAGCGTAATAACGAATAACTAATCGACCAACCTTTAAATTCTGAAAAATACGTAGGGTTTATATTAATTTTATTGATTTACATTCCTGCGTCACATAGTTCACGTATTTTAATTTTCGGATATTTATTGGATTGATTGTTTTTGATTTTTTATAATATCATCGACTAGCTTTCCGCCCGCGGCTACGCTCACCTTATGTAAGATTTTCCCATGGGGATAAGACTTTTTCCCGTAAAAAGTATCCTATGTGTTAATCCAGGGTACAAACTATCTTCATTCCAAATTTCATCCCAATCGGTTTAGTAGTTAAGGCGTGAAAGCGAAACAAGCATCCAAACATCTAAACATCCAAATATATTTTCACATTTATAATATTAGGTACTGTGATGTGATTAGTAAATTAATTATAATAACCCTTTAAATATACGAAATCCTTTTTGGCAATATACACTTAACGTACTGTTTATTACACAATGGCGTTAAACACCTTTTCGCAATTTTAAAAACCTCATTGTTAAGGTAAGCGTCTAATTACTAAATGTGTTTTTCAAAATTTTTACACAAATTTTTACAACATTTTTCAATGTTGTTTTCAGCCCGATAATAAACTCGTGTAATTTACTTTCGTAGTTACAATATGTGCACCTGAAATACATAGCATTTGCCAATTATACAATAAACAAGTTGTTCTTGTACCTACACATTCAATGGACATTGTGAAACAAGAGATATTTCCATGCTGGCAAATTGCGAACTGTACCGTGTAATTAGGAAGATGGGAAGATGGAAACCAACCAATGTTTTGTAAGACTTTCAATCGATTGATAACTCCAAAACTAGTGTTGCCAAATACATTCTGACGAAAGTAGGTAATAAGAACTTTGATACTAAAATTCCAATATTTATGTGACTATTCTTATTACAGACAACTCAAAACAGTCAATATTATAATAATATCTTTATGTTCATATTGAAGCTCAAGCCCAGAGGTCAAACATTTTGGTTTCTGTCCTTTAGCTATAGCACAGAATTAATAGGTAAATGCTTTAAGTACCTATGGGAACATTTTTAGCAAAAGGCGGGTGGTGTGGGGTCAAACCGCAACCAACCGACAGCGGGTCGTCTCGTGCTACCCCAAAATTTTTGCCAAACACTTTACAGGTATACCAAAAACGGTTAGACTTTAGACACACTTTGTGGTTTAGATGTTATAAAAACTGGAAGCTTTAGAAGTTCCTTTTTTGAAGTCTTATAACTTTGTTAGGGCTTTGAGTTCGCCCTCTCAAAGCCCTAACAAAGCCGCCTCTAGGCCGCCTAACTGTACACGTCTTCCTGTTCTTACTTCCACTCTGTTATTATTTCTGTGTGTGCAATAAAGTACCTATATATTCATTCATTCATTCATTCTTTTGTTAAGCGCCCAAAGAGTGCTTAAACTTCTTTTGAATAGCTGACACTGCTTGGAAACGACCGTTATTGAAGTTATATTATACACTAGCTGTCCGCCCGCGTTAAGTAAGATTTTCCCGTGGGAGTAAAACTTTTTCCCATAAAAAGTATCTTATGTGTTAATCCAGGGTACAAACTATCTCCATTCCAAATTTCATCCAAATCCGTTCAGTAGTTAAGGCGTGAAAGCGGAACAAACATCCAAATATATCTTTGCGTTATTAGTGTGATGTGATTCTCGTAGGCAAATCTTTCTGTTTGTCAAGCAAATAATCGTTTACGGAGGTTCCGGGTTCGAATCCCGGTGAAGATACTGTCAAACAAAAATCTCTTTGTGAGAGTGTTTTAGGCTGAATCACGGTTCGTTTTCCGTTAAGTTAGATGTTTCTGTGTTTCGGAAGGCACGTTAAGCCGTTTGGTACAGAAATTGTCGTTACATCTTTGTCGGTTCAAAAATTTTATCCTAACACTACTTACTTACTTGTGGGTTCAATGGGGGATTTTCCAACAGCCAATTAAAAAAATAGTTCCTAAAACTTCGGTAGATGGTGTTGACGATTCGTGGGTCCGAAGAAATCCGGCAATTCACCCAGGGTCATAAAAGGATTAAAAAAAAAGAATCCACGAAGTACACTTGGCGCCATATTTTTATTTTTTAAAGAGCTGTCAGACAATCCCTTATTGTAAAATTAACCCTTACGATGAAGTGGTTGTAATACTGGTGGTTGTGGTTTTTTCAACTTTCAGAAGAAGCATGTAAATAAATGCAAGCGTTATAAAATCTGTGTGGTGACGGCAGAGTAGAATACATTCCCGTGGGTGTCGTAAGAGGCGACTTAGGGACTACACATTGAACAGGGAACGGGCAGCAGCGCTCTCTGATACAGTAACCTTTTAATCTGCGATCTCCAACCCGCCTGCCAAGCGTGGAAATTATGGCAAAACCCTCCACTTAAGAGGAGGAGGCTCATAGTCCAGCAGTGGACTGTAACGGGCCGTTGATGATTGATGTTATAAAATCTGCTCGCCTTTATCTTGATGACTCCAAAGCACGGAAAATGCTAGGGTTCATTCGTTTCATTACATAGCTAGACAAATCCATGTACTTCCTACATTGAGAAGCCAATTAAGGTTGCGAACTTACTACATGCATCGTCTTAACGAATAAAAATTTCCCGCAGTAAAACTATCGCTTTTCGAATAAGAAAGTTTTGAAAAGAGCATTTTAGGTAGGAACTAAATAAAGAAGGAAGGTGAAGCGTCTTCTTGCTAATCACGTATCGACATTTTCAATGTTATGTTTTTGATCTCCGACTATGTAAAAATATATATTACGGTTCAATCGATAACATTTTGATGATTTCCTTTCGAAAACTGCTTCGTTCGACCAGCACGTAATATAAGGTCACTGAGACGGCAGCACTTTCTTCGTAGACATCTTTTTTTTTAATTCACCCATTCTGGGAAGGCAAAGGGAATACAGTTGATACAGCCTAGTTTTTGGCAAGTAAATCATAGCAGATGAAACATTTTCCGTGGAAAATAATAAGTATCTAATTAATATTTTCAATAGAAACTTGCATTTAATGGTCAAAGCTGTTTACCTTCTTTCTTTTTCACTTTTTTTTCTGCATAATAGTAGGTAATATTAGATACTTAGAATACGAAGCCCATATTTTTCTTTTTCTTTACGCAAATTTCGCACCCCTCCTTCGAACAACTTTTTTTGTGTCTGTATCATACGGCCAAGAAAATTCATTAAAACTTTATCTTTATTTTATTCAAAATATACATAATATTAAGAGAAAATTTTTACGTTTCAGGTAAAAAGCTGCCATCTTATTGATCGAGGAAGAATCTGTAGAAAGAAAATTGATTGTTTTTTGTGACATCAGCTGGAAAAATACCTACTTGTATCACCAGATTGACGATCAAGACAGCGGCTAGCAGAGCTATAGAATAAAGGGATCTTCGTCCACTGTTCATCAACAATCTTGTCAGCAAAGCGGTCACTGTATTTTTATGCGACTTTCTAGGCACCCCGCTTGATCTTCCGACATATCCTCGATTTTCAAGAAAATTATTTGAGATTGCTAACTTGGAAACCTTGTACTTGGGATTCAAGATTCATCAAGAATCTCCGTCTTCGCCAACGTAGCTGGGCCTGGTAACTCCACCACCGTTGGCGCTGGTCATCCGCCAACGGGGGCAGAGTTCCCTCTCCTAGTTGCGAGGTCCTACGAGAATCCAACTGGACGTGAAAGGAAGAATTTTTGCAACTGAAACAACAAGAGCAAAGCAACAGTACCGGAAGACTTATAACAATCGCATCGTAAGAATGTCGTCCTGACAGCAGGCAGGAAATATGAAAACCGAATGGGTGCAAAAGAGACAGAAGAAAAATTGTACGTGTATGACAGCTGTCAGGACGGCATTCTTACGATGCGATTGGTATAGTGTGGAATAGCCTAAATTTTTTTTCAATCTGAACGCAAATCTGAGCACCTGTGAACTAAGCATCAATATGCCACACTGATCACTAAGTAGTCAAAGTATACAGTCGCTTTAATCCGTTAATCCTCCGTGTATCACACTTGAGTATACGACTCATAACAAATATCAAGATTGTTTTAACACTTAGTCGGCTATAGGTGATGGGGTATTTATGGAATTCATTGAAATAGTTTTTAAGAAATTGTTTATACATCTTATAGTTTGTTTTTCAGTGCCGTAGGCTATTACTATTTTTATATCATATCTTTTTTCTAAATAAATTTATTAAATTAAAAAGAGATATAATAAATAAAACCACATGATACTAACAAATCTTTAATTTAACAACATCTATGGATGGAGACAATAAAAAATATCTGGTGTTACAAAATGAGATGTTATTGGCCGAGCTTACAATCGCTCGCTAATTGAACTTAGCCTAAATCTAGCATTGTAGTGGCAGGGGAGTCCAACTGCTATAGAATATAATCAATTAAAATTAAAAAAAAAACACGACTGCCCTGCCTAGTCAGTGCGACTCGGGCTGATATAAAGATTCTAACCATACACCACTCATCCAAATCTGCACAGGCATTTAGAAGTTATGGACATCATCATCGAGTGGGTTGTGGTCGACAACCGACCTCACAAACCCTGGCGTCAGTGTTATAGAGCCGCCAAAGGTCACTGACTTGGCTCGTGTAACGAGTAGTAGTAGCCGGGACCAACAGCTTAACGTGCCTTCCGAAGCACGGAATCTTCTTTCCTTTGGACAATCAGGTGATTCAGCCTGCAATGTCCTAACCAAACTGGGGAAAGTCTCACAAAGAGATTTTTGCTTGACAGTGGACACTGTCAAACCCACCCACCCAGGTTCGATTCCCGGTGGGGACCCACCGATTCCCGGTGGTACCTCCGTAATGGGCGTCGAAATCTCGACCACTCTGTCACGGAGGCTGTTATGGTGGAATATAGAAACTCACATCACATATACATCATGAACCCTGAACACATAACACTCCTTTTTTTTGTCCAGTCGTATAAAAACTAAATTGCACCACATAGCTATGTACATCAAAAGCGTTGATTGGTCAAACAAAAGTCAGATGGATTTTGACGTTTCATCATCCAATAGCGTCCATTTGGTAGATACTCTTGTGGCGCCATCTAGTTCCAGTTAAATTCCCTATAATCGACGGGTTAGTAATATAATGCTCAAGCTTTAGGTGTAGCTCAGCCTGTAAAACTGAATAACTTTTCAAAACAATTTGTTTTCTTTTTTATTTTATTTTTTATACAAACTGACTCGAGAAAAGACGAAATTTATTTTTATTAGTTCAAAAGTGGAGAGCGTCGGTGGTCTAGTGGCTAGGGCCGCTGCCTCCCGTCCAGGGGACAAGGGTTCGATCTCACCACGTACCAATGTGTTTTCGAATTTCGAATATAATTACGTTTCTTCGACGCTCTTACGGTGAAGGAAAAAATCGTAATGAAACCTGCACACTCCTGCGAAGACATTCAAAGGTTGAGTGTGAAGTCGCCCAACCCGCACTGGGCCAGCGTGGTCGACTAAGGTTTGATCGCCCTAATTCAGGGTACCTAGGCTCGAGCCTCTCGGTGGGGACGTATATGAGCTGTCGATGAGTTCAAAAGTTGTTCTGTTCCAAGGACTGCTCCATATACACTTGGGGGTCCCCATGGTGGGACAACAACATAGCAGAAGCATTGGGGAGATTTGCTACAGCCCTCGCAGGTTTCAAATATGATTTATTAATTTCTATAGTCATAAAAATCATTTTTAATTTACATTATTTCTCGAGTTTTGTTACTTTTGCCCTTGCTTTTGCCCCACCCCTAGGCCAATACTGGGTGCGCCTATATACAAGTAATTCACATCTTTATAACAAATCTTTTGTATGATAATTAAAAACAATTTGTTGTCTATTATAGCATACCTATTAAAATTATTATTTTTATTTTATTTTTATTCAATTTTTAATTATTAATTTAATTATTTTATTCAAAACATAATGGGGGATTTTCCGACAGCCAATAAATATAGTTCATAAAAATAATAACAGTTCATATAACTTCTGTAGATGGCGTTGACGATTCGTGGATCCGAAGAAATCAAAGAAGAAAGGCGAGTCACCTAGGGCCTTATAAGGATTTAAAAAAAAGAATCCACAAAGTACACCTGGCGCCATCTATCGTCTTAATTAGAACTATTATTTTTTTAGAGCTGTCAGAAAATCCCTCATTAAATGACACTTACAAAGACTCCCGTAGCCATATTATTGCATCTGAGTAAGTAAGTATTTATATACTAATAATTCTTTATATTTAGTTTACAAGACTATCTATTATATTATATTTTACAAAAAGATAAAGCTCTATTAAGATTTCTAAGTATTTTATTATTTCGGATATAAGTCCACTATTGTTCCATATACGTAAAAGATATATTGTCTTGTTAGACACCTTAATAAAATAAATAAATAATAATAATAAATAAATAAATATGTGGGGACATCTTAATTAATACAGGGTTATTGTTGAATCTGTGCACAAAAATTAAAATTAAAAACACGACTGCCCTTGAAAATAGCCACATATAGCCCCATTTGTTTTTTTTTATTACCTATAGCAAATGTCACACGGGCTTATCTAAGGATTCTAACGATTCTCCATACATCCAAATCTGTTCAGACATTTAGTATAGTTAGGTCCGGTTTCCATCAAAGAGGAGAGGAGAGATGTGTTTGAATAACCAATCAGACTTCGTTATTTTCACATCTCCTCTCCGCTTAGCTTCAGTGGAAATGGATCAAGCGGAGCGGAGAGGAGATGTCTAATTTTTCTATAGCAAGCGGGGCGCGGCAGAGCTAAGATATGTGTAGCCGGGCGGCGGCGAGCGGCGCGCGGGGCCTCGCGACGGCGCCCGCGCTCCCACTCCCCGCCCCGCCGATGCCCGCGCTTCGCCGCTACGCACGCACAGCTCACATCTCCTCTCCGCTTTGGTGGAAATAGCCAGCCAGCTTCGTAGCACATCTCAACACATCTCCTCTCCTCTCCGCTTTGGTGGAAACCGGGCCTTATGGTGGAACACGGAGCTAGGAATCGTTCGCCGCTCGCGCCCTACTAGAGACGCCTTATCGACACATTCCATACAATACAAGCGTCAGGGGGCGGCACCGTTAGATCCGTTTCACAAAGTCATAAGTAACAAATTACAAGTGTAAAATTCGATGTACCTACATTGCGTAGACAATGAGATAAAACTATAAGGAAAATTAGCAATTAATTGCGATTAATATCAAATTGTACTCCACGACTTTTGAGAGGCCGCGTATGCGACTTTCGCCTTCACGGCCGGCGCGGCTTGACACACGGTATTATAATTACTGACATTTTAGATTCATAGAAAACAACCAAACACGTATTTAAACCTTCCGGCGGGACTTGAACCCACGACCTTCGGCCTATTCGCAGCCAAAGTACTTACCAACTACACCACGGAGGGCATAGTGGCAGCGCCGAAATTCGTTCCTGCTTGTTTTCTATGAGATTATGACGTCACCATAATAGGCAACCACTTGCTTATTAATACTTTCGGCTCTAGTAGGGCGGAAGCGGCGAAAGATTCCATGCTCTGTGTGGTGGAATGAAGAAACTCACATACACACATGAACCCTGAACAAATTACACTTCTTTATCGGGAGTGGGGCTTGCAAATATTCGAAAATTTTCACTATTCGAATATTCGATTATTTTTTGGGTATTATTCGAATAATTCGAATATTATTCGAATAAATGAAAAATAATAGGTTGAGGAAAAAATTTCTTCGCATTTAATATGAAAATTCAAAACATTTTTTAATAAATTTTATTTACATTTAACTAAAGTATGTAGGTGCCATTTTGTTCGATAACTTTCTGCCATCTTGCAGATAGGGACACGATCCCATTGCTATAGAAATTCTGGGGCTTCTGATCAAAAAACCGCGACAAGTGGTTTTGGCAGTCCTCTCGTGATGTTAACCTGACACTGCCTAAAGAATTCTGAAGAGACCGAAACAAGTGGAAATCTGAAGGTGCAAGGTCAGGACTATACGGCGGATGCATTAACACCTCCCAGCCAAACTCTCTTAATTTTTGCTGAGTGGCTAAAAATGTGTGAGATCTAGCGTTATCATGATAAAAAACCACACCCCTTCTGTTGATTAATTCCAGCCGCTTTCTCTCAACTTCTTGCTTTAATCTCATCAGTTGTTCGCAGTAGAGTACAGACTCGATGGTCTTGCCTGGCGGTAACAGCTCATAATTAATAATGCCCTTCCAATCCCACCATACACACAGCATTACCTTGTTGCGAGATAACCCGGGTTCCGCCAGAGTCTGTGAAGCCTGACCAGCCTTTGACCACGACCTTTTTCGCACGTTCTTGTCGTACGTGATCCACTTTTCATCACCAGTTATCAGGTTTTTCAAAAATGGTTCGGTTTCATTACGTCGTAATAAAGAATCACAAATGAGTACACGGTTCATTAGGTTTCTTTCAGTGAGCTCATGAGGCACCCAAATATACAGCTTTTTTGTGTACCCAGCTTTTTTTAAATGCGCCAAAACTGTTTTGTTGTCAATTCCCAGTTCTTCAGCTACATCGTAACTACTGATATGCCGATCTTGCTCCACTTTTTCAAAAATAGCATCCATTTTATCCGTAACAGGGCGCCCAGAGCGAGGTGCATCTTTGACATCAAAATTTCCGGATTGAAAACGCTTAAACCAAATTTGTGCTACTCTTACAGACACTGCATTAGGTCCATAAACATCACAATATTTTTTCGCGGCTTCCATTGCATTTTTACCTTTTTTGTAGTAAAATTTTAAAATGTATCGAATTTCTTCATTAGATTTACTCATCTTTACAGTAAGATAAACAAATGAATATCACACATTTTCCTACCTAATTTGAAATCTTTTTTAAAATTTAAACTTTTTAATAATACCAAAACCAGCCAGATACAAATGGTATAGCCAAAGAGATTTTATTACAAGTTCATACATACTATTTACGAAAAGAGTTTTTTCCCATTTTTTATAGTGATTATTTATAGTGAAATTATAATTCGTGCATTGTGCCCATCAGAGTTTTCACTTCTCAATCTTTTAAAATATTCGAATAAACCTAATATGGTATTCGAATATTCGGATCAGTTTAATATTCGAATTATTCGAATGCAAGCCCTAATCGGGGGGGAGGTCGTGTAAAAACAAGTGTTAGCTAAATAAGTGACGCAAAAACTCTCTGGCAGTAGTTCAGCCCAGGAAAGAGGACGAATGCCTCGTTACAGTACTATGGGCTAGCCTACCGCCAGAGAGATTTTGCGTATTACACGTTGAATAACCCTGGTAAAAATTATGAATAAACCTTTTTACAATCTATTTGAATTCAATTGTAGAATAGTAGTTTAGTAAAAAAACACATCTAACCATTGATATACCTAGGTAAAAAGGTGTAGATAAGTCATACGCGCTCAAAAAGCGGCACACCAAAAGTTGGCTAATTCGCCAACCTGAACTTCGTCACGCGTCGCTTTGTCTCTTTTTCGCACTTATGCTTAGACTTGCCGTCCTTGTCTAAGTTTTGTGCCATGTTAAAACCGTTTGCCTTGACCCTATCTACGCCTTTTTACTTATAATATCATCATGCATCTAACCTTTGAAAGAGTCGACTCATATGTAGAACAGTGACAACTAGGAATCAAGTTTGAACTACTAGGTATCTTAAAAAAGGCAGTGACGTCATTTTCTACACATGAATCAATAATAATAATAATAATCAAGTTTGTTTTTATTTCTCCCACAAGTTTACAAGAAATTCTTTGTACGTACAGAGTACAAAGGATATAGTCAGGCCAGGCCGCTTGAAACGGTTTGAATTTTCTCAAGAGAGTTTTTATAGTTTTATATGAAATTTTGTTTACATGTATAGTTTACCAAACCGCACATCTATATGAAATTTCATGACAAAACGTAAATAATTACCTAGAAAACTTAATCCGTTTTAAGCAGCCTGGCCTGACTATATCCTTTGTCCTCTGTACAAGTCGATCCACACCTCGATCTAAAAGAAAGCCACATGCCAACCGATCGCGGCCCGTTACGACTATAGTAATAATAATAAAAAATATTTTATAAAACCTATGCCCATGTTGGACCAAAAATGTGCCATGACTTAAGACTACATTTCTGGTCCAATCTCATACAGATTTTTTATTATATCCGCGTCCGCCCACGGCCGCGATCAGTTGGCATGTCTTAGGCGGTTGGAAGAGCGGGACAGCACGATATTGGCGCCAAGGTTAAGCGCTCAACTCACATTATCAGCTTCACGAAAATATTTTCAAAAATCAACCTGTCATTCTGATCAAGCGGAAATCAATCCTTTGATTAGTTGGTAGATAATCCAACTACTTACATTTAATTTATTCCATATAACATCAAAATATTTCTAATATCCTTTTTTACACACCAAAAAAAAAAACTTACATTATTGTTTTCTACAG
This sequence comes from Carpatolechia fugitivella, assembly GCA_951230895.1. Taxonomy (NCBI): domain Eukaryota; kingdom Metazoa; phylum Arthropoda; class Insecta; order Lepidoptera; family Gelechiidae; genus Carpatolechia; species Carpatolechia fugitivella. The sequence continues at coordinate 1,335,926 of OX579659.1, read as the reverse complement.
ACAACGTTACCCAATTAAAAAATAGTACATTCATATTCATATCATTTATTATAGGTACCTATCTATCCTATTTTTTTTTACATTTTCAATGTTGTATGAAAGGAAGTGTAAAAACTGTGATCACACTAAAGTAGATACGCACAGCCACAAAACCAAATACGACTGGGTTCTTTATTTTTTAGTTTACAAACCCATTCTTCATCAGGGGACTTTATCACAGACTCACAATTTACAATATTATAATCCAATATACGGTGTGGTGTGTGTGAAGTGTGTCCAATATACGGTGTGGTTAAGATGGATGTGTGGTGTGACGAGGACAGACAGAATAAGAAATGAGTATGTAAGAGGAAGCTTGAAAGTGGCACCCATAGCAGACAAGTTGAGGAGTAACAGGCTGTCGTGGTATGGGCATGTGATGCGAAGAGAGAAATTCCATACCACCAGACGTATGCTAGATATGAGAGTGAATGGAAAAGCAGGTAGGGGTAGACCCAGAAAAGTATGGATGGATTGCGTGAAAGATGATATGTGTAAGAAGGGAGTGAATAGTGATGTGACGTCTGACAGGGATGAATGGAAGAAGAAAACATATTGCGCCGACCCCAAATAAAGGGAACAGGGCAGAAGAATGATGATACGGTGTGGTGTGACACATACAGGGTTACTTCGGAGTCAGTGCGCAAAATGTACCTATAGAAAAGTTAAAAAAAATAAAAGACACGTTTTTTCGTTTTAACATGTTTCGAACTAAAATATAAAACATCGTATGAAAATATCCAAACCAAAACCAGTATCATGGACTCATGGTCACTCTACGTAGTTACGACAGCGAGTTATGAGCAGCGTGCCCGCGCGCCGCGCCCTCACCCCCTTGCACTCCCGTGCCACAGCCCGTGCGTAGAATGACCATGATATTTGTTTTTTGCGGGAGATATGAAAGCGAGGATGAGAGAGCTATAAGACTGTTGACACGAAGAAAAGACCTAAAGATTCTATTATATCCTAATTTGCGAATATCAAGGCATTGCGTACGTTATCAGGCTGTAAAATTGTTTAATGCTCTTCCTGTTGAGCTTAAATCTGTTCATAGTCATAAATTGTTTCGTAATAAGCTAAAGACCTTTTTGTTGAAAAAATCCTTTTATTCTGTGAATGAATATCTTGAAAACAGGTAAATTATTATTGAATTATTTAATCGTATTTTTAATCTTTGAGACGTTGTCATTCACACTATTATTATTATTATGACAAATTAATATTTAATGTTTTGAGATAAATGTATTGACTATTATGATAATGAAAGTAATATACAATTTTAATTATATAATTATTAGATTTTCAAGTATAATATATAGGTATTTTTGATGGGTTTTGACTTTTGTTAATAATAACTAAACTTGTAATGTAAATGTTTTAATTTTGTATCTTTTCTTGTTTTATAATTTGTCTTATGAATTTTATTCGTGTCCAACACAATGTAATTTTGTTATGGATTAATAAACTTGAAACTTGATAAACTAATAGTTCGCAAAAAAAAACATCATTTTTTTTCGTGAAATATTATCTGTTAGCGATACTGATAGCATGGAAAAAATATGCGCACTGTCTCCGAGGTAACCCTGTATAAGGACTAGTGGCTCTGTGAGTTGAAGAGCTCGCGAGTTTTTTTTTTTACGAAATGGCTGAAGTATGATTTTTAACGTTTTCAATACCTCCTCCATTTTGAAAAATTTCAAAAACTGAATCGACAAAAAGAACATACATACAGCATGAAATTTACATCGTTTTGTTCCCGCCGTGTAGTGATAGTACCTGTCAAATTGAACAACTTTATACGAAAAAAAAAATTCCTGCGACAAAAAAATTTTCGGTCTCTCCATACAAAGTGAGACTCCCGACCGACTCATTTTGTATGGAGAGACCAAAAATTTTTTTGGCACAATAATTTTTTTTTTCTTGAAAAGTTGTTCAGTTTGACGGGTACTATCACTACACGGCGGGAACAAAACGATGTAAATTTCACGGTGTATATATTTATCGAACCTGCTCACAAAATTTTACGAGAATCGGTTGAGGAACGCGACCTGTAGAGTGGAATAAACAGACAGACAGATGGACATACAAAAGCAATTTTGGCCAAGCTGAAACGGAGACTAGGACACTGCACGGGAGCATATTACTTCGCTTCGTCAACAAGAGCTAATACGTCCTCTCCGAGGGGCTTGAGCCTACCCTGAATTAGCGCGATCAGCCCCCGCTGCACGACGACCGTAGATAAAATAAACCGCGCGACATAAAAGAAGAAGAGAGGATTGAAAGAGGATTGTGAAGTGCCGATACGCGGCGCGAGTAGGTATTTAAAAAAATGCTATCTATTTAATAAAAAAAATATAAATTTAATAAATTAAGTACGGTCCATTAGTGTCTAGCTGCAAAGCTAGTTTTGTTACTGACCGCTAGATGGTTGCAGAACTTCATCTCCCCGCACCCCCTCCCAATGGCGACCCCCGCTATCATGTAGAAAACGTCGTAGGGCAGCTCACTTTTGTATTTGTCTCCGTGAGAAGAGCTCACCGAGCTAAACATCTACAAATCTTAAAATCTAAGCATCCAAAGATCTAAACATCTAAACATCCAAACATACAAACATCTAAAAATCTAAACATCTAAGCATCTGAAGATCTAAACATCTAATCATCTAATCAGTTAAATATCCAAACATACAAACATCAATCATCTAAACATCCAAACATCAAACATCCAAACATCCAAACATCTAAACGTCTAAGCATTCAAACATCCAAACGTTTAAACATCCAAGCATCCGAACATCCAAACATCCAAACATTCAAACATCCAAACTTCCAAACATCCAAACATCAAACATCAAACATCCAACTAAACATCCAAATATATTTTTACATTTATAATATTAGTGTGAATGTGATAATCACGTTTAAATTAAATCTGTCCGTTTAATTAAAGTGGGTAAATCAAAATCAAGGCCAAAGGTACGGTAAAATAAGTACGGTCCATTAGTGTCTAGCTGCAAAGCTAGTTTTGTTACTGACCGCTAGATGGTTGCAGAACTTCATCTCCCCGCACCCCCTCCCAATGGCGACCCCCGCTATCATGTAGAAAACGTCGTAGGGCAACTCATTTTTGTATTTGTCTCCGTGAGAAGAGCTCACCGAGCTAAACATCTAAAAATCTTAACATCTAAGCATCCAAAGATCTAAACATCTAAACATCCAAACATCTAAAAATCTAAACATCTGAAGATCTAAACATCTAATCATCTAATCAGTTAAATATCTAAACATCCAAACATCAACCATCCAAACATCTAAACGTCTAAGCATCCAAACATCCAAACATTTAAACATCCAAACATTTAAACATCCAAACATCCAAACATCTACACATCTAAACATACAAAAATCTAAACGTCTAAGCACAGATCTAAACATTTAACGATCCAAATATCAAATATCCAAACATCCAACCATCCAAACATCAATCATTCACATACAAACATCCAAAAATCTAAACATCTAAAAATCTCAACATTTACGCATCTAAACATCCAAACATCAAACATCCAAGCATCCGAACATCCAAACATTCAAACATCCAAACTTCCAAACATTCAAACATCCAAACTTCCAAACATCAAACATCAAACATCCAACTAAACATCCAAATATATTTTTACATTTATAATATTAGTGTGAATGTGATAATCACGTTTAAATTAAATCTGTCCGTTTAATTAAAGTGGGTAAATCAAAATCAAGGCCAAAGGAGTCGGTTACAAAGAAACATACAAGCATACAAGCATACAGGCGAAGCTAATAAAAGCGTATTAAAAAGCAAGCGCGTGACGTCACCAGTTTAGGACTGAGAAATGCAGCCAAAACTTTACTCATTTTATTTTCAATGTTTGTTACCAGAACTGATTGACCTTCGATTTCCTAGAAAAATAGCAGTAGGTGCGTGAAAGAGAGTTATAAAATAATAATCATAATCTATGTAAACAATAGTAAAAAAAATAAACAATAATAAACAATAAATAAAAAAAATAAACAAAATAGATAACTTTTTTATTTATTCACCTTACAAATATTTACAGACGATTCAATAAATTAATTCACAGACTTTAACTTTTTCATGAATTCCTCCCTAGGCGAACATAATATCGATGACACCTCTAACATCACTACAACTTTCCCCTTCCCTTTTATCGTGCGATAGAGAGAGTTGCAACTCCGGGAGGCAATTACTTACATTTCCTTTTTTAAATATTGTTTCGGGCTTTAACTGTTTTACCCCTCTAAACCTTTACGGAATGAGTCAATTTTGGTCTCATTTGATTCAGTATACCTTAATCTACGCTTGCACGTTTTTCTTTTTTAGTAATTCAGTTTAGTTTAATTAAAAAATAACAACAATTACGAGGTAGTTTTTAAGTAAAAAAGTGCGATATTTAGCTGCTAATAACTTTTATCGTAAGCAATTTATATAAATTAAAAACGTACAAGGCTAGTTTTACATTATATCTACAAAATATCCAAAAATTATGAAAATTAAACAATTTTTAAGGGGTGAAAAGCGTTAAGGCTTTTTGTATGAAAATTTACAGCTTCACAATCCTCTTAATATACCAATGTGTTTTCAAATTCATATGTACGTTTATTCGACGCTCTTACGGTGAAGGAATACATCGTGATGAAACCTGCACACTCCTGCGAAGAAATTCAAAGGTTGTGTGTGAAGTCTACCAACTCGCACTGGGCCTAATCGCCCTAATTCAGGGTAGGCTCGAGGCCCTCGCTGGGGACGTATATGAGCTGTTGATGATGACTATATTAATTCTGTGCCTCTTCTACGGCCTAAAGGTGCTCTGCTCAGTCCTAATGCTCACAAAGGGCTCTACGCTACTGTAGTTCGTGTCTTATAATTGGACGTAGTTACACGAAAAGGATCCAATCCACAACATTGTCAAAAATGACTTACGTACACAAAACTAACCGCAAATAATACCAATCGTTCCATAAAATATACTATTAACAATAAAAATGTTTTAATGTTTCTCACAAAACATAACACGTAAAATTATCTTGAAACAAATACCTATGAAGAAATATTTTGAACTTCAAACTTCAATATCTGAAAAGTAACTTTGTGTGGATTGGATCCTTTTCGTGTAACTACGTCCAATTATGAAAATTGCAGGTTTGTAAAAAGATTCTAAGCAACGTTTATAATCAAACTTTCTAGCATTCGAATCCTAGATATTTACAATCTAATCTACCCTACAATATCAGCTAATGATATCGTTTAAAACTCTTACCTTTGCCTACTCAGTTTTGGCCACTCATATGGTAGGAAATATTTCAAAAATAAAATCCTACGCGGCAATCCTATAGCTATATCACTGACGTCTGACACACCAGGGTTTGTGAGGTCGGTTGTCGACCTTACAACCAACACGATTAAGAACATAAAAAGGACAATAATAAAAGATGTAAAGCGTGCGGAGTTTCATTCTTCGGCTATCCATTTGTACCAATACCAACCACAGAATGTGTACCCAATTAGATTTAAAATGCATTTTTTAGCATTGAAGCATACAAGGTGCCCCGTAATTAGTGTCTAATATTTTCAGGGCTGAAAGTAATAGTCATAACAGTCACGTAAAAAAAATATTTCGAAAATCTACACGCTAAAAAAATAACTTAAACTATTTTTTCTAACAAAAAAATCATCATTAAATATGACAAAAATATATTTTCCTCTGCATGTACACTCACATTACTCTAGATACATGTAAACACGCTTCAAACGCGTGTGTGTGTGAATGAATGCAAATGTAGTAGTGATCAGCTGGTTGAGGGTGATGTTTTTTATGATTAGGTAACCAAGTTGTTTTGCTTCATTACTTAAAAACTAACGTGTAAATTGATCTCATTTTGTTATGAAGTGAAGTTCAGGACTACTTCTTTCGACCCTGAAAATATTTGACACTAATAACGGGGCACCTTATATAAAATGCCACAGCACTAAAAGCTTGATTCGCTCCTCCTTTGAAAAATTATAAGTTTGTGAAGTTTTTTTACGTGATTTTTGAATTATATATAAAAATTGTTAGAAATACCCCGTACAAATTTTAGTGTAACCACAGGTTCTTTTAACAAAGACACCGAAAATTAATATACCGTCTTATTTAGTTCTAACCATATCAATATTTATTAAGGCGTACCTTATATTTATTATTTGCTATTTATATTATAACTATACGAAAATTCTAGAAAAAGGTCTCCTGTAAGAAGACTTATATTGGATTATACTCGCGATTTGTTAATGATGTCAAGTAGGTAACTATACGGGGTTATTTTTTATTCAGTGCACAAACTTTAATATGTCGTTCAGACTATGAAACTAAACAACTTTCCCGAAAAAAATAGGTTCGGAACTGAAAAAGAAAATGGATCTCCCATATAAACTGCCGCAGCAAACTCAGCAATTCTATGTATGTATGTATGATGGGGGACGTCTGCGAGGAGCGCACACGGGTTATCTGCTCTATAATTAAGAACTGTTTCACCCCAACTTAGCAATTAGTACAAAAGGAGGTACAAAATTTTCTTTCATTTCCGGACCCATGTTTCTTGGGAAAGATGTTTGACTGAACAACATATTATTAAAGTTTGTGCACTGAATAAAAAATAACCCCGTATAGTTAGTTTTTTACCGATTTGTAAACACTCAGGCGAATACCTAAAGCCCGGATTAAGTTGTGTAAGTATTGACCATCTTTTGTCGAGCTTCACAGCTCAAACAAGGGCCTATTTAAAAACTTACATCGAATTGTTTTTACATACATTGCGTTTCCGATATACAAAAAAGACTATGGTTTATAATTCAAGCTGATTGGCTACGCAATGCACATCAAATTGTAACTGTAAGTTTTTTTGACTAGGCCCCAAGAAGGCGTCACTAGGAACTAATGATCTCTTGTTGGCTACAAAATGGCGACAAACAAAATGGCTGCCGGTGCGTGGCGCCCTTGATTGATAGCAATACGAAGTCACATCTAGAACGATCGCTACGATACCTAAATGACATCATTATTTTGCCATAAAATTAACATTATTAACACAATAACTTGGCACCATGCTAGAGTAGGTTGTATTTCCCATGGGAAGAAAAGTATTGTTTTTAATAAGACGGAACAATACAAACTAAGTAGGGTATTTAACTATTTTTTAAATAATATATGTAGTAACTAGAAAGTAGTAGAAAGACATTTGACTTTTAGAACAATTTTCATGGATTTGTTCAGAAAAAAAACCTGCTTTAAATAAATGTTTTTTGTAACTCGAAAGTATAACCTACTATAAGTTTAATGGAAGATAGACAATTTGCCGAGTCTATCTGTCAAAGTCTCCCCACTAGTGTTGTGCGCATGCGCTCTATGGACACAACCACTAGTGATGTAGCAATATCAATAAAGTTCAATTAACATTAATGTGTGTAAAAATATATGTTCATTGTTTAAATAATAACATTAACGAATCATATTTGAGCTATATAACAAAAAAAGTCGTACACCCCATTGAGTAAAAGATAAAATAAGTTATTTAGGGCCCTCAACCCTTGGCTTGTGCTTAGCCTATTGAAAAATTGTAAAGATAAGTAATCTGCAGGGTGATATCAAACACATTTAACACAAAAACTGAACAATTTTTCCAAAACAACAGACGCTAACGTAAAAAAAAATTTGACCCTGCACCAATTTAGTATGGCAGGTACAGTCGGATTCATATCACGTACGTCTATATCTTTTTAATGATATAACCTTTTCCGTATATTTCATCCTAGTGGACACAGTCCCATACACTCCATCTTTTTAGTTCACTTTTAGAAAATTATTATTTCAATGTATAGACCTCGGACCAACCACCCACTGGACACCACATTCTGTACAATTTACTAACAAACTAATTACGAAGAAAGTAGCGGTGCGGGGGCGCGGGGAACACGTCGTGATTGGTTCATCTCGCTTACGCAACGTATTGACAGGTCTCATAATTGATCGAAACTGAAGCGAGCCGCGAGGTATTGGCCGCCCAGAGATATTTATATGTGCAAATGCACCTATGTGTTTCGGAAAGTTTCGCCCTGATATTGGTGTCCAGTGGGTGGTTGGTCCGAGGTATAGACGCACGTGTTATGACTTCACTAATGAACCTGTATTGTACGTACAAGTTTCTTCATCTGACATTCCGTTTCTATCATAGGTGAAAGTTGTTAAATTCCTTGAACTGAACAAATCTTTCAAAAATCTATTGTATTTTATTTCACTTTGTAGAGACGATATGTTGTAATATCTATTTCAAAAGTACGCGAATCTACTTAGAAAACTATTAAAAATAGTTTATATTTTATAGAGAAAGGAAACACAGAAAGTGAAGTATCACAATAGAATGTCTTATATTACTTTTAAAGTAACCTTTTCGTACAGAATTTGTTGACTTGGAGTACACTTTTTTTTAACAATATCTTTTATATTACTACATACATAGTACGGGTCTTAAATGCGATTTTAAACGAATATTATTGTTACAGATTACGTCCGTATATCTAATAATTATTAAGCGAAAAATGAAAAACATTATCGATCTTGGACAGGACTCGAACCTGCATCTCCTTGGCTATCCGGGACAGAAACAGGCGCATTACCAATTATGCCACCAAGCTTTGTGAAAGATCGACGAAAATGCACCTGTTCGAGTCCTGTCCAAGATCGACAAAATTCATTATTCGCTTTATAATAATTATTAGACATAATAATAATGTTTTATCGATAAATACTCGTAACTTGTAAAATGTTAAGCAAAATAAAAATATAGCTATATTAGGCTATGTATGAATCTGTGCGCTTAGATAAGGTGCAGTTCTGCATAATGTTTAAAGATAACAAAAAATAGTCTTATTAATCAATTCGCACCATCTCTTAAGAGATTAGGGTAGTTGACTCACTAGTCGAATCTTATTTATTTAACCATTTATTTCACACAAGAAAATCTTCTTTTTTCATCCCCTAGACTCGGGATCCGGGAACTCATGTGCCCGCCAATACAGCCTCGTTAAAAAGTCAGTCGTATTTAATTTTTGGTAGTTCTTTTATATGAAGTGTGTATGAGGCAACACTAAATGAATATATACTACTTTATTTAGCATCACAAAAGTATGACTCGCCCTTGACGAAAAAAAGAAAAAAGTCAGTTCAAAATGTTGTTGTAAGAGGTTAAGAATTTTGTTGCGGATTGTTGAGTTTATTTTTATTTGTTACTGTAATTTGAACTGTTGGGATGTAATATATCTTTTACGTTAGTTTGTGTATTTCAAAAATACTACTCCGCAAAGATTTAATTTATATGAAAGGGTCTATTTTATTCAAGATGATAAAAACAGTGTCACAATAATAAAAACCAAAAAGTATAATTTAAAATAATATATCTTTTTTATTTCATATAAATAAAACAGTAGTCCTAGAGTTCTCTCTCGAGTCTTTAGATTTATAAATCGATACGATTTGTTTACATCGCCGCCATTTTCATCCCCTAGGTTACAGAAAACATCAGAAAATCGTAAAAAAATGACGTATTTTTTACCTCTTAAATCGTGTGAAGTTTGCCAAAGGCTTTGTTCATACACATAACTAATAAATAAAAAGTAACTAAAAAGAATGAGCCGTGTGGTGACGACAGAGTAGAGTACATTAGTCACCAACCCCTACTCTTCCCGTGGGTGTCGTAAGAGGCGACTTAGGGACTACACATTGAACAGGGAACGGGCAGCAGCGCTCTCTGATACAGTAACCTTTTAATCTGCGATCTCCAACCCGCCTGCCAAGCGTGGAGATTATGGCAAAACCAAACACGCGGAGTGGAGGAGGCTCATAGTCCAGCAGTGGACTGTAACGGGCCGTTGATGAAAAGAATAAGAGTCAATTCTTTTTTCCACCTTTCGACTTAGATCAACCTTTCGACGACGTTTAGTTTTTAAATGAATGAATGAATGAAATATGCACACTGCACACTAATTAAAAAATACTAAGTATATTTTGTTTAAAATTTCGAATAAGACCCGTATAGGAATAAAATGTATACAAAGAGCGAAAGTCTTAAACAAACAAACAAACAGGATAGTTATTTACAGTTAACCCAAGAAAAAGAAAGAATACAATAATAATAATGTATAATAACGTAGATATTCATATTTACAAGTGACTCGTGCGATGTGGCGACACCTGGCGGATTTCCGCCGTTTCATTTCATTAAGTACCTCGAACTAGTTTTACCTGAAAAGGGAAATATATTAGAAATGCCTTGAACTTTGTTTCAAAAATCTTCGAATGTCTCTTGTAATATTAGTGTGTACTATCAGCCCTGATTCACACAGTCATACTCTATTCCTAATTTTAAAATCCAGCTATCCTTTTTGTTTCTATGACCAATGAAAGAGAGGAGATGAATTCAGTTGAACGAATGATATTATTTTGAATGAATGATAACCTAAAATAAAGGCGTAGCTGTCAGATTAAGACATGGAAAATACATATCGAAAACGTGTGTAATAGAATTAACCAATCTTCATATGCTCTGCGTAGACTGAGTAAAGTTGTTGACAAAAAAAGCGTTATAACGGCATACCATGGATATGTTGCTTCAATTCTTCGGTATGGTTTAATATTTTGGGGGAATGCAACAGATATACAATTTGTACTTAGATCGCAAAAACGATGTATTAGATCAATTTTTAGCTTAAAAGGGACTGATTCATGTAAGCCTCATTTTAAACAAATGAATATTTTAACTGTAATATGTATGTACATTTACGAATGTTCTGTCTTTGTAAAATCCAATGTTAGTCTGTTTCAATTTAATCCTAGAGAAAGACTTAAAGATAGATTAGTGATAGCTAAATATAATACAGCGTTGATGCACAAAAGTGTATTTTGCCGAATTCCCCACATTTATAATAAGCTGCCTAGATCAATGCGCGAATGTGGAAGTCTACAAGTTTTTAAAAATAGTTTATATAATTTGCTAGTAAATAAGTGTTACTATAGTTTAAACGAATATTTAAATGATAAGTCGATGGACAAATAAGTTTAGTTATTATGAATGTTTACACTTTTATTTTTATGACATTTCAATTATTTTATTTTATTTTATGACATTTAAATATTGTATGCCCATGCGGCGGGACATAGAGGAAATTAATTTTAAGAATTTGTATAAATGTACACCATCTCATTACCTATGCTCCACAATAAAGCAATTTCAATTTCAAGATATTTTTAAGTCGCATGTTTTAAGTGCTCGCTAAAATCGTGCAATCGACGCGGCCATAAGGTTCAAATTCGATGTTTGACAGCTCTAATATTAGAATGGTCTTCTCTTGTCCCTTTTTAATCTTTTAAAGGTGAAAAGGACGGACGAACTTAAGAATTAGAGCGTGACAGTGAGAATTAGCCTCAGTGTGATATAGTGTGATGAGTAGATACTCATCACACTATATCATAATCTGTATGACCTGTTGCTGATGACTCACCCTACAGACGCCATATCTCCTAGGTGGTCCTGCAAGCGGGGGAATGAAGGTCCCTCTCTGCTCCGCCGCCGCCCGCAAAGCTGATGTTCAGGAGCATGGCTTCGAAGGGATCCGACCGCATTCGCTGTTGGTTCGCGTGGGCAGCCGCGCCCGCGTCTAGGACGATACGGGATTCTTCTTTACCGTCCTAGGGCAGAAAGAAACGTATTACGTGTCTTTAAACTTTAATACAATTTTGGGACCAATTTGTAACCAAATGGAGTAACTGATTGATTGACTGACTGACAGATCAACGCATAGCTGAAACTACTGGGTCTAAAAATTACAAATTTAGACAAAAGACCTAGGCAAGCACTAAGAAGATATTTTCGGAAATTCCCCAACAGGAAGTCCCCAAGGAGAGGACCCCTAAAGAGATAAATCAAACACACTAATAAAACAATTAATACAACAACAGAAGTAACAATTTTCATAATTTAGTGATTATGATACCAACCCGCTCTGCTCTCTCTTTTTTACAGCTTTTTCTTAACCAAAGGTTGCCTGGAAGAAATTGCTACCTTAGCAATAAGGCTGCCTAATTGACTCAACTTTAAAAATGTTTTCTTGTAAATTTTGATTGGTGTCAATAAAGAATAAATATTCTTTAAATGTATTGTATTGTATGATAAAATAAAGATTAAGTAGGAAAGCGGACCCCAGCACTAGGCCGGGAAAACGCTAGGACGAAGAAGTATTGTATGATAAAAAGACTAGAGAAAGTAGAATTATATAAAAAAAAAAAATAGAAATAAATAAAATTGTTTATTTCCTAATTGTTTATTTTATTTAAATGGTAGATTTGATGTCTACAAGACTACATTCATATTTATTCTAGCTGCATCACTATCATAGTGTTTTAATCGTTATTAGGGTTCCGCACCCAAAGGGACTAAACTTCATCACTATCCGTCCGTCAGGCTGTCAGCGGACCGTATCTCATAAACTGTAAAATTAAAATATTCAAAAAAAACCTGCAAAAAAAAATAACAAAAACTGCGTATTTTGTTTTCGTTTTGGAAGAAAAAGAGTTTTTTAAAATGAAATGAAGGCCGGTCTATTTTCGTTTGTGTGAACCATGATCTCATATGTTTCTTTGATCGATATCTTTAATACCTCGGGCCTAGGGCTCCAGAGTCTGACCACGGTCTCGATGCCCGAGGTGGCCAGCAGGAACATGGCCGGGTGCATCTGGATGCAGTTGACGATGGACTCGTCGCCGCGCAGGCACCTGATGATGTTGCCCGAACACCGCTCCCAGATGAACATGCTGCCGTCGTCCGAACTGGAGACAAAAATCGCAAATTTACAACACACAATAGGGACTCTTCCTAAATTTACTACATTTTATGAATTAATTTTAAAATATAGATTAGTAGCAGACGATTCGCGAAGAAAAAAACAGAATCGGTTGAAAAACGAATTTACAGTGATTTTTTAAAGTTTCAATATGTCTGTCTCTTTCAGAAACGATTTTTTGTATGGAGATTATATGGCGTTACTAGCAAGTGACGTCACATGGTAGTAAGTGCCTCTCTGTCTAATCTTGAATTTCAAACCTTTATAACTCGATCAATTTTAAAGATTATTTATTTATAGAAATTATTTTAGTGTTCGATACCCATACTGAGTCATATAGAAGCTAAGTTAACAAAGTCAGTTAATAATACTGACCCAGCAGCGATGAAGTTGGCTTGGCCTCTTTAATGTCTGTAGTCGTGTTGCAGTAGCAGAGTTAATAATACTGACCCAGCAGCGATGAAGTTGGCTTGGCCTCTTTAATGTCTGTAGTCGTGTTGCAGTAGCAGAGTTAATAATACTGACCCAGCAGCGATGAAGTTGGCTTCTTTGTTTTCTGTAGTCGGTGTAGTTGGTGACAAAGTTAACAACACTCACCCAGCAGCGATGAAGTTGGCTTGGCCTCTTTAATGTCTGTAGTCGTGTTGCAGTAGCAGAGTTAATAATACTGACCCAGCAGCGATGAAGTTGGCTTGGCCTCTTTAATGTCTGTAGTCGTGTTGCAGTAGCAGAGTTAATAATACTGACCCAGCAGCGATGAAGTTAGCTTGGGCTCTTTAATGTCTGTAGTCGTGTTGCAGTAGCAGAGTTAATAATACTGACCCAGCAGCGATGAAGTTGGCTTGGCCTCTTTAATGTCTGTAGTCGTGTTGCAGTAGCAGAGTTAATAATACTGACCCAGCAGCGATGAAGTTGGCTTGGGCTCTTTAATGTCTGTAGTCGTGTTGCAGTAGCAGAGTTAATAATACTGACCCAGCAGCGATGAAGTTGGCTTGGCCTCTTTAATGTCTGTAGTCGTGTTGCAGTAGCAGAGTTAATAATACTGACCCAGCAGCGATGAAGTTGGCTTGGGCTCTTTAATGTCTGTAGTCGTGTTGCAGTAGCAGAGTTAATAATACTGACCCAGCAGCGATGAAGTTGGCTTGGCCTCTTTAATGTCTGTAGTCGTGTTGCAGTAGCAGAGTTAATAATACTGACCCAGCAGCGATGAAGTTGGCTTGGGCTCTTTAATGTCTGTAGTCGTGTTGCAGTAGCAGAGTTAATAATACTGACCCAGCAGCGATGAAGTTGGCTTGGCCTCTTTAATGTCTGTAGTCGTGTTGCAGTAGCAGAGTTAATAATACTGACCCAGCAGCGATGAAGTTGGCTTGGCCTCTTTAATGTCTGTAGTCGTGTTGCAGTAGCAGAGTTAATAATACTGACCCAGCAGCGATGAAGTTGGCTTGGCCTCTTTAATGTCTGTAGTCGTGTTGCAGTAGCAGAGTTAATAATACTGACCCAGCAGCGATGAAGTTGGCTTGGCCTCTTTAATGTCTGTAGTCGTGTTGCAGTAGCAGAGTTAATAATACTGACCCAGCAGCGATGAAGTTGGCTTGGGCTCTTTAATGTCTGTAGTCGTGTTGCAGTAGCAGAGTTAATAATACTGACCCAGCAGCGATGAAGTTGGCTTGGCCTCTTTAATGTCTGTAGTCGTGTTGCAGTAGCAGAGTTAATAATACTGACCCAGCAGCGATGAAGTTGGCTTGGCCTCTTTAATGTCTGTAGTCGTGTTGCAGTAGCAGAGTTAATAATACTGACCCAGCAGCGATGAAGTTGGCTTGGCCTCTTTAATGTCTGTAGTCGTGTTGCAGTAGCAGAGTTAATAATACTGACCCAGCAGCGATGAAGTTGGCCTCTTTGTTTTCTGTAGTGGGTATAGTTGGTGACAAAGTTAACAACACTCACCCAGCAGCGATGAAGTTGGCCTCTGGTCCTAGGAAGTTGGCCTCTTTGATGTCTGTAGTCGTGTTGCAGTGTCCCAGGAACCGCTTGGAGTAATCGGTTGCTGACACGCGAAGTTGCCTCTCCATTGTGCTGGTAGGCTGGTTCTCTTCGTTTTCAGCAACTGCTGAATTTCGCAGTGCACAGTCAACATGATATAATAAGTTACTTACTACTACTTTATTTACTTACTCACTTATATTAAGTTAAATAACGCAAAATGTGAGGATTGGTTGTTTCCAGCAGGCCTAAGATGCGCACGAAGACGCTCTACACTCATACGCTCATTTCTATACTTAGGAAGAATAGAGAGCCAAGTCTACGTGGGCTAACATGCCAATGTTAGTGAACTCACCCAAAAAAATGTAATGACGGATCTAAGTGATGTAATAACATCCTATGGAAATAAATTAATTTGACTTTGACTTTGAATTGAAGACAAAAATAGAGAAACTTGTATTTTTTCTTTGTTTTATTGTTTTGTCTTCTATCCCTAACATGCGCACTCAATATTTGTCTCAGAGGAACAAAAGACGATCGCTATTTTTGTCTATTTTTGACGTTTGGATCAAGAGAACACGTCTTCAACATATTGAGTTGAAGACAATGAAGAATTGGCAGCAAAGTTATGTTTTATTAATTTCCGCAACGTGAATCATACTTTATGAAGTACATCTTAATTTTCGTGTACCTATGCAGCGCGAGATGAAAGAGAGTAAAAATGATACAAATCTACAAGGTGGCGGCAGCGCGCTAGTATTTATGATATTGGCGGAATTGTGGCTACACTAAAGCAAAGCCACAAAAAAAAAGTCATTGCGAATTACCGGGAATACATACTTTTATTGATTTATTATTATTAAGAGTTGTGTGTATTGTGAATAATTGTGTAAAGAGTTATTGTGTAAATTACTTACACTTTCAAAGTAATTTAAGTGTAATGTAAGTGTCTATTCTTCGAAGACTTCCGAGTCTCAAAAGAGAAGACAAATTTTCTCTTCTCTTCCGAGAGTTTTGTCTACAAATTGTGCGCATCTTAGGCCTGCTGGACAATTGTTGAGTTTCAGGGACTGGACAATTTTTTGCCCACATTTTTAAATATGTAATATCTTTTTTTTATAATCATCAACAGTTCATATACGTCCCCACCGAGGGACTCCAGCCTACCCTGAATTAGGGCGATTAGGCCTTAGTCGACCACGCTGGCTCAGTGCGGGTTGGTCGACTTCACACACAACCTTTGAATTTCTTCGCAGGAGTGTGCAGGTTTCATCACAATGTTTTCCTTCACCGTAAGAGCGCCGAATAAACGTAAACACATAAAACACACACACACACACGTATTCGAAATTCTAAAACACATTGGTACGTAGTGGGGATCGAACCCACGTCTCCCGGACGGGAGGCAGCGACCCTAACCACTAGACTACCGACGCTCTTCCAACATCAACATCAACGGCCCGTTACAGTCCACTGCTGGGCTATGAGCCTCCTCCACTGAAGTGTTTGGTTTTGCCATAATCTCCACGCTTGGCAGGCGGGTTGGAGATCGCAGATTAAAATAATTCGGTTGCCTGGAAGAAATTGCTACCAAAGCAACAATGCCGCCAGTTGTACTATTTTTACCTTTACATGTGCAATAAAGTATATTTCGTTCATTCATTCCCATTCATTCAAGTTACAACATACCTTCATCCGGGGGCGTTTCGATCTTCTCCAAGGCCACAGTGATGTCCTTCTGCAGCAGGAACACGGCGTGGCTGGTGGCGTGTCTCGGGAACTTGTCCTTGAAGTACCTCAGGCACTCGTTGGCTTCCCTCGGCCTCCGCAGCTCCATCAAAGCCTTCGCGAGCCGGAAGTGAGACTTGACGTGAGTGGGGTCGAGTTTGATGGCCTTGTAGCAGTCTTTGATGGCGGCGTACGTGTCGCCCGCCCTGAAAATTATTATGTTGCTGTAGATGATAGTTTCGTCTGTTATTTGTGGATGCATTTTGTGTGAAAACCTAAGAATTGATGAACTATAAAGCTGGCGTTACCCTATTAAAATCATATTAGTTTTGATTCATCATCAACAGCTCATTGACGTCCCCACCGAGGGGCTCGACCCTACCCTGAATTAGGCCTGGTTTAGATTAGTGCGGGTTGGTCGACTTCACAACACAATCTTTGAATTTCTTCGCAGGAGTGTGCAGGTTTCATCACGATATTTTCCTTCACCGTAAGAGCGTCGAATAAACGTAAATACGAATTCGAAATTACTACTACGAGTCATGTCAGTGGCCTTTGGCGGCTCTATAAAACTGACATCAGGGTTTGTGAGGTCGGTTGTCGACAAATGTACTTTTAAGTTTGGTAATACAAAATATCATAGAAAAATATTTTGATGAACGTTAATTGTCTTAAACAGGAAGGAACCTAAGTTATATTGGACAACTACGGAACCCTTGCGTGGCCCGACGCGAGCTTATCTTATCTTATCTTTGGAGGGGCCGAGACGTCAGAGTCTCGGAGCACTTCGACCCTATGGGATCTTTTGTGCTTCCCCAGATACCTAATCTTCATCACTCCCCAGTTCGTCAAACAATTCAGCCATGAGCTTTATAGTGAGACCTGGGGGTGTGAAACCGTAGTGTAGTCTTGGATAGCCCAATCCCATGAGGCGCATTCGCTTTCTAGTCAAAGCATCGCATGTGCGCAGGAGGTGTTCCACGCTCCCTATTAGGCTGTTGGGGGGCTCACCACGCGCGGCGCATGAGCGCGGCGGCCCTGTTGGAGTACAAGATGGCGCAGTCGGGACACTCGGCGATGGCGTTGTTGTAGAAATCCACCGCCGAGGAATAGTTGCCTTTGTTCACGAGATCATTCGCCTGGAACAAACGAAACATAACATTCTGGGAACCTTTCAAAATATGGGTTTTGCTTTATAATTTTGCCAATCTAAGATCACATATTTGACAGCAGGCAGGAAATTTGAAAACTAAATGGGTGCAAAAGAGACAGAAAAAAATTGTACGTGTATGACAGCTGTCAAATCAGACTTCTTAGAACGGCTCGACTTTAGGAACCTGCGGCATTAGTAGCGAAATGAGGGTGGGGGTTTGGGGGAGGGGGAGGGGTGACTCCCCCAAAGAAGGGGGAAGTGCGGATACCCCTATTTTGAGATATAATAATTATAAATATAGGTCATTTTCAATGAAAATATGACGCCCAAAGGTAATAGACGTTGCAGTACTAGCCTTGTAGCAGTACTGCTCCTACCTTCTTCTGCTGTTTTGTTTCTGGCAATTCAGTATTTTAAGTACTGGCAGTCTCATCATTCATTTTCAATTTATTTTCAAATTTCGAATCCATCCGTGACGGTTTTATCATTTTCACAAAAATTTCCTCATTCCATCTCAAGACATCAGACTGTACCAACCTTTAATACCCGGATCTTATGCATTTTTGTCGTTGGAAGCCTTTAAAAGTGTTATAAATCTTCTAGTGATTACGTTCTAAGTTTGTTATTCCATTAAAACCTGTTTGTGCAACATTTACCTGTTTGTGTACGTTTAATCTGGACTGGACCCTGTTTCCCTGCCACGCTAGCATACTACTTCTACCCTTTAGCCCAAGTCACACAGGGCCGTGCCGGGCGCGGTCCGGGGCGGGGGGGAGCGGGACGGTGCTATGCCGCGCTTGTCCCGGCGCCGGCCCGCGCCGCTCCCGCTCTGTGACTTGGGCTTTTATCGTGGGGCCAGCAGCGTGTGGCATTATTTAAAAAAAAATAAAGGTGATAATTTTTGTGTTCGTATAAGCTTCAGTGTTTCAAGCGATTATACGAACCCATTCTCCATTTAGAGTGCCAACAATTTCTACCTACATAGTATAAAACAAAGTTGCTTTCAGCGTTTGTCTGTCTGTATATCCGTTAACTCCTCCTAAACCACGTAACGTTATTAACGGGTTGTGTAACACTTACCATCTCTTTAAGCTGCATGACTCTACCCGGCAGTAACGGCTGCGCCTCGACGGCACCGTTGGTCCCGTTAGTCCCGTTAGTTCCGTTCTTAACGGGTTGCTTATCGTCTCGGTGGCTGTGGTTGTGCTCAATGATGAAGCTCTCCACTAGCACAGGCCGACGACCGCTGTTTACGTCATATAGGTATACCTGAGAAGAATTACTAATTTTAATTATATCAGCTGCCGTGTGGTGACGGCAGAGTAGAATACATTTGTCACCAACCCCTACTCTTCCCGTGGGTGTCGTAAGAGGCGACTTAGGGACTACATTGAACAGGGAACGGGCAGCAGCACTCTCTGATACAGTAACCTTTTAATCTGCGATCTCCAACCCGCCTGCCAAGCGTGGGGATTATGGCGAAACCAAACACTGAAGTGGAGGAGGCTCATAGTCCAGCAGTGCACTGTAACGGGCCGTTGATGATGATGATGATATAATAGAAGCGGTCCGCTCACGTTGTGTAAGATTTTCCCGTGGGAATAAGACTTTTTCCCGTAAAAAGTATCCTATATGTTAATCCAGGGTACAAACTATCTCTGTTCCAAATTCCATCGCAATCCCTTCAGTAGTTTTTGCGTGAAAGAGTAATAAACATCCACACATACAAACTTTCGCGTTTATAATATTAGTAAGGATTATGGATTGAGCTGTCAAACATCGAATTTGGACCTTACGGACGCGTCGATTGCACAATTCTAGAGAGTACTAAAACATCAGACTTAAAAGAATCCTCTGACAGCTATGCCCTTATTTTAGGTTATCATTAATTCTAAATAATATCTTTAATTCATCTGAATTCATCACCTCTCTCTCATTGGTCATAAAAACGAAAAGAATAGCTGGATTTAAAAATTAGAAATAGAGCATGACTGTGTGAATCGACACCATTATCATTCATTTAAATAAACGGGGCCGGGACAAGCGGGGCGCTACGCCGCGCTATAGGGCCGGGACAAGCGGGGCGCTACGCCGCGCTATAGGGCCGGGACAAGCGGGGCGCTACGCCGCGCTATAGGGCCGGGACAAGCGGGGCGCTACGCCGCGCTATAGGGCCGGGACAAGCGGGGCGCTACGCCGCGCTATAGGGCCGGGACAAGCGGGGCGCTACGCCGCGCTATAGGGCCGGGACAAGCGGGGCGCTACGCCGCGCTATAGGGCCGGGACAAGCGGGGCGCTACGCCGCGCTATAGGGCCGGGACAAGCGGGGCGCTACGCCGCGCTATAGGGCCGGGACAAGCGGGGCGCTACGCCGCGCTATAGGGCCGGGACAAGCGGGGCGCTACGCCGCGCTATAGGGCCGGGACAAGCGGGGCGCTACGCCGCGCTATAGGGCCGGGACAAGCGGGGCGCTACGCCGCGCTATAGGGCCGGGACAAGCGGGGCGCTACGCCGCGCTATAGGGCCGGGACAAGCGGGGCGCTACGCCGCGCTATAGGGCCGGGACAAGCGGGGCGCTACGCCGCGCTATAGGGCCGGGACAAGCGGGGCGCTACGCCGCGCTATAGGGCCGGGACAAGCGGGGCGCTACGCCGCGCTATAGGGCCGGGACAAGCGGGGCGCTACGCCGCGCTATAGGGCCGGGACAAGCGGGGCGCTACGCCGCGCTATAGGGCCGGGACAAGCGGGGCGCTACGCCGCGCTATAGGGCCGGGACAAGCGGGGCGCTACGCCGCGCTATAGGGCCGGGACAAGCGGGGCGCTACGCCGCGCTATAGGGCCGGGACAAGCGGGGCGCTACGCCGCGCTATAGGGCCGGGACAAGCGGGGCGCTACGCCGCGCTATAGGGCCGGGACAAGCGGGGCGCTACGCCGCGCTATAGGGCCGGGACAAGCGGGGCGCTACGCCGCGCTATAGGGCCGGGACAAGCGGGGCGCTACGCCGCGCTATAGGGCCGGGACAAGCGGGGCGCTACGCCGCGCTATAGGGCCGGGACAAGCGGGGCGCTACGCCGCGCTATAGGGCCGGGACAAGCGGGGCGCTACGCCGCGCTATAGGGCCGGGACAAGCGGGGCGCTACGCCGCGCTATAGGGCCGGGACAAGCGGGGCGCTACGCCGCGCTATAGGGCCGGGACAAGCGGGGCGCTACGCCGCGCTATAGGGCCGGGACAAGCGGGGCGCTACGCCGCGCTATAGGGCCGGGACAAGCGGGGCGCTACGCCGCGCTATAGGGCCGGGACAAGCGGGGCGCTACGCCGCGCTATAGGGCCGGGACAAGCGGGGCGCTACGCCGCGCTATAGGGCCGGGACAAGCGGGGCGCTACGCCGCGCTATAGGGCCGGGACAAGCGGGGCGCTACGTCGCGCTATAGGGCCGGGACAAGCGGGGCGCTACGCCGCGCTATAGGGCCGGGACAAGCGGGGCGCTACGCCGCGCTATAGGGCCGGGACAAGCGGGGCGCTACGCCGCGCTATAGGGCCGGGACAAGCGGGGCGCTACGCCGCGCTATAGGGCCGGGACAAGCGGGGCGCTACGCCGCGCTATAGGGCCGGGACAAGCGGGGCGCTACGCCGCGCTATAGGGCCGGGACAAGCGGGGCGCTACGCCGCGCTATAGGGCCGGGACAAGCGGGGCGCTACGCCGCGCTATAGGGCCGGGACAAGCGGGGCGCTACGCCGCGCTATAGGGCCGGGACAAGCGGGGCGCTACGCCGCGCTATAGGGCCGGGACAAGCGGGGCGCTACGCCGCGCTATAGGGCCGGGACAAGCGGGGCGCTACGCCGCGCTATAGGGCCGGGACAAGCGGGGCGCTACGCCGCGCTATAGGGCCGGGACAAGCGGGCGCTACGCCGCGCTATAGGGCCGGGACAAGCGGGGCGCTACGCCACGCTATAGGGCCGGGACAAGCGGGGCGCTACGCCACGCTATAGCGCCGTCCCGCTGCCCCGCCCCGGACCCCCCCGGCACGGCTCTGTGTGACTTAAGCTTTAGAACATGACTTCCTGAGTAGTCCGAGACCATCAGGTCCAAGCTGACCTGCTCGGAGCCTAGATTGACGAGGAGTTCAGTGCCGTCGTGACTGAACGCGATGTAGGTGGCCGCCTTCTTAGGAAACGTGTGCTCGTTCGGCTCCATCGACAAGTGACCTGAGAACACAAATAAATAATTCATTATTTAGTATATTTCATTCATTATTTACTGTAATATGTTAAAATTTTTACCACCTAAACATTTTTTCCATTCGAGAACCCGTCTGCTCCAACGCTCATCGGTTCTGCGACAGAGTTCTTTCTGGGTTCCCGAATGGAGACCACGTCTCGGGAAACGTAGTGTGGGACGCCCCCCTGCCAGGTGGACTGAAGACCTGAAGAAGGTCGCTGGTGGTGGCTGGATGAGGAAAGCGGGTGATCGTGCGCTTTGGCGTGCCCGAGGGGAGGCACACGTCCAGCAGTGGACTGCTATAGGCCGACTGACTGAATAATTGATTGAAACATTTTTTTAATTTGTGTATAATTTTAAAATTAAAATATGTATTTTGCAAATTCAACCATATAGTACAAAATATTGCTAGAGATGGCGCCACAAAATCTTTTTTTCATCATTTGTAACAAACCTATCAAATAAAGGGACTCCTGAAGGCGATCTTAAATTCAACAATTACCCTGCTGAACATAGGCCTCCCCCATAGGTTTCCTACGTGAACGGTCCTGCGCTACTTGCACCTACTGGCGCCTTTTGGGAGGCCTACGCCTTCCGGCCCGTGGTCGCCAATCGAGAACCTTTCTTCCATCAGTTATCGGTTCGTCGAGCTATGTGTCCTGCCCATTGCCACTTCAACTTATCCTGAGAGCTCTGTGTATGGTATGTACCTGGCGCGAAGTACTGCACGGTGTGTTTGGGGATGTTGTTGTCGGGGTCCCCGTGGCCGGCGCGCGCGCAGCGCATGTTCTGACGCTCCCACATCAAGCGAGAAGCCGCAGTCGACGACTGGCGGTCGACGGGACAGATTACAACATTATTACGAGGTTAATTATGTGGGTAAGTTTTAAAAACCTATGCGCAATTTACGGGGTGGCTCATTTAGATGGGTAACGCTGAAATACATAAAACCTTAGTTCAAATATTTAATCGAAACAGAAAGATCAGCTGTTTGTCTCGTTATATTTTTTTACTGCTCTAGTGTTCGTAAATAAGAATAAATTATGTGGTTGTTTATATGTGCAAATCTCTTATTAGCTATCTGATACATGTTTTATTTTAAATACTTTATGTTAATTAGAAAAAAAAAATGCTAATGATTTTCCAAATAAATAAAAAAAAAGGACATCGATTTTAACTATGTCAAAGTGAGTGTTTAACTATGTCATCTATTATAGTGACAAGAAAAACTACATTCATAGATAAAAAAAACATAATTGTGTCCATAATGAGAAATGACTATTTCAATGGTCTAAGCGAATAGCGTGCCAAGGTTAATGTATATCCCTGGGAACACGGTGTAATTTTAAACTTTCGCTGTTATTATCATAACATTACATACATATCGCGGTAAGCCCGTAAAATGTCTCATAAATGTTACATTCATAGATTTCAAGAAAAACTCATACTCAATTCGGGAATCGAACCCAGTCACCAACCAGGGAAGTTACCAAATAGTGACCCATCGAAACGGACCACCCTGTATAAAAATCGTCACAAACGTAAAGCTCATCATTAACAGCTCATACACGTCCCCACCGAGGGACTTGAGCCTACCTTGAAGTAGGGCGATTAGGCCTTAGTCGACCACGCTGGCCCAATGCGGGTTGGTCGACTTCACACACAACCTTTGAATTTCTTCGCAGGAGTGTGCAGGTTTCATCACGATGTTTTCCTTCACCGTAAGAGCGTCGAATAAACGTACATATGAATTCGAAATTCGAAAACACATTGGTAACTCCCGGACGGGAGGCAGCGGCCCTAGCCACTATACCGCCGACGCTCTTTGAAAGCTCAATTTCAAGTAATCCTTATTATTTTGCATCAACGCATAAAAGGCAAGTGTTATCGTAAGAAAAAGAAAAAATTTAAATGTTTACAATTAAACACAATTTCAATTATAAAATTACATAAATAGTGGCTCTGTGATAGTGAATTCGCGAGTACTCGTAGACATTTTTTTTTAATTGTCAGACCTATGATTTGTTTACAAAAACTGACGCGACAAAAAAAAATATTAATTTATCGAACCTGCTCACAAAATTTCACGAGAATCGGTGGAGAAACGCGACCTGTAGATGAGAATAAACAGATCGACAGATGGACAGATAGACATATTATAAAAGCAATTTTGGCCAAGCTGAAACGGAGACGCTTCACACTCGCTCGGATTTTCTGACAGCTCTTTAAAAAATAAAAATAATAGTTCTAATTAAGACAATAGATGGCGCCAGGTGTACTTCATGGATTCTTTTTTTTTTTTATCCTTTTATGGCCCTGGGTGACTCGCCGGATTTCTTCGGATCCACGAATCGTCAACGCCATCTACCGAAGTTTTATGAACGATTTTTTTTTTAATTGGCTCATGGCTGTCGTAAAATTCTTCATTAGGCTACTCACCGGCGAGCCAACCTGCAATTTCGCCAGCTTGATCATCCTGGTATCATACATCCGCACATAGAAGTCGTTGGCGCCCACCGCCAGCTGGTACGGGCGCCGCGGATTGACCGACACGCACTTGGCCTCGGCGTAGCGACCCATGTGGTTGATCAGGTTGACCAGAACATTGGCCGTCTCCGAGTTGCAACGATGCGAGGTTCGGAGATCGTGTTGCCTGGATAATAATAATCATAATAAGACATTTATTCACGGTACACAAAACAAAACACACACAGAGGGTACAAATCAAATAAAAAAGGCACATCAACAAAATAAAATAACATTAAAATATACAATGGTCCCGATTCACACGGTCACGCTCTAATTTTTAATTTAAGTTAGTCTGTCCTTTTTACCTTTTAAAGATTGAAAAGGGACAGGAGATGGCCATTCTAATATTAGAGCTGTCAAACATCGAATTTGAACCTTATGGCCGTGTCAATTGCACAATTTTAGAGAGCACTTAAAACATGCGACTTAAAAATCTCTTAAACTGACAGCTATGCCTTTATTTTAGGTTATCATTCGTTCAAATTAATACCATTCGTTCATCACCTCTCTTTCATTGGTCATAAAAACGAAAAGGATAGCTGGATTTTAAAATTAGAATTAGAGCATGACATCCCGAATCGAGGCCAATAATGAACGCGCACAGCGTGCGCTCCATTCCGCGCACCGCAAAAAGGCAATAGCTCAGCACTATGCTGCATTGCAGCGCCCACTAAGTAGACACTACAACACAGTCCTGTTTTTCAGCTATTGCCCTGATAATACATTTTCGTTTTGGAAATGGTGGGCGCGGCCTTTCTATTCTTCTTTTTTATCATGTGATTTGGGGGGTCAGTGTTATAGAGCCGCCACAACGAAAACCATAAAAAATCATTGAACGAAAATGTTCACGAGTTAAATTTATTTTGATAGCGACGTCACAATTAAAAAACAAACGACAGTCTCGTAAATTAAAAAGTAACATGTTCCCAAAGAGTTCCATTTTAGAATTCCATAATTGTTTTTTCATTCTTATAATGTAAGCGGCCAGATCTAGAGACGTTCAGTATGCCCCACTTATAACTTGTATAACATTAATGTCTAGGCTGAAATGACGCGCCCCACCACCGCATTTACATACACATTTTTGTTGTTTTAGGTTTAAGTTTTTCTATTTGACCGTGATGTAGGCATGCAGATCGTAGTTCACGTAACAGTCGATGCTCCCACACAGATGAAAGTGTCTGTTAATATAGCACTCGTCATCAAAACAACTAAATAAGTGGTGGGGCGCGTCATTTCAAACTAGACAAGCCTACCTATATTAATTGACTGCATTAGGAAGGAAAACTTACAATATAAGGCCATCCTCTCCAGCAGACCATATCAGATGAGGGTTATCAGGGGCTGTGGCTAGGCGTTTGATCCTGCCGCAGTGACAGGAGCATTCCAGCAAGGAGGCCCCTCCGGTGATAGAGCAAGCCCGGACCGAGCCGTCGGCCGCACAAGTTGCTATTACATCGGGGGTTAAGAACTGCAAATAAATGAAGTCAAAGTCAAAGTCAAAATCATTTATTTCCATAGGATGTTATTACATCACTTAGATCCGTCATTACATTTTTTTGGGTGAGTTCACTAACACACACACAATGATTAAGACTTTGGTACCAAACTGAGAGATTTCCTAGAAAACAACGCTATCCGCCATTTTGTCACCTCACAATCAGCGCTGCTGATTGGTCGACAGCAGAACATGGCCGACTGTGGTGCTAAACTCTAGAAGATCGCCGGCTTTAATCCTAACGTCAATATTAATTGTTATTTTTGTACTGTTTTTAGCCATTTTTGATCGTGAGACATTTAGTAAGCCGGTTGCATTTTAAATTTCGGTGTTGCCACACTAATAAACTCATTTTTGCCAATACACCTACTTTGCCGCCTTTGATACTATACGACTCTAAATAACACGGCCTTTACAATAGGAGTGTAGACTAGCTAGCTAAAGCTAATGAGCTTCTTTTTGAAACGATTTTATAGCTTCACAGAGACGGTTCCGTAGCCCAGGTGGTAGTGTATCTGCCTCCCGCCCAGGGCAAACATTCGTGTGATGAGCACTTGTGTTTGCCTTGCGTCTGTGTTGTTCTATCTATGTATCTATTTATGTAATGTATATCAGTTGTCTGGTACCCATAGTACAAGCTCTGCTTAGTTTGGGATCAGATGGCCGTGTGTGAAGATGTCCCCACATATATTTTTTTTATTTACGTCCCCACCTATAGGCTCGAGTCTACCCTGAATTAGGGCGAGGTTAATAACGCTGCTGGCCCAGTGCAGGTTGGTCGACTTCACACACGATCTATGAATTTCTTAACAGGAATGTGCAGGTTTCATCACGATGTTTTCCATCACCGTAAGAGCGTCGAATAAACGTACATATAAACTCGAAAACACATTGGTACGAAGTGGGGATCGAACCCGCGTCTTCCGGACGAGATGCAGCGGCCCTTGCCATTACACCACCGATGCTCAAGAATCAAGCATTTGTTTGTTTCGCTTTAAAAACGCTGCAACGAAGCCACCAATCGCCTTTTTGTATAGAAAGTCAGTTGCTACATGGCCCGAAGATAGTGACATAAGCTACGTTTAACCGGCAGAAACATCTTTATTCCCACGGGAAATTTTGAAACAACGCGGGCATAACCGCATACAGACAACTAGTAACCTACCTTTGTCTAGAGTCGTACCGATAAAATGCAATTACACATGCAATAAACAAAACAAAGCAACTTTGTTGCATAATTGTTAATACAATACAAGTCGTCACTGAGACGTCAGACTCTTTCGACATAAACAACAGAACATAAATACATGCATACCTATAATACCTGGATAGATAAAGACAGGCAGGATCAACATCAACATCAACGGCCCATACAGGCAGGATACACTTAGCTATTTCAAGATAGCATCTAAGTAGAGCATTTTAAGTAAACAATATTTTATTTAAAAAAATCTTCTGGCCGTTCTTCTCCACAGAAGGCGGACACTTGTAGTTAACGTGCCAACCAGTCTCAACGAAGCTACTGGTGACCGAAGGGCTGGCAGCTTTCTCTCCCAACGAATTAGCCTGGCTATTCAGAGAGGAAACGCTGCCAGCATTTTGGGAACCATGCCTCGAGGGGACGCACTGGAGGAGATATTTTATTAGGTCCTTACATATGAAATTGGCGTTTTGTATGGGAGGAACAAAAAGTCGAAAAATTTTTATATAGTATATTTATTTAATCAAAGTATGAGCCATTGTAATCTATGCACTTTTGCCATCTCATAGGTAGTTCATTGATCCCTTTACTAAAAAAACCATTCGGACGGGAATCAATAAAATCTTTGAAGGCGATTTGGACTGCCCCATCTGAGTTGAATTTTTTCCCTTGCAAGAAGTTATCCAAATTTCGAAAAAAATGGTAATCTGTTGGAGCAAGGTCCGGGGAGTACGGTGGATGCCTTAGACATTCCAATTGAAGCTCTTCTAATTTGCTAGCCGTCTGTTGTGCAGTGTGTGGTCTAGCGTTGTCGTGAAGCAGCAGTGGCGTAGAGCGATTGACCAGCCTCGGTTGTTTACCAGCTAGCTTTTCCATCATGGTTTGCAATTGCTGACAATAGTCATCTGCCGTAATCGTCTGGCCAGATTTGAGAAAACTGTAATGAACGACACCGGCGCTAGTCCACCAAACGCTTACAAGTAACTTTTTATTGGTCAATTTTCGCTTGGAGCAGGCTTTGGCTGGCTTGCCAGGGTCCAGCCATTGCGATGAGCGCTTCCGATTATCGTAGAGAATCCACTTTTCATCACAGGTAATGATTCGATTTAAAATCCCTTCGTTATTGTGCCGGTCAAGTAATGTAACGCAGCAGTTGACGCGCGTTTGCCGGTTTGCTTCACTCAATTCGTGAGGAACCCACCTTTCAAGTTTTTTAATCTTCCCAATTTGCTTCAAGTGGATTAAAACAGTTTTATCACTAACACCGAAGCCTGCAGCTAACTCGGACGTGGTTTGCGATGGATCCGCTTCCACAATAGCCTTCAATGCTTCATTATCAACTTGGGTCTCCGGCCGTCCACGGGGCTTGTTTTGCAGGTCGAAATTTTCAGAACGAAAACGTTGGAACCAAAAACGCACTGTGTTTTCTTTTGCGACACAACCGCCATACACATCATTAACCCTTCGAGCCGTTTCCGCAGCACTGGTGCCACGGTGGAACTCGTACTCGTAAATAACGCGATATTTCAAATTTTCCATTTTGTAAATCGAGCGAAAAAAACAAAAACAGAAAAAAGATAAGTAAAAAAACAAATGAATGACGGTTTACGAAACACAACTACATGTGGAAATAGCTGTATAAATTTGAATTTCGAATTCCTAACCAAATAGGAGAAATTTGTGATCAAAGTGGCCAGTACGACAAAACGCCAATTTCATATGTAAGGACCTAATATATTTAATTGCATATAGTTGTTTTGTTATTGTAAATATTTTTTGTTCTTTTAATAAATGGTTGGCTAGTTACTAATGAAATGTTTTGTTAAAGTTAGAGATAAAGCTATTACATTTTGTTCTATTACAGATACTTAAAGAGCTTAATACAAATGAACAGATACAATTACGCCATTCAATAAAGAATTGAAATTTACGCAAACTTCGTTCAAATTGTAATCGGGTTGTCATAGATTACTCTATCCTTCTCTACACTAGTAATAACGTTTGGTTCGGAAACGGGAGAGTCATTAATCATTTGCCAGATAGCTCTACCTTTATTTTTTGCATTAGCTAACATATTTTTATTGTATTTCTTTTTTGCATTGTTGATACATCTTCTAAGAAGTTGTTTATAATTTTTGTAGTACGTTTTATTCAAAGTATTGTTTATATTCTGACGAGTGCTTTTAATATGAAGTTTTCTCTTATTAATACATGAAAGTCTTAAACCTCGTGATAACCATCTACTTCTTGTTTGTTTAGTTCTGGTTTTTAATCTTATCCACGGAAAGCACAAATTGTAAAATAATGTTAAAATATCATGAAATTCACTGAAGGCTTCGTTAGCGTTATTGTTACATAGCATGTCAAGAGAAAGATAAAGAGTCAATACACTCACAAAACTTTTGAATATTTTCAGAAGAATAGTCTCTTCTTTGTACATAATATGATTGTAATTTACAGTTTTTTTGATTTAAAAGAAATTGTTTGTGCCGTCTCGTGGTCCACGTACCTATGTGTTTCGAATTTCGAATTCACATGTACGGTCGGGGTCAGAAAATGTTTACCAGTTTTCAAATTAGATTCCATATCACACTGTTTTGACTAGTCTAAAATGCCATATCAAGTTACTTATTACCTTTTAAAAGTTATTATTCAATATGACGCACTGATTAACAACAAAGAGATTTATTGATCACTTTTTGATGACGAAATTCATTTCTTTACTTTTGAAATGACATTTATTAAAAAATATGATTGTTTGAACGTCGTTTGGACAAGAGTGAAATTTTAAGAAAGATGCCTATTTTTATAACGAAATAAAATGGCAAGTTTAACCCAGGAGCAAAAAGCTGAAATAATATTTCTCTTCGAAGGTGGACAATAGGGCTACTGCGATTAATTATGTGTCGCTTTTGGACGAAGTGATGCAGCCTACTGTGCGCGTAGTGTATCCTGCAACAGAATTCCTACACATTGCCTACGTTCAAAATAATGCATGGATACACACGGCCCGTGCTACTATGGCGTGGTTCAACCTGCACCGTGACATTCGACTCATTCAACGGCCCGCTCGGTCTGCTGATTTAAACCCAATTGAAAATTTATGGACGTTAATGGTTCAACGCTGGGACTGTCAAAATGAAAGAAACCCTCATGGAATGGAAAGAAACAATCATGCTCTTAGATCAGACTGTGCTCGGGTATGGGATGATATCAGACTAGAGGGAATGATCTATGCGCACGCCTTGTCGCATCAATGCGAGATAGTGGAGATAGACTACGTGCCGTCATAGCTGCTGGGGGAAGGTTATACTAGATATTAAATAAAGATTTTTTGAGTTTTTATTTTATTATTTCTTCATATTCTTAGTTAAAAACTTTGGCGAAGGATAGTTTGACGCCTATAGGTAGGCGGAACAAGATGTTGTGGGAAAAGGGTTACCACCTGCTTGGCCGGGTGGTATAGCCAGGAGACCGAGGTCCAACTGGTGTTGTCCTTACTTCATTAGCGCGTTTCAGGCCGCGCATCGTGATTGGTCAGTTGCCTTCCTTAGTTTTCCACTGCGAGCATCTATATTGGTAGCACAGATGTCACTACGAAACTAAAATCTTAGTTTTTTTTTTCAAAATAATTGCTCTATATATCAAACCTTGATAGTAGTCAGTCCACCTCCTAGAGCAACCGATTCTCATATTATTAGAAAAATAATTATCTATGGTCAATCAAATTGATATGAAATAGACATTTCGACCTTGTGACTCAAATGTATGCAGGCAATTGTAATACTTAAGCCCAAGTCACACAGAGCGGGAGCGGCGCGGTCCGGGGCCGGGAGAAGCGGGACAGCGCTATGCCGCGGCATAGCACCGTCCCGTTTTCCCGGCCCCGGACCGCCCCCGGCACGGCTCTGTGTGACTTGGGCTTTAAGGTGGTAAACATTTTCTGTCCGCGACCATACGTTTATTCGACGCTCTTACGGTGAAGGAAAACATCGTGATGAAACCTGCACACTCCTGCGAATAAATTCAAAGGTTGTGTGTGAAGTCGACCAACCCGCACTGGGCCAGCGTGGTCGACTAAGGCCTAATCTCCCTAATTCAGGGTAGGGACGTATATGAGCTGTTGATAGGCAAACTGGTTTCAACTATTTCTTTTTTGTGAACAAGATAAAACACGGGTTCTCACCCCGCGGTGGGGAGTTAACCAAAGCCTGCCCTTAAAAATTCTTCTCACTTGAAAAGATCTGGGTTATAGGCACTCGAAAATACAGATGCCGCCACAATGGCCTCGATTCGGGATGTCACGCTCTAATCCTTAATTTAAGTAAGTCCGTCCTTTTTACCTTTTAAAAATTAAAAAGAAACAGGAGATGGCCATCCTAATATTAGAACTGTCAAACATCGAATTTGAACCTTATGGCCGTGTCGATTGCACAATTTCAGAGAGCACTTAAAACATGCGACTTAAAAATCTCTTAAACTGACAGCTATGCCCTTATTTTAAGTTATCATTCGTTCAAATTAATATTATTCGTTCATCACCTCTCTTTCATTGGTCATAAAAACGAAAAGGATAGCTGGATTTTAAAATTAGAATTAGAGCCTGACATCCCGAATCGAGGTCAATATTTCACTTATTTAATGTCACTCTCTTCTCCAGCATGGCTTTAGTTGTCTTGAAGAATACGCACGAAAACTGCGTTTGGCAAAATTGTTACAAATTCTGTATACACCTTAGCACCCACACAAAGATACGCCGATTTCAAGTGTTTCTTATTACACTTTCTATTTCTTTTCTTTTTTTATAAATTAAGAGTAAACTCTTGACCTCCATCTAGCTCGAAGGACAGATGAGGCCTACGCTGGAGCGAGTTTACTCATGAGAAGCCTATGCACTCGCACTTTGAAGAGGTTAGGGTTGTATGCATTCGGAAATACAGAGGCCGACAGACTTGCAGCCTACCTATGTACAGTAACCCTAAGTTTATAATTCTCCTTTATAACAAACACCCATGGGAAAATTTAAGAGTAGAAATTATATGTGTAAGGTTGAAATAAGAAGCATGTATAAATTGTTGCATCTTATGGCGGAGCAGACGGGTCGTTCGATCGCGCGGATGAATATATTTCGAGCCTAAGGTAGCCCTATTTAAATTATAAACCAGAAACCAAATGAAATCATCTCACCTTGACTGAGAATATGTTTCCAGTGTGTCCGGTTGTTATATTATGAAGCATTTTGTAGCGGTAAGGGTCCCACAGGATCACATGTAGGTCATCTGAGGCGGAGGCCAGGACACTGCAAAATCACATTCCAAATATACCAATATAATATATCAATAACTATCAAACCAAAAAATATTTAGAGTACTTAGTAACATTCTTATTTCATTAAAATAAAATTTTATTTATTAACTAGCGGTTCGCTCGCGGCTACGCCCGCGTTATGTAAGATTTTCCTGTGGGAATACGACTTTTCCCGATAAAAATTATCCTATGTGTTATTCCAGGGCAGAAACTATCTCTATTCCAAATTTCATCCAAATCTGTCCAGTAGTTTAGTTGTGAAAGCGGAACAAACATCCTAAAATCCAAACATTTAAACATCCAAATATATTTTCACATTTATAGTATTAGTGTGATATATCATTTAAAAATAATTAATACTTTTATTCCTATGCTTCTCCCTTAGCTTGTCTTTCCAACATAAATTCCTCTTCTTTATTTTACTCTCCAGGAGAGCAATAAATCATATTTAACTCCATTCTTATTGGTAAAGCAACTGCCATTCTTATCTACATTTTTTTTTCAATGATTTACTGATCTTTATAACATTTTCTTTGTAAAATAACTTTTAAGTTACAATGCAGGAAGATCACACATAAGTACATCTCTAAATTGGCTGGAAGAGAACTCTTGTTTACCTTGGCTGTTATAAGATGCAACAAGCTTTTTTATGTCTATGTAAAGTAATGCAATTTTGTTAGTTTAGTATGAATAGATTGGGATTAAATTTGGAATAGAGATAGTGGCCTCGATTTGGGATGCATCCGATTATGCTCTAATTCTAATTTTAAAATCCAGCTATCCTTTTCAATTTTATGACCAATGAAAGAGAGGTGATGAACAAATGATATTAATTTGAACGAATGATAACTTAAAATAAGGGCATAGCTGTCAGTTTAAGAGATTTTTAAGTTGCATGTTTTAAGTGCTCTCTAAAATTGTGCAATCGACACGGCTAATAAGGAAAAATTTTATGTTTGACAGCTCTAATATGAGGATGGCCACCTCCTGTCCTTTTTCAATCTTTAAAAGGTAAAAAGGATGGACTAACTTAAATTAAGGATTAGACCGTGACATCCCGAATCGAGGCCAGTTTGTTACTAAAATAATTGTATCTTTTATTTTATTGTCCGCCCGCGGCTTCGCTCGCGTTGTGTAAGATTTTCCGGTGGGAATAAGACTTCTTCCCGTAAATAGTATCCTATGTGTTAATCCAGGGTAGAAATTATCTCTATTCCAAATTTCATCTCAATCCATTCAGTAGTTTTTGCGTGAAAGAGTAACAAACATCTATTCATACATCCATGTTTACAAATTTTGGCACTGCTAATAGCCAAAACTTAATTTACAAATATGTTTTGAAATAAAAATATAACTGTCAATATTGTTCACCTACAATCTAGATAACTTTTTCAATTCATAATATCTAACCCAAATACCTACAAATCTAAATGCACTGAATAGCTAAATAACACTGAATTCAAAATAATATTCCAATTATGTAAATAACATTAAAATTCCAATGAAGTTGATAATTTACTAATGATTTTAAATATAAATGAGGTACATTCTAAAATTAAATTGATTGTGTATCATTCTATATTTAGGTAAACTAATTACTAATCATACTTATTATTAGTTTTCCTAAATATATAATAATACATGTTATCAATTTAATTCTAGAATGTTTCTCTTTTATATTTAGATTCAAAACAACATTGATAAACAATTAAATGAAAGAAAAAATAAGAGATACTATTGCTTAAGATTAAGCCATCATATAAGGTCACATATGATGACTTATGTTTATATTTATTTGCTGTGCCCCAATGGGGTGTCATATTGTACTACCCATATTTTTTGTTACAACTTTTGGTCTATGACATGCAAATAAACAATTTGAATTTGAATTCATTCTTCATTACATTAAAGAAGTAGAACATTAATATTGATTGTTATATTCACACATTGTATCCGATTTTGACTAAGCAAAATTACTAGCTTCTATATAAACTAGTAACATATATAATTCTTGTGCTCTCTTTATTATTCACTCATTTCATTTCATGCTCCTTATCTGTTGTAAAAAACCATCATCACTTAGGCAGAGTGGGAGTTTGTAAACCATCCACGATTTTTTTTAAACACAGCATTTGGCACATTGATTATGCATTCCACACCAATGCCAATGCTGTTGAATGATCATGACTAATGCAGTAAGTAACTAATCATAGCATCATAGACAAGTGCAACATAGTGTAATGTAAATACATTTTCATACAAACAAATTTTATGGGTAGCTGGATTAGTGTTATTAAGCTGGGATGTTGTGAACTTGTGTACTTACCTAGGCTGCTGCTAAAAGCCATTTCGAGTGTTTTTATAGATAATACAGAAATAAGATATAAAGAGAAGAACGAAATAAGATAATAATATAGAAATAAGGAAGAAGTTGTCTAGAAAGCTAATGATTACAGGGCTAGTCTAGTCAACCAGGAACGATACAAAGGTGAATGCGTTAAAGAGGAAATACTTACGACCCGTCATGGTTCCACTCCAAGCAGTTGACGCAGCCCATATGACCGTGAAGTTCAGTCTCAAGTCCCAATCTCTCCACCAAACTCCGCGTCACAGTCAAGCGGCTTTGAAACTTGCGGCTCACGTCTCCTCGCTCCCTAGCCGCCATCAAACCCACGGAGCCCTTCGCCCATCCTGGCTCTTCCCTCCTGCCCATCATGCCACTCAAAAAATATGTCTGATCAAAAACTAGCCACCATCACAGTATTCTGTAATCAACAGAATATATTGAACTAACTACACGATCTATTTATAGCGCACATCTCATCGCCTTATCTAAACCGTAGTTTTGTAACTATAAACAGTTTACGCGTAAATTGCACGAAGAAATAGTAAATAGAGAGAACAAAGTGCTTTTCTTCTGTGCAAGAGACCAAAATTTTCTTTCGAAAATAAAGCAAGCTGTCAAACAGCTGTCGACCGTCAAGTTGCCAGACATTTTCTTGTCTATTGAAACTCATTCTTATATTTTTCCGTTTTTCAGGGATT
Organism: Carpatolechia fugitivella; assembly: GCA_951230895.1. Lineage (NCBI taxonomy): Eukaryota > Metazoa > Arthropoda > Insecta > Lepidoptera > Gelechiidae > Carpatolechia > Carpatolechia fugitivella. The sequence goes on along the minus strand of OX579659.1, from coordinate 1,300,299 downwards.
TCTCCGCAAAGTCTATTTCCTGGACAATTTTCCCTGCAAAGCTGTTTATTATTCAAAATGTTTCCTGAGCCCCATTGCGATACCAACAAAAGAGACAAATACATAAAAACGAGGGAGATGAGGGCACTGCTGCTATTGTTTCGCAAAACATAATTTATGTTGCGCAACATACGGCAATAGCCGGTTTTTACTGAAACTATTCGTTCATTTCATTCTTTCTCTCGTCTGTCTAGTCTATGATAAATAATTTTGACATTTCTTGGTCCAAAATGTTTTTGATTTTTCAAATCAAAAATCTTGATCTGGCACGACTGTAATCTGTATAAAAGTACTTTAAAGTACTATTTTGATCTCGCAACAAGAACTACTCAAAAATATAAAGGTATTCATAACGAATAATCCATTTTAACAACTTACCTTACTCAATAAGCTCAAGTTTTCATTTCCAGGTTTAGCGATAACGCAACTTTAAATTACTTTAAATTTCAGGACTTTGAACCGGTAAAATGGGTGAACGCAAGGGTCAGAATCTTTACTACCCCCCCGACTATGACCCTAAAGTCGGGGGGCTCAACAAATTCCTTGGAACACACGCTCTTCGTGAGCGCGCCAGGAAACTTCACATGGGCATACTCATCATCAGATTTGAGATGCCATATAACATCTGGTGTGACGGCTGCAATAATCACATCGGTATGGGTGTGAGGTACAATGCTGAGAAAACCAAAATAGGCATGTACTACACCACTCCAGTGTACCAGTTCCGAATGAAATGCCATCTCTGTGACAATCATTTTGAGATCAAAACTGATCCCGGGGTAAGTAATCAATGTCCTGCTGTGCACACCATCCAATTCCTTTATAAAATTAGGACTTAAATAAGCTGCTTAATTTAAATAATGCTAGTAAAATTTCAGCAATTTAATCTAGTAGTTTTTTTTATGTAATATAATTTAATGCAATACATGTTTTTTAAATAAACTAAATGAACAATTATAAATCACTGTGATAAATAAGTAAGTCAACTCTCATTTTTTTTAAATTAATAATTTCTTACAACTGTTTAAATTATTATTTAAGATAGATAAATAGATAGATTGCTAATATTATTTTACTTTTCTTTTATTGTCAGTTCAGAGCCCTATTATCTATATTTATCACACATTTTGGTATTCATACTTACAGAACTTGGACTATGTCATAGTCTCTGGTGCAAGACGTCAAGAGAACCGATGGGATCCAACAGAAAATGGGCAAATCGTGCCAGAGACCAAAGAAACGCAGAAGAAGATGTTTGATGATGCTATGTTCCGCTTAGAACATAAGACTGGTGATGCAGATGTAGCTAAGCAAGATAAGCCTCGGCTGGGAAGATTGGTTGGAAGAAATGAAACTATTTGGAAGGATGATTATGAAGCTAACTGCTCTCTAAGGAGAAACTTTAGGGTAATGATAAATAATAATTTTTATTAATTAATAAATAAAATAATTCTTAAATTAAAAGGTGGAGCTGATATGAAATTGTAGAGTTAATAATACAAGCAACTTGCACCCAAATTGGAAATAAAACTTGAACTGAATGGTGCCACAAGAGTAAGAACCAAATGGGTGCTATTGGATGTCAAAACATCAATAAAAATAAACCCAAAAAAATCCCAAAATAAAATAATAGTAAATAAACAACACATGCTTCTGTGGCGCCATTTAGTACCAGTTTTATTCCAGATTAGACGGTGAAATTAATAACTAATAAACTATCAGCCATTTAAAAAAAATACTTGTGAGGTCTACAGCTCACAGAGCCACTAGTTTTATGAAGTATAAGTAACAATCTTGACTCATTTCTTTTACATCCACTTTATATACCTAACAGGATTTTTATTTTAAACTAGTGGCTCTGTGAGCTGTAGACCTCGCGAGTTTATCTTTTCATATTTATTTTTATTTTTTCTCCACAAACATCCCCGACCCCTTGATTATTTCATCTTATTTTATTTTATTGGTTAAGAAATGTGACCTGTAGAGGAAAACAGCCTCAGCGGTAGACCTTGTAAGCTGGCAAACCCCATAACTCTGTCATTTTTTTTAATTTCCAAAAACTGACTCGACGAAAAAATTCGATTAATTTATCGAACCTTCTCACAAAATTTCACGAGAATCGGTTGAGAAACGCGACCTGTAGAGTGAAACAAACAGATGGACATACAAAAGCAATTTTGGCCAAGCTGAAGCAGAGACGCTTCGCTCGCTCGGTCAAAAATTAAATATATTTTAAAAACATTTTTAGGTAGACCCGGGAAAGCCAGGATAACCCTGTAGATATGTGTGTTATTAAATGTATTTTCTAGGAAGTTGCCATATAAAATATCATATTTCTTTTACAGAAAAGGCGAAAAGAATTAGAAGAAGCACAGGTCAATGACAGTCTACTGCTAGCCAAATCTTCATTAGACATTGCACTGCTACCGGAGACAGAAGACGACCGCAACTTGGCCTCTTTACTCTCCCTACGTCCTTCAAGAAGCATAGAAGAGAAACAGACCCAAACTAGAGACAAAATCCTCAACAGCCCTGCCTTGCCAAGTTCCAGCGGCCTCCTCACTAGCTTTGGAGGCTTAAAGAAAGAAGAATCTTTAAAAAAGAATGCGCTGTTAACTAGAAATTCTTTAGGTATTATGATTAAGAAATGTAAGATAGAAAAAAAGGCGAATGAAGGGTTGGAAAACGATGATAGAAAGGTAAAAGAACATCTAGGCAATACAGTAGCAGAAAACATTTCTGGAGATGAAGTAAGTGATGATTCTAACAATGCAACTAAAGATGTTTCTCAAAAAAATGAGGAGTCAAAGGTGGACTGTGATAGCAAAGAAAAGAAAGAAATGGAAGCAAACCAAAAACTTTTATCATTGGTTGGCGACTATAGTTCTAGTGAAGAGAATTCTGACTAATAAAGTTAGAGGTGTCACAGACATCGAAAATATTATATATCCTAAGAATTAAGTGATCCCTTGTCGACTGCAAATCGTATGCAGATAGGGGCAAGCTAAAATCATCACTCGCTACCGCAGCTGGGTAGCTAACCAACAGAAAGTGATCGCTAGCAAAATGTCACATACGGCAGATATTTAGAAGAAACGGGTACAAGATCAGAGAGAAAAGGTGAGTGACGGAAGGAGCGAGGGACAAAATTTGTTCAGAATTCAATGTTGCTGGTTTGGGGAAACAATCTAACTTCTCGTTCCATCAGCCAAATATGACACGCATCAGTCTACTCGCGACCAAGGCTGGTGCAACCATGTCGGAAAGTCGGGCAAAACAAAGCTAGTGTAGTGCATGCTCAAAAAAATCAATAAAACAAAAAGGGTTTAAGGTTTTATTCCTAAGACAATCCTGTAAATGGAAAAATAATTAAATATACAAATAAAAACCCATACTGAGTTACACACTCTTTTGTTTAATCATCAATTCTTCAGTTTTTATAAAACATTCATTTATTTATACTTAGTATAGATAGTGAACTAAACTTCGATGTACGCAAAATAAGACTTGATTTTTAACTAAAATAATTTATAGCCCACATTGAAAATTCTTGATATCTTTAATATAATTCCTACATTGACATTCTGTGTAAGCTTGGAACGATTTCATAGGACAGTAACACAATCAATACTGATAATGGCCTCGATTCGGGATGTCACGCTCCAATCCTTTATTTAAGTTAGTCCGTCCTTTTCACCTTTAAAAGATTAAAAAGGGACAAGAGAAGGCCATCCTAATATTAGAGCTGTCAAACATCGAATTTGAACCTTATGGCCGTGTTGATTGCACAATTTTACAGAGCACTTAAAACATGCGACTTAAAAATCTCTTAAACTGACAGCTATGCCCTTATTTTAGGTTGTCATTCGTTCAAATGAATATCGTTTAAATGGATAGCTGGATTTTAAGATTAGAATTAGAGCACGACATCCCGAATCGAGGCCAATAATGATCTATCCTAAAACATAAGTTGTCTTGGACAAGCTAACTTTACTTTAATACCAACAGCCATAATATAGACATCAATTAATAATAATAATACATCAAGGGTACCAACCAATTAAGAACTGATATAAAAAGTAGTACATAATAGATTTTTAGTTCTTTTTTTTATTCGGTTGTCGACACGATGATGATGATGATGATGATAGATTTTTCTGCCTACTATGCAATGTGCAGGCAGTCACAAAAAATGAGTGCGCTGCTTTTTTACTGAGTTAATTGGCAACACTGTTGATGACAGGAGGTGATTTCGCGCCGTTTATCTGGTGTTGCTATCGGCAAAGAATTTAGTTCTCACTAGCTGACCATTCGCCGGTACGCTGCGTCGTGTAAGATTTTTTTCGAGGGAATAAGACTTTCTCCTAAAAAATTGTGTTAATCCACTACATTCTAATTTTCATCCAAATCTGTTCAGTAGTTTAGGCGTGGCGGATACTTAGATAAGTATCCAAACAGCCTCCGTGGCCGTGTGGTCGAGATTTAAGGTCATTACGGAGGTTCTGGGTTCGATTCCCGGTGGGGACACTGTCAAGCAAAAATATCTTTGAGACTTTCCCCAGTTTGGTTAGGACATTGCAGGCTGAATCACCTGATTGCCCAAAAAGAAAGACGATTCCGTGCTTCGGAAGGCACGTTAAGCCGTTGGTCCCGGCTACTATCTAGTCGTTTCATGAGCCAAGTCAGTGGCATTTGGCGGCTTTATAAAACTGACACCAGGGTTCGTGAGGTCGGTTGTCGACCTTAAAACCCACACGATGATGATAGTCGCACTTTACGGAAAAATATAATTTATTGGCACACATTTTCAGCCAATCAGTACCAATTTTGGATTGTAGTGTGCATTGTGTCACTCTGTGGGCAGTTAATGTTGTATTATGTCATAAGAGCAGCCGACTTACATCAGTTCTTTACTGGTAAGGACAACACAGTAAATTATACTAACAATAAGTACATGTATGTAATTATATCATCCAATAAACACTTCTCAAAATATTCAACATTAAATACTTGTAAACCTAGAGTACGATATTTTCATGTAAAAGTTTGAGGCAATGTAATATAATTGCACTGATTAATTCTCTAACAGTTTTTTTAAATAGCAGTCAGTGGAGAATAAATAACGAATTATCTATAGTCTAGAAGAGTAACCGTCTAACAAAGCCCGCTAAAACATGGCACCTAATTAATGTTGACAGACGACGATGACGACAGATAGGCATATGATGTCGCTGCTGTACATTGAAGCTTACTTTCGACGTTCTTACAAACCGAGTCATATAAACATCATTGTACCGCGTATTCGAATGTCGTATGGTATAGTTTTGCTTGTTTAGTATTCATTTGGTGGGGTCAAGTCTGAAGCGTAGTTACTCTTCTAGACTATAGATAATTCGTTGGGAATAAAGTACAAAAAATGGCTTTTCATTAAGCAAAATCGTTTCCGTGGTTTGAGAGATCCAATCCAATTGTTTTATAATTTTGTGCGCAATCTTTTGTTTTCTACAGTTTCAGAAAAAATAACTTTTCTTTCCTAAAAATTAAATGACTAGGAAGGGATCAGAGATCAAAATAATACTACTAACAACTATTTAGATTTAACTAAATATTTCATTTAGATATTTAGGCATTTAGATATGAGAGCGTTTTAGAGTCACGACGATTCTGAAACGCAACAAAAGCATGCTTTATCTTGAGTATCAGCTGTCGCCTTTTACAATGTGTTAAAAGCTCAGCCTATGAAACTAAACAATATTTTGTTCCACAACCTATGGTAAAAACAAAAAAAATATTATATACAGTTAGCGCGCGAGTTGAATGCAGTCGGGGCCCGGGGTAAAGAGCGGGAGCATCTCCCCCCGCTGTCCGCACGCCTCCCCTCACGCGCCTGTGTGTAGTGCTGAGCTGTGACAGCACTACACTACAGGTGCTGAGCTGTGACAGACCTACACTACAGGCGCGTGAGGGGAGGCGTGCGGACAGCGGGGGGAGATGCTCCCGCTCTTCGCCTCAGGCCCCGACTGCATTCAACTCGCGCGCTAACTGTAGGTATTAATTTACTTAACGCATGCGTGAAAACTGACTCTAAAAACGCCCTTAGAATTAGTTATCACGTATAAAGCAGGAACGCGTATAGAACATAGTTTCCTTAATTCGTTTTTTTAAATAGTACACAGTGCTACCAAGATCTCACATTAAGTTAGCTGGCTGGTGGGGCTGAGAAATCTTGAAGATAGTGCTCGCATTTTAGTAGTATTTATAATTATAAAGTTTCTCTTATCTCTCTTTTATCTGATACAGTCAAAACAATCATACATTTTAATACTTATAAATCGACGCTAGAAAGCGTAAACGCTGTAAGCCATCCATTACGAAAATATATTTTTTACATATTTAGAATCAGCAAAATATTCTCTCTCGTTGCTCTACGACGATTTAAAAAATCTATGTATTGTATGTAAGTAAACTGCTGTAACCCGCCATAAAACCCACATTTTTTTTGTTACATCTGTTACTTCGTTCAAGGGTTACAGTTACAGCAGCGCATCTTCTATTCGGAACTTGAGGAGGATAGCTGGATTTAAAATTAGAATTAGAGCATAAATCCCGCATCTTATCAGTGGGAGCAGCTGGCTGTCAAGCGGCCAGAATGGAGAGCCTTAGTCAAATCTAAAGTATTTGACTTTGAAGCTCAACGCCGCTCTGCCCTTGACTCAAAGCGCGACGATTTGAAAGCCCGACCACCTGCGGCGATCAATTACACATACCTTAATGGTGTACTCCCGTGTCCGCCTTGTGCGAGGACCTTTACTCACAAAATAGGCTTCGTGAGTCACATTCGAGCACATGAGCGCCAAAATCCGAGCTGAAGCAGTCGCCGCGGCCGAAATCGGTCAGGACCTCATCATCATCACAATAAGGGGACTATTTTTTTTATATTTTATTTATCCAAACTTTTTAGTTTCTGCTGTCGAACACTAAAAGAATTTTTGCTCTATCTTTAAAATTGACTTGAAATTCAAGATTAGACAGAGAGGCACATACCCACTTGTGACGTCATTTGTTAGTAACGCCATATAATCTCGATACAAAAAATAGTTTTTGAAAGAGACAGAAACTTTAAAAAACACTGTAAATTTGTTTTTCAACCGATTCTGTTTTTTTTCTTCACGAATCGTCTGCTACTAATCTATATTTTAAAAATAATTCATAAATTATGGTAAATTTAGGAACAGTCCGATCCCCTATTACAGCGTTTACGCTTTCTTTATAACGACTTAGTTGACGGCAGTAGGCCAGTTTGCTAGTTTTATTTATCAGCCGGCTGGGTTAATATGGACACTTGTGGTACAGTAAAAGGTACATTTAGCTACTGTATTACACCTAGAAATAATAAATGGAACAACATCACTTATTCTAAGTTCCTGTGTCATGCGGTGGTCGTTTAACATCGAAATCCAAATACTGATAGACTCTTCTATAGCTAGCGGCTCTGAGTGAACGGTGACTCTCTTTCTCGCATAGGGTAAGGGTGGGGTGACTGAGAGAGAGGTACCGCTCGCTCAGAGCTAAAGATACGTGCCGCTTGTAATTCCTTGTCATAAATATACTTCATTTTATTCTTCTAGGGATATGATTAGTGATTAACAAACAGATTTGCAGCTAAATAGTTCGATATGCATTAAATACACAAGTTTTGCTAAATTATTGTATTACATTTGGCATACACAACAAGTTTTCCAGCTGTAAAGATTTTTGTAGTCATACCATATCTCTCGAAGAAAAAAATAAAGTTTACGGACTAGTTATCTCACGATGGCGATTTGGTTTTAATTATGTGTGTGTGTGCACGCGTATATTGTTCATGTGTGCGTAAACTCTTATTACCTATCTGCACATTGCAAGTTCACAACACATCACAAAAACAAGTAACACTCGCCCGGACTGTGAGATGAAACATATTATAATTATTATATTGGCAAGCTTCAATTTTTAATGTCTGGTCAGAAATATTATGTCTGCCAATGGCCTCGATTTGGGATGTCCCGCTCTAATCCTTAATTTAAGTTAGTCCGTCCTTTTTACCTTTTAAAGATTAAAAAGGGACAGGAGATGGCCATCCTAATATTAGAGCTGTCAAACATCGAATTTGAACCTTATGGCCGTATCGATTGCACAATTTTACAGAGCACTTAAAACATGCGACTTAAAAATCTCTTAAACTGACAGCTATGCCCTTATTTTAGGTTATCATTCGTTCAAATGAATATCATTCGTACATCACCTCTGTTTTATTGGTCATAAAAAAAAGGATAGCTGGATTTTAAAATTAGAATTAGAGCTTGACATCGAGGCCAATGTCAAGACGAAACTACTTGCGACTTAGACAAGAATCAAGAATATCGTTTTCGACCAGAGTTTTCTGACGCGCGTCCATCGTCTTTGGTTACACGGAGTTTCCGACATCAATAAAATGGTACTAAGATAGTGATGAAGATGAGGCAGTGGCACAACAGGTCCGACGGCCATAATTTCACAATATGGCGGCACCTTTTAAACTCCTGGCCAGACTTTATGTTGAAATGCAAATTAAATATAAATAATATTCGATTAAGTATACCTATTCACGATATGGTATGTTGCCAATGAAACGGACCAAAACAAGTTTATAATCACTTTGGCATAAAATTCATTCTGAATATTAAAAAATGCACACCCAGAAGAATGCAATTTTTTTTAATCGAAATATTTCAAGTTCCAGATAAACGCATAAAAAATATTTTTTCAAATATCTTGCTCAGAAACTAAGTAAAAATAAGGCTTCAAAGTTGATGGTTAGACAGAGAGGTCCGACGTGACATGTGACGTCATATGTCACGCGGGCCATACATCCACCTTGGAAATTTTTGTTACAGTTTAGGGACAGATATATTTGTTTAATAATTTTATATCTAGTTTGTTTTTCGATCATTTTCGATTCTGTTTTGACTGTCAGTATTCTATTTTTGTATACTTTCAGATGAACTATGAAAAAAACTAACATTTTTTTAAGCATATTCCCTATTATACAGTAAATAAAATTAAATGAGTCCTACAGCTTGCCAATATAACCTTCCTCTCTTACTGTTCGTTGGGTACCCGTTTGTCCTCTAAAGCCAGGATGAGAGCTCCCTCGATCTTCGCCTGGAGCCACGCGCGAACTTCTGCATCTGGAACTTCTATCACTTTCTCGTCTGTGGCGAAGTAGTTCACTAATTCATCCTGGGAATGAGACAGTAAAACATTTAAGAGGTTTTTTATCGTGAGGGTTTTAAGGTGAACGACCGACATCACAAAACCTTGGTGTTAGAGCTATGGAGCCGCTAAAAGCTCTGGGTTATGTGACGACCATTTACTTCATCATCAACAGCTCATATACGTCCCCACCGAGGGGCTCGAGCCTGCCCTGAATTAGAGCGATTAGGCCTTAGTCGACCACGCTGGCCCAGTGCGGGTTGGTCGACTTCACACACAACTTTTGAATTTCTTCGCAGGAGTGAGCAGGTTTCATCACGATGTTTTCCTTCACCGTAAGAGCGTCGAATAAACGTACATATGAATTCGAAATTCAGAAACACATTGGTACGTGGTGGGTATCGAACCCGCGTCTCCCGGACAGGAGGCAGCGGCCCTAGCCACCAGACCACCGACACGCTCTCTTTAGTAAATAGTCGGGAGTCAGGATCGATGGCTTAGCGTTCCTTTTTACATGAACATCCTTACCAATATTATAAACGCGAAAGTTTGTATGTATGGATGGATGTTAGTTACTCTTTCACGCAAAATCTACTGAACGGATTTGGATGAAATTTGGAATGGAGATAGTTTGTAACCTGGATTAACACATACGGGAAAAGTCTTATTCCCACGGGAAAATCTTACATAACGCGAGCGGACCGCTAGTGATTTATATTACAATCCGAACCAAACTAAGGAGAGTCTCACAAAACGATTTTTGCATGACAGTGTCCCTACCGGGTTTCAAACCCGGAACCGCCGTAATCACATGCTGTGTCCTAAGTCTGGCGATTTTTGTTTGTTTGTGCTACCGGGATTCAAATCCAAAACCTCCGGAACGAGCTCCGAAGGCTGTTACGATGATGATGATGATGATGATGATGATGAGCTCACCTGTTTGACGAGCAGCACTAGCGTGTCTTGTACGATGGTGGGCACAGCGACTAAGTCGTCTAACCGCACCGCCCACTCAACAGTTGATGATAGCTCTTTTCAACCTAGCTCTTAAAACAGGTAAATACCCTGCAATCTGGAAAATTTCACGTGTTTCTCCCATACCAAAAACTAAAAATACTATTTCTGTAGAAGACCATAGACCTATTGCGATACTATCTCCTCTTCCTAAGGTTTTTGAGATAATAATTCATTGTAAGATTTCTAAACAAGTTGCTCCTTTTCTCTCCGATTCTCAGCATGGTTTTTGTATTGGGCGATCGGTTACTACAAATCTTTTAACCTTGGTGGACACTGTCTCCGGTCACATGGACAAAGGTGCTCAAGTCGACGTTGTATACTTTGATTTCAAGAAGGCGTTTGATCGAGTCGATAACGATGTCCTTCTCGAAAAACTGTGTGCTATCGGTTTCAGTCCTACTTTGCTAAGTTTTTTTGCAGATTATTTAGGTGAACGTCAGCAGTTTGTGAAGTATGGTTCTTTTGTTTCCAAATTATATAACACTCGTTCAGGAGTGAGTCAAGGTTCGATACTTGGACCATTATTATTTATTCTGATGGTGAACGACCTCGGGGAGACACTCCAACACTCTAGGTGTCTAATGTATGCTGGTGACTTAAAGTTGATCCGAGCTATCAGCTGTGAGGAAGACTCCAAGCTTCTTCAAACTGACATTGATAACGTGTTTCGTTGGAGCGTAGATAATAAATTGCTCTTTAATCCCGATAAATGTTGTATTATGACCTTTTCACGTTCCTCTCAACCCTTAGTCGCTAGGTATACTCTCGGCTCCGATAGTATTAACCGTGTTGATGCTGTTAGAGATTTGGGTGTACTTTTTGATTCCAAACTTACTTTCAACCAACATATTAGATCTTTGGCAGTAGACAGTTACCGACGACTTGGATTTGTTCTAAGAAATTGTCGTGACTTTCGAGACCCTAAAGCTATTATACTTCTTTACACTGCATTGGTTCGAAGTAAGTTGGAAACCGCAGCTACCGTGTGGAGTCCCCACGAAATTACTTATTGCTTGCTGTTGGAAAAAGTACAGAAGGCATTCCTCAGATTTATCTACAAAAAGATATATGGTTACTACCCTTATTTATATCCATCTTTATTTCTTCTTGGTATCTTAGGAATTAACTCGCTACAAACCAGACGTACTTATGTTTCACTTATTACTGTATGTAGGCTGCTTCGTGGAGATCTTGCATGTCCTGAACTGGTTTCTCGTGTGTGTCGCTTGTTTGTCCCTGACAACTACCTGCGGGCGCGCAGCCATCGACTACTTGCGGTGCCCTCTCTGCGCACTAACCACCACTGCCACTCCCCGCTCGTGCTTGCGCTCAGCCAACTTAACACGCTCTTGTCTATGTCACCGCATGTCGACATTTTTGCTGACTCTATATTGGTGCTCAGCAAATTTTGTTTATGTCATGCTGAGGGTTTATAAGAGTTTTATTTTTTATTTTATTTACATTGTCATTTACATTTTTTATTTTTTTACTTTCTAGTCTTAAGTTTACAGTGCCTTAGTAATAACAGACTGTCATGCTGTAAATTTTCTTTAATAAATAAATAAAATAAATAAATGATGATGAGCTCACCTGTTTGACGAGCAGCACTAGCGTGTCTTGTACGATGGTGGGCACGGCGACTAAGTCGTCTAACCGCACCGCCCACTCAACAGTAGTTGATGATGATGATGATGAGCTCACCTGTTTGACGAGCAGCACTAGCGTGTCTTGTACGATGGTGGGCACGGCGACTAAGTCGTCTAACCGCACCGCCCACTCAACAGTTGATGATGATGATGTGCTCACCTGTTTGACGAGCAGCACTAGCGTGTCTTGTACGATGGTGGGCACGGCGACTAAGTCGTCTAACCGCACCGCCCACTCAACAGTTGATGATGATGATGAGCTCACCTGTTTGACGAGCAGCACTAGCGTGTCTTGTACGATGGTGGGCACGGCGACTAAGTCGTCTAACCGCACCGCCCACTCAACAGTTGATGATGATGATGAGCTCACCTGTTTGACAAGCAGCACTAGCGTGTCTTGTACGATGGTGGGCACGGCGACTAAGTCGTCTAACCGCACCGCCCACTCAACAGTTGATGATGATGAACTCACCTGTTTGACGAGCAGCACTAGCGTGTCTTGTACGATGGTGGGCACGGCGACTAAGTCGTCTAACCGCACCGCCCACTCAACAGTTGATGATGATGATGAGCTCACCTGTTTGACGAGCAGCACTAGCGTGTCTTGTACGATGGTGGGCACGGCGACTAAGTCGTCTAACCGCACCGCCCACTCAACAGTTGATGATGATGATGAGCTCACCTGTTTGACGAGCAGCACTAGCGTGTCTTGTACGATGGTGGGCACGGCGACTAAGTCGTCTAACCGCACTGCCCACTCTGCATGCCAAGAATTGTTGCCGCCCGCGCGGACCATAAATATGTGCCTGGGAACAAATATATAAGGTTATTTTTAATCGGTTAACGTACCTGTATAAATTTTAGTAATTAATAAAGTAATTATTGTCGAACCACTTTTGAAGACAATTTCACAATTATTGAAGACCACGCACCGGAAGACGCAGCGTGGGGCAAGGTGGACCGACGATCTGGTGAAGGTCGCGGTTTGCCGCTGGATGCGGGCCAAGCAGGACCGGTCGTTGTGGAGATCATTGGGGGAGGCCTTTGTCCAGCAGGGGACGTCTTTCGGCTGAGATGATGATGATGATGATGAATTGTATTAATAGTAAAGGAAAGGGGTCGGTTTGGTTGGTGCGTGCTCCTTGCTAAGAAATAGGTCAAAAGCTCTGCTCACCTCTTCGCAGCTAGTGGCGTCGGCGTCGCGCGCATTTTACTAGTAAATCGAGTAGTAGACATTTAAAACGCTGTAGTTGAGTGGCCAAGGTGTGGTATAACAGGGGACCATTTCACGAAGCTACAAGTTACAAATTACAAGTACAATTCGACGACGTACATTGCGTAGACGATTAGATAAAACGATAAGGGCTTACAGTTTAGGCAAATTGGCTACGCATTGTACTCGTATATCAAATTGTAACTTGTTGCTTCGTGAAACGGGGCCCTGGTACTCACTGCGTAGTGACGAGCAGTATAGAGTTGTGCTTGGCTCCTAAATGCGCATGTGCGATGTAGGCGTCTGTATCGGCGAAGTGGCCTCGGCCCAGTACGGTCAGCAGCACAGCGCCGAGCGCCGCGTGGGGAGAGTATGGCCTGATGCCCTGCGGATTGATAAAACATTAGTTTTTTTCCTAAAGAATAATATAGGGACCCTGTGCCTACGGCAACATTCTTAAATCAAAAACTTTAGTGGCCAAGCGTTGTTCGGCTTCCATTACTGAGGCCCTTAAAAACCGAGTCACATAAGACATGATTGTACCGCGTATTCGAATGTGGTATGGTATAGTTTTGTTTCCCGGCTTCTTTGGTATTCATTTGGTGGGGTCAAGTTTGAAGCGTAGTTACGTTTCAGGACTATAGATAATTCGTTGGACACTATGAAAGAAAGAAAGAAAGAAAAAAACGTTTATTTGCTTACAATATTAAAGAAAACATTGGCAAGCAAAGAGGTCCCAGCTCAGCATGGTGCTATGGAGGGCACATAAAGTGCCCTCCATAACGCTGGTCTTTGGTAATGGTAAAAAAGCACTTTGTGAAACTGACCCCAGTTTGTATAGGATAATGCAAGCTGAAACACCTTATTGTCTGAAAGATGATTCTGAGCTTAGAAGGCACGAAAACCGTTGGTCCGTTGGTTAGCCGTATTACAAACACAAATAGTCGCTATATAAGCCATGTCTTAGCCTTTGGCAGCTCAATAACTCTGACACCAGGGTTGGTGAGGACGGTCGTCGACCTTACGATCCACACTACACAATATGATCTCGAAATGATATGCATGTAAATGTTTAAAAATCAGTTCTTTTTAATGAGTTATAATGTTACCTCAGTAGCAGGGCAGTGTCTAGGCAGGCGTTTCCTCGCCACCAGTCGTCCTCCGCTCCTCTCGACGCACGCTTTCAACGCACTCTCCGCACTATCCGCGCCGAGCTGCTGAGCCATCGCCGCACGCGCAGCTTCGCGACAAACGTCTGGTGACGTAACCAAACATTCAAGAAAAAAATACACCGTGGCATGTTAATTTTGAGAATGTATTAAATTAATACTGCAGTCTTTTGGATAGCTCAGACCATGAAACTGAACAATTTATCGTTCCACTTGTCAAACTTGTCAAAAGTCGCACAAAACAAATTGGATTGTTTAAACAGTTGGTTTGTATCAATGGATTTTTTTTCGAGATTTTTAAATATTTTAAAATTAAGAATATAAGGTAGATTTATGCAAATGTTTTGTATCATTCAGCTAACACGTTTGAAATGTTTGCATAGATTATTTTTTATTATTTTTTTTTTATTATGGCACTATGTTAACTTTGTGCCAGTGTCAAGTTTGGATAGATCATAAGATCATTATATTATAATTCGTGTGTTTGATATTTTTAAGTGCGTAGGTACTATTTTACACAAGTGTATTACTACTACTACTTATTGTATTTTTTTATAAAACATGCTTAGCATCAAATTAAACCATCCAGCCTTTATAACTCTATACATTCTTAAAAAAACAATTTTTTATAATTAATACTTGAAATTACAATAAGAGAATACTCAACACATGCCATGCTATACAAATCAATAATTCTTTAAATTTATTGTAGGTGTATATCGTCATGCGCATTCCTTATTAACACCTTCAGTGCCAGGATAGTATGGCATCGAAAGTATTAAATTGTATTAAGAATTATTTTGCAGCTTAACAACTAGCAGTGTTCACCTTATAAATAATTATAAATTAGCATTTATCGTGCAAATGACAACTATAGATTACTGATTATTATTAGAGGTTACCATTACAAGATAGTTCACTTATTTAAAAAAATATCAGATAAGAAAATAAGTAAAAGTATCATTAGAATCTCACTATATATTCTCAAATCAATTGATAACCAAACTACAAAAAATATCACTTTATCTGTGCTGTCACATTCGCTTCTTCAAATTAAAACAGACTTAATTCGATAATAATCTACCGACTTAATTTGATTTATTTTAAAGTGAACATTCTCTGCTAAGTTGTGAAGTCGCACCGTGCAAACGGAAGATACTTACGTCGGAACACAACATAGTCTTCGTCTATCCGGCGAGATGCAACCAAAACACATTGAAATATGACAACGCTAAAGCACTGTCGCCGAGCAGAAAGAATTTCGTACGTTGACCTGTTATTACCTGTCTCTGTTACTCCTGCGTAAATATATTGCCGTCTCACTCCTACAGATGCAATGCCCGAGTGGGACGGCAATATATTTACGCAGGAGTAACAGAGACAGGTAATAACAGGTCAACGTACGAAATTCTTTCTGCTCGGCGAACGTGCTTTACCATTCGAAAATGTCGAACATTCATACAATTTTGAAAAGAGCATAAGTACGATAAGTGTTGCTGACGCGTGAAGTGAGATGCTAGTAGTAATATCGTTTGCAGAGACGAACTGCATTCTAGATTCTGTGCTTCGAAGCGCTTCTATTCTATAATAGGTATTTGCTGCGATTCTACTTCGGCCCGTACCTAACTTCACGTCTTCATCAACAACATTTGTACGCACATTTTGATGGGAGATATTTTTATTGAAGAGTAATACGAGTAAACAGATAAAAATTAAGGGTGTGATCTTTAAATACAACAAAAAGCTTTTTTTTAGTAAAGTTAATTAAAATATTGGGAACCTTAAAGATAAAACTATTCAGTTTGGCTATGAACAGGGAATATGCACATTTTTTTAAATTCATTAATCGAAATATTTCATGTTCCAGATAAATACATATTTTTTTTTTCAAATATCTTGCTCAGAAACAAAGTTATAAGGCTTCAAAGTTGATGGATAGACAAAGAGGTCCGACGTGACATGTGACGTCATATGTAATGCGGGCCCTAGTGCGGGCCATACATCCGCCATAGAAAATTTTGTGTTCGTAAGAGGGACAGATATATTTGTTTAATAACGTTGTATCTAGTTTGTTTTTCGATCAATTTCAATTCTGTTTTGACTGTCAGTATTCTATTTTTGTATACTTTCAGATGAATTATGAAAAAAACTAATATTTTTTATGCATATTCCCTATTATCGTATGTCCATATGATATGATTATACCTAGATAGAGTAGGTATATAAATGATTGCATTTCATCATCAACATCAACGGCCCGTTACAGTCCACTGCTGGATTATGGTGTTTGGTTTTGCCATAATCTCCATGCTTGGCAGGCGGGTTGGAGATCGCAAATTAAAAGGTTACTGTATCAGAGAGCGCTGCTGCCCGTTCCCTGTTCAATGTGTAGTCCCTAAGTCGCCTCTTACGACACCCACGGAAAGAGTAGGGGTTGGTGACAAATGTATTTTACTCTGCCGTCACCACACGATTGCATTTAGTATTTAATTTATTAGTGAATTGGCAAAATACACCCTTAATTTATTAGAGTTTTATTTCAGTGTGCATATTAATAATTTTGTGTACATGCAACTAGAAGGTGGAAGACATAAATATAAATTCTAAATATAATTAACACGTTAAAAGAAAACTGACGTTAAAGAACAAATGAACAAAATCACGAACTAAAAAATAGAACATTAAATCAGCAAAAACAACAAAAGAGAACACGAAAACAAAAGAAAATGAGTGCTGAAAAGATGATTGATCTACTAAAAAATAAGTCTACACAAAAACATTCTACAAAGCCTGTCAATTTTGTAATAGGTAGATATAGATATGGATCCCAATAATGACAATGTCTTATCTAAAATTATTTGACAACTTAAAGAATGTCAGTCAGTCGCTAAGAAACACGAAGAACCTTCGTTTAGCTCTTTAGGTGCGTATATCCAATCATAACCAACTTTTTTCAAATGTGGCTTTACCTTGTGCCCGTAAAATCGGACGTGACTCCTATGTATTATATAGGTATAAGATATGTATCAATTTATAATAAAACTGACAGGCTAAAGAACATGCTAAAAACGGTGCAATATAAACACTACGGCGAACCCAATGGCTACTCCAATCTCACCGATAGTCGGCCGGGCTATTAGTCCCGTGAGGGCCAGAGCAACGCTGGCCCCGTGCTGTCTGTCCGCCTGAATCACGGACTCCGGTAGATCGTTGCTTAGCACGCCGTCGTCACCTTCAACAGTTAATAGAAGCTCAGGCACAATCATCATCATCAGCGTGTGGGTTGTAAGGTCGACAACCGACCTCACAAACCCTGGCGTCAGTGTTATAGAGCCGCCAAAGGCCACCTTTTTTCATCATTCTTTTCGGACAATCAGGTGATTCAGCCTGCAATGTCCTAATCAAACTGGGGAAAGTATCACAAAGAGATTTTTGCTTGACAGTGTCCCCACCGGGAATCGAACCCGGAACCTCCGTAATGGGCGTCGCTACCTCGACCACTCTAGGTTTCCAGCAATAGATGTGAAAATGCAGTAGTGCGTAGCTCTGCACTGGCTTGGGTCCGGGGCACAATTATACCGAGATGCATGGTGAAAAGGCCCTAAAAACAAAGGATAATTTCTCTAAAAAATATTATTTTTAGCTCTTTCCGACCCATTTTATTAAAGAAATAAACAAACGCAAAACATAGTTTTTATTTAAAACAGCAAGCAAAGAGTAGTAAACAAGACCAAAGGTGAATGATAGAGTGAATGAAGGAATGGATGTGGACCTCACTTGTAAAATCGATATAATTTTCCTTGTAAGATGCATTCATAGACAATTTACTATTGTTTCGACTTTTGTACAGGTTTGTGAAACACTAATACTTGTAAATTGTGAGATTTCTCAGCTTGCAATTGTTAAATTGTAACTTGTTACCTACTTGTAGCTTCGTGAAACGGGGCCCTGGTTGTTAAACACGCTCCACACCTTCCGATTCTACACCGTCCTATCCGACATATCGGAAGAAATCGGACAATGTATAGGGCAACAGGTCCTAGTTAGGACAGTGGTCACGATTCACACAGTCACGCTCTAATCCTTAATTTAAGTTCGTCAGTCCTTTTTATCTTTTAAAGATTAAAAAGGGACAGGAGATGGCCATCCTAATATTAGAGCTGTCAAATATCGAATTTGAACCTTATAGACGCGTTGATTGCACAATTTTAGAGAGCACGTAAAACAACAGACTTAAAAATCTCTTAATCTGACAGCTATGCCCTTTGGTTATCATTCATTCAAAATAATATCACTCGTTCGTCTGAATTCATTTTATTATGATTTGATTGTATTGATTTTTTAATTTGTCATTTACTAACATAATTTTATTTTATTTTTAAGTTTTACTAACAAAAAATATGAACGGACACAGTCTGAAATAAATTGATTTTATTTTTATTTTATTTTATTTTATTACCTCTCTTTCATTGGTCATAAAAAAGAAAAGGATAGCTTAGAGGATTTTAAAATTAGAATTAGAAGATGACTTTCCGAATCGAGGCCAGTGTGTAGGGAATGAGGATTTCCGATTTAGGACGAAGAATCGGAAGGTGTGGATCGTACTTTATTGTTGTTTTCCCGATCACACTAACCAGAGGGGAGCACCAGATGTCCTGTGGTCGTAAGTGCCCGTAAATGCAAGCAAGAGGGGCCGATATCCGATCCGATACGAGGCAGCCAGCTCTCTCGTCGTCATTCAGTTTGTGTGCTAAGCAGGGCTCAAGCAGAATGGCCGGTCACTGATTGATTCGGCCATTCTGCTTGACCTCCGCTTTGCACACAAAGTGAATGGCGACGAGAGAGCTGGCTGCCTCGTAAGATACGATATAGTATCTTAGCCGTCGGTGACGCCCCAGGAACTAAGATTATGCATGCACCACGTCCGATCGCATCGGTGACTAAAACGAAAGAGGAAAGGGGGAAAAAGATACACGGATATAGGTAATATTCTTTATTGCTCACAGACCACAATTTAGACAATTAATAATTTGGAATAAGTGTTGTTTAGTGAAATTGGAAACCTTGTCTTATTGGTTAGAAGCAATTTGTTACAGATACGAATGAGGATCACAATTACAACAAAAACGTTCCCACGTTTTATTGTATTCACACAATGCATGAAAATTTTTACAAATCCTTCTACAATCTATCTTTTCCACTCCACATTCCAAGCATATCGGTGGTGCTGCAAAATTAACAATATTAATTATTATTATATTCTTTATTACACACACAAGTTCAAATACACTTTATTCCTAGTTTAATAAGGCAAGCTTATCTCTAAGTAAAGGTCACTTCTAGCCAACCTGGTGTCATAGAAATAAACCTTTATGGGAATAAGACTGTGTACCACTGATAATGATTTTAATCTTAATAAACCTTGGGCTGTAAAACGACAAAAAAAACATGGGGGAAGCAATTTTTTTTTTTTTCAATTGCCTGCCAGCCTATGTTCCTGAATGGCCATGGCCTTGTAATGGACTGAATACTCCATTTAACGAAAAACAACCAGTTAAATTTCACGGTTTATACGCATATTCAACACATAAGTAAAATACGCCCATACATTATACAATATACAGGGTGACCCAAATAGCGGGGCCTTTATGAATCACCCCCATGTATGTTCGGCGATATTTTATAGTTTTAGAGTGTTAAACAGCGCCATCTATTCGAGATTGACCGAACTTGATGGCTTGTTAATCAAGCTTTGCATAGTGGTGGTCAAGCGCAAATGTCCCCGATAGTACATTCGGTAGACAAAATTGGCTCAATACTTATAAAGCGGATACGTCACGAAGCTGCGAAGTGCAGATTGCAACTAATGAGTTATCGCTTTCTTCTAATATGCCAAGGGGGCGTGACCCGGGGCTTCCACACAAGCCAGGCGGAAAAGTCCCCAATAATACACCCTTGAGTTACTCCCTATAAAGGGCCCCGGAGACGGTCAAACGGTTTGACTCAAACCTTACGTGTTTGATCAAACCGATTGAGGTCGGTTTGAACGGTTTGTTAAACGGCTCTGCGCAGTCTGATTCTGTACGCTGTCGTAATTACACATCTGACGCGTCAAACACTAAAATTTATTTATTTATTAAAAACTAATAATTACAAAAGACGTCATCATTACAGGATTGCTCCTAATACGATGACACCGAATATGAAATTGCATCAAACGAAAAATATGAAATTGCATCAAACATGCTTCAAACACGTAAATGTTTGACAAACCGTTCAAACCACCTTTGTAAACGATCAAAATAGTTTGAGTCAAACCAAACTTTACGTGTTTGAATCAAACCGTTTGACCGTCTACGGGGCCCTTTATATTGGTGGTAAATTTTCGGACTGGATTGTTAGGTAATCATTATTAAACTTATTTTTACGATAAATACGAGCTTAACTAGAACTTTGTCTCACTAGAAGAATATTTCCTAAATAATTTATATTACTAATAAAAAAATAACAATGCAACGAACACGATAAATACGAGCTTAACTAGAACTTTGTCTCACTAGAAGAATATTTCCTAAATAATTTATATTACTAATAAAAAAATAACAATGCAACGAACAAACAGACAAATGCAATAAAAACGAAATAATTTAACGATTCAATTCAAAATGTAGGAAAAAATAAGTAAAACTTACGGATTAGCCTTCGTTCGCGATGTTTTAGTCCAGTAGTGCTGCTAGCTCGCACCATCATCGCCATAAACAAGATGGCGGCCATCGATAAAACCAAAGTCAGCTTCATGATTACAGATTGTAACTGAGTAAAATTACCTACATTGATCATATTTTATACATAAAAAAAGAAATCAATTATTCAAGCGTTAATTTAAATAATATGCACAATAATTTTTTCATTACAACCGATTTGTTTCATTTTATATACGGGCTTAAAATTATTGCGATAAAATCAGAATAAAATTATTATTCCATTTCACCAATTATTTTTCTCAATTACTACTACACTGTTATTTGAACTATACGTCAAACTGAGTTACGATTAAAAACTGACTCCCGCGCCGGGTTATACCTGGTGCAAAGGTTGTCCGTCGCCATCCAACGCGGCAATGCCGCGAGTGTGTTGGGCTCCTTTGCGCCGGGGATGGCAAGGGGCGGCCTTTTTAACTGACGAGGTAGGTACTTTGTAATAAATATTTATGTAAATATTTATTTTACTTATTTTGCACCTTAAGTTTACCTATTCCCCCCCCCCTTTCTACTCGTCTTAGGGCGCGGCAGAATAACAGCGCCTGCCTCGAATAACAGTCGTGCCTTTTCGCTGCTGTGACTTACATATTAGTATTAAATATATGTATTATTATTTTTACTTATTGTCACAGCAATACGAATAAATGTTTTTTCTTTCTTTACTTTCTTTCTTTCTTGTTACCAATTTTATTTGAATTTTAAAACCAAGATTAAACATAATGAAACTTGAATTGATTATTTCCAATTTTGTCATACTTTGCGTTACCATGTTAGAAGCGCGTGCGCGTTCACGTTGCACGTTTGCACGTTTCTAGGGGACCACCAGGGCCCCGTTTCACGAAACAACAATTTACAAGTAACAAGTTACAATTTGATATTCATTGCGTAGTAGAATTCGCCAAAACTGGAAGCCCTTATCGTTTTACCTCACTGTCTACGCAATGTGCATCAAATTGTACTTGTATACTGAGAAAAAATTAATGAGCCGTACACCTTACATAAGTAGCAAAGCTGTAGAAAATACGTAGGAAAACGGGATAGACGGCCGTAATGAGCTAGACGCATGACGTAATGAGCTAGACGCATGACGCGTATGAGTTGGACTCATTATAAGTACAATTGCTATTTAATTTAGATTAATTCGTCGACTCATTATAAAGAGTGACTTACCCCAGTGCACTTTATCAGTGTAATTTGTAACTTGTAGCTTCGTGGAACGGCCCCCAGGATTGCATCGCTTATCGTCTAGAACATCATTTCAACATCCAGAATGTGGTAATGATATCGGCCGTTTCTTCTCCGACGCTTTTTTCACCCTGGCAACATTCTGGGCCTAGGTCCAAGCCCGGGCCAAGCCTGGGCCTAGGGCGCCCCCAGATACGTTGTCATAAATCTCTAAGGGGTACGAGCCTTCTGCTCCCCCGCAAGTCTGAGCCCGCTATATTACCACTCTGGTAGAAATTCGAAAATACGTTCGTGGTGGGGGTCGAACCCGCGTCTCCCGGACGGGAGGCAGCGGCCCTAATCACTAGACCACCGACGCTCTCAATAATATAACACATTTTATACTACCCATTCAGGTACAAACACAACACACTCCCATTATCCACCTTTCAAATATCAATGACCTTTCATGTTAACTCGAGTTTGGAGGTCACTTTCTTTGAATTAAATTAAATAATCATTTATTTCAGGCAATATTTACGTAAAGATCTTAAATATGTAAACAGAGGCCCATATAATAAATACCTTAAAACTATCATATATATATATATATATATATAAAAACTATAACTAGGTAACACGTGATGTCAGCGACGTGTAGCGCGCGTCAGCTGGCAGCCGTCCCCGGAACTTCCGAAACACGACTCCCTGCGGCCAGAAGTCCTCTTTCATGAAGGTCTCCAGCAGGCCTAAGATGCGCACAATTTGTAGACAAAACTCTCGGAAGAAAAGAGAAAATTTGTCTTCTCTTTTGAGACTCGGAAGTTTTCGAAGAATAGATACTTACATTACACTTAAATTACTTTGAAAGTGTAAGTAATTTACACAATGACTCCTTACACAATTATACACAATTATTCACAATACACACAACTCTTAATAATAATAAATCAATAAAAGTATGTATTCCCGGTAATTCGCATAGATGTTTTTTTTTGTGGCTTTGCTTTTGTGTAGCCACAATTCCGCCAATATCATAAATACTAGCGCGCTGCCGCCACCTTGTAGATTTGTATCATTTTTACTCTCTTTCATCTCGCGCTGCATAGGTACACGAAAATTAAGATGTACTTCACTTATTTTATGCGTATAAAGTATGATTCACGTTGCGGAAATTGATAAAACATAACTTTGCTGCCAATTCTTCATTGTCTTCAACTCAATATGTTGAAGACGTGTTCTCTTGATCCAAACGTCAAAAATAGACAAAAATAGCGATCGTCTTTTGTTCCTCTGAGACAAATATTGAGTGCGCATGTTAGGGATAGAAGACAAAAGAATAAAACAAAGAAAAAAGACAAGTTTCTCTATTTTTGTCTTCAATTGGCATGTTAGCCCACGTAGACTTGGCTCTCTATTCTTCCTAAGTATAGAAATGAGCGTAGAGAGACTTTTTGTCTTCGTGCGCATCTTAGGCCTGCAGGTGGTGGGTCGGCACTCGTACCACAAACGAACTAAAATTCACTTTGTGGCACGACCTAACAGTTCGACCCTCAGGGTGAAATTGGACTTTCTTCGCACAAAATCCACCAACTCCTCAACCTTAGTGGACCAGTGTAGTCGGGACACGTACAGCTGCGTCGAACGTACTTCGGGCCGCAGCGAGTGCTCCGGTGCGACCGGTGCGTTGCCGTGATGGTAACGGCTGGCGGGCTTCTTTTTCCTTCTTTCGACTTTAATGAAGCCTTCCTTATCGCACTGTTTTTTCGGTGGACGTACTGTCACACTCTTGAGAGGAGCCTCGCAAGGCTTTTTCCCCAGTGGTGAATACATGTTAATGAATATATTTTTTTGTTCTTAGTAGAATTGAACACAAATTTGGAAAGAATGTTACTCAATTAACGTTTTAATTAGCAAAGCTGTGAGCCTGGTGTAGGAAATAGTGGACGTACAATGTACACGAGTTTGGAAAGATTTTAGCACAACAAATCCATGTGTATTTCGAGACAGTCTTGCCTGCAGTTGTATACGCAAATAGAAAAAGTTGACTGAGGTTGACCCTAAAATTAAAAAAAGTAGGGGTCCGCGTCCTGCGCTTGCGCTCCCTCCAATTTCACAACGCGCCATATCCCCACTTTGGTATACGTAGCAGTAGGTCAATAGGGAATATACACATTTTTATTTAATTCATTAATCGAAATATTTCAAGTGCCAGATAAACACGTAATTTTTTTTTTCATATATCTTGCTCAGAAACAAAGTTATAAGGCTTCAAAGTTGATGGTTAGACAGAGAGGTCCGACGTGACCATTGACGTCATTGGTCACGCGGGCCATACATCTGATATATCCGCCATAGAAAAATTTGTTTTCGTTGACGATGAAAAGAGGGACAGATATCTAGTCTGTTTTTCGATCAATTTCGATTCTTTCTGTTTTGACTGTCAGTATTCTATTTTTGTATACAAATCAGATGAACTTTGAAAAAAAAAAACTATTTTTTTATGCATATTCCCTATTAAGGATAAAGGAAGATCCTGTTACCTTTCCTCTTGAGCGGCTGCGGTGCGGTGACGTCATCGAAGACGGCGGCGGCGCGCTGCGCCCCGCACGCGCACTGGCCCAGCAGCCGCGCCGCGCCGTACCCCAGGCGGTACGCCACGTCGTCCGCCGACCCGCCCGATAGCGTACCCTGGGGGAGACATTGTAATTAACCTAAAATTGTAATTAGCATAAAGTTGGAGTTTCTCCTGGCCGTTCTTCTCCACAGAGGGCGTACACTGGTAGTGAACGTGCCATCCATGATAGCTTTGACGTCGAAAAATGATTTGTAAAAATCTTAATTCGAATAAAAAAAAATTGACTTTTGACTTTTTGACCTTCATTCCCACGAACAAAAACGAGCTAATATTTTGATTGGTTGATTGTTGGATGGTTGATTGGTTGATTGATTGGTTGGTTGGTTGATAGGTTGCTTGGTAGGTTGGTTAATTGGTTGGTTGGTTGGTTGATTGGTTAGTTGATTGGTTGGTAGCTTGATTGATTGGTTGGTTGGTTGATTCATAGGTTGATTTGTTGGTTGGTTGGTAATTGGTTCATTAGTAGGTTTGTTTAGTTAGTGAGCGATTACAGTTTTATGTAGGACAATTTAGTTGGATCTATCAGAAGGCTCACCAAATGCGGCTCGTAGTACTGTCGGAATCCCCTGGAGAAGTCTCCGATGGCGCTGTAAGGGTTCCCCAGGATGTTGAGCCCCAGCACCAGCACGTAGAACTGCTGCACCAACTGCGTCCAGTAGTGGCGCGACGCCGAGTCCAGCAGCGTTGATGTCGTGATGGGGGCATTGCGGAACTCTAAGTAGGCCATTCTGGAAAGTGGAATAATTTTACTTCTTGTTCAGGTGCCTTGACAGCTCCTGCCCAACGAATTATCTAAAGTCTAGAAGAGTAACTACGCTTCAAACTTGACCCCACCAAATGAATACCAAAGAAGCAAAACTATACCATACGACATTCGAATACGCGGTACAATGATGTTTTATATGACTCGGTTTGTAAGAACGTCGAAAGTAAGCTTCAATGTACAGCAGCGACATCATCTGCCTGTCTGTCGTCGTCGTCGTCTGTCAATTAATTAGGTGCTATGTTTAATCCATGCAGACCCAGTGTGGATTGAACAACTTTCTAATCTTTGAATATCTTTACAAAAAATATTAGTAAGAAAACCTGTACACTTCAGCGAAGAAATATAATAGCTTCCGTGGCCGAGTGGTCGAGATTTTGACTTTGGAGGCTCCGGGTTCGATTCCCGGAGGGGACACTGTCAAGCAAAATTCTCTTTGTGAGACTTTCCCCAGTTTGGTTAGGACATTGCAGGCTGAATCACCTGATTGTCCGAAAAAGAAAAAGCCGTTGGTCCCGGCTACCATCTAGTTTAGTCGTTTCATGAGCCAAGTCAGTGGCATTTGGCGGCTCTATAACACTGACACCAGGGTTTGTGAGGTCGGTTGTCGACCTTACAACCAACACGACGATGATGATGACCGAAGAAATAATTCTATTTAAAAAAAATACACGGCAATAGATATTACCTTATGACAACATCCTTCATATCACACAGCGAAGATCCCCAAGAGTTGAACAAATACTCCAAAAGATCACTGTTAAACAACTTAGGCCGATTCTCCTTCTTGTTCCCGAACCTGGTCTTCCCAGGACTGTTGGTCTCGGCAGAATATCCTCTAGAAGACAAACTTAACACCACTTTGATAGGAGACAGGTGCACGTACTCCATTAGCACATTTCTCTTCGCCACCATCTGGCTTTTCAAAGCCATTATCGGCAAAGGCATGTGGACTAATGCCAGATCAGCTCTAAGTCTTACAGCTGGTTTTTCTTCTATCTTCCAATGGTTTAGTATATCGAATACATAGTTTACGAAACCCCTATCTAAATTGACGCAGAACTCCTGTATTAATACTTTGACATATTTATAGACGTCTTGATTCAAAGACGGCCGATATTGCTTTAAAGCGACAACTTCTAGGCACGGCTTGATTTCTCTATTATTTCTTAAATTTTGTGGCAAAGGAGCTGGGTATAAAACACTAGGAAATACAGCTTCGTGTAGCTGATTATCTATTTGTAACCTTTGTAGTTTCAAATGGCAGTATGTATAAGTATCAGATCTGCGCATCTGCAACCAGACGCCAGGGTTGTAAGTGCGACGCAACTCAGAGAAGAAAGGTTTCGTCATTTGCATCTTCTCCAGGTCTATATGAATGTATTCTTTAAGGTTGCATTTCTTTTCTTCCTTCTGATATTTGTCTTCAATCCAGGCTGTCAGGTCTGGTGATAATTGCTTCCATTTGTGGCTGACGTTGACTTCCCATCGCGGCATGGAATCTGTTATGGAAGCATATGCCAATTCCTTCGTTCCTACATAAGTTTGGACGCACACAGACAAACTAACTCCAGCTAGCGAAGTGTAAACTTCATAATTACTTCTTTCAGAGTTGATTCTCGTTCTATGCTGGTATGCGATCTTTTCATCTTGAGCCAAAGCAAAGACTCTCTGATATCCGTCCATATAAGATGTCCAGTACACAACCACTTT
The DNA here is from genome assembly GCA_951230895.1 of Carpatolechia fugitivella. NCBI lineage: Eukaryota > Metazoa > Arthropoda > Insecta > Lepidoptera > Gelechiidae > Carpatolechia > Carpatolechia fugitivella. Next base: position 1,272,942 of record OX579659.1, on the reverse strand, counting down.
ATCTTTCCTCATCTTCTTCGTTTTTGCGTGGTTCTCGTGTACGTCAGTGCTGTCCGAGTCGTCGCTGCTCGAAGTGCACGGTTCGGGGGATTTAGGGGTGAGCCGTTTGAAGGTAGATGATAGTTTTGACGTGACGCTGCTGGTAGCTACTAACGTTGCGTGTTTTACCGAGTGGAAACTGACTTTCTCTTCGCCATATCTAGAAAGAAGAAGTTATATTATTAACGAGTAAGTATATAAGCTGATAGATTAGATATTATCTTACTTAGCCTATGCTGTCCCACTGCTGGGCAAAGGCCTCTCTCTTTTCTTTACCCTTCTCTGTCTAGAGGATTGGTAAGCCAGGTCTTGGAAAAATTCTTTAGCTCGTCCTGCCATCTCCGCCGAGGTCTGCCACGTCGTCGCCTGTTAGTTGGGGTTTCCAGTAATTAGTTAACTTAGCCCACAGGATGTCAGGCATGCGAGCGACGTGGCCAGCCCAGTCCCACTTAAGCCTGGCCGCAGTATGAGCAACGTCAGCCACTTGTGTTTTGGAGCGCAGTACCGTATTTCCGACTCTGTCAGTCAGTTTAAACCCCAGCATACTGCGCTCCATGGCTCGCTGGCAAACCTTGAGTCTGTGCTCCATACGTGAGGATTAGATATGACAAGCTAATATCTTCCCTAAAGTTTAATATAAAAGTAACGAATAAATATTTCACAAGTTTAAATAAAACTCACCCATCTTGATAAAAATCAGCCACGTATCCTTTTCCTTTGTTGTTGTAAATATTCCAGAGTAACTTGCGGTCCTTGGCTGGGTCGTCCCAAGTATACAGCATTGACTGTAAGCAAAGAGTCAAGATGGATAGAATAGTATAAGAAGAATAGAGAGATTTTAAAAAGAAAGAAAGAAAATAAAGAAAGAAAGACACAAAAGAAGAAGATTTTTTTATAGTAAGATTTGCGCACTACTTGTATGAGAAAGATTCAGATCTGGGAAAGGTGGTTGACGGGCTAAACAAAAAAGCTACTCTTTACCCTTAATGTCAAAACAGTAACTTAAAATAAATTCTTAGCAAGGTGAGACATCATCATCAGAGATGTGCATCTTTAGATTTTCTAGCCAATCCTATAATTAAAATCACAATCCTGCCGGGCAATATGGGTTTGTCAGTCTTTCAAACTTATGCTCTGCTGGGAATCTAACTTAAAAGCGCGGAATTATACTAATATTATAAATGTGAAAGTATGTCTGTTCCCCTTTCACGCCTAAACAACTAAACGGATTTGGATGAAATTTGGAATGAAGATAGTTTGTACCATGGTTTAACGCACAGGATCATTGATTTACAACAGGCCTAGATAGAACATGAATGCTCAAAAAATGGGCCGACAAAATACTACTATAATGGTAGACAATAATGTTGCCATTAATAAAATACACATGTCACTGTTTAATCCCAGCGTACTTTCAAATAGGTGACATGTTTCTAGTATATTTTTGTATGACGCGCTATTTCTAGGCCTGTTGTAAATCAATGCATAGGATACTTATAACGGGAAAAGGTCTTATTTATAAAGAAAACCAATTAATACCTGGTAAGGACTCAGCAGCGCCACCTGCCCGGACTCCATCTGATGCATCTTCAGGAACAGATCATCACACAAGTTGTCGATCCTCACCGGCGCGTCTCCCGAAGTGAACGGCTTGAACGTTATCGTGAACGGGCGATCCGTCCCGCCAGTCACCTCGACGCAAATCGCTGACTGAAAGAGACATTCAGGTGAAAAAGAAACAGGAATGCTCGGTGGACAGAGAAAGAATTAATGGGAACAAAGTTAGTCAAAATTGCGGAAACGATTTAAATTTAAATAAAATATAAGCTGTAAAAGTTGTAAGCATTTATTGTCGTCATTACTCAAAAAACATAACTAAGTACTAAGATCAATAAAATATCGAACTGATAGATTATCTTTATCTTAATGTAAAAACTAGGTCATTTGGTAGCTTGAAACTTTAGCTAAGCAAAACCATGCATGGTCATCTATCCGTAATTAAAAGGTAAATATAAGAATCCGTAAGAATAAAGTGGAAACCAACAAATATATTGTGATTTTAGATTCTTTTCTTAAGGGGCTACCCTATGCGAACACTAGCGCCACACCGATAAAAAATCATAATTTAATGAAAACACAAAATATATAAAATCTGTACGATCGATTTGAAACGTAGGTATTTCAGTATTTTTAGAAACAAGACATTTTATATTACCCTATACGTTGTAGTAAGAGATAGCAAATGTGCTAATAACGGCCGCTTTTAGCTCTTTCGCTATCTGTAAATACAATTAACCATAGTTCACTAATTAAAACAGTTCTAAAAATACAACAAGACTTATAAAACAATTTGATCGTCCAGCTTTTTGATATTTTGTGTTTTCACCAAGTTATGATTTTTTATCGATGTGGCGCTACTGTTCACATGTGGCGCTAGTGTTCACATGTGACGCCAGTGTTCACATGTGGCGCTAGTGTTCACATGTGGCGCTAGTGTTCACATGGGGTAGCCCCTTAAGTAAGCTCTCTTATGCCAGGCTATAAGCACATGAAAGAAAATTAATAAAAATATTAAAAGAAGCGATGCGTGTAGCGTTATAAAAAAATAGTAGTAGGAAGTAATAGTGGTTTACCCAAGTGACCGAGCAGTTCATTTTACAGCAAAACTGCAGAAAAATACATAACATATCTATAAAGAACATCTAATCTAAGCAATGTCTAGCTGCTACCACCTACACATAAGCTACGAATTCAGTGAACATATCTATTTGAAAAAGGTTTTTTAAGTTTAGTTTGATCCTAATATATGTAAAATATATCGTAGAAGTTTTATTGCTATTCTACCTAACGTTTATATCAGTTTATTTTAAATCAGCACTAGCTTTAGCAGCTAAAAGTTCTAGGTTTAAGGTCATCTAGGTACGGAGCCTTTAAACTCGTATGTATAAATAACAAGTCTGAACCCAGGGCCCCGTTTCACAAAGCAACAATTTACTAGTAACAAGTTACAATTTGATATTCATTGCGTAGCCAATTCGCCAAAACAGGAAGTTCTTATAAATAAATAAGTGGGGGACATCTTCACACACGGCAATCTGATACCACTAAGCAGAGCTTGTACTATTGGTTACCAGACCGCTGTTATACATTACTTAAATAGATAAATACATACTTATATAGATAAACAACAACCAGACACAAGGCAAACACAAGTGCTCATCACACAAATGATTGCGCTGGGCGGGACTCGAACCCGCGACCCTGTGCGTTGGAGGCAGATACACTACCACCTGGGCTACGGAGCCGTCGATTATCATTTTACCTCATGTACATCAAATTGTACTTGTAATTCGTAACTTGTAGGTTCGTGAAACGGCCCCCTGATCTCAGTGGATAAGTCCTTTGTGAGGCCGGTCCTCGACCTTACACTACATACAATCCCATACGATAAGAATTCCATATGCCTCAATAGCAGTAGGTCTAACTATTATATGCTATTATTATATAGTCGCTACGTTAGTACACAAGTATAAATATACGCATAAGATTACCAAAAATGCAGGCCAAACTAATCGGGAAATAGAAACTAGACCAGTTGACCGAAATATCAGCAGCGGCCGCGGTCCCAATAAAGGTCTGCTAACTAAGGAAGCTAACTATTCGAATAAATAAACATTGCAGTCTTATACAAACTTTCCAAAGTACATAGATAGTAGGTAGGTAAATATGTCTAATATTAAAAAGCAATTAGTGTCTTCTAAAAAGGATACGTCATATTATTTTACTAATTCAAATAAATAACATACTTAATGGAGTACAGAATCCAATATTTTCAAGGATATCCTTAACTCAGTCAATCACCAACCTTTACCTACTTTCTCTACCAATTAATGCAAGCTCATTTACATCCAAAATAAGTCAGCAAATGTAACAAAAATTGGTCACAAACCACCGAAAGTACAATCCATACAGTATTATGAAAGGGTTTACGTCACCCGTGTGCTAACTCAATTCGCGCCTTTCCCAAACGTTATAAGACATGGCGACAATTTCACTCACTTCCAGTTAACTGAAAACGTTTCGACTAATACATACAAATATGTTATTAAAAACTTTAGTGATTCTTGTGCTAGTGTTAGCGATAAACAGTGATGACAACGTGAGGGTGAAAAGGGCGAAATATTATTCATATCCGTCAAGGTTTTATAAGAAGCCTCCGCCCCCACATGTTATAAAAGGACCGTTTTCGTTCACACCTCCACCAAACTACATGCATGATGAAGAGCCACCGTACAGACCTAAGGTTAGTAAAAAACCTACTAACGACGGCTTAGGAGATGAAGATATTAGTAATCTTATCAAACATCTAACAAAAAAGGACTTTGAGAAAATTATCGAGTTTGCTGGGGAAAATGACAGATATGCAGATAAATATAGAGATGAACCAGGGTTTAGAAGACCAGAAAGGAACACAGGTTATAGAAATGAGGACGTAGAACAATTCGCGCAGAATATTCATCATTTTAGAGAGCCAGACGAAATGAGGCAATACAAAGTGGAGTACAATGAACAAATGAACTATGCTGCAGCGAAACCAAGAATTTTACATCCAACTCCACCCAGTTTCCCTGATGATTTTGATATAAAACAGAATTGGAACTACATCAATGACGCGACACAAACTAAAGTGATTTATACGAATCCGCCTGAAAATCATAATCCTAAAATTTCGTATTCAAATCACCAAGAACAATCTTTTTCAAACAACGCACCAACAAATCCAAATACAATATTACCCACTTCGGCAGAATATCCAAGACCACCTTACTCAAATCCAAATCCCCAACCACCATTCTCAAATTATCAACAAGAAATTACAAACCACATCCCATCTTCAAATTCAAATCCAAATATGTTCTATTCAAACTCCCAAGGAAATTTAAATACTGATGAAACTATGCGTCAATATAACTACGTACCATACGTAACAATACCACCGAATTTTAAAGAAAATAAAGGCAACATATATACTGATAGTGATACTGTGAAAGAAGAACAGTTACCGAGACCATTGAATTTGAGAGAAGATGATTATGAAGCGTCTAATACGGATAACGTGCCTAAAGTGATCAAGTCTGATGGTTATTCGGTGGAGAGCCTCAAGGATTTGCCACTGATGAACTATGACTCGAAGTTGCATACAGTCAGCTCTTATAACGTGCCGCATTACCTTGTAAGTATTAAAATTAGAATTTTACCAAATGAAATAGGTCATTTGATCTAAGTTATTAACTAGGAAAATCTAGGAACCACGCAACGGAAATAGTGAATTAACAGCTTCCAAAAGGCTTTTTACAAACAACGCTAAGACGCTTTTAAGAGGTTCAAAATCCATATGTCATAAAAGACAAAATTGAATAATTGGTAGGAAAATCATCCTAAATCAGTCGTTCACTTAAAATATATTGCAATTATGCACAGATCTATTCAAACTAATAATTATTATTGATTTTATTTTATATGGCCTAACCTAATTGAATAATCTCTTTATTATAAAATTTGAATATTGTTTCAGGTGACAGCAACGAAATCTCAGCAACTGTATCAGCCATCCAAACCCTCAGGTCCTGTCAAGCCAGTGCCACTAGAGCAAGCTCCCCCAGGGTACTCGGAGAAGGAAATGAGTGACGCGCATCTCAAAGCTATCAAAATCTGGACGCATCGTTCTAAGGGAACTGCGTACACGCTGCACGATGACGGGACGCTGTCGTTGGAGAAACCGAAGATAAAGACCAGCTATGGTTATACGCCGTAGTTTGCCAAGTTTATATTTTATTAATTTCAGCCAAATAGTATAAAATATATTCCACAAATACCCTACTCACTGGCTAATTTCCTAATCATTTGATGTTTTCTATTCTATTGCACATTTCTTATTCATTTGCACAATTCCTTATCACGTACACATTTCCTAATCATTTGCATAATTCCTAATCATCATAATCATTTGCACATTTTTTAATCACTTGCACATTTCCTAGATCTCCGACAGTTTTCTATCATTAACATATTGCCTTCTCAACAACACTCTCTAATTTTTTTTTGTAGGTACAATTTCCTACTTCCATATTCTCCCTATTCTATTCTTTCCTATTTTTCTATTTTTTTCCATTTATATTGCACCCTTTGCATCTACTATGCCTACATCAATAAGACTCATGTTCATTGTAAATTATTCTATTGTTTTTATTTTATTCTATGATGTAAGAATAAAATAAACTTAGTTTTAGTATTTATGGTTCTGTAAATAGTTTTTGATTGTATAAAGTTATTATTTTTAAATATTAAACACCTATGCCTAAATTATTTATATGATTTTCATTGCAGTAGATACATTATTATAATTTATAACATAAGATTTATTTATAGTATATTCCAGCTAACAGTAAAGCACAAAGTACTAGACGCCCGTAATATACAAAGTGTTAGATAAATAATTCAGTTAACAATTTGCGTTATTTATATAACACCCATCTAAACTCAAGCACCTGTTGCTATATTTTAAAGCATACATGATTTTATTTCACCCTAATCTAACATAAACAAATAAGTAACTATAGTTCGTTAAAATAGAAACTACAAAAACCATAAATTATATTAAAAAGAACCTACTTAATTTGTTAAATTCGATTGTTTAATTTGCGGTAAAATAAGTACAATTAAGATTCAAAAGTTAAATAATCTGTTATTTATTTAGATAGATAGATAAGACGTATTTACCTTGTATACTTATTTTTTTTGTAGTTTCTATTCGAACGAATTTTACCTAGAATAAACATACAATACTACTTACTCCTTTATCCATCCGAAGCACCGTGAAATGGTTCTTCGTGATAGGAAAATGTTGCGAAACCACCGCCGAGTCTCGGTACTTGCAATGCATGCACATAGAGTCGGTTTGCGGCCAGAACGGCGTACATTGCTGCGGCGCCAAGTCTATCCACAGGTCGGCCGCTTCGTTCTCCTCCATGAAACGCAAATGGCGACGCGTGTCGTTGTAGACGAGGAAATATGGTAATAAAGTGACGATTTTTGTTAGTTGCGGACATAGTTCTGAGAGGGTTACCTGGAAGAAAATAATGAATGAATGAATGTACTTTATTTTAGAACTTGAGTAAACTGTGGGAACTAAAACAAAAAGCGGTGACAAACGTCGACCTTAAGATCTATCCACACAGATCAGTGTCGTGTCAGGGACGGGGCCGGAACGTGGCAAATGTCATAGAAAATATATGTACCGATATTTTTTTAGACTCGTGACGATGACGATTTTCTATGACATTTGCCACGTTCCGGCCCCGTGCCTGACACGGCACTGAGCTTTGTGGATAGACCTTTACACAGAAATTGGTATCATAATTGGAAAAATGTGCCCGAACCTGGCCCAGATTACCGAGGAGATGCAGGTTCGAGTCATGTCCAAGATCGAAATTATGTTTTTAAAGTTGATGATATTTGAATTTCGTTTTGTCCCCCAAATAGGTCCCGACATACTGATAACGTGTATTAAATCATGTAAATCAAGACACACGAAACAGTTTATGAATGTTAAGGTAACTAAACTAATCGAGAAGTTGGTTTTAAACAATGGAGAGTAAGTATTTATCTAAAAGACAACGCGCGAGAAAGAAAAAGGAGTAAGGTTGCCTCTAAAGAACAGATTGTTTGGCTTACATCCATAAGCAGCCTATAGTTGGTTCGGCGCTCGGTGTTGACGCAAACAACCAATCCGGGCGCGGCGGCGGCGGGGCGGCAGGCGCGCGACCACTGGGATTGATGCGCGCGCAGCCGGATGCGCTCGCGGCCCCGGGTTCGAGCCCCGCACGCCCACAGCAGCGGCTCGTCTGTCACCTCGTAGCAGGTTTCTGAGTGGCGCGCCTGGAAGGAAAAATAGAGGAAATTCCAAACTAAGCAGAAATATGACAGTATCATCGGCCGGCATATAAAATATGTTAGTATAATTAACTTGCGAGCTGCACAAGTCATTTAATTATGTAAATAAGAAAAAGAGTGGGGCCTAAGACACCACCTTGGGGTACGCCGAATGAAACTTTAACGTCCTCGCCAGTATTAGTCAAGCTTAATCTTCTGATCTGACTTCTATCTCTCAAATTATCTTTAAATAAGGAGAGTTGGGTGCCTCTTATTCAAATTTTTTGATAAAAAAGGGAGAGATACAGTGTCAAAAGCTTCTTTGAGGTCGAGGAAAACACAAGCTTTTTTTATTTTGTTATCTAATAGTTCAACAATGATCTATCTAGTTGGAGTAGTTGTTTAAAAAAATGTGGTTTTACTCGTTGAGATACTTTCAATGTCAACTTAAAATGTTTTGATATCTTTTATATTTACGTTGTGATAGGCTGGGTATACTTAACGATTACACCCTGTTTAGGTAGATGTTTATTTAAATCACTCACGCCTGAACGGCAGAACGAATTTGGATGGAAATTTGTTGGTAGATAGATCAGTTTCTGAATTAATACATAACGAATTTTTACCGCCAGAAAAATCTTATTCCCATGGGGATTATTTTAAACAATGCGAGCGAAAGCGCTTGCGAACAGCTAGTTCTTATAGGCACTTATAGTATACCTTCATCTGCAGCGGCAAGCCAGTTTTGTTGATGAGCCAATAGGGAGAGTACACGTACAGTTGCCAGCAGTCCAACCTCTCCACTTTGACGCACACGCCCAGCTGTTTGTTCCCGCCATCCGTCTCGCATTCGGTCGTCATACTAATGTTCTTCTCTGTTAGATCTAAAAATTTAAATTGTGTTATTTAAGTGCATTACAATACAAAAATCGTAAGAAGTTTAAAAAACAGATGGCGTTTGTAAGCAAGAGTTAACACTGGAGTATTGTATAACGTTTATCAATGTTTTTGTGACAGATCAAAGTGAATACGAAATCTATTATTTTCTTTGTATTCTTATTATTGAAAAAATTGCGATATGCTATTTTAAATCGACCTTTTAAATATATTAAAATAAAATAAATCGCAATAGTGCCTTTAATAAAACTTATGATACAGTTTACTGCCATTTTAGATAAAAGTTTCGAGTAAGCTGTGTTAAAAAAGAGGAATATGTTACCGGGCGAGAGTGTAAAGCAACCAGTCCACGGCAGCCCCATATAGAGCATGTTGAGCGTGAGTCTGTGGCTGGCGCTCAGCTGCAGCGAGTGCGTGTGCGTGCGCTCGCCCGCCTCCACGCGCACGCGCCAGGCCGCCTGCAAGGTCACAACATAAGACATTTCATCAACAGCTCATATACGTCTCCACCGAGGGGCTCGAGCCTACCCTGAATTAGGGCGATTAGGCTTCAATCGACCCTGCTGACTCAGTGCGGGTTGGCCGACTTCACACACAACCTTTGAATTTCTTCGCAGGAGTGTGCAAGATTCATCACGATGTTTTCCTTCACCGTAAGAGCGTCGAATAAACATACATATGAATTCGAAATTTGGAAACACATTGGTACGTGGTGGGGATCGAACCCGCGTCTTCCGGACGGGAGACAGCTGGCCTAGCCACTAGACCGCTGATGCTCAAAACAAAAACGACGCTGGAAAAAAATAATAATATTTAAGATTTATGTTGTTTATAGACAACAGTATGCCAAGTTCATTAACAGCTCATATACGTCCCCACCGAAGGGCTCGAGCCTACCCTGAATTATGGCGATTAGGCCTTAGTCGACCACGCTGGCCCGTTAACCAAGTAGCGCTGGCCCAATGCGGATCAAAATCACATACAACCCTAATATTTCTTGGCAGGCGCTTTCAGGATTTCTCACAAAAGAACATAATATGATTTTATTACACATTGTGTTAGGTATGTGTACATACCTATACCTCTTTGCCTCTTTGGCTGTTGCTGGCCGTAAACGTTTTTGGGATCTTTGGATTTATTTTGAATTTGGAAGATAAGTTTTGACTTCTTCAAAAAGAAAATAAAAACATCTCTTGAATTATCAATCTTATAGTTTCAAATACCGCCTCCACCTTCGTTCCACATTGTTACGTGGTGGAGTTTGAACCGGCGCATTGCGGACGGAAGGCAGCTGCTTTAGCCACTACACCGACGACCTATAAACTATGTATATGAAATACTATACCTGAGCACACGACAACTCCATGCCGTAGGGGAGACGATTGTAGACGGCTAGGGGAGGCACCACTCGAATCAGGTAGTTGGGTATAGCTCGGGTCACCTTGTTCGACTGACAGCCTGCGGGGCAAATTATACATTATATCATCTATAGCCTCGGACCAACCACCCACTGACTGGACACCATATGTGAGGGCGAAATTTTACGAAACGCATAGGTGCATTTGCACCACAGATTTGAACAATAGGTAGATGCAATGGTAGATGAATATGGTAAAGTTGTATTGTATTGTGTTGGTAAATTTTTATTGTATTGTAGAAGGAAGTCTTTAAAAATATGTGAGCTTATGTAAATTGCATTTAGATAGCAAGTAACGTAAAACAGTATATATAATAGGGGAGATATTTCTGCCAGCAAACTGCTTTGCAGTTTGGCGGAATCTATATTAATTCAAGTCACTGTTAAAAAATAACTGAATAAACGATTTATTTATTTTATTTTTTTATTATATATGTTCTGTGATTTGCACATATAAATATCTCTGAGCGGCCAATACCTCGCGGCTCACTTCAGTTTCGACCAATTATGAGACCTGTCAATACGTTGCGTAAGCGAGATGAACCAATCACGCGTCCCCCGCGCCCCCGCACCGCTACGTTCTTCGTAATTATTTTGTTAGTAAATTATACAGAATGGTGTCCAGTGCGTGGTTGGTCCGAGTCTATAACCCAATTACCAAAGAGAATTTGGCTTATAGAAACGGCAAAGAAGGAATGAAAAGAGGGAAGTATCTTCTTCATATCATCTTAATTTTAAGGTCGACGACCGATCCCGCAAACCTTGGTGTCAGAATTATTGAGGGCTTTTGGCATGGCTATGGAGTCTTAGATTATGTATAAGGAGTTTTACACGGTTAGCTTTGATCTTACCAACATTTCATAAACTCATCAACAGCTCATATACGTCCCCACCGAGGGGCTCCAGCCCACTCTGATGAACGAATGGTATTGTTTTGCACTAGCGTTTTGCCCGCAATTTCGCTTGCGTGATCAAACTTTTACCTTTAAGGTAAACTTTTTTTAGCACATAAATGAAGATACTCCAGCCTACCCAGAATTAGGGCGATTAGGCCTTAGTCGACCACGCTGACCTAGCTCGGGGTGGTCCACTTCACACACAACCTTGTCTGCTGGAAGGTCGTTTTTTTACAATGTAATTATATTTTTGTTATTTATTGTATACAATAAATGGTTAAATAATAAATAACCTTTAAATTCCGCTGGCTGCACAAGGTTTCCTCACCGCAAGAGCGAAGAATAAGCGCATACATTACGAATTACAAAATCGAATTACCAGTTCACGAAAACGTTAAATATTTGTTAGCTATTGAACAGTTTGATAACCCCTATTTTAAAATTAGTAGAACTTACACTGTTAATTTAAGAAAAACGTCACGTAAGCGATACAAAGAACCTAGTGCTACAAATTATTATGGTAAGCGAAATCGAAAGTATATAATACCTAGGTTATTCAGTAGTATCACCGGTGACCAAAATTGTAATTTAAACGCTTTTAAGCGGCTAAATTCACAAGCTAGATGAAGTTGAGTAGATTTTTATAGTAGTATTTTTGTAGAATTTATTGTTTTCGGGATGCATGCTTTAATTAAGTGAGTGCATATTTTTCGCCAACAAACTGTTAAACAATTTGGCGATTACATGTTTTGTAAGGAACCTGTGTACTTTGTTTAAATAAATAAATTAAAAAGAAATCACCAACACACAAGATGGCCCGATTCAATCCGATTCTTTAAAGGACAGTAGACCTGACTAAAAGAGGCGCCTCCACCATATGACGATGGTGGAGCCAACTCTATGAGGAATGACACAGCAACGGAATATAGTTAACTTCAGGGGCTTTTCACAAGTACACTTCTAGCTAGTGGTGGAGAACCAGAGCGCGAGGCGGCCCGCGCCCGACTCCGTCAAGTCTCTTCCGAATTCGGTTAGGAGAAGCGCCGGAGAGCACGCCGCCGGTACGACCTGCTCGCCGAGCCGCGCGCGCGCACTAACCTAATGCGGTTTGCCCCGATTAATAGCGGTATTCGTTTATTAAATGTTGTTTCCATGGAGGTCGACCTATTCAGTTGTTCTTTGCCAAAGTTCACAGAACCGGCTTTGCGTTGTATATGTTACACGAATTGAATTTGTGATTTTATGCATTCGGACATGTTCTGTTACAATAAATAAATAAAATCAATAAATGTTCCATAAAAACGATGGCCAGTAACGCCGAACTGGAAAGCAGCGGGCGGGCCGCGGAGGCCACACGCCACATTACCTTCTTCAGTGAGTATCCTCAAGGCGAATATCCTCTTGTCGGCGTCAGCCTTGGCGGGGCAGATCATGTCTCGAGGAGCGCCCAGCTCGTTGCACAGCTCCATCCACCAGATGCCTTGAGTCGCCGTCTGGTAACTCCTGGGAAGAAGATTGAAGAATAAAAACATAATACGAATTAATCTCGCCGCTGTCTAGTTCCCGGCATTTTAATTAGACCAACCGTCTTCCCATGGGTGTCATAAAATACGACTAAGGGAAGAGCTGCCGTGTTTCAAGTCCGCGGGGCAAGTGGCGGCTCTATAACACTGACACCAGGGCTTGTGAGGTCGGTTGTCGACCTTACAACCCACACGATGATGATGATGATGATGAGTCCACGATGCCCGCTATATTGGCCTCGATTCGGGAAGTCGTACTCTAATTCTATCTGGTTTTTAAACCAGCTGCTATTCTTTTCTTAAGGTTCAAATTCGATGTTTAACAGCTCTAATATTAGGATGGCCATCTCCTGTCTCTTTTTATTTTTTTTAGAGAGTAATTTATTTATAAAATGTACCGTCTCAAAAACATCCGTTGCACTAGTGAAGCATAGAAAAAGGAAACTCACAGGAAGAACTATTTTGTATGAAGCATGTATTTAAAAACTCTTAAAGCAATGCCTAAGGATATATGACGGCACATCAACATCATCAACATCACAGTCAGTCCACTGCTGGACTATGAGCCTCCTCCACTTAAGTGTTTGGTTTTGCCATAATCTCCACGCTTGGCAGGCGGGTTGGAGATCGCAGATTAAAAGGTTACTGTATCAGAGAGCGCTGCTGCCCGTTCCCTGCTCAATGTGTAGTCCCTAAGTCGCCTCTTACGACACCCACGGGAAGAGTAGGAGTTGGTGACTAATGTACTCTACTCTGCCGTCACCACACTTATGATGATTTAGTTTTTTCTAGATTAAAATAAGGGCGTAGCTTTAATTTAATAAAGACACCCTTTAAAAAAATTGTACAAATGAATACAACAATTAAAAACCGAGCCGGAGTGACCCAGACACCTGAAATCGTCGGAACCACTCGATACCGAGTTTTAAAATGCAACTAACGCCATCTGTCGGTAACCGACGTCATCTTCATTTCTTCGATGGCGGAAACGTACCATATGGATTTCGTTAGTGTTATATATATGTATTTACGTATTTAGTTAGTAGTTTTTTGTATTACAGTATGTCATCATTATGCTTTTGCAGTCCAATACCGGACGTAGGCCTCTCCCAAAGTGCTCCACTCAGCCGGATCTTCGGCTGCACACATCCAATATGCCGGGAACAGTTTGCAATGGTACGCGATATACAGCGGCACGTTGTAAGTGTCTTGCGGGGCGATCACCGCCAACCTCATCTTGTCGTCGAAGGGGTTGGACACACAGCCGATGAGGTCGGCTCCTATCGCTTGTAAATCAGTCTTATAGAACAGCTCTAATACTCACTCGAAGTTGGAAGGCAGTAGGAACAGTTTGCAATGGTACGCGATATACAGCGGCACGTTGTAAGTGTCTTGCGGGGCGATCACCGCCAACCTCATCTTGTCGTCGAAGGGGTTGGACACACAGCCGATGAGGTCGGCTCCTATCGCTTGTAAATCAGTCTTATAGAACAGCTCTAATACTCACTCGAAGTTGGAAGGCAGTAGGAACAGTTTGCAATGGTACGCGATATACAGCGGCACGTTGTAAGTGTCTTGCGGGGCGATCACCGCCAACCTCATCTTGTCGTCGAAGGGGTTGGACACACAGCCGATGAGGTCGGCTCCTATCACTTGTAAATCAGTCTTCTTGTAGAACAGCTCTAGGGCGTATGAGGTTTCGTTGCGGATCTGGAAATATGAATATTTGTAATAGTGAATCTTTAATGACTTGAGTCAAGCTGAGTTAACAAATAGGTTTTTAATAGTTACTACATCATCATAATATTAGGACGTTGACGTACTACCTCGCCATGTTTGTTTAGCTTTTTGGATCAGAATTCGCTAGGTGGGCTTTAAGTAATACAGCTCACATTTCAATGTTTTACTAAAACAGCCTAACCTTATAAGCTGGCAACCCTCATAACTCTGTCATTTTAATAAACTAAAAACCGACTAGTAAAAAAAATCTATATATTTATCGAACCTGCTCATAAAGTTTCAATCGGAATCGGTTAAGAAACGTGACCTATACAGGGGAACAAACAGACAGAATATGGACAGATGGACATACAAAAGCAATTTCGGCCAAGCTGAAACGGAGACACAAAAATTTGCCCTGTATTTTGAACCCACGCCCCAGACTTCGAAGGCAGGCGTATAACTAACTAAGCAAAATTAAGTACACTATACTGTAATCTAGCATGCTGTGGGAGCCTTTAAGTGTGACATATAGTCGCTTCTTATTACTGCATGTACATATTTAAGCTACTTTATGTTATGTTGGCTCCATTATAATAAATAATAATAAACATTACTGCCGCGGCCGCAAAATTAGTTATTGGTGGACGAGGGCACGTTTAAAGGCCGAGCCGCAGGCGAGGACTTTTACTGTATACGAGTCCAGCAAGAGTTATTGCGGCGGAGGCTTGTTTAGTGCTTTTCTCTGAAATATGCGAGGAAATTATAAAATACTAAAAATATTGTGGTAAGGTACCTTGGATTTAGATGTCTTCTTGTATCGTACTAAACTTTTAATTCATTGTTATAATATTTCCCTAATTCAATGATTAGTTAACTTCATTATGATAAATAAGTAAGAAAATAGTACGATAAAAATAAAAGAGACGAAAATTACAAACCGCCATATTGCATGCTTTTATTTTTTTTTGTTCTATGCCAGTGTCATACAGAGCATACAGCCAACTCCAATCCCTACGATTCGTGTACGATTCATATAAAATTTGAATTTAGAACATAAGAGTATGCTGTAAAAGGACTCAAATACATTGAAATTTGTAGACGAGAGTTACCTTGCTGGCCTAGGCCATTTGAGGGCACATTCCTGGCCGCTGTTTTGTATGGGGAAATGTTTCGTCCAAAAATGAGTTACTTCGCGTACTGTTTTTTGGCAGTAATGATCACATTTTCGAGCGTGTCGAAACAAATAAATAAATAGGCTCAAGAGCCGAAGTAGTGACCTACCTGCAAAGGCGATCTGACCACGATCTTCCTCGTGTTGTATTTGTTGGTTCTTTCCACGACGATGTAGTACCGCGTGTTGTTCTTGCTGGGATGCAACACGTGCAGCTTGGACACCGCTCGTTGAGGGCAGAGGATCTGGTATCATAATGTTTTGAGTTAGGTAATTTTGTGATTTTAGAAACGTCTTTTGACTGGAATATTGTATTCAGACGTATGAGAAATAACGCAAAACGTATCAGGTTTTAGTTCAGTCCATAAAACTGAGCAATATTTGTGCGACAAGCCTCTTTTTTTTTATTTGTAAAAGGGTATTTGATTGTTCCTTGGGGGGCGCGGGGAGTTCCTTCGGTGAGCTCTTCTCCACAGATTCCGCCATTGTGTAACTCACCCAAAAAAATGTAATGACGGATCTAAGTGATGTAATAACATCCTATGGAAATAAATAATTTTGACTTTGACTTTGAGCTGCCCGACAGCGGCGCGGGGGTGGCGCGTAAGGAACCCGCCCGCGAATACTAGTATTCTTCTAATCTTTATAGTGGGGATTGTAAACTCGACAATCAACCCCATCTGTCAGTGTTATAGAGCCTGCAAAAGCCATTTAATTGACATGGCTAATATTGGGTTCGCCCTACTCCAGAGTGGCTCGAGCCCCCCCGTGGGAACATATATGAGTTGTTAATGATAACGTGGTGGGGTTCAAATCCGCGTCTCCCGAACGAGAAACAGCGTCCCTAGCCACTACACTTCCGAAGCTCTTATTTGTGTTGTATGTAAGAAGCGCAGCACCCTTCACTTTAGAAACCTATGGGGAAGACATAATGTTCAGCAGTGGACGTCTTCCGGCAGAAATTATGATGATGATGATGACATTGCCAACAGGATGTGGCTGGATTCAAAAAGCTCAGGATCGTGAGTAATGGCGCAGTAAAGAAGCCTATATCCAACAGTGACGTCACAGGCTGAAATTTCAATGTAAGTACTCACAGAGAGCTGTTGAAAGTCGTGCAGTTTGACGGCGAGCGTCTCGTCGGTGTAGCGGCGGTACAGCGCGGGGGGCGGCGCGGGGGGGCACGGGGAGCTGCCCGACAGCGGGGGCGGCGGGGGCGGCCCGCGCGTGGGGAACCCGCCCTCGAAACAGCTGTATTAAGAGACAAAATATCATTAATAATCTGTAAATGCGTAACAAGCGGTGTTCACGTTGTAACGAGGCATTCGTCCTTTTTCCTGTTTTATGACTGACAACCTTTCTTGCTGGCAGTTTTATCTTTCATTTTAAATTCATTTTCAAATTTAGATTTCTTACGTTTCGATTTTGTCTTTTTTCTGCCAAATTCCTTACTTCATGTCCTGATCTCCAACAGTAAACTGGTCCTTGTTACTATTTTTCCAGTTTTATAAAATATATTATATAAATACATAAATAAATACCTTTTCTTCGGACTGAACCCTGGTTTTTGCCACACTTTATAATATTATCTACTACGACATTCTTCGTGTGGTGCTCCGCAGCTCCGTGGCGGCTGTTGGGCCACAACGTTATGTAAGATTTTCCCGTAAAAAGTATCCTATGTGATAATACAGGGTACAATGTATCTCCATTCCAAATTTCATCAAAATCCGTTCATTAGTTTAGACGTGACAGCGGAACAAACAACCGTAGCAAATTAAATGCCAAATTTTATGCTACTCCATACACTAATAAAATTTGCACGAGGTTACACCCATCGCAATAATAAAGGGCGTCATTTTGTCTTGTGCCTATTTTGGTCACAGTTACGTTCCCTGACTTGATTATTAACTTGATTCCTCATATTAAATTTCTTTAGCGGGGCTACCCTACGAAGGATAGAATCTTAAAATTTTTGTAATAGTCTTTTTGTTTAATTAGATTACTTTTTTTTCTTCATAACCCAGCACTTACCAGTCCCAATCTTCACTGACATCACCCATCTCATGTATGGCTTCCTTCACGTCATCCAAAAGGTCTGCAGATGACGTGTCGCATCCTACAATATAAAGGAGTTTCTCATTTCAGTCAATGCATAAAAAAATATCTTTTTCATAATTCATCTGAAAGTATACAAAAATAGAATACTGACAGGCAGTCAAAAGAGAATCGAAATTGATAGAAAAACAAACTACTATTTAATCTTCTTTATCGTGTGGGATGTAAGATCGACAACCGACCTCACAAACCCTAGTGTCTGTGTTACAGAGCCGCCAAAGGCCACTGACATGGCTCGTGTAACGACTAGATAGTAGCCGGGACCAACGGCTTAACGTGCCTTCCGTGCGTGCCTGGAATCGTCTTTCTTTTCGAACAATCAGGTGATTCAGCCTGCAATGTCCTAACCAAACTGGGAAAAGTTTCACAAAGACATTTTTGCTTGACAGAGTCCTCGCCAGGAATCGAACCCGGAACCTCTGGAACCTGAGCGGCGAACTCTCGACACGTTTAATAAAAATAGGTTTACGAAGAAATAAAACTGTGATGTAGACCAAATCGCACTGGGCCAGCGTGATCGACTAAGGCATGACCCTAATTCAGAATAGGCTCAAGCCCCTCGTTAGGACGAATGTGAGTTAAAACAAGAGCTTATTACCAGGTGTGCTAGGGCTGCTGGTATCAACATCGTAGTCAGCAACAGCTAATATCTTGTCGTTGCCAGCTAGATCTGTCTCCGCGCGTGTCTTCAGATGCACTGTCGAGCCCGGTCCTGAAATATACGATATCACAGGCTGGTTTACAGACAGTCACTAGACCACCGATGCCCTTCACCATAAGAGCGTCGAATAAACGTACATATGAATTCCAAATTCGAAAACACATCGGTACGAGGTGGGGATCGAACCCGCGTCTCCCGGACGGAATGTGTTTTCGAATTTCGAATTCATACTCGTATGTACGTTTATTCGACGCTCTTACGGTGAAGGAAAACATCGTGAAGAAACCTGCACACTCCTGCGAAGAAATTCAATGGTTGTGTGTGAAGACAACCAACTCGCACTGGGCCAGCGTGGTCGACTAAGGCCTAATCGCCCTAATTCTGGGTAGGCTCGAGCCCCTCGGTCCCCACCGACGTCCCCACGTATGTGAGCTTTTGATGTATGGCAGTTAAGAAAAAAATCACATCACATTACACTAATGTTACGTATCTTTTTGATGTAGAATAAATCATGTCTGTCGTTGAACCGATGAGCGTTGGAGCAGACGGGTTCTCGAATGGAGACCACGTCTCGGGAAACGTAGTGTGGGACGCCCCCCTGCCAGGTGGACTGATGACCTGAGGAAGGTCGCTGGTGGTGGCTGGATGAGGAAAGCGGGTGATCGTGCGCTTTGGCGTGCCCTTGGGGAGGCCTACGACCAGCAGTGGACTGCAATAGGCTGATTGATTGATTGATTGATTGAAATCATTGAGCAACAAAGAAGCGGGTGAAAAAAATCAACCTAGATGAAACTCACCAATATCATTAATGAGTTGTAAGGGCGTATGTCCGGTGACGATTGCAGAAACTACAGCCGTGGAGTCGGTACAAGCCGTTGCCAACGCCAAAAGTACCTGCAAAGTTAGAACATCACCAATTAGAATATCAGCGCATATCTTGGGTACGTTTGGTCGAGGGGCTGTTCGGGGTGGCTTATTTGACTAAGGTTTTTTATTGTTTTTGTTATTGTTTTAATTTTCTTTTTCTGACATTGTATTTTTGTTTTAAATTTGACATTGTATTTCTAACTTGTAGATGGAAATAAATACAGATCTCCACGTAAAAAAAAAATACATGCATAAAAAATTTTTAGTTTTTTATTTCGTAGTTCATCTGAAAGAATACAAAAATAGAATACTGACAGTCACAACAGAATCGAAATTGATTGTAAAACAAAGTAGATACAACATTATTGAACAAATATTTCCCTCTTACGAAAACAATTTTCTATGGCGGATGTATGGCCCGCGTGACATATGTCACGTCGGACCTCTCTGTCTAACCATCAACTTTGAAGCCTTATAACTTTGTTTCTGAGCAAGATATTTGAAAAAATATTATTTATGTGTTTGTGTATCTGGAACTTGAAACATTTCGATTTCGATTAAGTTGCGTATTCACGATACAATCTACTGTATAGCAGAAAGGGATACAGCTATGTGAAAGATAACGAATAGACTCAACTTTGCCACCGGGGCTTGAAGGGTCGGTTGTCAACCTTACCTTGATGCCCCTCTTAGTTTAGCTTAGCTTTAGGGCATAGCATAGCTTGGCGTCGGTCGCCCTTACCTTGGCTCCAGGGTCAGTGGGGTCGGTAGAGTCGGTCGCTTTTACTTTGACTCCAGGGTCAGTGGGGTCGGTAGAGTCGGTCGCTTTTACTTTGACACCAGGGTCGCTGGGGTCGGGGTGGTCGGTCGCCCTTACCTTAGCGGCGGCAATAGGCGTGACAGTGACGTTGAGCATGTCCTTGGCTCCAGGGTCGGTGGGGTTGGCCGTCGACCATATTTTAGCGACTTACTAACTCTGACAGCAGGGTTGGCGGGGTCGGTCGTCGACCTTATTTAGCGACTTATTAAATCCGAGACTAGGGTTAGTGGGGTCGGTCGCTTTTTGTGGCTCAATAATTTTGGCACTAGGGTCGGTGGGGTCGTTCGCGCTTACCTTGGCGGCGGCGGGCGTGACGGTGACGTTAAGCATGTCCTTGGCTTCCACCAGCACGTAAGTGCACATACGCTCGGCGAAGCTCTCCGGCTCAAGCACTGAGTCCACACTATCGGATCGCACTGGATCCTGAAGATATCAATGTTTGTATAAAGGATACTTATACAATAAGCAGAAAAATAATGTTTCTAATAAATGATTGGCTTATAAAATTAAATTTGTACATAAATTTTAATACATTGAGATTGAACTGTTTTTTTTAAACGTTAAATTTATTTAGGTATGTCAGTTAAGTTCACACAATGCATGCACGAGCTGAGCGAGCATAGCGAGCGTGGGGAGCAGAAAAAGTGGCGTTTTGTGAATTAATACCAAAACTTAATCCGAATTCAAAATTCATACAGCGATATTATTTTATTTATGGTGCTACTATTCATTGTATTGTTGAGACATACTATTAAAGTGGTGCATATTTTCTTTTTCAAAGTGCTTCAAAAACGCATCCCGTAATAAATAATTTACAAAATGAATACAGGAGAGAATATGCGTCAGTTTATACGAAAATTTATGACAACGTTTACGTTAAAAAACCTATACCTATTGAATAATAGATGAGATTTAGATTTGGAAAGTGCAGCGTAGTGCTGTTTCTCTTACCTGTAACGTCACAGTCTTGGGTTCCCCGTCCCGCTTCTTGGGCTCGCCGTCGCTGAAGGTGACGATCTTATCAACGTCTTCTCTCTCGCTCTCTCCCTCGCTCTGCTCCGGCGCAGACGAATCTTCGTCGTTGCTCAACTCTTCGGCACTTGAATCACTGTTATATAAACACGGTCAATAGTTGAACTTAGGCGAAGGGATTCTTTTGACGTGTGGCTTGATAAAATTATTGGCCTAATATAGTGAACTATGAATAGGGGATCGGTCTGTTCACCATATTTTATGAATTTACCACATTTTATTAATTATTTTCAAAATATAGATTAGTAGCAGACGATTCGCGAAGAAAAAAACAGAATCGGTTGAAAAACAAATTTACAGTGATTTTTTAAAGTTTCAATATGTCTGTCTCTTTCAAAAACGATTTTTTTGGAGATTATATGGCGTTACTAACAAATGACGTCACTAGTGGGTGGCCTCTCTGTCTAATCTTGAATTTCAAACCTTTATAACTCGGTTATTTTTTAAGATAGAGAAAAACTTCTTTTAGTGTTCGAAAATGAAATGAAAATGAAAATGAAAATTTTATTTGCAATAAATGTGGTGAGATAGAGTTCTTAAATTACTGTTCTTTATGCAAAATTTTTATAAAATATGATTTAAATTATTATAATCATAAATTCAAAATAAATTAACAAATATATCACATGCAATAATACCTACTTAAAGTGCAAACTACATCATAAGGATTTTACAGAATAAATGCATTTGTCACATAAATACTTGTACAAGGCGCTTTTAAATTTTTTAACAGGTAATTTCTTAATTTCATCTGGTATTTTATTGTAGACTCTTACAGACATATTGTAGACATTATTGGAGAAACAAGCTGTAGTGCCAGAAAGTGCTACCGTTCGATAGCAGAAACTAAGAAATTTGGATTTATAAAACAAAAAAAAGTAGTCCGATCCCCTATACGGAAATGCTTGCTTAATATAGAGAAGGTTGGAACAATCACACTGATATTATAAATGTGAAAATATATTTGGATGTTTAGATGTTTGTTCCGCCTTCACGCTTAAAGTACTCGTACTTAACGGATTTGGATGAAATTTGGAATGGAGATAGTTTGTAACCTGGATTAACACATAGGATACTTTTTACGGGAAAAAGTCTTATTCCCAAATGAAAATCTAGTGCGTAGCCGCGGGCGGAAAGCTAGTACTGGTATGGTACATTATTGCATTGTGTCAGCATTTGTTTATAGGTTTAAGTAAGTAAATTATGTAAATGAACAATAATATAATTAAAAACGTAATGGTGCGAAAACAGCACGTGCAGTAGTAATAATAATATAATGTGGTAGTGCACGTGCTGTTTACGCCTTCCCCACTCCAGGCGCTTGTTTTCGCCACTGTATAAATACGGCGCCCTCTAGTCGGAGCGTCATTCTTATTCCGATAGTCGAGTGCTGGCAGTCTGGATGTGCAGACCTCATAAAGCAGGTGATATTATTCTGTTTACTTTATATTATTATTTTTAATGTAATTGAAATACTATTTATATCATATATTAAAGTTGCTTTATTTAACTATTGCTGTAAATATTTGTTTGGAATATTAATAATAATCTCCTAAATATAATATTACTCCCATTTATAAGATATTTCTCTTTATCTTCCTGCTCGTTTAATCGCGAGCTAACATTTCAGAAGTGGGATACTTCCCTTGAACAGATATTCTGCGTTTATTATTTTTCATTTACAGACGAGTTGAACTATCGGCTTTGTGCTCCATTGTGGTCGACGCGGCTAGCTACCCAACAGTTGGCGGGAGCAAACATTGATCTCCTAATCAAGTGAGATGCAGTACTTCGCATGAAGAAACGAGAAGTCGCCGGGCCGAGCGTTGGCGCAGTCGCCGGGCCGAGCGTTGGCGCAGTCGCCGGGCCGAGCGTTGGCGCAGTCGCCGGGCCGAGCGTTGGCGCAGTCGCCGGGCCGAGCGTTGGCGCAGTCGCCGGGCCGAGCGTTGGCGCAGTCGCCGGGCCGAGCGTTGGCGCAGTCGCCGGGCCGAGCGTTGGCGCAGTCGCCGGGCCGAGCGTCGGCGCAGTCGCCGGGCCGAGCGTCGGCGCAGTCGCCGGGCCGAGCGTCGGCGCAGTCGCCGGGCCGAGCGTCGGCGCAGTCGCCGGGCCGAGCGTCGGCGCAGTCGCCGGGCCGAGCGTCGGCGCAGTCGCCGGGCCGAGCGTCGGCGCAGTCGCCGGGCCGAGCGTCGGCGCAGTCGCCGGGCCGAGCGTCGGCGCAGTCGCCGGGCCGAGCGTCGGCGCAGTCGCCGGGCCGAGCGTCGGCGCAGTCGCCGGGCCGAGCGTCGGCGCAGTCGCCGGGCAGAGCGATGACGCAGTCGCTGAGCTGAGAGTTCGCGCAGTCGCCGAGCCGAGCATTCATGTGGGCACCGTGGTGAGCATTTATCTGAATGCCAGACGGACGTAAGTACTCATATTTTTTAGAAGATTACTCTTTGATATGGTTGGCCTGTGTGAAATAATAGGTCTGTCAGGTTAGGGGCTATTGTTAGGTTTGATGACCCGGATAAACTTTTGACGTACCTACTTGCGAAACCCGCGGAATTTTAATTAACCCTGTCTGTGATCAAACTAAGAAAAAAAATAATATTTATTTCCATAAGATGTCACTTAGATCCGTCATTGCATTTTGTTTTGGGTGAAATCACTATCACAAACGCGATCGTAAAATAGACAAAGGGTTTCCTAATGAAAACGAGCTACGTTCACAAGGGACAAAAACGGACCCGTTGTATAAATTATAACTAGATTGGCCTTTTACATTAACAGTGTCAGTTAGGTACCACTAAATAAATGTGGAAGATACAGTAGAATTAGACATGAGACAGAGCAATACTATGCTAAAACTATACCACCAATAAGAAATTGTACTAGGACTCTTAAGATGTTTGTCCCAAACCAAATCAAAAATCTTACTTCGGAAAACAAATGTTGTACAAGTGTGATGAAAAATTTGATACAAATAATTTACTCGTTCTAAGGTAGGGATGCAAGATTTCCTGCTTTGAATCGATTTTTTTTTATAATCTTAATGAATCGTAAGCCTTTTGAATCGATTCTTGGATCGGATCGTATGTTTTTGATTTGATTCTCCCTACATTTGAATCGATTCGCTTAGACATCGCATTGAAATGAATCGATTCATGAAATCGCCAGATCGTATGCAGTTGAATCGATCTTCATAAAGATCGAATCGTAACTTGCATTCCTATTCTAGGGAATTCGATGTTACGGTAGATGGTATTGGTACTAAACTGGATCTCATTGGCTGTATTCCGAATCAGATTTCACGGCTCAAAGTACTGACAGCGATTACTCGCGTACCGATTCAGAAATCGCGATAATACGGCTCATGAGCGAAATCAAAACGGAACGGCGTTTGAGCGCGCTGAAACTGCTTATAACTCAGTCTTGCCAGTCTTGTTGATTACCGTACCAAAACTGGCAAATTTCAAAATTATTATACGTATTTAAAAAAGTATCGTACAGCTGTGAAAACAGCACTTTTGCATGGCTAGTACCCAAAATAAGAAAAGGTATGCGAATTTTTAAAAATGGAGATGTAAATAGGCACATGAAATTAAAAAAAAAATACCAAGAAAAGAATGTTTGATATTTATATTTATATTTTATCAGATTGCCTATGATATTATCTTATGTATGTATGTGCCTGAGTCAAAACTATCGTAATATATACATAAACTACTCGATACTTTTATTATCGAACATCTGGCAGCCCTAACCTACAAAACTGATTGATTTAAATCATTTCAGTAATTTATCGCCATTTCATAATTGAATAACGTGTTTTTAATTTTGTTCCACCAAATAAATATAAGACACGTTAATTTTACATTTAAACATTAAACATTTAACTTTTAAAAATAAATAAACAATATGTCCACATAAACAATATGTAGCACGAATTTGGCATTACGCTTACGTGAATTTCGCTCTGAAGCATGGGCGCCGTTAGCGGAAGATGGCGGCAGTCATGACGCAATCCGTGACGTCACAATGGCTGCCATAATCCCAATGGCAGTGTTTCGGTACGCAGTTTTGGGTACTCAAAGTGCTGTCAGCGCAAATCGGAACGCGGCCATTATAGTTCCTGTACTGACAATGCTATGGACGTCCCTCCTATGATTAGTCAAACTATTGCGGAACACTCGCATATTAAATTAAAGAAAACAGTTGATTCCTTAGAAATTTCGAGCATGGATCATGAACTGTCAGTATATACCAACGACCCCAATTACAAAGGTGAATTATTCATTGAAGGTAGTTTAAACCATAGTAGTTGTGTACGGTATTCTGTATTCAATTGGTTGTGGGTACCGATCGATCGGGAAAAAAAAAAAAAACTTTCTTTCCTGTATGGTTTATGCATCGCACGTCGATATGTTGTTTACGAGGACATAACAACGCAGATTCTGAATGTTGCCAATTGTTCAGCTCATGGTCCTAAAACCAGTAGGAAAATTTCGACGTAAATGGACCTTTGTCCTGAAAACAAACAACAACTTTTATCATTACTGAACGAATATAGGGAGTGTTTTGCCTTCGATCTTTCGGAATTAAATGTTACCGCAGCCGGAAATATGCAAATTGGTTTACTTGACTAACAACCTGTTGTTTATAGACAGTACAGACTGGTTAACAAAGAGAAAAATAAAATACTCGACGAATTACTGACCAGGATTTCATACATCCGTCGATCTTATCTTGTGCAAGCCCAAAAGAAAACGATATAAAAAAAAAAAAAAAAAAAAAAAAACAGTATATAGTTGGATCATGTGAGAATAAAAATTGTTTCTATAGGAGACAGGAGCAACGGTTAGACAAAATTAGAGATGAGATGGAAACGCATGTTACAGCTTATCAAGAGAGAGAAAGCGTAATTTCAATTACAGGTGTTTTCAAACACGACCGGCATCAAGTAGACTCCTCTTGCTAAAAGGGTAGCAGACCTTATACTAATGTATTGCAAGATCTGTCGAACATTATACATTTTTCAGATGACACTTCTCTCATTTTATAAATCAGTAGAAGTACACCTCAATACGATAGTATTACCTAAAGTAGATGAGGGTCAAATTGTACTGAAAAAAATGAACGGCTTGATCTGGTAGATGGTAAAGTTTTCTTTTTTTTCTTGACGCAAAACTGCAGTGGAGTTCCCATATAATATATTCCCTATCGGGGAGGCTTTGCATATTGCTAGATTAGTTTACTTCAGCTGTTTCCAGTCATATCTTATGGCATCATCATGTGGGGCCGAGCGACTGATATTGATCTTCATTCCGTAGAAGAGAGCTATCAGAGTAATTATTTTCCAACTTCGCTGTCGGGACTCACTGATTTATTTTATTTGGAATACCAGCAGCTTATTCTATAACAAAAATAGGAAATATATACAAATAAGTTACAACGTAGCCAAATATATGTATATTGACGGTTCCATGTCAGTGCATTCGTGATAATTTTATGTATGTTAGGAAAAATATCCATGAATTTGGTAAATGTTCTGACTCTCACGATCGTAATACTAGACATAATTAAAAATCAGTAAATCACTACTATAGACTAGCTAAGGTTAGTACTTCATTTGTGGGGTTCTGTGTACGCTGCTATAATTAAAATACAATGCAAAGAAAAAAAAATCAACAATCACTTCTATGATTATAGATCCATTCCAAAAGTTCAGTTCAATAAAAAAAAAAAAAAATAATAGGATTATTACAAAACTAATGGAAGTTAATACTTAGGTCAATACCTATTTGTTACAAGACTGACGTATTAGTCAACGTACAACCTAATATAGTTATTTATTCGAATCTATTGTTTATTTATTTATAAAATCATAGATATACTATATCTAAACTCTACGTTGTACTAAGCTGTTGTTGTCCCTAATGAAATAAAATGAAATACTATCTGGCGTACATCATATACGGGTACTCCAGCACGTCACATGAAACATTAAGAATATTGATTAATTGTTATTGTAAACAACTTTACGAATTGCTAAATGTTCTATTTGAGGACAAAAATGGTCCGTTCGCCATGTTAATGTTATTGTATTTTACATTTAAAATACAAACATGTGAGGACGGAAATGGTCGAGGACGGAAATGGTCTGTTCGCCATGTTAATGTTATTGTTATTATATTTAGAATGCTAACGTGTGAGGACGGAAATGGCCTGTTCGCCAATCGCCATGTTAATGTTATTGTTGTTATTAATGTTATTGGTCCTTTCCAGACAAGGTCATCCCTGGACCTACACAGTTAAGGACATCCCTGGTCCTCAAAAGTTAAGGTCTACCCTGGACCTACAGTTATGGACATCCCTGGTCCTAAAATTATTTAGTCTGGGACATCCCTGGTCCTTACCAGACAAGGTCATCCCTGGACCTACACAGTTAAGGACATCCCTGGTCCTCAAAAGTTAAGGTCTACCCTGGACCTACAGTTATGGACATCCCTGGTCCTAAAATTATTTAGTCTGGGACATCCCTGGTCCTTACCAGACAAGGTCATCCCTGGACCTACACAGTTAAGGACATCCCTGGTCCTCAAAAATTAAGGTCAACCCTGGACCTACAGTTATGGACATCCCTGGTCCTAAAATTATTTAGTCTGGGACATCCCTGGTCCTTTTGTGTAAATATGTAAAAAAAGAAAAAAAAGAAAGTTTCTTATGAATTGTAGAAATATAAAATCGGGCTGTCACATCATCAGTGATACTAGCGCATTTGCTGGTGTTTTGTGTAGCTAATACTATGAATAGGTTATGTTAGCTAAAGCGAATGTTTGGTAGTTGTAAATGTGTCCTGATTACACAAAAGAAAGTTTCTTATTATTGTACAAAACTAAATCAGTCGCTTTTCAATTAGCAGCAAGAATTGTATTGTTGATTCGTAACAATATTAGTTATTAATTATAAACGTAAAGTTTAATGTAAGATGTAGCCTGAGGACAAGCTACATTACAGGACGGCCGACTGTCAGCATTTGTTTATAGGTTTAAGTAAGTAAATTATGTAAATGAACAATAATATAATTAAAAACGTAATGGTGCGAAAACAGCACGTGCAGTAGTAATAATAATATAATGTGGTAGTGCACGTGCTGTTTACGCCTTCCCCACTCCAGGCGCTTGTTTTCGCCACTGTATAAATACGGCGCCCTCTAGTCGGAGCGTCATTCTTATTCCGATAGTCGAGTGCTGGCAGTCTGGATGTGCAGACCTCATAAAGCAGGTGATATTATTCTGTTTACTTTATATTATTATTTTTAATGTAATTGAAATACTATTTATATCATATATTAAAGTTGCTTTATTTAACTATTGCTGTAAATATTTGTTTGGAATATTAATAATAATCTCCTAAATATAATATTACTCCCATTTATAAGATATTTCTCTTTATCTTCCTGCTCGTTTAATCGCGAGCTAACAATTGTTAGTGCTCGTAGCATTGTTTGTGACCTTATTTATCTCAAAAAAATAAAAACTTACAGTCAGATCAGCTGACCGAGTCAATAAGCAAAAAAAAAAATAGAAAACTCGTTTAGTTTCATGGGCGCTCATCAACCACGCAAGAGGTTTTGGTTAACCCATTATAGTGTAGATTATTATTGTTGCAGATTACTTCTGTTAACGAAATTTCTAATAATGGGGGATTTTCTGAAAGCTCTTTAAAAAATAAAAATAATAGTTCTGATTAAGACGATAGATGGCGCCAGGTGTACTTCGTGGATTCTTTTTTTTAATCCTTTTATGGACCTGGGTGATTCGCTGGATTTCTTCGAATCCACGAATCGTCAACGCCATCTTTCGAAGATTTATGAACTATTTTTTTCAATTGGCTGCTGTCGGAAGATCCCCCAGTATAAAGCAAAAAAATAAAATAAACTGTGATTTTTTTCTTTTTTTGCTTTATAATTATTACATTGTAGTGTAGTACTCACTCACTGAAGAGCGTCGGTGGTCTAGTGGCTAGGGCCGCTGCCTCCCGACCGGGAGACGCGGGTTCAATCCCCACCACGTACCAATTGTGTTTTCGAATTCATATGTACGTTTATTCGACGCTCTTACGATGAAGGAAAACATCGTGATGAAACCTGCACACTCCTGCGAAGAAATTGTGAAGTCGACCACCCTACATTGGGCCATCGTGGACGACTAAGGCCTTATCGCCCTAATTAAGGGTAGGCTCGAGCCCCCCGGTGGGGACGTAGGTATATGAGCTGTTGATGATGGTGACTCACTCGGTGAACAGGTGTCCGATGGCCGTGGCGAGTTTGTCCATGAGTCCGTTTTCATTCTCCGAGTCCGACTCGTCTCCATCCAAAGCCGTCAGGAACGACATCCCGCCGGCATTCAGCTCCGCTGTCTTACTCTCTCTACCTGGCAACAAACAGAGACGACAATAGTAATCATCTAAAAATTAACTGCTCTGCCAAGAAAATTGCCAGAGGCCTCGATTCGGGATGTCCCGCTCCAATCCTTAATTTAAGTTAGTCCGTCCTTTTTACCTTTTAAAGATTAAAAAGGCACAGGAGATGGCCATCCTATCCATTAATGTAGGTGAACTTCTTGCAAGTACAGAAAAATAACACGTCCCACTAACAAATAAACATAAACAAACCCTGACCTCGTGATCATTACCATAATTACACTATTTCTAATTTATTTTTTAATGTAAATTATTGTATTAAGTCAAATAATTGTTTAATTAATACAATTTTTATTTTTTAAGAACTGTATAAAAATATTTTATCATTGTTACGTTGATGCCTAAGATACAAGTAAGAAATACTTAGTTTAGGCATCGCATTCATATTTTGTCCGCTTTATTTTTTAATTTTGTATTTCTATACTCTATGTTTAAGTTTTTATTGAAATAAATTTTATCTTTATCTTTATCTTTATCTCTTTATCCTAATATTAGAGCTGTCAAACATCGAATTTGAACCTTATGGCCGTGTCGATTGCACAATTTTAGAGAGCACTTAAAACATGCGACTTAAAAATCTGAGACCTAATTTGTTTATTGGTTCCCCAAGATACAGGCAACGCCTAGTTTGGGGACCCCTGTCCTGCTAATTTAAATATCTTACACGTATAATTTAGACTTATAAACGATCTCCTTGTACCTAGTCTAAGTTTTCGGACACAATAAATTATTTTATTATTTAAAAAAAAAACTCTTAAACTGACAGCTACGCGGCGCTTTTATTTTAGGTTATCATTCGTTCAAATGAATGTCATTCGTTCATCACCTCTCTTTCATTGGTCATAAAAAAGAAAAGGATAGCTGGATTTTAAAATTAGAATTAGAGCATGACATCCCGAATAGAGGCCAGTGTCACTCGGGCTGCTGCGAGGATTCTAACGATACCCCGTACATACCAATCTATTCAGACATTTAGAGTTAAGTAAATTGAATATTCAGCCAATCATTCCTGTGAAAATATCCTGTCACAAACAGTGTAATCGACAATGTTCTAAAAGTCATGTATATCGAGTATAGAAAAAAGACATCGCAAGCAATAGGGGATCGGACTGTTGCTAAATTTGCCATATTTTATGAATTATTTTTAAAATATAGATTAGTAGCAGACGATTCGCGAAGAAAAAAACAGAATCGGTTGAAAAACGAATGACGATTACAGTGATTTTTAACTCTTATATTATAAATGTGAAAATATATTTGGATGTTTGGATGTTTTGGATGTTTGGATGTTTTAGATGTTTGGATGTTTTGGATGTTTGGATGTTTTGGATGTACGGATGTATTGGATGTTTTAGATGTTTGGATGTTTTGTTTGATGTTTTGGATGTTTTGATGTTTGGATGTTTTGGATGGATGAACATACAAAACATATAAAATATCCAAACATCCAAAACATCCAAACTATCAAAACATCTAAACATCCAAAACATCCAAACATCCAAAACATCCAAACCATCAAAACATCAAAACATCCCAACATCCAAAACATCAAAACATCCAAACATCCAAAACATCCAAAACATCCAAACCATCAAAACATCAAAACATCCAAAACATCAAAACATCAAAAACATCCGAACATCCGAAAATCCAAACATCCAAAACATCCAAACATTCAAAACATCCAAACATCTAAAACATTCAAACATTCGGATGTCCAAACATCCAAAACATCCGAACATTCCAAACATCCAAACATCTAAAACATCCAAACATCCAAAACATCCAAATATCCAAAACATCCAAACATCCAAAACATCCAAACCAAACCATCAAAACATCCAAACATCAAAACATCCAAAACATCAAAACATCAAAAACGTCCGAACATCCGAACATCCGAAAATCCAAACATCCAAAACATCCAAACATTCAAAACATCCAAACATCTAAAACATTCAAACATTCGGATGTCCAAACATCCAAAACATCCGAACATTCCAAACATCCAAACATCTAAAACATCCGAACATCCAAAATATCCAAACATCCAAAACATCAAAACATCCAAACATCCAAAACATCCAAAAAAACCAAAATATCCAAACATCCAAAACATCAAAACATCCAAAACATCCAAACATCCAAAACATTCAAACATCCAAAACATCCAAACATCTAAAACATCTAAAACATCCAAACATCCAAAACATCCAAAACATCCAAACATCCAAAAAATCCAAAACATCAAAACATCCAAACATCCAAAAAATCCAAAACATCAAAACATCAAAACATCCAAAACATCCAAAACATTCAAACATCCAAATCATCCAAACCATCAAAACATCCAAAACATCAAAAACATCCGAACATCCAAAACATCCAAATATCCAAAAAATCCAAACATCCAAAACTCATCTCATCCAAAAATACAAAAATTCTATTGAAATTTTGATTTCATAAACGAAATAAAAATTTCGTTAATTGGAAATCAATCCTGACTAAAAACTAAAACTAATCAATTCCAGAATCAATCCGCACGTGATTAAAACTAATTCAATCGTCAATCGTTAGTTCAAACTAAATTCGTTATTTTAGTTTTTAATCGTCAATCAAACTAAATTTTGCCCAACACTGGCTACAGGGCGGTATTTGCGTTGAAAAATCAAGATTTAAGATTACAATCACCGGAAATACTGGCTGGCACCAGTCAGTCATAAAGTCTATATCCATCTGTCTGTCTGTTTGTTCCACTCTACAGGTCGCGTTTGTCAACCGATTCTCGTAAAATTTTGACTCGTGAAGCAGGTTTGATAATTTTTTTTTTGTCGAGTCAGCTTTTTGGAAATTTAAATAAATTTCGCAGTTTAAGTCGGGCCACGATATGAAGCGACTTTTGAAGGATGTCATTGTGACGTAAATAGTGATGTCCCGTAGTGTAATGGTTTTGCCTAGTATCTAGTATTTCAGTCAAACCTTTTCATTTCTTATATTTACTTACAATGATGCCTATCTATTTGAAATTTATTATTTTCTTAATTACGAAAAAAAATGATTTAGTACTTTGTTAAATTCCGTATTATAATCGGTGTTGACGATATTTTGTTATTGGAAATAATCAACATACACATTCTGTGAAGTATCACAGAATAAAATTATTTATTTGATACTATCAATGTACAGTCATCGTACGTCATCTTGCTTCAAAAACTTCAGAAGTTAGGTATCCATGGAGATCTGTTGAGGTGGATGCAGTCTTACATCGAAAACAGAAGGCAGGCAGTTGTCATAGGTGGACTCAAGTCTGATTACATAACTATTGTAGATTGCAGAGATTTAAAATCACCTCACACTAAAATTACTCTTTATAACTCTTTAGTTCGGTCTGGATTAGAATACTGCTCAGTTGTTTGGAACCCCCACTATGAAGTTTACGCTAAGCGTCTCGAAAGTGTTCAGAAGCGTTTCCTTTGGCACCTTTCTTACAGCGTCAATATGGCAAAAAAGCTACGCAGTTATCAAAGTAGATTAGATCACTTTAAAATGACCTCATTACGAAATCGGCGACTTACGCTGGATGGTGTCTTTCTGTGGAGGGTGGTTAACTCAAACATGAACTGCGAACCCCTGCTCTCGCGCATCAATTTTAGTGTTCCATACAACTTGCCTCGTACAGGTAAATATACTCTTTTTGCCACTGTTAGCGCTGTCTCAAACCTTGGTCACTTTTCCCCACTTAATAGGCTTTTAAGACAATATAACTCTGTAAGCAAGGGTAATTGTGATGCTGATATTTTCTTCCAAAACCTCTACTCCTATAAAAAAACATTGTCTAAATCATATCTCCAGGAGTAATACTAATTTTATATTTTCAAAATTTAATAAGTTCTATATATTGTAATATATTATTTTATAAGTACATAATAATAATATTCTTGTAACTATTTAAGAAACAAATTTTTTAGTTTTGCTTGGTTAAGTCAGGTATTTTATTTTGTTTGCTTTTTTCTTGTAAATGTCGTTGTCGCCTATAATTGGAGCGGCATTTAGCTTGTTACTTACCATGACTGTTATATTTGTTACTTTTTTTTTTAATGTACGCTGTGTTGGTGACCTAATAAATAAATAAACTATACCATCTGGGGTGCCCCAGGGTTCCATTCTTGGACCATTACTTTATCTTGCTTATTTATATGATATAGGAAAGTGTTTTCATCATGCCGACTTTATTCTGTATGCCGATGACAAAAAAATATATCATACTATTAGAAATATGTGTGACGTTATTAACCTACAGCAAGACTTGAATAGACTGTCTAAATACTATATTGACAATAGAATAGACATAAATCTTAGTAAATGCGTCCATGTAACGTTTTGTCGTGGCACTCCAATGAATACTAGCTATTCCTTAAATGGTTCTCTTGTTAAAAAAGCTAGTCTCGTAAAGGACCTAGGAGTACTCTTAGATGCGAAACTAACATTTTCATCACATATTGAACACATTATAAATAGAGCCTTTAGAAATTTAGGTTTTGTTTATCGTATTAGTAAGCCGTTCACTGATGTAGCATGCGTGAAAATGCTGTACTTCGCGTACGTGCGTAGTATTCTCGAGTACTGTAGCTGCATTTGGACTCCACAGTATGTTACATATGATAACGCAATAGAACGTGTTCAGAGAAAATTTTTAAAACATCTAAATTATCGCACTCACAGTGCCTGCGACAGCTATGAGCAATCGTGTCATATGCACAGTCTGGTTCCTTTGCGAGATCGTCGCATAGTGCGTGATATGGCACTTTTGTACGATGTGTGCTCGGGCCGGGGCGTGCTCGAATCCACGATGCTTGTGGGAAATTTGCTTCATCTACGAGCCCCCGATAAACGAACTCGACACACAGTACTTTTTGACGTTCCAGTTGTCCGGACAAACTACCTTGCAAATAGCATTAGAATTCGTCTGCCTCGAACATTTAATAAACTGTTTTCCGATGTGGACCTGTTTCACTTATCCAAGAATTGTTTTTTAAAACAAATAAGAGCAACCCTAGCTAGTAAATAATTAAATAATAATAATAAAAAAGTCTCACTGAGTAAGCTTGCTGTTCCTTCTTTGTTTTTCCACGCGTGATGATGTCCATGACGACGGCATGTAAACGAACCGTTAGGTTACTTACTCGCTTACACTGAACTTCGATACTCCTTTTCACACACGAACACACCACACCTCATTACTCACACTGTGCAACACCATTGTTACAAACACTTGTTACGAATATCTGTAGTTTACCCTCATTGTTAACAATATTGTAAATGTTATACTTACTAAATGGAAGTTTGTAACTGGCTAATGCATTGTTTACTTCTTATTTATTTTTATGTGTTTAGACTTAATGCTGTAAACTTCAGTTTCACTATAAAATAAAATAAAGTACAGATTATAATATTATTATATGAAAATATGCAGATGTCATATTAAAATTAACAGATCGACCGTTTAGAATTATAATTAGAAAAAAATTACAAAATATGCTATTAACAGAAAAAAACATAGATAAGTAAAAAATACAGGTATTTAAAAAAAAGCAGGATCAGAGTCCAAAAGAGGGTAGCCACTGCGCACGAAAACGAAAGACTGACTGATTGAACCGAAACACGGAATAACTAATTATCTTTTCTCTGAATTTTAAGTACAAAAGACGCCGATGCACCCTACACAATCGCAACCATGATAGATAACAAAATACCTATACTCAAAAGTAACTCTTGAGCGTACTCACGTTATAACTGCTATCAGGCTGGTACTGATAGTGACAACACTGGGAATTAAAAAAAAACATATTAAGGCCGATGTAACTTTTACGCGTCGGCCTAATATTTTTGTTATAGCTTTTTAAATTGTTGCGCTCACATAGCAGCTGTAATTTATCATAGAAGTAGTGTAAAATTTAAAGTTCTTTGATTATATCTAAGAAGAATGCTTCAAAAGTGCTTCTTTTCTTGTTTTTTATTTGTACGCTGGTACAAGGTTATCGTTCTTTGGTAAGTACATGAAACTTCAAAAGTCGCTTCATATCGGGGCCCGACTTTAATAGGGTTGAAAATGTCATTACGAAACTAAAATTCGCGAGGTCTCACAGAGCCACTAGTTTTATGTTCCTTGGGGAAAATTGATCAGTTTCAAGAACTTATAACACTCTAGAATTTAATTTTCACCCAGTGCAAATAACCAAGCACTTAGCAAAACAGTTGTTTACCATTGGGGTTCCTGATGAAGGTCATCTCGTTGTCCGTGTCGCATTCGTCGGCAGAGGTCTCAGACTCGAACCCGTTACCCTTCCTCTGCTTCTTGCAGTCGGGCGCGGGGTCAACGACCGCCGCGTGCGTCGACGTGTCCAGGTGAGACGACATCGGGTAGGCTTTAGCCTGGGGGGAAAGACAACGAATTAAAATTTTGCGGTGAAGGAAAACATCGTGATGAAACCTGCACACTTCTGCGAAGAAATTCAAAGGTTGTGTGTGAAGTCGACCAAACCGCACTGGGCTAGCGTGGTCAAATCGGTCGGTCGTGGCCTGATCGCCCTAATTCAGGGTAGGCTCGAGCCCCTCGATGAGAACGTAATAAGCTGTTGATGAACAAACCAAGTTGGCAGAGTTTTGAGCCGCCAAAAGCCCTGACGTGGTTCAATGAGCATCTGCAAAGGTTTCACCTGGAAGATGGTGGCGGTGGCTTGCCAAGGCCTGTGCAGGTTTTCGTTGAGCAGCGTGGGCTCGACGAGGGGCTCCCAGCTGCCCATGCGTTCGTTGTAGCTCGCCGCCGTCACGCTCGCAGACGCCGACCCGTGGCACTGGCCCGACCAGTTGTTGAGCGTCAGCTCTGATGATAGCTGCCGAGGAGTTGAGGTAATAGATAAGGTTGGAAAGCTCTTATAGTAGATTGTTAACCAAGGGGTGAAAGCGATGAATTACACCCGAAGTATTTTGGCGCACGAGCGTAGCGAGTGCGCTTATAATGTGAAGATGAAATTGATCTTTTCCACGTACGTGGTGAACATTCTGCTTTTCATCTAGATTGCGAGGAAAGTAAACAAAACAGTTTATAAAAAAATTGTATGGGCACATGTTCCAATTTCATCCAAATCCGTCCAGTAGTTAAGGCGTGAAAGCGGAACAAACATCCAAACATCTAAACATCCAAACATTCAAATATATTTTCACACTAGCTTTCCGCCCGCGGTTACGCTCGCGTTGTGTTAGATTTTCCCGTGGGAATAAGACTTTTTCCCGTAAAAAGTATCCTATGTGTAAATGCAGGGTACACACTATCTCTGTTCAAAATTTCATCCAAATCCGTGGAGTACTTTAAGCGTGAAAGAGCAACAAACATCCATCCATACATCCCTACATCCAAACTTTCGCGTTTAAATGAGCTACATACCTTAACCACCAAAACCGGTATCCTCTCTGACGACTCCAGCTCGAATATCACGCTGACAATTGGCAGTGCCATGTAGAAGGACTCGGTGACTGCAACCGGACTGTATTTCGGCTGCACGTAACTGTCTTCGGGGTTCAAGACCACGTAAGGAGTGATCTTCTTGGGAGACCAGAGGTCTTCATCACATTTCTCTGGCTTGAAGTTGTACACGTTTGAGGTGTAGAGCTTCTCTTCGTCTGGGATGTTGAGCTCCATTGACACTTCTTCTAGAAGTTCTGCAAGGAATAGAATATTCATAATGTAGCAAGACGCGCACTGCGCTCAGCCTCGAATGCTTTCTCACTCGCACACCAACTATCTATCTCGCTCACCGCGCCCCACCAGTTTTGCACACGGCACCAACGATCGGCGAGCATAAAAGCATAAATGTTCTAGTATGCCTATGCGGCAAGGAAAGTGACGGCCCCGCATTCTACCCTTAACGCTTAGCCTAGGGTTTATACGTAGTCTAAGTTATGACCTAACTCTGTTAATTAAGTTCGGCTCCAATTTGAATAAACACCATTTGTGGTTTACTTGACGTATCACTTACACAGCCATTCAATAATAATTTATAAAAATCTTGCTAAGTGAAATATTTAATGTATACGATGAATTTAAAAGGAAAATTATCAACATCAAGTAGGCTTTACATGTTATCGAATAATAGACCACGTTACACGAACACGTAAGAAAAATTTGGTACTTACTACAAACATCATAGAAGCATATTTTGATGAAACTGTCAAACAGGTACATAAGTAGTATTGGACAACTACAGAACCCTACACTTTGCGTGGCCCGACACGTGCTTGACCAGTTTTCTTCTTATCGTGTGGGTTGTATGTAACTTGTAAGGCCGACGACCGACCTTACAAACCCAACATTCTCAATATTCTGCTATAAACAACTTACCCATAACAGTATGTACGGTGGTAGCAGCTAAATGCACCTCAATATCCGACACGGACACTCTGACCTTGACGCCCTCATCAGCATTCTTGAATATCCTGGAGAACTCTATATCACAAGGCTTCAGCACCAGCGAAGGGGGAAGGTTCTTGAGTTTCGATTGTAGCTTCGACATAATCTGGGAAAGAATGGAATGTACTATATTCGTTAGCATTTAAATTTTGACATAGCATTTTCATGTAGCATATCATTATATGGGAAAAAAATTTTTGAGCTTCGACATAATCTGGGAAAAAATAGAAACATATTTATTAGTATATCTAGATTTTTTCATAACATTTTCAAATAATTAATTTTTAATTGTACTTTACCTAATAACCAAACTAAAATGAGATATAGCACGATTTATAGTAAAAAAGATCGTAGGTTTATTTTGGTATCACAAAAGTCGTGGTGACCAATACCCCACATGCCCTGGTGATCAACCCCACAAACACTTGTTACAAATACCGACCCCACAAGCCCTAGTGACCAACCCCACAAACCCTGGTGCAACGACCTACCCCACAAAACTTGGTGACCGACCCCACAAATATTGTTACAAACACCGCCCCTCACAAACCCTGGTAACCAACCCCACAAAGCCTGGTGTCCAACCCCACAATCCCTAGTGACCGACACCACAAACCATTGTTACAAAGACCGACCCCACGCACTCTAAGTAAGTGAACGGCATCAGCTCACCTGCAGTCCTTGCGTGGAGACGACCAAGCTCTCTCTGTTGAAGTGGCAGGAGTAGTCCACGAGCAGCTCGGTGCGCAGCAGCAGCGCGTGACCCTCACTCCTGGTGAGGTCGGTGAACAGCATCAGCTCGGGCTGGCGGAGTTGCAGCGAGATGGACAGGCCGGGGGCGTCTTCTGATGTGGATGTAGCTGAAACTATTATTATTTAAAAGGAAACACCTACATATTTGTAGTTTAATATGATTATTTTTTATTCTAAAGTTCAAGTTATAAGGAATTCTCCCTCAAAGAGATAATCCCAGCTGCATTACTAGGACCTGATTTATGTTCGTTGCATGAATGACGTAACCATACAAGACATCATGACAAAGAGGCTGGATTACGAGCACGGAGGTCTTGGCGAGCGCCTCTGAACCCGGCAACGTCAACGACGGAGATTGCAGTGGGCTAGGCTTCCGCAAAATGAAGAAGATGAAGAAGAAAACATTTGGCAAAACTGTCTGTTCGTTGACGAATCTGGAGAAGACCAGGAGACTGTGAAAGGCAAAGAACTGCCACTGGAACAGTTCAGCAAGGCGGGAAATCGGTGTCCTTTTGGGGTGGTATTATGATTGGTGCCGTGTGGTGACGGCAGAGTAGAATACATTTATTAACAACCCCTACTCTTCCCGTGGGTGTCGCCACGTGTCGTAAGAGGCGACTTGACACTACACATTGAACAGGGAACGGACAGCAGCGCTCTCTGATAACCTTTTAATCTGCGATCTCCAACCCGCCTGCCAAGCTTGGAGATTATGGCAAAACCCTCCACTTAAGTGGAGGAGGCTCATAGTCCACCAGTGGACTGTAACGGGCCGTTGATGTTGATTATGATTGGAGCTAGAACGCCTTTGATCCCGTATCGAGGCTTCATGACAGCAGACATGTATAAAGCAGTTGCTATTGATGGAATTGTCAGACCATTTCGAGTAAACCATGGGCACCAATTTGTACTGGTCGATGATAATGCGCCCGCACATCGAACTCAACGAGCAATGCTGCTCTCCGAGAACACGACATCACATGGTTAGACTGGCCTGCCGGCTCGCCTGACTTAAACCCAATAGAGCACGCGTGGGATCCATCAGCCACGTCCCCAGACAGTGCCAGAGCTCAGGGAACCCGCTATTCAAGAATGGGGCAGGTTACCCCAAGAAATGCTGGAAAACTTGACCCTCATGCCCAGGAGGATCTCCGCATGTATTCGAGCCAGGGGAGGAGTTATATTATATTAATAAAATGTTGTTTAAGTTTGGTTAAACAGTGTTTTTCTTTCTATAAAATTCCTGTTACAATTACATTATGATTAATTACCCAATTTTTGTTAATAAAAAATAATAATAGTTTTATTTTTTAATTACAAACAGGGTATTTTTATTTAAAGAAAACACACAAGATAGATTTTTTCTTGAGAAAGATAAATTTAAAAAATTATTATTTGCTTATGCTAGTGATCACAAACTTTTTTTGATGTGTGTATGCAGGTGATTAACTAACCTTGTTGTATAACAAGGTTAGGTGTATACGGGTCCTCTTTTATGTAGGAACAATTAACCCTGTCAAAGTGTGCCTATACTATCATAATGAGAATGTTGTATCATATACTTATTCTTATATACTAAATAAATAAAATTTTGCACTTCCCTGTTTCCAACCCACAAGAATCACAAGGAGTCTTATTCACAATACCACCGCACAGTCCGTGCTTCCAAGAGGTGACAGTACAAAGTTTTCAATAGAAGAACTTAATTCGGCACTGGTGTCAATTCCCGCAGCGACTCTAAACTTAAATTTAATATTAGTCTTGTCACTTTCTGACCCACGACCATGAAAAAGGATAAGCGATTGTCAACCATTGTGAGCGCCAAATTTCAAGTTTT
The DNA here is from genome assembly GCA_951230895.1 of Carpatolechia fugitivella. Lineage (NCBI taxonomy): Eukaryota > Metazoa > Arthropoda > Insecta > Lepidoptera > Gelechiidae > Carpatolechia > Carpatolechia fugitivella. The sequence continues at coordinate 1,232,330 of OX579659.1, read as the reverse complement.
AACGTGTGCAATGTAATTTTAAACGGCTTGCATTTTTTTTTTTTTTTTTTTAGGATCCCGCTTAAAATTGACGTTTGTGACATAAAATTTGACGTTCAAAAGAGCCGACAATCTCCCGTCCTTTTGAAAGAAAGTGACAAGAAAGAAAGAAAGTGACAAGACTAATATTAAATTTAAATTTAGTTTCGCTGCGGGAATTGACACTACTATATAAGTTGCAAAGCCGAAATAATAACGCGACGCAATACAGAGGCTCGGCGAGCCGCATGCGCGAGCGTCTCACTTGACGCTTTTTGGAACTTTGTGTATTTGTAAAGAAAAATTTATATTTATTTAAAAAGAGGGAGGCTACCTTTTTGATCAGATCAAGATACGCAAATCTCTTGGCTGTACCATTTCATCGTACAAAAAGTTTCAAACGTAATAGCTATAACATGTGTATAAAAGTGTTTAACGTGTTGCCTCATAATATAAAGCCTCTGTCTGAATCGAAATTTAAAACCACTATGTTTAAGATACTTGTAGACAATTGTTTTTACAATGTTGACGAATTTTTAAAATTATCAGTTTTCGCAATGACATTTTATATAATAACGCTCACTTAGAGCGTTATTTTATTGCAGTTGACAATTTTATTTAATTTTAATGGTATTATTGTAATTAATTTAAGGTATCTTCTTGTTTTGACATAATGTTGTTTAATTGTTTTGACATAATAATCATAATAATTGTTCATTTTTAATTAGAAACGCATAACATTGACATTTGCATGCCATATTATGGCGCAACACGCATGTTCTATTTTATAAAAGTGAAAATCTACTTTGTTACCGTGTTTGCAGCAAATAAATTTCATTTCATTTCATTTCATTACTAAACAGACGACTACACAAAAGAAGCGTGAGCGCATGGGGGGGTATACACGAGAAAAAATAAAACAAGGTTACTCTACACGCACTATTATTTAAAATCAAACAAATACTATCATACTATAAATATGACCACACTTTATGTTTTTTTTTTTTGTTATGGCACTAGATTAACTTTGTGCCACTTTATGTTTTTCCCTCAAATCTGCATGGCATGTTCAATTCTTGCCCACGAAGGTTAATCCACTGAGTAGCCACCCATTTGGAGCCCCAAAGAACGGGACATGCAGCGTGACGAGTTAACGGATTTCCCTCGCTTGAGTTCGACAGATTTATCCAAAACAACACAGCTCCTTTAACAGGAAACACTGATAAACCCAATTCAGAAAAGACTGTGGCACCACCTTGCTCCACGTTTGAGAGGTACAGCACAGCTGTTGCGATTCTATTCCCTTTTTTAGCTATGTCATGGAACCAATAGTCGTGATGTGACGCATAATGCCCTGCTATACCGTAATTAGCCACTTGTAGACGCTCAGAAAAAGCCAGCTTCAATCCTGTAAAGTCTTCGATTCTCGTTCTAACTCGTGCAGTGACTGTATCGTTGCTGCGGACACACCCTGTTTGACAAACACGACTGTCCGTTGCAATACTTTCGTTGCCAACTTTCGCGCGATGCAATTTCGGTAACACAATACTTTTTATATGTTCTATCTCGTTTTCACGGATGACGTCATAAAACAGTATTATAGGTGTGTGGTGTAAAACTTCTGCTTTGATTGGAGCCAATTTTAAGAACGGGTGTGGACCGTGGGCTGTGTAACATTTCATGTCTTTACTCATTGTGTTTCGTTTATCTATTCCTTTACATAGATCATTCACTTGCACATTATCTACGGCACTAGGATATTCATCAGACTTTTTTTCAGTTACCATTTTTTTGACAGCTTCTAAAGGTGTAAGTTCTTTCTGAAAGCAGTCCATGACTAGTATAGGATTAAACGTTAAAACATTTGGCAATAGAACTGCCGTTTCTGCGATCCAAGTACTAAATTTTTTGATGATAAAACTATCACGTTTGGATCCATTTACTATTTCGTGGCTAATGTTCTCTTGAGTAATTTTTTCGTCTTCTGGATATTGTATCCGTTCATCATTGAATTTTTTCAGAGCTTCTTTTAACCATTTTATGCCATCATTGTAATAATCAACTCCACACATAGCCTTTCCAAGTTCATAACAATCACTTATAGTCATAGGATTGAATGTCTCTATGAATGTTCCATTGCTACCGTATGATGTGTTCCATAATCCAGACGAAATACTTCTTATGTCGAGACCATACGTTTGCATTAAACGTAGTATGCCTTTTGCTGATCCTTTCAGATCAATTTCAGTAGGATAAATCAATGACTCGTTTTTTATGAAGTCTGATCCATTAAGCTCATCTTTGATTAATTTGAAATCGACTGTCAGCCTCTTGATTAGCCGAAAACTGTTTATAGGATTCTTCAAATAATTTAATTTGTCCATTGTAGCTTCTCGATGCTCTAGTTCAAATCTCCGCAAATAATTCTCCAAAAGCTTATTTTGGATGTTTTCAACCTTTATTAAATTGTTTAAGCTGTCAATTATGCTCTTTTGCGTAGTGATCAACAATTCCATCTTTGCTATAGAAGAGAATACTTCAGCGTTTATTTTTAACAATACGCAGAGACATATCAATGTAATGATTCTGTACTTTCTCATTGTCACAAAACGCACACTCAATTATTATTTTTTGTTTTTGTAGAAATTGCTAAGCACTTTTTACCATCAAAATTATATTCAATGGTAGAGATAGTAACAGTCTTCAAACTCTAAATAAGTAGTCCAGGATCCGGCCAATTACACTCCAACAGAAAAGGACAGTCATGACACGATTATGGGCCATTGATATATGGTCACGGTTTTTTGGGAGCCTCTAAGCAATCTTTGTACACACAATCTAGGGAATATCGTTGCAAAAGCCCCAAAAAATCAGTAAATAATAACACAAAAAACTTAGCAAACAGCAAATTATACTTTTTAAATGTTGTACGATTGATTTAATTTCTATTGATGATGATGATGATAAAATCTATTAGCAATTGATTTACAATCTTTATAAACAGTAATGAAATGTCTCTTGTCTCGACCTCTTCACTGAAATCACTCAACAATCTGAGTGAACAATAATGTTTATTCTATAAAGGATGTTATTTTTCATGAAATGCTAACATTTTGTGACAGTTAAGAGCTCAGTTCAGTCTGAGCATGTCTCAAAATTTGCAAGCCCACGCCCGCTGTGTTACTACTTTGGTAGAAATAGTGAAATGAAATAATAATAATTTATAATAATAATAATTTATTTATTCAATAATTACAATGCGTTTTATATTGTAACTCTGGAGCCTGTGGTAGTAAAAACTGTGCTACAGGCTCCCAAAATGAATAGTTTATTAACTTTTGGATGTTACATCTCTTAGTTTCGTCATTACATTTTTTTGGTGAGTTCACTACACGATGTGCGGACTCTGTGGAGAAGAACTCACCAAAGAAACTCCACATGCGTCGCATCTTTTGCGTTTCTTTTTTACAAAATTCGTGCACATTTCTCAACCAATAATAATTAAAATAAAATAATAAAATAAAAAATGTATATTTGTCGCGGGTTCAAATCCCGCCCAGGGCAAACATTCGTGTGATGAACACTTGTGTTTGCCTTGTGTCTGGATGTTTTTTATGTATATAAGTATGTATTTATATATTATAGTACAAGGACTGCTTAGTGTGGGATCAGATTTATTTATTTATTTATTTATTTATTTATTTATTTATTTATTTATTTATTTACGGAAAACATACAGCTTACATGGCGCATAAGACAATAACATTTGAAACATTACATTAGCCAATTAAGTTTTCACTAATTATTGTTACAAGACATTGGGTAAAAAACAATGGAGGATACAAAATGAAATTATAAAAATTTAGAAGAATTTTACGCCTGATAATTTTAAAATTTTAAAATAAAGATGCTACCTATCTGTAATCGAAATACTACTTGATTTGTTTGATGGTGGAAACAAATTTAGGAAACTTAAGATGGAAGATATCAACATCTTTGAATTTAGTGTTATAAGAATTGCATGCTCGTCGGATGAAGCGGTTTTTAGCGTAGTTGGTACGCGAACGCGGCAATGCGAAGGTTGCTCGAGTTGATAGACGAAGGTTGGCTCTTGGACAGTTAAGAGAGACCATGCTGAGGAGGTAAGGAGATTCAACTAAGTTATGTAAGATTTTATAAAGAAAAACGACATCCCTGTGCTCACGACGCACTTCCAAGCTATGCAGCAAGTTAAGGGGAATATTTTTAAATTTGTACTTTAAACGCTTCAGAAATTTATTCTGGATTTTCTCCAACGCAGTTCTATGAACAGAATATTGTGGATTCCAAACCGTAGATGCATAATCAAGATGAGATCTTACAAGAGAGTTATAAAGTACAAGCAAAGTTTCAACTTTTTTAAATTCAGTACTTTGTCTAAAGACAAAACCTAACATCCTGAAGGCCTTGGACGCAATTTTTTCAATGTGCGATTTAAACAATAATTTGTCATCCAAGTACACACCCAGATCTCGCACCTCGTTTACTCTTATGAGCTGTTTGTTATACAGTGTATAGTTATAAGAAGTTTGGTTCTTTTTTCTGCTAAAAGAAATAGTACAACATTTATCAACATTAAGAACTAATTTATTGTGCAAACAGTATTCGCCAAACCGATCCAAGTCCTTTTGTAAATTAATGCTATCCTGATTAGATCTAATAATTTGGAAGCACTTAGTATCGTCTGCGAATAATAAGGCATTGGAGAAATGGAAACATTTTAAAACATCATTAATAAAAATATTAAAAAGCAGGGGCCCGAGATGCGAGCCTTGGGGAACCCCTGAGGTCACAGGTATGAATGCGGAGGTAAAACCCTTCACGGCAACAGCCTGGGTTCTGTTCCTAAGATAGGACTCGAGCCATCGGAGCAAGTCACCGTGTATACCGATTTCTTCCAATTTCCTAATTAATAAACAATGGGAGATTTTATCAAAACATTTGGAGAAATCGGTATACACAGCGTCAACCCGGTGACCCCCATCCATGGCCACCAGAATTTTGTCCAAGTACTCGCAAAGATTAGACTCGGTCGAACGCCTATTAACGAAACCGTGCTGTTGGGTAATTAGAAGCGGCCTTACCACCGGAAATAACATGCCATATACCACTTCTTCAAAAAGTTTCGGAATTGTAGACAATTTTGAGATGCCTCGATAATTACGCATATCATGTTTATTCCCGCTTTTAAATATAGGTAAGACGAGGGAGCGTTTCCAAATAGCTGGCATTATACCGTTCAATAGAGAAAGCTTAAAAAGAATACTTATAGGATAGGCTAGTTCTTTGCTACAACGTCTTAAAAATACGGGAGGGATCCCATCAGGTCCGCAACCCTTAGACACGTCAAGGCGACGCAGATACTTCTCAACAGTTTCAGATAATATGTGCATTGAGGATATTAACAGATTGGCATACTTATTATTATCAGTATCCATAGTAGAAGATGGATTAGTACCAACATCACTTTCAAAAACTGACTGGAAAAAATTGTTAAAAGTGTCAACTATTGCCTGACCGTCAGTGACGGTGTTATCATTAAGGAAAAGCGTATCAGGGATACTAGGAGTGGATTTTTTTGATTTAATAAAAGAAAAAAACCGTTTGGGGTCTTGACGGATATTGTTTTCGGAGCTAGAAACGAATAAATCATAACTTGTCACTATTAATTTTTTTTCCTGGGAACGCAATTCCGAAAAAGTATTATAATCGCTTTGTCTATTATAACATTTCCATTTCTTATGGGCTTTAAGTTTTTTGTTAATTAATTTTATTAATCTGCGGGGATACCAAACGGGATATTTACCTTCTTTGGCGATTATTTTTATTGGCACTAATTCCGAGACAATATTATTAATAATCAGGTAGAATTTATTTACGGCTAAGTCAATGTCAACCTCTTCTAGGAGAAACCCCCAATCAACTTTACCTAACGCGGCTGAAATCTTGTCGTAATCAGCTGAAAAATATCTACGCACAGTGCGAGGCGCTTGCCGCAACTCGGTGGCGCGGCGGGGCGAGTCGCGTACCACGCACAGCGCCGGGTGATGCCCGTCCTCCGGCCGAGACAATGGCTCAGTTCGAGTCACTTTACAGGGAACACTACAGAAAACTAGATCGAGGCTCCTATTGTTAACATTTAACACGCCACTGCATTGATTGATGTTCGTGAATGACATAAAGTCATGTATTTGTGAAATGAGGGTGTTGTGTGTAGGATTTGACAAAGTATATAAATAAGGTAAGTCTGGCACAGCGGCCCATACGGCGTCAGTTACATTAAAATCTCCCAGCACTAAAAATTCACTGCACGGTTGATCAAGAATTAAATCAGATAAAAAGTCAAAGAATATAAGTTCCGCAGATGCTTGGTCATTATTTTGAGGGAAATAAGAACAAAAGATAAGAAGAGAGGAGGCATTATCTAAGCCTATACTAATATACGTAATATCGGGTGCACCCGGCAACATCGGCAGTGGTCGCGGCAACGCGGCGGCGACCGCGAGCCCGGCCCGAACCGCAATCAACGTACCTCCACCCATCGACATACCTAGGCTCTCATAGTCGCGGTCCGTACGGTAAACACTGTAGCGAGTATCAAAAAGTTCAGAATCGTAGATACTAGATAAGAGCCATGTCTCACTTAAACATATTATATCGTAATCATATTGCAGCAAATTTTTTAGAAAAGTAGATGTTTTGGTCCGGAGACCTCTCACGTTTTGATAAAAAATATTTAAAGCCATTGATAAATGAGATTGGAAAAACAATTATTATGTACTAAAAATGTGATGGAAAATAAAATAATCATCTTTAAAGTGGTGTAATAGAAATATGACTTTAAAATAAAACGTAGGTAAAAATGAAAACTATCGAGCGTATTTAAAACAATTCTACCTGAGTAAGCGAGAAATCCAAGTTCCGACACGAACATTCTTCGAGATACTGCTTCGAAATAAATCTTGAACAATCCTAAATGCAATGTAAACGTTAAACTAATAAAAAACGACATGCAGAAACACACCTTCAATACGCATAAAACACGGCATCCATTACGCGACATAATGCAAACGGTTGTGAAGTCAGTGAGCACCAACCCACGGCCCGCAGCTTCCGAGTCTAATTGACTCAAGAGTAAAAGAAAAATTTGATTTAATTTGCTTCCACCTTGAACAAGAAAATTTAAGAAGTAATAATGATAAAAAGAAAAACTAAAGCTACCTAAAGAAAAGACAACAATATATAACGTAGCACTTATGTGATTTTTTTTAAAGCCTGTTCAGAAGTAATGAACAATGCTGGCGCATCCTTACAACGCCGGACCATCACCGTGCAGTTCCTCACCCAGCAGTATTCATATCCTTTCTCTTTCGCTTTAAATTGAGCTTGTTTAAGCAGAAATTTGTTTCTGGCAGATAAATGATCATTGACGTAAATACGGTGGTCCGAGCCTGCAATCCCCAGGTCGCTGGCTTTTAACTGAAGCTTACGGAGAGAAGACAAGAAGTCGTCTTTCTTTAGCCGAGACAAGAACTTCAAGATTATTGGTTTCGTTTTATTTTGATCAGTTGTGTCATTCTTCACAGCGACTCTTGTAACGAAATCAATATCAGTGTCGACATTGATCTTAAAATTACCGATGTCCGCCAGTTTCTTCACTATATTGATTAAGTTTTCACCCGTTCGCTGAGGGACTCCGTTAATCTGAACATTAGAACGACGCACCCACTGTTCATTTTTATGATGATCTTCTGTCAGATCTCTCACCGCTCCCTTTAATTCCTCAAGCTCAGCCTTTGTTCTTTCCATAGATGCTACTCTGGTTTCTAATGCGGCAACGCGATCCGTGATCTCTTCAAACTTTGAGTTAATGTTGGATTTCAAGTCGGCAAGATGGCAGATGGCCGTGTGTGAGATGTCCCCACGTATTTATTTATTATTATAATTACTTTCCTTCTACTCGATGTAACAATGCACTACAGCGTCTCACCTGTGGAGTAATATCCGCTCGTAGAGTCGCAACTCGGCAGTCTGTTGTTGTTCCCGGGTTTGCCCGGCGCCATGTCACCCACGTAACCGTGGTTCACTACGCCTCCTTCTATGATCTTCTCGCCTAAAACACAAGATAATCTTTATAAAGTCTTATGACAATACTATGTTTTAAATTAATTCCACATTGAGGATCATCAACAGCTCATATACGTCCCCACCGAGGGGCTCGAGCCTACCCTAAATTAGGGCAATCAGGCCTTAGTCGACCACGCTGGCCCAGTGCGGGTTGGTTGACTTCACACACAACTTTTGAATTTCTTCGCAGGAGTGTGCAGGTTTCATCGCGATGTTTTCCTTCACCGTAAGAGCGTCGACTAAACGTACATATGAATTCGAAATTCAAAACCACATTGGTACGTGGTGGGGATCGAACTCGCGTCTCCCGGACGGGAGGCAGTGGCCCTAGCTACTAGACCACTGATGTCTACTGTATATTTAGGGTAAATTATACTAAGCTGCAAGTTACCCCACCTGGCATAGTATCCTAGCCAGTTCAAGTAGTTGCAGCAGGAAAGGCAGGGCTAGGTTTCACCTGGTTCTGTTCACTCTGACGTCACAGCTGCGTCTAGTTGCAGTGGATTTTGAGATCTGCTGTTTATTTAGAGTAAAGTATACTGAGATGAAGTTGCCCTACCAAAGCATCCAGCAGAGTCCTGGGCAATTACAGCAGGAATGGCAGAGCTAGGTTCCACCTAGTTGTATCTACTCTGATATCACACAGCTGCAGTGAGATCTCCAGGTCTACCGTATGAATACCTGGCATAGCATCCAGCAGAGTCCTGGCTAGTTGCAGTAGGAAAGGCAGGGCTAGGTTCCACCTGGTTCTGTCAACTCTGATGTCACAGCTGCGTCCAGCTGAAGTAGCTCTGATGCTGAGGTCTATGAGCGGTGGTCGTCGCACTGAGATTCCTTCGGTGGAGCGAGTGGCGCCACCTTGGGATTGGAAGATCCTGAAAGAGAATGGTTATATGATATGTATGTCGATATACTTGTCTAGCGTTTGACGACCTGGAGTCAGTAATAAACGAGCTTCCGAACGTAACGGTTGTTTACTTTAATATACACCATTGGCGAACGAGGCTGTTATTTCCTACGCGTGAATATCGGAAATGTCGTTGACTATCGGTGATTTAACTGTCTTTGACCATTCAACTCACGAATGGGAAGTGTATTATGGTAGATTTAAGCAGTTCCTGAAGCTGAATGCATCTGCAATCAAGGAAGATACGGGAAAATGTGCGCTATTGTTAACACATTTAGCAGACGATACCTACCGTCTAGCCCGTAATTTAGTGCATCCGAAGGAGCTTGTAGAGGTTACGTTTGTGGAGTTGGTGACAGCACTCGAGAACCATTTTAAACCAAAGCAGTGTACGTACGCTGATCGAGCTAAGTTTTACGAGGCAAAGCGTGCTCCAGGAGAAAGCGTCGACGACTGGGCGGCGCGCTTGAGGGGGCTCGCGATTCGGTGCCAATTTGGTTCGGCATTAAATCAGCTGTTGACGGACAGATTTGTGCTGGGGATGACGGCCGGTCATGAACGCGAAAAGTTGTTCGAACAGGATGCGGCGAAACTTCAGTTTAGCAAAGCTTTGGAGGTGGCGCAGAAGGCGTCTTATGCACGCCAAGCGCATGACCAGCAACTAGCGGTGAAGCAGGAGCCGGTTTATCGCATGGCAGGTCAGCCGGCTGCAGCTGGCCGGGCTGGTGGACACCGGTGCTCGGTATGCGGGTTGAAGAGTCACGATTCGGAAAAGTGCAAATACAAGAGTTACCGTTGTCGTAGTTGTGGTGAAAAAGGGCATTTATATAAAGTGTGTAAAAAAAGAGGTTCAGTGTGCGTAAATAACCTTAATTTACAAGAAGGGTCTTCTATGAGTAACGTGGACGTAACTCAGGAATGTAAGGAATGCGAGCTATTTAATTTGAGGTATGTCGATTATAAACCTATTAAAATTAGTGTATGTTTAAACAAAACTAAATTAGAAATGAAACTAGATTCGGGTTCAGGTACTTCGGTAATATCAGAAAAATTGTATTACGAACATTTTTCCAATATTAAGTTGTACGAGGGTGATCTTAAAATGTGTTTGTACAACGGTCATAAAATCACGCCATTGGGTTTTTTTGTTACAAACGTGTCTTATAGGACACTTACTAAAAAGTTAAAGATTTATGTTGTTAAAAATGGTGGGCCACCATTGCTCGGGCGTGACTTTATGGCAGAATTTAAATTACATTTTGGGTCGGAAAATAAACATATTGATAATACAAAGAGTGAGGTACAGCAATTAATGACAAAATATCCTAATTTGTTTCAAGAAGGGCTCGGGTGTTTCAATGGTTTTAAAGTAGAAATAAACTTAAAGGAAGGAACCCGGCCAAAATTTTTCAAGCCTAGATCCGTTCCTTTTGCGTTAAAAGAAAAAATAGAGAAAGAGATAGACCGTTTGGTGGTTTTAGGTATTTTAATACCAGTTAATCATTCTAAATATGCCACTCCAATCGTACCGGTATTAAAAGAAAACGGAAAGGTTCGTATAGCGGGAGATTACTCAATAACACTAAATAAAGATATGCAAATTGATAAGTATCCTCTCCCACGCATTGAGGAAGTTTTCGCAAAACTAGGAGGAGGGGAATCCTATAGTAAGTTAGATTTAAGTAATGCCTACAATCAGTTTGAGTTAACTGAGTCATCGCAAGAGTTGACGACTATTAATACTTGTAAAGGATTATTTAAGTATACACGATTGGTGTATGGTCTTGCTAATGCGCCCGCGATATTTAAGCGATCGATGGAAGTGCTGCTTGCGGGTATGGAGGGCGTTTCATGCTGGCTGGATGACGTATGTATTACTGGCCCTACAAGAGAAACTCATTTGCAGAGACTTAACGAGGTGATGAAGCGTTTTTCGAATGCCGGTCTAAAATTGCAACAAGAAAAATGTGTTTTTTTTTCAAGATCACGTCACCTATTTGGGTTATGTAATCAGTAAAAGCGGTTTGAAAACTTCACCAGTCAAAGTGCAGGCTATCATAAATGCGCCATGCCCAACAAACGTGACAGATGTAAAAAGATTTTTAGGAGTAATAAATTATTACCGTAATTTTATTCCAAACGCTTCGTCAATTTTAAGTCCATTGCATGAGTTATTAAAAGTAGGTGCAAAATGGGAGTGGACCGATCGTCATCAACGCGCGTTTGATATCATCAAAACCGAGCTGTCATCCGAGCGTGTGCTAACTCATTTCGATCCGGCGGCACAGCTGATTTTGTCTGTAGATGCGAGCCCGGCAGGCCTTGGTGCGGTACTAGCACAGTGTGATAAGGACGGGGTAGAACGACCGTTGGCATTCGCGTCAAGGTCATTATCAAGTAGTGAGAAGAATTATAGCCAAATTCAGCGTGAAGCGACGGCTATAATATTTGGTGTTAAAAAATTCCACCAATATTTATATGGTCGACAGGAAAAATTTATTTTACGTACTGACCATCGCCCCCTTTTGTCAATATTTGGGAACAAGGTGGGCATATCAGTAATGGCAGCTTCACGGCTACAAAGGTATGCAATCATCTTGTCGGCCTACAACTATACGGTACAATTTATAAGTGGTGAAAAAAATGTAGTAGCTGATTATTTTTCACGCGCTTCGATTCCTGATAATGAAACTTGTGAGGATTTAGAACAAAACGAAACTTCTTTTTTGAACTTTTTGGATGCAAATATCGCACCTATAACCTTTCAGGATATTAAAAGCGCGACGGAAAGTGATAAGGTTATGTCGACTGTAATTAGGTATATGATGTGGGTTGGCCACGAAAAATTGAATGTCTTTCAATTAAACCCTACTTTCATTGCAAAGCAGATTTGGAAGTAAATGAGGGTTGTCTTTTTAGAGGGCACAGGGTTGTAGTTCCGTCTATTTTTCGGAATAGAATGTTGCAAGAGCTGCACGAGGGGCATTTAGGTATTGTGAAAACAAAGAGTAATGCACGCGAACGTATGTGGTGGCCTGGTATCGATGGAGATATCGAGCGGTGGATCGGGACTTGCGCGCAATGCATGAGCGCTCGCAGTGCGCCGGCGCGCGCCCCCCGCCGCCGGGCCGCGCCCGCCGGGGCCCTGGCAGCGCTTGCACATTGATTACATGACGATTGCCCAGAGAGTTTATTTAATAGTTATTGATGCGCATAGTAAATGGCTGGAATGCCTATATATGAATTGCGGTACCTCTACTCGATGTTTGATTGGTCAACTAAAATCCTTGTTTGCACGTTATGGTTTGCCGATGATTATTTTTTCGGATAATGATGTTAAGATTAACTCGGCCGAATTTAATGAATGTTGTACGGCAAATGGTATACGATATTTAAATTCTATTATTTACCATCCTAGCAGCAATGGACAAGCTGAAAATTCAGTGAAAACTTGTAAGAAAATGTTAAAGTGCATTTTATACGAAAATAACAATATTAGTAATTTAGAAGACAAATTAGCAGGTTTTTTGTTTCAATATAGAAATAGTGTTCATTGTACCACAGGCTTAAGCCCAGCAAAATTAATGTTGGTCGCAATTTACGTACCAGATTAGATCTAGTGCTGCCAAGTAAAAAAAAGGAGAATTTAACTATTAACAAGGAGCAAACGGAAACATTAAAAAATATAGAAAATTTTCTATAGGGGAATGTGTTTGGGTGCGATGGTATACAGCTAGAAAAGAAATTTGGACGCTAGGAACAATTATCAAGGAAAAAGGGAACAGAATGTTTGAAGTGCGCACACTTGATTACAATGTTAATTGTGTTTGTCACATAGACCAATTACTAAAATATAGAGGGGTGGCGACTGATGTTGTTTCTTCTACAACGAATGATAATAATTTAGAGCAGCCTGCCTCGAATGAAGGTGATCAGTCGTCGCCTGAAGTAGAGGCTTTTTCTTCTCCTGCTACTCTTGCTCAGCCAGTTCGCTCACATATTACGAGTGAAAATAGCGAAGATGAAGGTCAAGTTAGTGATGAGGAAGAGTGGCGGGAAGCAGAAGAGTCCAAAATATTGTCTGATAGTGATACTGAAGTTGTACAGGCTGAACTGCTGGACACTGAACGGCCTTTACAGGAAGTCAATGATGAAGAGCATCATGTGCACAATTCGCCTGGTGTTGCCAGTGGCCATCAGCTCAGACCTAGAAATCATATTGATTATAAGAAATTCTTTTAAGTTTAGTTATTTGTTTTGTCAACAGGTTTACAAATTAAAGGGGAAGAAGTGATATGTATGTCGATATACTTGTCTAGCGTTTGACGACCTGAAGTCGGTAATAAACGAGCTTCCGAACGTAACGGTTGTTTACTTTAATATACACCATTATATTTATGACAAAGTTTTAAGGATCATCATCATCATCGTGTGGGTTGTAAGGTCGACAACCGACCTCACAAACACTGGTGTCAGTGTTATAGAGCCGCCAAAGACCACTGACTTGGCTCGTGTAACGACTAGATAGTAGCCGGGACCGACGGCTTAACGTGCCTTCCGAAGCACGGAATCATCTTTCTTTTCGGACAATCAAGTGATTCAGCCTGCAATGTCCTAACCAAACTGGGGAAAGTCTCACAAAGAAATTTTTGCTTGACAGTGTCTCCACCGGGAATTGAACCCGGGACCTTCGTAATGGGCGTCGAAATCTCGACCACTTGGCCACGGAGGCTGTTATTGTGATAGTATAGAAGTTCTAACCAGATGTTAAATTAAAAACTAGCCTGGACTCTCCTGCTGCTGGGAGGCCATCCCTCCAAAGTTTTAAATTCTTTGCCAGTGTCACCTAATCTCTTGTAAAGGCATTAAAAATGTCTCGAGGTCTATTTCTTCCTCGTCTGCTAACATTGGAACCCACTCAATCAATCAATCAGCCTATTGCAGTCCACTGCTGGACGTGTGCCTCCCCTCGGGTACGCCAAAGCGCACGATCACCCGCTTTCCTCATCCAGCCACCACCAGCGATCTTCCTCAGGTCATCAGTCCACTTGGCAGAATGGCTTATCCCGGCTGGATGGTGGAACCCACTCGCCTTGAGTAAATCCTATAGCTGAAAACAACCAATTACGAATTTCTTCGTTCACAACTCACCGTCTAATAACGATGTTAGAGTCGGGCCTGATATCCTCAACAAGTAGACTCTGCAAGCTGGCTCTCACTACAGCAGACCCATCGGAATAGTAGTCCAGTTGGAAAGAGCTCTCGCCAGCTGTCAGCTTGGCTAAACCGTGGTTCAAATCGCGGACGGGAGAAGAAAGAACTTCATCCATGTCCGAGAAGAGTTTTAGTTCCACGCCTTCTAGGGTGAACCTACAACGATACAATATATAAACACTTTTAGGTTTACACGGTTATAATATTAATAACACACATATCTACCGGGTTATTACCACGATTTTGGTTTAAAATAAGCTTTTTAATGAGCTTACAGATATTTCGACTATGTTGCAATAGTCATGATCACTGCAGAACTGTTCTGTTCTGTTCTATTAAGCAGTCTTGGGAAGGTAGATTTTTAAGTCATCTTACCTCAGCACAACTTCTTTTCTAATAGGCTCTCCTTGCGCGAAGAATGCTTGCAGTTTCTTCACCGAGTTATCCGCTGGTGGCGCCTCCGTGGGCGAACTGGGAACTATTCCTCCTGCAACAATCAATCATACGGTTATACTACATGTCAACAAAAATACAATATCTGATTTAAAAAAAAAACACCATTAACAAGGATAAATTTCTTCGCAGGAGTGTACAGGTTTCATCACGATGTTTTCCTTCACCGTAAGAGCGTCGCCGATTAAACGTACATATGAATTTTAAAACATATTGGTACGTGGTGGGGATCGAACCCGCGTCTCCCGTAGCCACTAGACCACCGACGCTCTCATAACAAGGTCAAAATTATAAAATCTCAGTCAAACATGCCGCCCCGAACAGTTCTTCGGGCTACGACCAAAAGTACCTAAGGTGCTGGCAGCATTGCCGCGTTGAACAGAACGTTAACGTTGTCACTAAGTACTTCACATTTTAGGACTTTCCAAAATCAATTTTTCACGCTAACTGATCAGCTGACTCCCTTTGAAAGTAGGTTCGCTCAGGTTATCGCTCCAGACCAGACAGTAGCCAAGTTCTTCTGTCCGAGGTTGATGACGACAGAGAAAGACAAATTTGACAAATTCTCAAAATAACACTTTATTAAAATTACACTTTCTTAAAATGTCTCTTTCTCAAAATTACCCTTTCTTTCAATGACCCTTTCTCAAAATGACCGATTCCCGAAGTTAATGACGACATCAAAAGGGAATTTTTCAAAATGTCACTTCACTTTCTCAACACGACACTTTCTCAAAATATCACTTTCCTAAAACGATCTCAAAATCACTTTTTCTTAAAACGTCCCTTTCTCCAAATTACTTGCTCTAAACTACACTTTATCGGATCGGTACTTTCTGGAAGTTCTTGTTGCTCAATTTTGTCACTTTCTGAAAAATATCCTTTCTTAAATTGTTATTTTCTCAAAATTACAAATTCTCGAAATGTCTCTTTCTTAAAATGCTCTCAACATTACGCTTTCTCAAAACGACCCTTTCTTAAAATGTCTCTTACCGATGTAATGGCCCTCGCTCAGGTTGTCACTCCAGACGGCTAAGACAGTGGCCAGGTCCTTCTGGCCGAGGTTGATGACGACAGCGTCCATGGTAACGTCACCGTCGCACAGCATGAGGTTAAGGTGGCGGCTTAGGCCCGACACCTGCTGGTAGCCGACCAGGCGCTTCATGTCGCAGCGGAGGGATACGGGTTCGAGGATTGGCTCCTAGAGACAAAATTACGTAACGGTAAGTTATATGTTCCAGTTTCCGCTGCATTACGACAGTCGATAAAATTAATCGTGCGATATAAAACGTAACTGCCGATAGTAACATAGTTCTTATCTTCGCGCGATATAATCTTGGATACTATTGGCGGTCACTTTAAATGTCGCGCGGTTAATTTTATCGACGGTCGTTGTTTAACTCGTTACTTTGTTTAGATATAAGTTTATGAAGTTTAGTTTTTATCAAAAAATATAGATGGCGCTGGTAGTTTTTTAAAACTCGATATCGTTTGGTTTTGAGCTTAGTATAAGTATCCAAAATAATTTTTAACATTTGTACTCTTCACACCTGTATACAGAGTCATTCTAATATACGGGCATACGGGGTCTTTGGTCTTAGTGAATTTTTGGTGGCTTTATTTTTCACGAGACCCCAAAACCCCCTTTTTTGTTGTGCAATCTTGAGGATTATACAGTCGTCATGCAGCGGGGGCTGTTCTAAATTCTCTCCGGGGTCAACTCAGCCCACGCGGTGTTTGGTTTTGCCATAATCTCCACGCTTGGCAGGCGGGTTGGAGATCGAAGATTAAAAGGTTACTGTATCAGAGAGCGCTGCTGCCCGTTCCCTGTTCAATGTGTAGTCCCTAAGTCACCTCTTACGACACTCACGGGAAGAGTAGGGGTTGGTGACAAATGTATTCTACTCAAAGTCAAAGTCAAAATAATTTATTTCCATAGGATGTTATTACATCATTTAGATCCGTCATTACATTTTTTTGGGTCACCACACGGCAAACTACGCCGTCTATCGAAGATTTATGAACTTTTTTTTTTTATTGGCTGTCGGAACATCCCCCATGATCCCAGTCAGTCTGTACAGGCTTGAACGTGTTTGAAGTTTTCTATTACCTGTACTTCCAAAGTGCCAGCTAAAGTCATGACAGCCCTAGACACGGTGACATTGACGAGTTTGATCAGCACGTTGTCGATGACCGGGCTTTGTACAGGGCTGGACGCATCCTGTGTCTGCGTCACTTGCTTGAAGAAGTTCTCGATGAGGAGGTCTCCCATGTTGAAGACGAGCAGGTTCGGTGATGAAGGCTTCTGGGGTAAGAGGAGAACTGGGGCGTGGATCTGAAAATGTACAATATGTGTTTTTGAACGAAGAAATGTGGATTGTGGTAGGTATCAATGATATTTTAAGAAAGATACGTCACGTTCATACTGCACGCACAACATAAATTGTTCCGCGACACAGACACGCTATAAGTGCGACAGGAAATAGGCAAAGCGTAAGAGTGAAAGAGATAGCGGTCACAGCTCGACTGACTGCAATGGTCACAATTAGGACCAATTCACGGCACGCGTTTGGTGCGTTGGTGGCATATCTACCTCTTGTATGTATATAATATCATTGGGTAGGTATCAATTCCTTTTTATTCATTTATTTAGTTCAACAAACAGTAACTCAATAAGTGTAATAAAATTAAACGTAAAAAAGCAACAAAGGCCAATAACAATAATAAATGTGATACCAGCACCTTTAACCACAAAATACTAAAGTGTATAAAGACAAAAAGACGAAGATGGTAGTATCTAAAGTTCAACACAAAAATAAGTAAATTCAGTCACGTTAAAAAAAAAACTAATTTATTATGCATGAAATTCTGACATTGTCAAAAACTATTTATTTCATACTCTTTTAATTTTAAGAATTTCGTAAAAATTTAATACTAAATAACTTTGAATGGCACCATAGTAACAAACTAAAAGAAATAAAAACACATCTTTTAGTGGTTGACATCATCATCATCATCATCTCAACCGCAAGATGTTGAACATAGGCCTACTCCATAGGTCTCCAACGTGAACGGTCCTGCGCTACTTTCATCCACCGGCGCTCAGCTTCACCAAGTCATCTGTCCACCTTGTGGCACCTTGTGGGAGGTCAACACTACGCCTTCCGTGCAAGCCAGGAGAGAACCTTTTGTCTTCAGTTAACCGAGTAGTAGGTATTTAAAACGGATTTATGGTTGTTTATTGTTAAGATTATTATTAATATTATAGTATTAAGTTTAAATTGTAATTTCGCACACAGTAATACTGTTATTGAATAAATTGAATTGAATTGAATTGAACGCGAGGGTTGTATACAGTACCACGATGACCAGGTTCAACCCTCGAGCTGAACCCTCCGTTGATAGGGGTGTCAGGGGCTCCAGGAATTGCTGTGATAAGACGCGGTTGTATGGAGTACAGACCTCGATGACCAGGTTCAGCCGGGCGGTGTTGGTGCGCAGACCCTCGAGCTGGCTGTGAGTGGCTCGCTCGGCGGCTCCCGACGCTGAAGCGGCCATTGATAGAGGTATCAGGGGCTCCAGGAATTGCTGTGATAAGACGCGGTTGTATGGAGTACAGACCTCGATGACCAGGTTCAGCCGGGCGGTGTTGGTGCGCAGACCCTCGAGCTGGCTGTGAGTGGCTCGCTCGGTGGCTCCCGACGCTGAAGCGGCCATTGATAGAGGTATCAGGGGCTCCAGGAATTGCTGTGATAAGACGCGGTTGTATGGAGTACAGACCTCGATGACCAGGTTCAGCCGGGCGGTGTTGGTGCGCAGACCCTCGAGCTGGCTGTGAGTGGCTCGCTCGGCGGCTCCCGACGCTGAAGCGGCCATTGATAGAGGTATCAGGGGCTCCAGGAATTGCTGTGATAAGACGCGGTTGTATGGAGTACAGACCTCGATGACCAGGTTCAGCCGGGCGGTGTTGGTGCGCAGACCCTCGAGCTGGCTGTGAGTGGCTCGCTCGGCGGCTCCCGACGCTGAAGCGGCCATTGATAGAGGTATCAGGGGCTCCAGGAATTGCTGTGATAAGACGCGGTTGTATGGAGTACAGACCTCGATGACCAGGTTAAACCGGGCGGTGTTGGTGCGCAGACCCTCGAGCTGGCTGTGAGTGGCTCGCTCGGCGGCTCCCGACGCTGAAGCGGCCATTGATGGAGGTATCAGGGGCTCCAGGAATTGCTGTGATAAGACGCGGTTGTATGGAGTACAGACCTCGATGACCAGGTTCAGCCGGGCGGTGTTGGTGCGCAGACCCTCGAGCTGGCTGTGAGTGGCTCGCTCGGCGGCTCCTGACGCGGAAGCGGCCATTGATAGAGGTATCAGGGGCTCCAGGAATTGCTGTAATAAGACGCGGTTGTATGGAGTACAGACCTCGATGACCAGGTTCAGCCGGGCGGTGTTGGTGCGCAGACCCTCGAGCTGGCTGTGAGTGGCTCGCTCGGCGGCTCCCGACGCTGAAGCGGCCATTGATAGAGGTATCAGGGGCTCCAGGAATTGCTGCAACCGAAAAGTGATCAGAACAGTGTAAGTCTATTCATGTTTCAATTTATACGTAAATTACCTATATATAACGCACTATCCCGCAGTATTCGTTGCGTTTTTCCTGTACCCCAAGGTTGTCTGGAATAAATTGATACCTTAGCAATAAGGCCATTCATCTGTACACTATTATTTGAACGGCATTTTTCTGTTTATTTCTTGTGTGCAATAATAGTATATTCTACTAGCGGTTCGTTCGCGGCTACGCTCGCGTTGTTCCGGGGGAATAAGACTTTTTTCCGTAAAAAGTATCCTATATATTAATCGAGGTTACAAACTATCTCCATTCCAAATTTCAACCAAATCCGTTGATTACTTTAAGCGTGAAGGCGGAACAAACATCCAAACATCTAAACATCCAAATATATTTTAACATTCATAATATTAGTGTGATGTGATGTGATTCAATTCTATTCAGATCAAATTCCAATCTTTTTTTTTTTTTTTTTTCATTTATTATCCATTATTAATAACATAATAGCTTATGTCTATCCTTAACCTACCCTAATCCCTTCCGGGTTTATCTGTAGGGGGATGGGCGTTAGTCGCACGCAGTGCGCGTTTTACATAAATAATTAGGTACAGTCAACAGCACATCAATGCACATCGCTCCCAAATCGTTCTGCATAAGAGCGCTCTCAGGTTAACATGTTACGGTTGATGTGCTGCTGTGTATACTTTCATTTTTATATATTGTTACGTACAAGGGTTCGATAATTTGGATTAAAACACCAATGACGTAATTCGAGGGTTTATTCGACGATGAACAACTGGTTCCAGGGCAAATCACACTATAATCCAATTCACAGAGTCACTCGTAATCCGTAGGTATCGCTTAGGTCGCAGGTTTCTTCGCTCTTGATCGCTTTGAAGTTTTCACTCAGATAGCTCACTCGAAACTGAACTGAACTCGCGCAGAGCCGGCCGCCTTATATATGCACCGAAATCGGATCTAGAATCTTCCAGAAACTACCAGTGTAGTCCCACACTACGACGAACATTCCGGAACAAAGCCGCCATCTAGCATCGAGTAGACGCATTACGTAAACAGCTCTCGAGCGTCTTGGGATATCTAGATAGTTCTCGGCTCTGTGGATAGATGGCGCTAGTTGCTACTGCTAAACCGTAACACTACCCCCTCCTTAGTTACGCTCGTCCCGAGCGTTACTGTTGTTGCCGTGATACCGTGCCAAGCGGTCTATATGCACCACCTTAAATGCTCCTCTCGGCTGCCGTTGAATCCGGTATGTAACATCGTTTATTCTGGTGACGACCTTGTAGGGACCTTCCCACCTCGCTTGCAATTTTGGTGATTTTCCTTTACGGCGAGTCGGGTTGTGTAGCCAGACTAATGCTCCTTCCTCAAAGCCACTTGTATTCGCCCTTCTATCGTATCTCGTTTTCATGTTCTTGCTCGACTGCAAACCATTTTCTCGAACTATGGCATAAATGTCCTGCATCCTTTCTCGTAGCTCGGAGACATAGTCTTGCTCAGTCTGGGGATCGTCTGGAGGTCTTCCTGTCAGCAGATCCACTGGTAAGCGTAGTTCTCTACCAAAATTCACATATGCCGGAGTCACCTTAGTACTTTCCTGTTCCGAGGTCCTATACGCCAGCAGGAATAGAGGAATATATTTGTCCCAGTCTCTCTGGTGGTTGTCGACCAGTTTCGCTAAATGCCTCTCTAGAGTCTGATTAAATCTTTCCACCATGCCATCAGACTGTGGATGATACGGAGTGGTCCTTGTTTTGTGCATTCCCAATATCTTACAAACTTCCTGAAATATCTGTGACTCGAAGTTCCTTCCTTGATCAGAGTGGATTTCTAAAGGTACACCGAACCGGCATATTACTTCCTCTATCAACTTTGAAGCTACTGTTGCAGCTTCCTGGTTAGGGATAGCGAACACTTCTGGCCACTTAGTGAAGTAGTCCATGACGACCATGAAGTATTTATTTCCGGATTCAGTTACAGGGAATGGTCCTGCCACGTCCACTGCGATCCGTTCCCAGGGTGCACCAACGTTGTAGAGTTGAAGGCTTCCGCGACTTCTTGTTGGTGGGCCTTTCACAGCAGCGCAGACGGAACACTTACGGCACCAATCCTGCACGTCATCCCGACAATGAAGCCAGTAAAACCTCTCTCTTATTTTCGTTAATGTCCTCTTGACGCCTAGATGTCCACCCGACACACCATCATGAACTTCACGCAGTACATCCTTCACCTTGGCCCTCGGAACTACTACCTGAAGATGAAACTCTTTGCCATTAGGTTTTTCCCATTTCCGGTAAAGTATTCCATCCTGTAAGATGAAACTGTCCCACTGAGCCCAGTATGCCTTAGTAGTGGGGCTTGTAGGGGCTACCTCCACCCATTCTGGTTTATCTGTACTTCGCTTCTTCCAAGCGCTTATAAGCCTTATATCTTCGTCATCTTCTTGGGCTTCCTTGAAAACCTCATCTTTCCAAGGTCCCGAAGGGCTCGTCCTCGTAAGCCTAACCAACAGCTCTTTCGACTCGTGCTTGACACAGTGCTTACAATCTTCCGGACACGGCCTCCTAGAGAGCGCATCAGCATTTCCATGGGCCTTCCCACTACGTGCTTGCGAAATATTTATTGCCGGGGCTTTCTCCATGCCAGCCAGTACCCACCCGCCCCTTGGTCCTGGCTGTTGCTCGTTTCCCTGACAAACAGCAGGAGATAGGGTCTCCTGCCTCTTTGCCACCTCCTCGACGCGCTCCTTTAGCTTACTTATCTCTTCAGCAAGCTTTGTCGTTTGAGTCTCCTTTTTGGGGCAGGCGAACTGAAGATGACCCCTTTCTCCACATCTGTAGCACATTGGTCCAGTCATCTTGTTCTTGGGTGGTGGCCACGTCTTGATCCCCTGCGATTTTTCTATTACCTTCCGCAATTCGTGAGCTGGCTTCACATCGCTCCGCACGGCTTCAACTTCAAGAGCGTGCGCGAGGGCTTCCTTCAGCGAGGCATGATGGCGAAGTCTCACTGCAGCCCTAATCTCCAGATCTCGGATCCCGTCGACGAATGCTTGCAGCGTATTACAGTCTACCATCTTCGCATCGGCAGACGGATACGCCTTGCGGACGAGCTTTTCTATTTCCAGTGCCCACTGCTGCAGTCCTTCTCCCGGGCGCTGGACTCGGTCGCGTAGTTGGGCGCGGAAGACGTGCTCCAGATGGCGCTCTCCATAACGAGACTCGAGTGCCTCCATCAGGTCTTTAAATGTGCTGCCTGTGCTGGGCAGTACCTCCAAAACGGAGAGGGCCGAGCCCCGAAGTGCGACGGTGAGAGCAGTCAGGCTCTGTTTCTCTGTCCACCCGTTTGCAGCGGCGACGGTCTGAAATTGTTGGCGGTACGCAGCCCAGGATGTAGTGCCGTCGTAGGCGGGTACTTTCACCCTCGGTGCCTGGATACTATAAGCAACTTCACTCGACACGACGGGTGCTGCAGTCTTGAGTCGCAGAACTTCTTTCTGCAGTCCAGCGAGGTTCGTTTTAACGCTGTTTACGTCGGCCTCCAGGTTTACTACTCGCTCTTCCAACAGGTTTACATTTTGCTGTAATTTTTTAACCACATCAATAACCGAGTTCACGGCTAGCAGCATTCTATCCTGTTTCTCGCTCATTTTCTCCTGTTTCTCGCGCATTACTTCCTTCATTTCTTTCTGCTCCTTGAACATTTCCTCTTGTTTCTCGCGCATTACCTCCTTTATTTCTTCCTGTTTCTCGAACATGCATTCCATCATCAGGATGAATGTGCTATAGTCGAACGCAGATGCCCTTGCTTCTTGAATGCGGCTGCTAACCGGAGCTTGAGCTGTGGGCGTGGCCCGGTGGATCAAGCCAGTGGGCGGGGCTTCCATTGTGGGCGTGGCCTGGTGGGCGGGGCCAGTGGGCGTGGTCTCCATAGTGGGCGTGGCCTGGTGGGCGGGGCTAGGGGGCGTGGCCTGAGGTCCGGTGGGCGGGACTTGGTGGTCAGTGGGCGTGGCCACACGGGGAGTAGGCGTGGCTTCCGCAGCAAGTTGCGCCCTCGTTCTAACGCCGGTAGTATCGTCTCTCGGAGTCACTGGCATCTCCAAATCCCACTTCTGACACCAAATGTTACGTACAAGGGTTCGATAATTTGGATTAAAACACCAATGACGTAATTCGAGGGTTTATTCGACGATGAACAACTGGTTCCAGGGCAAATCACACTATAATCCAATTCACAGAGTCACTCGTA
This sequence comes from Carpatolechia fugitivella, assembly GCA_951230895.1. Taxonomy (NCBI): domain Eukaryota; kingdom Metazoa; phylum Arthropoda; class Insecta; order Lepidoptera; family Gelechiidae; genus Carpatolechia; species Carpatolechia fugitivella. The sequence continues at coordinate 1,208,745 of OX579659.1, read as the reverse complement.
ATCCGTAGGTATCGCTTAGGTCGCAGGTTTCTTCGCTCTTGATCGCTTTGAAGTTTTCACTCAGATAGCTCACTCGAAACTGAACTGAACTCGCGCAGAGCCGGCCGCCTTATATATGCACCGAAATCGGATCTAGAATCTTCCAGAAACTACCAGTGTAGTCCCACACTACGACGAACATTCCGGAACAAAGCCGCCATCTAGCATCGAGTAGACGCATTACGTAAACAGCTCTCGAGCGTCTTGGGATATCTAGATAGTTCTCGGCTCTGTGGATAGATGGCGCTAGTTGCTACTGCTAAACCGTAACAATATTATATCTGTTGGACTAACTTATTCTCTAAAATATATTTTTTCAGTATAGTGTTACAATGCTTAGTATTCTTACATGTATATAATTTCTCAATGATGCCTATAGGTGTATTATTCAGTGTATAGGGGAGTATATATTCTCTAATTCTCTGTCCATAAACATTTTTGTATTTAGGTAGCTCAAACGTTGATAGGCATGATAAGCTTCGTAGAAAATCTGGTCTGACATTCCGTTTTAAATTACTAATATATTTGAATTCTTCACATATAATTGACATTTTTATTTTATTAAATATATCTATCACTTTACAGTAGTGAAACAAGCGTGAATAGTCGTGTTTATATTTATCTTAAATTTTTTTAGGTACGATTATCTTAAGTATAGACAATTGAATTTTATATATGTTTTCTAGGTAAGTCCTGTAAGTGCGTCCATAACTACTTAGCCCGTATGATATTATTGAATCTACCATGGATAAGTATAATGTTCTCAACGTTTTGTATGGAAGCTTAAATCTTAAAATAGACAGCTTAGCCATTATTTTCCGAAGCCTGTCACACACTCGATCAACGTGTCCTCTCCAATGAAATTTGTTGTCTATTTGCATACCTAGGTATGTGTGTTGTGTAACTTTCTAAAATCCCATAAGTCATAAGAATGATGCAAGGTACAACGTGTGTAATTTTATCATTTTACCATTGTATACTACAAAAGAGCATAGTGTAGTGGTATGGACGGACACGTATAAAGGTAAGCTTTGATCACGTATTTCAATGATCAATGAATTTCAAGTTGTTTTGTTCAAGCTGTCTTCAGGTGCCAACCAATAGTTTTAAGATGCCAATCATTAGTCTTAAAGTGCCAATCACCATTCGCCAATCAATGGTATTAATGTGCCAACCATTCGAGTTAAGGTGCCAATCGATTGGCGATTGATTTATTGGCACGATAAAACTGATGTTATCAAAAATCAAAATCAACGGCCCGTTACAGTCCACTGCTGGACTATGAGCCTCCTCCACTTAAGTTGGAGATCGCAGATTAAAAGGTTACTGTATCAGAGAGCGCTGCTGCCCGTTCCCTGTTCAATATGTAGTCCCTAAGTCGCCTCTTACGACACCCACGGGAAGAGTAGGGGTTGGTGACTAATGTACCAATAATCAATCGCCAATCGTCAGGTGAAAGGTGCCTATCATTATTCTAATTTTGTCAGTCATCAGTCTTATCGTGCAAATTATCCAGTCATTAGTCTTGAAATATACCAATCGCTAGTCTTAAGGTTCCAATCATTAGTCTTGAGCTGCATATTATTAGTCTTAAGATGACAATTATTTCTCTAAAGGTCTAGATGATTAGTCTTAAGGTGTATATCAATAGTTGATATCATCCAGGAGTGTAGCTTCGTGAAGTGGCAATGGGCTGGCCACGTCTGTCGCAGAACCGATGAACGTTGGAGCAGACGGGTTCTCGAATGGAGACCACGTCTCGGGAAACGTAGTGTGGGACGCCCCCCTGCCAGCTGGACTGATGACCTGAGGAAGGTCGCTGGTGGTGGCTGGATGAGGAAAGCGGGTGATCGTGCGCTTTGGCGTGCTCGAGGAGGCAGCAGTCCAGCAGTGATTGATGATTGATGAGTAATCCTACCTGAAGATGATGTAGGACGCAGTAGAATAACACGACGTGTAGTCGCGCCAAATGCGCTTTGAGTTCTCCGTGCGCTTTGACGCTGTGTTTATCCGCGCCGTAGTACTTGGGGGCCGCGCGCACGTATTTAATCTCCAACACTTTGTCTTCGTCCGGCCATACTAGCTGTAAACATTTAATATTTGTGGTTAAAAACTGAAAACTAAATGACGCCACTGTAGAGTGTTTCTTAGTGTGCGTTTGGACACAAACACTTAGCACTTGTGAGTCACACTCTTAGCATTGAAAAGATGGGCAACGCTGAAGCTTGAACTGAAATTGGTTCATAGGGAGAATACATCTACTGTCCTCTGCTGAACAAAGACCTATCACAAAATCTCCACACCTCTTAATCCTGCTTGTTCTAGATCCCATATTTTCTCACGACCTTCATCAGGTCATCAGTACACCCACCCACGTTGCGACGTAGTCACCACGACAAATCTTTTCTCTTGTTCAATCAATCAATTAATCAATCAGCCTATTGCAGTCCATTGCTGGACGTGTGCCTCCCCTCGAGCACGCCAAAGCGCACGATCACCCGCTTTCCTCATCCAGCCACCACCAGCGACCTTCCTCAGGTCCTCAGTCCACCTGGCAGGGGGGCGTCCCACACTACGTTTCCCGAGACGCGGTCTCTATTCGAGAACTTGTCTGCTCATCGGTTCTACGACAGACGTGGCCAGCTCACTGTCACTTCAGACGGGTTGTTACGCCCTGTATAACTTCAAAACTTTCTCACCTTAGGATACAAAGTAGCTTCAGACAAGTCGTCCAGATGTAAGGACGCCAGGAACAGCTTGAAGATCATCCGGTCGTTGGCGCGGAACACGCAGTCGCTCTCGAGCGCGGTCAGACGAATCTCCAAAAGGGAACTGTCTAGGTGGCACAGCCTCAGCGTTATTGACGACGCCCTGTGAAGGAAAGTCATCCCATTCATCATCATCATCGTGTGGGTTGTAAGGTCGACAACCGACCTCACAAACCCTGGTGTCAGTGTTATAAAGCCGCCAAAGGCCACTGACTTGGCTCGTGTAACAACTAGATAGTAGCCGGGATCATCGGCTAAACGTGCCTTCCGAAGCACGGAATCATCTTTCCTTTCGGACAATCAGGTGATTCAGCCTGCAATGTCCTAACCAAACTGGGAAAAGTCTCAAAAGATATTTTTGCTTTTGACAGGGTCGCCACCGGAAATCGAACCCGGAACCTCCAAAATGGGCGTCGTATTCTCGACCACTCGGCTCAGATTTGTAATTACCTGGCAGAGTAGCTGAACTTTGTAGCTCCAGATGGTACCGGTGGATCAGCTTCCGGCTTCATCAGGTAGTTCCACAAGGTCTTCGTTTTAGGCAGCACTGTCTTCGACAAGTTGATTGTATGGCGACTACGTATCCTGTAACCAATGTCAAAGTATCATCATCATTAACAGCTCATACACGTCCCCATCGAGGGGCTCGAGCCTACCCTTAATTTCAAAGTATGCTAACTAAAAATTGATAGAAGAAATATTACAAATCATTTGCCCATAATTACGTATAGGGCGCGTAACGGCTACAATAAGCAACATAACCTCATCGTGTTTGGGCTTGTTGAATTTGTCTTGACAAGATCTTTAGTCATACCTGATGTCCAGGGTCTCATGATGGAGCCAGGAGGTGGCCATAGGAACTCCTCAAATACACAACATAACCTCGTCATGCTTTTCTACAATATGGGTATCAAATGAAAGGGCTTGCTGAGAATAACTCGAAAAATAAAGTGACTTCACTTTAAAAGGCCGTCTGCTTACAAGGATACTCCAATACACGGCTTTCTTTAAAAGCTTGTGTTTAAAAAAGGATTTTAATTAAGCTTATTATAATAACGGTTCAAAGGGTTGATCTCGTTTTTTCCTAAAAGAATAGCAGAAACCATGGGTGGGGGTGGTATAAATTCCTTTGCTTCAAGAGTTTCGTCATATTCTCATAGATTCCATCGTCATATTTAAAGATTATAAAATGGAGCCACTCCTAAACACCCTTTCTAAAAAAAAAACTAAGTGAAGAATTTCTTTTTTAAACCCGGTTAATAATGGAAGACAAAAACATTTAAACCATTCTGTGTTTTTACTTACTTATCAGTGATGTACTGTAGGTATTTAATAAGCATGTTCAGAGCCGACGCGTGTAGGACGAATGCGATCGGGCCCGCATCCGCGACTAACGATTGCTCCACGCTATGGAAATGTGACTTGAATTCCGGACAGTCTGCTCGCACCTGAGAAAAGAACAAGAAAGGTTCCCTGGAATAAATTGCTACGCTCGCTTTGTGTAAGATTTCCCGTGGGAATAAGATTTTTTTTCCGTGTATCCAGAGTACAAACTATCCCCTTTCTTAATTTCAGCCAAATCCATTTAGTACTTTAAGTGTGAAGGTGGAACAAACATCCAAATATATTTTCATGTTTATAATATTAGTGTCCTACACATTGAACAGGGAACGGGCAGCAGCGCTCTCTGATACAGTAACCTTTTAATCTGCGATCTCCAACCCGCCTGCCAAGCGTGGAGATTATGGCAAAACCAAACACTTAAGTGGAGGAGGCTCATAGTCCAGCAGTGGACTGTAACGGGCCGTTGATGAATATTAGTGTGATTGACGATAAATAATGATGTTAGAAGTCCGACATTCCTATAAAGGGTGAAGAGTTCTTCTTCACTCCGGTGTCATATTCAAGGAAGGCTCGAACCCCTAAATGAAGGATGTAGACGCAAAAGAGTTATAATAAATAATAATGTCAGATGTTTAACCTTCCTATACAGCAGGTTAAACAGTTCCCCCTCACTGGTGAGCAGTTCCAGATACTGTCCGGAGCTGCTGTGATGTTGCTTGTCAGTCAGCAAGGCCTGGCTGACGCACAGCTGGACCGCTGGACCGAACTCCATCAGAGCCACGTCCAGGCACACCTTGGTGACGCTCAGCATTATGTACGGACGCTCCTTCTGCTCGATCAAGCGGGATAAGTTGATCACTATTTCACCTGGAAGAGAGAAATTTCAAGTTAAATGTTTTATTCGCCAATCATCATCATCAACAGGTCATATACGTCCCCACCGAGGGGCTCAAGCCTACCCCGTATTAGGGCGATTAGGCCTTAGGCGACCACGCTGGCCCAGTGCGGATTGGCCGATTTCACACACAACCTTTGAATTTCTTCGCAGGAGTGTGCAGGTTTCATCACGATGTTTTCCTTCACCGTAAGAGCGTCGAATAAACGTAAAGAAACGGTCGCCTGCGGAGAAATCGGACCCCCCTAGAATACTATGCGCTATGCCACGCTATGCCAGGGGGGTCCAATTTCTCTGCAGGCGACTGTACATACAAAGTCAAAGTCAAAAATAATTTATTTCCATAGGATGTTATTACATCACTTAGATCCGTCATTACATTTTTTGGGTGAGTTCACTAACACAATGGCGGAATCTGTGGAGAAGAGCTCACCGAAGAAACTCCACAGTCGTCGCATCTTTTGCGTTTCCTTTTTTAAATAAAACATTTTCAATTACAAAATTAATGCTTATTATATAATATATCGAAAAAGCCTGCTACTCAAACAATCTTTTCCCATGGACATCTGTCCTCTAAGTAATCAGATATCCTATAGTAACCTTTTTTATACAATTTCTGTATTATAATTATTTTAAACTTGTCTAAAGGCAAGTTTTTAATATCAGTAGGGACCTTATTGTAATATACGAATTCGAAATCACATTGGTACGTGGTGGGATCGAACCCTCGTCTCCCGGACGGGAGGCAGCGGCCTTAACCACTAGATCACCGACGCTCAAGAAGAAGAAGAAACTTACCAACAATGAATCTCAACAGCGTATTGATGTTGTTGCTCGGGGACACGTTGTCGTCGAACCCCGGCAGGTCCACTGAGCGCGCGTATATCTGCAAATAGAAGATAAATCTTACAACTTTACTGATTCCATGTCCTAGCAGTAATGCAGTATTTGTTTTAATCGAGATATTTTTTAATTTGTTCCTATGACTGTTGTGTTGTACTGTGTTTAGTATCAAATAAAGTTGTCCATGTCTATATTAAGAGGTTAATTTTATTTTTAACTTTTTAATTACTTTTTTAAGAGCGTCGCCGGTGGTTTAGTGGCTAGGGCCGCTGCCTTCCATCCGGGAGACGCGGGTTCAATTCCCACCACGTACCAATGTGTTTTCGAATTCCAAATTCATATGAAGTACGTTTATTCGACGCTCTTACGGTGAAGGAAAACATCGCGATGAAACCTGCACACGCCTGCGAAGAAATTCAAAGGTTGTGTGTGAAGTCGACCAACCCGCACTGGGCCAGCGTGGTCGACTAAAGCCTAAACGCTCTATATCAGGTAGGGTCCAGCCCCTCGGTGGGGACGTATATGAGCTGTTGATGATTGATGATTAGTTACTTTTTCGTTGGTCAAATTTTTTGTTAAAACGCTTTTATCTCCATTGTAGCAAAAACCAAAGAAACCTCCATCAAATGTGAACCCACCTCCATATCCTCATCGCTATGCTCCGCCGATATGAACACAGTGTCACTGTGAGTGAACCCGAGCTTCGCACTCGACTTGTCGAACGTGGTTTCCGTAGTCCTGTAATCATTCATCATCATCATTATATAGCGTGGGGTGCCAGGTCAACGACCGACCCTACAAACCCTAACGATTAGTTCACCTATAGTGTTAATTTATAGAAGTGTGATAGGTTGGTAATCATCGTATGAATAGAAATTATCCCTTCGGCCGCGTACGAAAACGATAGTTCGTAACCAGTTACGGTAGAAGAAAAACACATCTTCATATGATACCAGTTACTTTGCACTACTTTTTTTTCTTTATTAGATACCGGCATTATTTTTCGTAACCGAGTTTCGGCAAGAGAATAAATCATACTCATAAGTAACCTTAAGGGCCCCGGAGACGGTCAAACGGTTTGATTCAAACACGTAAAGTTTGGTTTGACTCAAACCATTTTGATCGTTTACAAAGGTGGTTTGAACGGTTTGTCAAACATTTACGTGTTCGAAGCATGTTTGATGCAATTTCATATTTTTCGTTTGATGCAATTTCATATTTGGCGTCATTGTATTGGGAGCAATCCTGTAATGATGACGTCTTTTGTAATTATTAGTTTTTAATAAATAAATAAATTTTGTTGTGTTTGACGCGTCAGAAGTTTAATTACGACAGCGTACAGAATCAGACTGCGCAGAGCCGTTTGACAAACCGTTCAAACCGTCTTCGAACGGTTTGATCAAACACGTAAGGTTTTAGTCAAACCGTTTGACCGTCTCCAGGGCCCTTTATTGACACCTACTCATGATTTTGTGCGGCTACTTTCGTCTAGAAAAAAAAAAAAAAAGCTAATGAGTGTGTGTGTGTGTGTGTGTGTGCGAAGTAGGATAATAATTGGCGGCTCCGTAGCCCAGGTGGTAGCGTATCTGCCTCCGACGCACATGGTCGCGGATTCGAATCCCGCCCAGGGCAAACATTTGTGTGATGAGCACTTGTGTTTGCCTTGTGTCTGGTTGTTGTTTATATAAGTATGTATTTATATATTTATGTGATGTATATCAGCTGTCTGGTACCCATAGTACAAGCTCTGCTTAGTTTGGGATCAGATGGTCGTGTGTGAAGATGTCCCCACATATTTATTATTAATTTATTAATATACTAGCTGACCCGGCAGACGTTGTCCTGCCATTTTTCCCTACACCTACCCTACACTTACCCTACACCTACCCTACCCATATTTTTTTACCGACCTTCCCTGGACTTCCACGAATATTTCAAGACTAAAATTAGCCAAATCGGTTCAGCCGTTCTCGAGTTTTAGCGAGACTAACGAACCGCAATTCATTTTTATTATATAGAGAAGAAGATTGTAAAAGTAAGTACGTATATATTATATATTTAGAAACTGAAGAAGAGACTCACTTGTTCTTCTTGAGATACGCAGCGACAATCCTCTGCCTCAACGCCACAAGGTCCGTGTACTCTGGATCTCCAGCCACTTTATCCTGACCCAGTAACTCAACCACCTGGAATGGAAGTAAGGGTCTAGTTAATCTAAAGTCAAGTCAAAGTATTTATTTATTTTCGGTATCATAAATCTATTGTCAAAGCACTAAGTTGTCCCAAGCTATAGACCAAACAGCGCTGGGCCAGCGTGGTCGGCTAAGGCCCGACGCATTTTTTATCACTCGTTTTCATCATCAACAGCTCATATAACGTCCCCACCGAGGGGCTCGAGCCTACCCTGAATTAGGGCGATTAGTCTCGACCACGGAATATAAAACAAGAGAGGAATGGACAAGTGGGCGGGGCGCGTGTGTCATAACTATGAGTAGGTCTGCATAGTTTAGTTCGCCGAGCTTGCAAAAACTATTCCTATTTTCTTTAGGCTAAGGTATGTATTGGTATGCATCTTGTAGTACGCCATCTAGGTCAGAAGCGTTGAACTACGTGAAGAAAATATAGAGTATATCTGAGCTCATGCGAAAATATACTTTATTTGTTTAATGGTAAAGTAACGTTTACATTTAGTAATGAAGTATATATAACGTTCTTGTCTGAAACGAGTACAACAGCTGTGATTGGTCAAACGCCCGATTGTGTTAGTCTGTGTGTGATGTAAACAGTGCTATGTGTGATTTTGGCGTCACTGGTTCGTTTGTCCTTTCCACTCTTGTTTTATATTCCGTGGTCTCGACCACTCGGCCGAAATATGTTGTTCTGATTTGTATAATTTCAAGTGGGCCAATTCACACTCACCTCCGGATCCTCTTCCTCGGCATAGTCTCCCGAGTCCACGAACGAGACCGGCAGCGTGTTCGGTACAGGCGCCGGCAGGTTGTCTATGAAGTCCAGCAGAAGACCGATGATACGATCCGACAGGTTCAACTTGAAGCTGGATAGGGAGATGTTTAACTTGTATCTGTGGAGAGAAATACGTTTTATTATTATTACCGCGACTGTGAGCGTCGGTGGTCTAGTGGCTAGGGCCGCTGCCTCCCGTCCGGGAGACGCGGGTTCGATCCCCACCACGTACCAATGTGTTTTCGAATTTCGAATTCATATTACGTTTATTCGACGCTCTTACGGCGAAGGAAAGCATCGTGATGAAACCTGCACACTCCTGCGAAGAAATTCAAAGGTTGTGTGTGAAGTCAACCAACCCGCACTGGGCCAGCGTGGTCGACTAAACCCCAGTCGCCCTAATTCAAAGTAGGCTCGAGCCCCTCGGTGGGGACGTATATGAGCTGTTGATGATGAACTCACCTGGGCAATAGCTTGTAGTCCTTCTTAATGCTGTTGGAGAACACGACTTGCGCCTTGATTTTGGGCACCAAATGCAACTCCGAGTCCGCGTGCTTTCGCATTTCACGCCACGGTTCCGTCCATTCACTGAATAGCACCTGAAATATATAATAATAAATAAATATGTGGGGACATCTTCACACACGGCCTCGGACCAACCACCCACTGGACACCACATTCTGTATAAATTACTAATAAACAAATTACGAAAAAGTTGCGGTGCGGGGGCGCGGGGAACACGTCGTGATTGGTTCATCTCGCTTACGCAACGTATTGACAGGTCTCATAATTGGTCGAAACTGAAGTGAGCCGCGAGGTATTGGCCCCCCGGAGATATTTATATGTGCAAATGCACCTATGCGTTTCGGAAAGTAGCGCCCTGACATGTGGTGTCCAGTGGGTGGTTGGTCCAAGCACACGATCATCTGATCCCAAACTAAGCAAAGCTATACATATACATTACTTAAATAGATAAATAACATCCAGACACAAGGCAAACACAAGTGCTCATCACACGAATGTTTGCCCTGGGTGGGATTCGAACCCGCGACCCTGTGCGTCGAAGGCAGATACACTACCACCTGGGCTATGGAGCCGTCTAGATATATGGGTAAATCAATTATTATTCAACTAGCTGTCCACAAGCGGATACGCTGGCGCTTTATAAGATTTTCCCGTGGGAATAAGACTTTTCCCGTAAAAAGTATCCTATGTGTTAATCCAGGGTACAAACTATCTTCATTCCGAATTTCATCCAAATCCGTTCAGTAGTTAAGGCGTGAAAGCTTCTGGCCCGGATAGCCAAGGAGATGCAGGTTCGAGTCCTGTCCAAGATCGACAAAAATTTTAATTTTTCGCTTTAAATTTATTAGATATTTCGTTAATTAACGGACGTAATCTGTAACAATATTAATATATATTAATATTGTCCGTAGATTTAAATCTATACTTTAATTCATAATACAAATAGCCCAGGACCATTCACGTTGGAAACCTATGGGGAGGCTTATTTTCAGCAGGAGACGTCTTCCGGCTGAGATGATGATAACTTATTTATTTTACTTTATTTGGAAAACTTACAGCTAAATAATACAAACTGATGACATAAAAGTAGATTCACACAAAGCCATTAACAAGTTTTCGCCTATAGAACGTTTGTAGGTCCGCCAATGCAAAAAAAAGTAGCCACATGGAAGTTAAATAAAGTAAGTCAAAGTCAAAGTCAAAAAATTTTATTCGAATTATGATTTTTACAAATCATTTTTCGACGTCAAAGCTATCCTGGATGGCACGTTCACTACCAGTGTACGCCCTCTGTGGAGAAGAACGGCCAGAAGAAACTCCACAGGAATTGTATCTTTTGTACTTTTCTTTTAAATATATAAAGAATCATACATGAGTCATAATTACAATCTACTCCGCTGATTTGGAACAACAGTTGACCAGACGTTTTTATCATCTAAGTAATCATTTATCGTTTAATAGGCCTTAGAACATAAAATAGTTTTAATTTTAGCTTTAAATTGGCTATCGGACAGATTAACTATATCATCTGGTATTTTATTATAGAAGCGAATACAGTTCTCCATGAATGAATTATTAACTGTACACAGTCTAAACTTTGGGTGCGCTATTTTATTTTTATTTCTAGTATTCTTCTTCTTTCGTGTCGGCAAGAACACGGGCTAAATCTTACTTGCCCAGAAAGCGGCTACCGTGGTATCCCTCTGGTTACAAACAAGTAAGTCCTCACGCGAGCAGGTGGTCGGGCACGCGGGACAGTTAGTGAGGTGTACCATGGTTTGCAAGGGTTCTCCACATTCACAGCTGGCGTCTGCGCTACTTGAGTACCCCCACCGACACAGATTATCTTTCTAGTATTTATATTATGTATATCAGAATTCTTAGGAAATAGCATTATGTTCTTCCGGACATACAAGATATTTTCAAGTAAGATAGTAGAATACAAATAAACGTTCCAGTGAGTATGATACTAACGGTAAGTATTACAGTAGTTAATAAATAATTTAACTATTAGTGTATAATTTGTATCCTATTGTAAATCACTAAATGGGTCGTTGCCAAAAAAAAACATCGTTAAACAGATGCCTTACATTTTCCCGTTTAGAAAAGAATAGGTCAAGTGTTTTAGAGTAGATATCGTTGATGATGAATCCGTTTGATTGATTTTATGACAAACATACCTGGAAAGAGCATTCAGCGTGCAGTCTGTCATACAACTTTTCTTCGAGTTCCATACAAGTGGCGTCCTCTAGCACCAGGTTTGACGGCTGTAGATCCGACTTCACTATGACGCGACTGATGTCAATCAACATCACCCTACCAGCCCTGGAATTAACCAACAGATGATTTGAATGGTTAAGAGTGTCGGTGGTCTAGTGGCTAGGGCCGCTGCCTCCCGTCCGGGAGACGCGGGTTCGACCACGTACTAATGTGTTTTCGAATTTCGAGTTCATATGCACGTTAATGCGACGCTCTTACAATGAAGGAAAACATCGCGATGAAACCTGCACACTCCTGCGCAGAAATTCAAAGGTTGTGTGTGAAGTCGACCAACCCGCACTGGGCCAGCGTGGTCGACTAAAGCCTAATCGCTCTAATTCAGGTTAGGCTCGAGCACCTCGGTGAGGACATATATGAGCTGTTGATGTAATGTATCTAACTTACCCGTGCTACTTAGCCGTGTGGTGAAGGCAGAGTAGAATACATTTGTCACCAACCCCTACTCTTCCCGTGGGTGTCGTAAGAGGCGACTTAGGGACTACACATTGAACAGGGAACGGGCAGCAGCGCTCTCTGATACAGTAACCTTTTAATCTGCGATCTCCAACCCGCCTGCCAAGCGTGGAGATTATGGCAAAACCAAACCCTTAAGAGGAGGAGGCTCATAGTCCAGCAGTGGACTGTAACGGGCCGTTGCTGTTTTGATGATGATGTAACTTACTTGCTAGTACACCCATGTTCCGGGACGACGACGCAAGGTCCTTTAACGTCCACGTTAACCTGGAACACCTTTCTCCTGCTCCTTGCGTAGGCCAGCACGGCCCTGCTCACCCCCTTAGCGCGGTGCACGGCGTGAGTGAACTCTTCAGACAACTCCTCGCTGCTCATCGAGTGCGTTTGGAACAAGTTTATCAGCTCGGTGAATGAGTGCTGGGAACAAAAGTATTTATTATATTAGTTGAATAACGCAATAGGGAATATGCATTTAATAAATATTAGTTTTTTTCATAGTTCATCTGAAAGTATACAAAAATTGAATACGGACAGTCTAAACAGAATCGAAATTGATGGAAAAACAAACTAGATACAACATTATTAACATTATTAAACATGGCGGATGTATGGCCCGCGTGACATATGTCACGTCGGACCTCTCTGTCTAACCATCAATTTTGAAGCCTTATAACTTTGTTTCTGAGCAAAATATTAGAAAAAATATTTTTATGTGTTTATCTGGAACTTGAAATATTTCGATTAATGATTTTTTTTAAATGTGCATATTCCACAGATATAGATAGGCTAGATGACGCAAATATATCTACCTCGCGTGCCAAAACTCCACCAGAACTCCGACGAGCGGTCGTAGTTGGCCGCTGCTTATTCACAATTGAATATTGATTTTTTTTATATATTAATATTATTTTGTTACAATTGAATCGCAGGCGGCGGTGTCTTTGAATCGGTTTGGATTTCCCATCACTAAATTACGAGTGTGACGTCACAGCAGGTAATAAAAAGTTGGCACGCTTGGTCTCGTACAAATCGTGGTACTTGCGTTATCTAGCCTATCTATATCTGAGGCATATTCCCTATTCCCCTATACTTAATGGCATCTAAAAATTCAAGATAGTGTACAGGGTGGTCCATTTCAATGGGTCAGTATGGAGTCCCGACTTCTGGAAAAATCTGGCAACGCTGTCACCAGTACACTCTTCTTACCTCAATATAAGTCACCTCAACTGGCTCCATAAGCACACACAGTCCATAGTCAGCCTCGCTGCTAAGTGGGTTCTTCTCCACATCTATCGCTAGGAGATTGGTCGTGGTAAGGGCCGACCCTTTTTCAGCTGTCAGCAAAGGTACCAGTTCACCGTCCGAAGATACGCCTTCGATAACTATGCTCTCTGCTCGGGCTGATAGCTGGAATTAAATTACTTTTTAAATTTTTGGTTACACTTACCTACTTGTTTTAATTAACACCATTATGTTAAATATTTTTGAATCATAAAATCATATAAAACGACCAAAAACTAAATTAAAAAAAAACTCGTTTAAGTTAAAAAAGATAGGTAATTATTACTTTCACAATTCAGAAGCAATTTTTTACATTTTAGAATTACCTATATAATGGTGCTACAAAAGCTCTTTAAGAGTAGATACAATACGATTTAATAATAGACATAATACGAGGATGCTGTGAGAGCGTAGGCGGTGTAGCAATAGTGGCTAGGGCCTCTCCGTTCTTTGGTAGATAAGGGTTCAAACCCCACCTCGTACGAATATTTTTTTTATTCTTTCGAATATGTAATGTACGGTGTGATACGACGCCCTACGCAGGAAACATACCTTGTACGCTTTGGCCGAAGGTCTGGTCTCTAACGAGGCGAGGAACTGTGTAATGGTCACAACTAGTACCTCCTTGCTTCTGTTTATCATAGTGAGAGAGCAGTTCGCCAACGTCAAGTTTATCTTGTGTTCTGGAAATAAATGAATAAATATATGCAGACATCTCACATGGTCATCTGATTCCAAACAAAACAGAGCCTGTACTGGGAATTACTTAGCTGTAAAAATAACAGGTAATATTGATTGTTAAAATCCTACGCGGTTACACCTGCGATGCGACATTAACTATTTTTCCCGCGGGAATACTGTTTTTTTTTTTTAAGAAATAAGCTTAATGGCAACACTCGTATAAAGTAACTCTTGTACAGGTTTAGGTAGCACATTGTAGATGGCTCCACCTACAGAATATAGAATAGAATAGAATATACTTTATTGCACACAAGGATATAGCTTGAAAGTACAAAAGATAGATGAAGGGGTGTACAGATAGGCGGCCTTATTGTTAAGGTAGCCATTTCTTCCAGGCAACCTTAGGGTACAAGAAAGCTGCATTGGAACTGTGGGACGGTGCACACAAGAAAAACAGAATAGGATAAGCTATTTAATACTATTAATCAAAGTTACATAAACAAACTACTTATACTTAGGGCATACAAACCTACATATATACCTACATACATAATATACATAATATCTTACCAATACAGCACGAAATTTACATCGTTTTGTTCCCGCCGTGGAGTGATAGTACCCGTCAAACTGAACAACTATTCACGAAAAAATAATTTCTGCGATAAAAATATTTTTGTGCTCTCCATACAAAATGGGTCGGTCGGGCGGGAGTCTCACTTTGTATGGAGAGACCAAAAATTTTTTTGTCGCAGGATTTTTTTTTCGTGAAAAGTTGTTCAGTTTGATGGGTACTATCACTACACGGCGGGAACAAAACGATGTAAATTTCACGGTGTATACTGCTTAGACTTGTCAGTCTTGGGCGCCCCTTCAATGTATCCAATGAGCTCACAGACCCTCTTCTTTCCAGGGCTGTAAAAATTGCTCCATAGACTGATAGCCCTTTCAGTTGTTACAGTTCAAACCGACCCATAATTTAAGACTCTCCTACATAACATCTATATACTGCTTAGACTTGTCAGTTTTTGGTGCCCCTTCCACGTATCCAATGAGCTCACAGACCCTCTTCCTCGTTGGGCTGGAGAGATGGCTCCATGGAGTCCTGGATATTTCAGTCTTTAAAGTTCTAATCGACCCTTAACTTAAGACTCTCTTACAAAACATCTTACCTATATACTGCTTAGACTTGTCAGTCTTGGGCGCCCCTTCAACGTATCCAATGAGCTCACAGACTCTCTTCTTTTCAGGGCTGGATAAGTGGCTCCAAAGACTCCTGGATCTTTCAGTCTTCACGCACAGTTCCACTCGACCCTTGGCTTCAGTCTCCGGTTCACTCTCGGTGTCAGAGGTTGTGGGTTTCCACCAATCGAACTCTGTTTCTACCACCTCAATTCGTTCTGGTTCTTGGGCTAGAAGCTGTGAAAAATGGGTAAAATTAGAAAAACCACCAATGTGGTTTGAAAAAGCTTCGTAAATAAGAGTAGGCTCGAGGACCAAAAAATATTGAAGACGTTGTCTGAAGTCAGTACAAGCTTCAGAAGGCACGTTAAGCCGTTGGTCTCGGCTACTATCTAGTCGTTACACGAGCCATGTCAGTGGCCATTGGCGGCTCTATAACACTGACACTAGGGTTTGTGAGGTCGGTTATCGACCTTACAACCCACATGACAAAGAAGAAGATGATTATTATTTATTATAACGGGGCCACGACGGAGGCACGCCTTTTCGAGGCAACCCATTCTTACATTTCTGCTATTGTCCTCCATATTTGCACGCCCAGGCCACGCGCCAACAAATCGCAGCCAATGACAACGTATACACCAATCTAGACGTGAAGCCATTTAAAAAAAAAAAAACAAATCGCAGCTAAGCGCTCACCTCAAACTTGGCCTGCTCCCTAGCTATGACCACGGATATGATCCGCAGGTTGTCCTCGCACTTCTGAAGGTCCAGCTTCAACTCAGTATCGTCAAATACCCTATCGCAGCCAAGCACTCACCTCAAACTTGGCCTGCTCCCTAGCTATGACTACGGATATGATCGGCAGGTTGTCCTCGCACTTCTGAAGGTCCAGCTTCAACTCAGTATCGTCAAATACCCTATCGCAGCCAAGCACTCACCTCAAACTTGGCCTGCTCCCTAGCTATGACCACGGATATGATCGGCAGGTTGTCCTCGCACTTCTGAAGGTCCAGCTTCAACTCAGTATCGTCAAATACCCTATCGCAGCCAAGCACTCACCTCAAACTTGGCCTGCTCCCTAGCTATGACCACGGATATGATCGGCAGGTTGTCCTCGCACTTCTGAAGGTCCAGCTTCAACTCAGTATCGTCAAATACCCTATCGCAGCTAAGCGCTCACCTCAAACTTGGCCTGCTCCCTAGCTATGACCACGGATATGATCGGCAGGTTGTCCTCGCACTTCTGAAGGTCCAGCTTCAACTCAGTATCGTTGGGACTTTTCAGGGTGCTTTTATAAGTCTTTTTGTACTGATTGTAGTTCTCCCTGTGCCTCTTTATAGCAGCCCAGGTATAAGGACGAACGCGTTGTTCTATGACAACGTTGAAAGCGTATCGCCACCATTTTTTTACGTCTTTTAGGAGGGGTACGCCTGGATGTAAGTGACGGTATTTTCTGTAAATGAAATTGAAGTTTTTGATTTGTTGAATCTTAAAGTAATTCTTCATTTACAGTCTAATTTTTTCTTTAGACCAGGGTGTCTTTGAAAAAACTATATTGCACTGTCTTGTAGCACTAAGTTAGATAATATACAAAACAATCTAGGTTAAATAAATAAATATGTGAGGACATCTCGCACACGGCCATCTAACCCCAAATTAAGCAAAGCTTGTACTATGGGTATCAGACAGCTAATATACATTACTTAAATAGATACATACTGTTACGGCCAGGGGTTCGTAATTTGGATTAAAACACCAATGACGTATTTCGAGGGTTTATTCGACGATGAACAACTGGTTCCAGTGCAAATCACACAATATTCCAATTCGCACAGTCACTCGTAGTCCGTAGGTATCGCTTAGGTCGCAGGTTTCTTCGCTCTTGATCGCTTTGAAGTTTTCACTCCGATAGCTCACTCGAAACTGAACTGAACTTGGGTCCATCATTTTGATCGAGACAAAACAGCAATCTTCGCAATGGAAACGGCCATCATCACCGACCCCGAAGAAGTTTCGTGCCGTGGCATCGGCTGGCAAGGTTATGGCCTCAATATTTTGGGACTCAAAAGGGATATTGTTGATTGATTACCTGGAGCGCAAACCACTATTACAGGCCAATATTATGCAGCTTTAATTCCCAAGTTGAGGAATGCCATCAAAGAGAAAAGGAGAGGGAAACTTCGAAGGGGCGTGCTGTTTCATCACGACAACGCACCCGCGCACAGGTCGGCAGTTGATGGCTGCCATTCAGCAAGCTGGCTTCGAATTGGTTGACCACCCCCCTTATTCACCAGATCTGGCGCCTAGCGATTTTTATCTATTCCTCAAATTGAAAGAATACTTAAGGGGAAACAGGTACGAAGACGATAACGAGGTGATGGATGCCGTGGAGAGCTTTTTGCAGGACCAAGACAAAACTTTTTTTTTTAAGGGATTGAAGTCTTTGAAAAGCGCTGGACTCGGTGTGTAGAGAGACTCGGAGACTATGTAGAAAAATAAATTATTAAGTTATCAATAGTCATTATATTCTATTTCATTCTCACTACTTTTTGATTCCTCCTCGTATGGCATAAATGTCCTGCATCCTTTCTTGTAGCTCGGAGACATAGTCTTGCTCTGTCTGGGGGTCGTCTGGAGGTCTTCCTGTTAGCAGATCCACTGGTAAGCGTAGTTCTCTACCAGAATTCACATATGCCGGAGTCACCCTAGTGCTTTCATGTTCCGAGGTCCTATACGCCAGTAGGAATAGAGGTATATATTTGTCCCAGTCTCTCAACTGGTTTCAGGGCAAATCACACTATATTCCAATTCGCACAGTCACTCGTAGTCCGTAGGTATCGCTTAGGTCGCAGGTTTCTTCGCTCTTGATCGCTTTGAAGTTTTCACTCCGATAGCTCACTCGAAACTGAACTGAACTTGCGCAGAGCCGGCCGCCTTATATATGCGCCGAAATCGGGTCTATAATCATCCAGAAAATACTAGTGCAGTCCTACACTACGACGAAAATTCTGGAATAGATTCGCCATCTAGTATCGAGTAGACGTATTAGGTACTTACACAGCTCTCGAGCGTCTTAAGATATCTAGATAGTGCCCGGCTCTGTGGATAGATGGCGCTAGCTGCTACTGCTAGACCGTAACAATACTTACATTAGATAAACAACATCCAGACACAAGGCAGACACAAGTGCTCATCACACGAATGTTTGCCCTGGGCGGGATTCAAACCCGCGACCCTGTGCTTCGAAGGCAGGCGTACTACCAACTAGGCTACGGAGTCGTCGTCTTTTGTCAATTATAACTAATGTATATGATTCTTTATATATTTAAAAGAAAAGTACAAAAGATACGATTCCTGTGGAGTTTCTTCTGGCCGTTCTTCTCCACAGAGTGCGTACACTGGTAGTGAACGTGCCATCCAGGATAGCTTTGACGTCGAAAAATGATTTGTAAAAATATTAATTCTAATAAAATATCTTTGATTTTGATTTCACTGACCTGTTAAGCTTGATCCTGGTAAAGGAGCCAGCCAAGTTGCGCACAGACAGGTACTGTTTGCGAGACAGTTGCAGTGCACTATCCTGTAATACTGCATCTAGCAGCAGGCGAGGCACTCGAGCCTCGCCAGACCTGTTGATCAGCACCTTGACCTTGCAGGTCACTGGCTTCAATGCTGGTAACCAAACATGAAATATTCTCAGAATTAGTGAGACGCATGCCACAGTGTATTTAGGCTTTTAGCATGTTTTAGTTCACTGGTCATTCTATGATCAAGATTTTAATTGTTACAACCCTTACTGGGTACCAACCCTTACTAGATAAGAATTATTCTTCTACTTATTTACAAATAATAAATTCGTCTAGAAAAAACATTTTTATTGTTTATTGTGTTAAAAAAACTTAAATTAAAAATTTAAAAAACCCCCGACACAAAAACCTACCTAAAAAAGTACGAAATTTTGGGCACATTTGTAGAATTTTGGTTCTTCCATCCCTACTTTAACCCACCATAACTCTTAAACGGCTCAATCGATTTTTATAAAACATAGCTAAGAACACTCTCGATTAAGTCTCCTTTCATCCAAAAAAACTAAACTGAAATCGGTTCAGTGGTTCGGGCGCTATGATGCCACAGACAGACAGACAGACACACAGACAGAAACACCCCTCTTTTGCGTCGGGGGTTAAAAATGGAAAAGATTCGTTCTCATTGGATCTGTATTCTTTACAATTAATAAATGAGTATAACCCAAACAGATAAAGAATAGATCTGAAAATGGCGTCCGCTCGCATGCTAACTCGCTCACAATCTATCGCTGTCTATACTCACACAGTGGAGTATGCGCTGCAAAAAATAATGATAATAATTTGGGTTGGATTTAGAAACAATTGGAATCGATCGGAGGAAACCGAGCATGTGGGGAGGTTCAGAGGGCTTAACTGAATCCCGCTACATCGATTTAACCTTCAGGAGACTTCAAAAATAAATTAATGAAAATAACAATTTCCTATCACACAAGCGGTTTATAAAACCATTTCTCGCCTCCTGAAGCAATTTAAACACAAATAAATAAAAAGACAAATTAAATAATCCAGTGTTATATTTACCCTTGCTCCTTATTTATTTTATTAATATTTTTTGTGATTATTATTAGTATCATTAATTAATAATAATAATAATAAACCCGTCCCGTTCCGTTTTAAATCATAATAATAAAAAAGAATAATTAATAACAAAAAAAAGTCAGTAGGAAAAATAAAAATCGATTTTTGAGAACTTCTTTTGCCAAATGTACCTTATGTACCCGCCGCCATTTTCAGATCTATTCTTTATCTGCTCGGCTTATATTTTCCTAGTAACCGTGCCAACTATGGCGTCAAAGTTGTTCGTGGATTTACGACACGCTCGATTTGCAATAATAATATTATGATATTTTTTATTCTAATGAAGATGTCTTAAAGTGCCAATTTTTAATATGGTAATGTACAAGCGTCTATAATTAAGCAGTTACCTTTATAATCTTTATTCAAATTAAAAGATGAGATTACTAAAAACTAAAAACTTAAAAAAAAATTACATCCTTACGCGAGATTCTTTTGGGGAAACCTTTGTTTATGAATGGACGTATACCTGATATGCTGATGCAATACTTACAAAACTCAAACTCCTCGTGATGCATAGAAAACTTGTCCAGCCCAGTGAGCATGTAGTGTTTCCAGTTATAATACTGTATCGGCGTTATGTGCGCGGTTTCCTTGTCATCAAGCACGGTGGCTGACGGATTCCAGTACAGGGAGAGGGACTCTATACGCATCATCTGGTACACCGTTGATGCATTTGCTGGAGTCACCGAGGGCTTCCATTTGCTGGAAGATGAGGAGGGATACAGTAAAAGAAGTAAAAGACCAGCTTCAGGTGAAGCTAAGGGTTGTGTGCTTTCGGATC
Organism: Carpatolechia fugitivella; assembly: GCA_951230895.1. Taxonomy (NCBI): domain Eukaryota; kingdom Metazoa; phylum Arthropoda; class Insecta; order Lepidoptera; family Gelechiidae; genus Carpatolechia; species Carpatolechia fugitivella. The sequence goes on along the minus strand of OX579659.1, from coordinate 1,188,041 downwards.
CCGCTCAGGGCCTAGAGCACTCATCATCATCATCGTGTGGGTTGCAAGGTCGACAACCGACCTCACAAACCCTATAGAGCCGCCAAAGGTCACTGACTTGGCTCGTGTAACAACAGATAAGTTTATAATCTTACTCGCGATATTATAAACTTACGGAAAATTGTGAACTGAAACCAACCATTTACAATTTAACATTTTATTATTTCTCGTTAGTTTATAATCTTACGATGTCAAACCATCAGTAGCCGCTTAACGTGCCTTCCGAAGCACTGAATCATCTTTATTTTCGGACAATCAGGTAATTCAGCCTGCAATGTCCTAACCAAACTGGGGAAAGTTTCACAAAGAGATTTTTGCTTGACAGTGTCCCCACCGGGAATCGAACCCAGAACCTCCGTAATAGGCGTCGAAATCTCGACCACTCGGCCACGGAGGCAGTAATCAACCCCATTGACTTGCTCTACTAATGGGGATTTCTTGTTTTTATCTCCAAAAATTCCCATTGGGTGTTGATTGAGCTTGTATTGGGGGTTTTTGAATAGATTAGATAAATAAAAAAAATAAAACAACAGAAAATAAGGAAATACCCATTGGCTTTAAAATATTACAAAAAATATATTATGCCGCTAAGCACGCTGTAACGTGCCAAGTGGTTGCCTATCATAGTGACGTCATGATTTCATAGAAAACGAGCAAGAACGAATTTCGGCGCTGCCACTATGCCCTCCGTGGTGTAGTTGGTAAGCACGTTGGCTGCGTAAAAGCCGAAGTTCGTGGGTTCAAGTACTGCCGGAAGGTTTAGGTTTGTGGTTGTTTTCTATAGATCTAAAATATTTATAGTACAATATGTTCAGGATAGAATCAAGTTCAAGATTGGGACGCATATGAACAGGTAATAAATATACCAACCTGTTAGTAGTCTCAATAGACAGGCTTTGCAGACACAGTCCACCAGCGAGCGGTCCATCCTTGGAGCTGATGGAGTCCTCATATCGCACGTGGACGTTCCTCACGTAAATCTGGATGTTGTTCACGATCGCCGTGAACAGATTCTCGAAGAAGTTCTGGGGACCCTTCAAGATCTCGCTCTCGGCTTCCAGGTCTTGGAGGATCTTCCGTTTGGCGGCGCGGGTTAGGCGCTTCAAATGAAAGATTCGGTGTTAATCATAGGTACTTTTATTTTTATTTGAGTAATTTTTCGTATGATTGGGTATTTGCTATGTCTATGTCTATTAGGACCAACCCGTATGGGTTGTGGCTGTCATAAGAGTCGGCTAAAAGACTTCTTTATCACACTAATATTATAAATGTGAAAATATATTTGGATGTTCGGATGTTTAGATGTTTGTTTCGCCTTCACGCTTAAAGTATTCGACAGATATGGATGAAATTTGGATTGGAGGTAGTTTGTAACATGGATTAATACATAGGATACTTTTTACGGGAAAAAGTCTTATTCCCACGGGAAAATCTTAAACAACGCGAGCGTAGCCGCGGGCGGAATGCTAGTTTGTAAATATTTTGTAATTTTTTGCGATGAGTGTCAGACAGAAGCATGCTTTTTGGCACAGAATTAATAATATAGTAAGTACTTGCTAATTGGTATATTTTATGCCTCATTCTAGAACGACCGATAGTTCGTGGAGAAAACAGGGTAAAATCTTTGACTTCAATATCGCACTATTAAAGGCAAAACCGACTAACTACGCCTTTTAAGACAATTTTATAATCTCAAGTAAACTCGATTTGAAAGTTTGTAAGCAAAAAAGTGTGCCTAAAACATGGTTCTCTGATTTAAAATTCAAAGAGGTTGTTCTATGGTTCCTTGTTAATCAATAAGTAAAACGCTAGTAACAATATTGTTTCCTATTTAGACATAATAATATCCGTAACAAAAAAGGACCCCAATTTAGTCGGTTTTGCCTCTATATCATAAAAATGCATTTTATTTGAAAACTAACCAACCGAAGAGGTATTTATTTTTCAAGTTAACTATTATGCTGGTCATCATCAAAATACTGCAGTAAAACGTTATGTTCAGTCGTTAAGTAAAGAGTTATTTACAAAAAACAAAAAGTTTGTTGGTTTTGCTTCTAGATTTATATGTGCTAAGCCTAGTCACACACCTGAGGCAAAGTGTACTATTACAAAAACTCTGAATTTTATTAAGTTAAGGATCGTATTAACCAAAAGATTTGACAATGAAACACAGCTATAGTATTGTTACGTCTGTGTGTGGCGGACTGTATCTAAGAACTTTCTAGAAAATGCCATAAATCGAGGATTTTTAACAACCAACCAGAAAGTTCGAGAAACCTGTCATTTCCCTTCAAAAAGTATTCGCTACTCGAAACAGCTGACTGTCAAAATTAGATAGAACACTCTAGAAGCTCTGTTCGAGAAAGGTCTCTACTCAAAAAGATTGAATAACGAAAAGAAGATCGTAATAAGAGCATTCTCGGACTGTCATAGGGGTATATAAGAACCACGACTGCCTAGACGGGAAGTTCAGTGCAGTATTAGGAGCCGCAGTAAATAAAAGTGCAAGTTTAAGTACCAGTGAACAAAGTGGAGTGAAAGTATTGTTGTATTGCATTGTTGCTACTCGTGCACGACCAAGTGCAGTTTGTGACGTTGGCTAGTGTACTATACGTGAGAAATAAAGGACATATTCCTCGTGAACGAAATTTTCAATCCCTGAACCCCGCTCGCTCGTAACAGTTGGTGTAAATGGGATTGGAAATGCCAGTTATGCCACGAAACGAGGGCCAAGGTCCAATAACACGTTCGATGTCAGCGCAACAGCTGCAGGAGCCTAGTGTTTCGTCGGGTGATGGAGCGTCACAACTTCCAAACGCCTTTATGGAGCAGATTTTCGCCTTGCTTCAAGTTCAACAACAGAAGCAAGAAGAGAAAGTGCGTCGACAGGAAGAGCAAGTTCGCTTACTAGGGGGACAAATGGAGGAGCAAGCGCGCCGCCAGGAGAACCAAGCGAGCCGACAGGAAGAGCGATTGGAGGAGCAAGTGCTCCGACAAGAGGAGCAAGCTCACTTACTAAGGGGTCAAATGGAGCAGCTAGTATCCAAATTTGAGGAAAGTGCGCGCCAACAGGGTGAAATTTTACAAGCTGTTCATAAAATAAAAGAGATTGAGGTAAGGATTGTTAATCTCCATGAGAAAGAGATTCTTCTTCTTAGTAAAAAGCATCAAGAGACGACTGAACGCTTTGAGAAAAAGATTCAACTCCTTGAAAAGAGCGTAAAAGAATTGAAGACATCAGGAGGCCGTTTCGCGAAGCTACAAGTTACAAAATACAAGTACAATTAAATATACATTGCGTAGACATTGAGGTGAAACGATAAGTGCTTCCAGTTATGGCAAATTGGCTACGCAATGAATATCAAATTGTAACTTGTTACTAGTAAATTGTTGCTTCGTGAAACGGGATCCAGGAGTCGCAGCTGTTTCGTTGCCAGTTAGCGTGGGAAGCCTCGAAGTACCAGAATTCGATGGCTCCTCATCTTGGACGGCTTACAGGTTACAGTTCCAATCGGTTTATGAAGCAAATAACTGGTCGGAAAAGCAAGATAAAACAGCACTGACAGTGGCACTCCGTGGGAAGGCACTAGCTGTGTTAGTGTCCTTGGGAGCAAGTGATGAGATCACTTTTGAACGCTTTCTTCAAGCTTTGGAGTCCAGATTTGGAGATGCTCATCTGGAACTCATGTACCGAACTCAGGTGAGCCACTGCAACAGTGGGCTGTGGAAATAGAGAAGCTAGTACGGAAAGCTTACCAAGACTCACCAAATCGAGCTGAAGAAGTGGTGTTGCAAGCTTTTATTGATGGCATTCGTGACACTGAAGTTCACGCTACTGTACGTTTAGCCCACCACAAGGCTCTTAAGGACGTCATGCCTTGGAAGTAGAAGCAGTAAGGGATCCAAACAGCTACAGAGTGCGCGAGGTGACGGCCTCCAGAGGTATAGATAGACCATCTGCATCTGGGCGACAAATGCTTTGTTGACGTTGTGGTGAACGAGATCACTTCAAAAGTGGCTGTCCAAAAATTGATAAAGAGATAGAGGAGAGCCGCTGTAACGAGGAGAAAATTGAGCATGCAGTTTTGGAGAGATACGAGCGCTTCGGTTCTGCACGGATGCTTTGCTGGTGATGCGGAGAACCAGGACACTTTAGAAGCAGATGTCTTAAAACAGATAGAGAGATTGAGGAAGATCATTACAATGGGAGGTTAAATAAAGGGACAGAACCTTTACCGTGGAGATCGTGTTCTCTAGGGATAATGTGAATGTTCGAATGATTAAAACAAATGCAATGACCAATGAATGGAATAATGAAGCTATACGAAACGCGCAACGTATAGACGGCAATATCAGACCGATCTTGAAGCGTCTCGGATGAAATTCATCAAAGCCAAGTTGGAGTGATCTAGCAAATGCGACTCAAATAACTAAGAGCTATTGGACGCTATGACGGAATCTTGTCTTGTGTGGTGGACTTTTATATCGGAAATTAGAGACATCGTGTGGGAAAGAGAGACCTCTGCAGCTAATTGTTCCAGAGAATAAAGTGGAAGAGATTTTACGAAGCTACCATGAAGAAACATCGGGAGAGCACCCAGGCGTAACGAAGACTTTGGAGAAGATCAAACAATACTTCTACTGGAAACACTGCGAAGTGGACGTGGAAAAGTGGTGTCGAAAATGTTTAAGGTGTACTGCAGACAGGAAGTCTAAGGCTGCGAAGCGAAAGCTGAATAGAAGTATTATATATTGTTTTGTAAATTGTTTTTCTATAATTTAAGTAGTTTTATATAAAGTTGTTGTGCACGTCTTATCTGCATATCTTTATATATCTTGTCTCTTCCGTTAGGTCTGCTGGAAGATATTTATTTAGAAATAAGTAGTACCTGTTTCGTTGTGTCGTCTTTCTTCATGTTTTGTGTTTTGTAATTTACTTGTGTACAATAAATCGTAAGTAAATAAATAAAAATAAAATAAAATGAAATCTCCGAAAAATACCGCGAACTAGCAATAGTTGGTTTTGCTTTTAGACGATCGGGTTATTGGCGCACAAAAGTTAAGAGTCAAAAGCAATTATATCATGTTAATATTTATTACTTCTAGAGATTTAAGGTGATAGAGGGAAATAAAACCAAGTTTTATTAGTTTATTGATTGTGCCTGAAACTTTTGGGAAATTTTAATGACTATCTCTGGTTTGAATTTTCTGAATCTCAAAAATAAATGTGAATCCTGTAATTAGTTGTAATTGGATCTCAATAACTCCGTAAATATAAACCGCAGAGAATAGTTTGTTTTACCACTAGATAGAGTATTCAAAACTGAATAGCGTAGTGCAAAAAAGTAAAAATCCTCAAAATTTCGAGTTAGTTGGTTTTGCCTTTAATAGTGCGATATGACCACCTCGAGTACACTTGTGATTTTCTCTGTCTACTAATAAGCGTCATTGAATTAAACCTCATTTCAGAAAAAATACATCCTTTAAGTCCGACAAGCTTTCTTCCTAGTGAGCACATACCGGATGGTGGACCGACGATCTGGTAAGCACAGGACCGGTCATTGAGGAAGTCTTTGGTCAGCAATAGAAGTCTTCTGCTTCAGCTAATATGACGATGACAATGATGATGGACCTGTGGGCCGTGCGACGAAGCTACAAGTTACAAATTACAAGTACAATTCGACATACATTGCGTAGACGATTAGACAAAACAATAAGGGCTTACAGTTTAGGCGAATTGGCTACGCAATGTACATCAAATTGTAACTTGTTCCTTCGTAAAACGGGGCCCTGTTATAAGACTGTACACTTACCTTCTCCCGTTCAGGGTCGAAATGGCTGTTGGAGATGGCTGGTCCAACCAGCACCAGCACGTCCTCGATGTGGACGACCACGGGCTGCGTGTACAACCCTGACCAGGGGATCTGCAGGTTCACCTTGCCAATCGTGCCAATTTTCACGTCGATTGGTAGGTCGAGTTCGTACTGGAAACAAATGTATAAAATATGGTAATTGAATGTATGTCTAGTTTACAAAAAAGTTTAAAAGATTAAGTTTAGGTTTAGACAGATTGTAACCCAGCGACAGGTTGTGAAGGATCGTGTAGTTCACTATTTAACACAAAAATAACGATTAGACTTCGATAGATTATAAATTAACGAGAAATAATACGTTAAATTGTAAATGGTTGGCCGCAGTTTACTATTTTACGTTAGTTTATAATATCGCGAGTCAGATTATGAACTTTTACCGGCAGGTTGGGGTGTAGCGTTTGTAGCTAGTTAGGGAGAGGGTTGAAATGATACAACTTGTTGTTGCGAGTGAGGTCCGTGCAGATCTGATTTATTATCAAAATGTTCGTCAATTTATACAATTTGAACCTTATAGCGAACCAGAGGCTCCCTCTCAGGGTGAGTAGGGGACAACTCCCGGCTCGCTACCGTCTGTAGCCGAGCGGGAGCTACTTAGTGTGAAGTTGTAGAATCTATTGTTTCTATTACTCTATGAGAGATGGCGCGCTCGAAAGAGTTGCCAACGTAAAATATCACATAGAAAGAGAGAAGAGAGAGGGTGTCTCGCTCTCTAGCGGAGTCGTTCCGGTTTCGGTTGGTCTCTCTTGTCTTGCGCCCCATGTCACCTTGTTAATAATTGATTTCTGATAATAATCTCGTTAGATCGTATGGAGTATGTTGTAATTGAGTTTATAAAATTGTGTTTTCGACATTACAAGTGCAAACGAACCGATTTGTGGTATTATTTTCTAAAACCCCTGAGATACCCCGTTACAACCTTTACTTAAATATGCAATAGGGGATTGGACTGTTCCTCAATTTACCATATTTTATGAATTATTCTTAAAATATAGATTAGTAGCAGGCGATTCGTGAAGAAAAAAACAGAATCGGTTGAAAAACGAATTTACAGTGACTTTTTATAGTTACTCTTTCAAAAACGATTTTTTGTATGGAGATTATATGGCGTTACTAACAAATGACGTCACAAGTAGGTATGTGCCTCTCTGTCTAATCTTGAATTTCAAACATTTATAACTCGGTAAATTTTAAAGATAGAGCAAAAATTATTTTAGTGTTCGATAGCAGAAACTAAGAAGTTTGGATTTATAAAATAAAAATAAAGTAGTCCGATCCCTTATTACCCACAAAATAACTGAGATGTAGGGATAGGGATACCTACAAACTAACGACGTTCACAATCTCACGGTGACATTGGCCCCGATTCGCACTGTCACGCTCTAATCCTTAATTTAAGTTAATCTGTCCTTTTTACGTTTTAAAGATTGAAAAGGGACAGGAGATGGCCATTCTAATATTAGAGCTGTCAAACATCGAATTTGAACCTTATGGCCGTGTCGATTGCACAATTTTAGAGAGCACTTAAAACATGCGACTTAAAAATCTCTTAAACTGACAGCTATGCCCTTATTTTAGGTAATCATTCGTTCCAATTAATATCATTCATTTATCACCTCTCGTTCATTGGTCATAAAAACGAAAAGGATAGCTGGATTTTAAAATTAGAATTAAAGCATGACATCCCGAATCGAGGCCACTTATATAACATCATTGACTAATATACACTTTCCTATTAACGTACCAGAGCCTCAGGCTTCAACTTGAGGTCCGTGAGGTGGACGTTGCCGGAGAAGATGCCTACATTGAGGTTCTCCGTGTCCAGATCTGCGACATATTTGCCCAGCAGCCGGTTCAGAATACCAGCCACCGCACCCTCGAACATTGTGCTGGATTATAGAGGAACTGGAATGAAAAAAAAAATATTTTAGACATTTACACAATCACAACTATATTATAAATATCAAAATATATTTACTTAGATGTTTGGATCAACATCAACGCCCCGTTACAGTCCACTGCTGGACTATGAGCCTCCTCCACTTAAGTGTTTGGTTTTGCCATAACCTCCACGCTTGGCAGGCGGGTTGGAGATCGCAGATTAAAAGGTTACTGTATCAGAGAGCGCTGCTGCCCGTTCCCTGTTCAATGTGTAGTCCCTAAGTCGCCTCTTACGACACCCACGGGAAGAGTAGGGGTTGGTGACAAATGTATTCTACTCTGCCGTCACCACACGGCGTTTGGATGTTTGTTCCGTTTTCACTACTAAAACTACTGAACTTACTGGAAAAAGTCTTATTCCCACGGGAAAAACTTAAAAAACGCTAGCGTAGCCGCGGGCGGATCACTTGTAAATAATAATTATAAAGTGAGGATCGTAAGATCAACAAGACGCAACCCATCGAGGTCTGGCCATCTGTCTGTGTAGCTTTGACGTCGAAAAATGATTTGTAAAAATCTTAATTCGAATAAAAAAAATTGACTTTGACTTTTGACTTTGACTGTCCTAAACTAGGCAGAGCCTGTGCTTTGGGTAGACACGTATAACAATACATACTTATAAATTATATAGATATTCATCGTGAGGGTTGTAAGGTCGACAACCGACCTCACAAGCCCTGGCGTCGGTGTTTAAGAGCCGCCAAAGGCCACTAACTTGGCTCGTGTAACGACTAGATAGTAGCCTAGCCGGGACCAACGGGTTAACGTGCCTTCCGAAGCACGGAATCATCTTTCTTTTCGGGCAATCAGGTGATTCAGCGTGCAATGTCCTAACCAGTCTCACATAGAGATTATCGCTTGACAGTGTCCCCACCGAGAATTAAACCTCTGTAATTGGCGTCGAAATCTCGACCACTCGGCCACGGAGGCACGGAGGCTGTTACGGCAAACATAAATGCTCATCACACGCATGTTTGCCCTGGGCGAGATTAAAACTCGCAACCCTGAGCTTCGTAAGCCGGCGGCGTAATAGTTACTACCAACTGAATTGGTCAAATTATTGCGGATAGAAGCCGTATATTTCTACGCGTCCAAGATTTTCACGTTAATTTCAACCGTAAGAATGTAAAGCTAATCTCTGAATTCGAATTTATATGACATCCCGTGTTACCTAGTTATAGTTTTTATATATATATGTATGTTAGTTGTAAGGTATTTTTACATGGGCCTCTGTTTACATATTTAAGACCTTTATGTAAATATTGCCAGAAATTATATTACTAAATAAAATTGGGTGGGGCAATCAACAGATCACACTCTTCAAGGGGGCTACAAGCACTTCGATAAAACACTAATCCTATTCAAACACGATAGGTACATTAATAATCTGGACTACTTATATTGTTGTACAGGGCCTAAGTATATTTACATTTAAACAACCTACCCAACTTTGTAAGAAACCAGCTATTTAGAGTTTAACTTGGTATTGTTTATAAGACAAAAGCACTAATTGTCACATGCAGGACATAGCCATTACATTTCACAACAATATGGTTACTAGCTTGTAAACAAAACTATCACCGATATTAATTTGTTATCGAATGCTATCAGTAAGATAAGATACCTTACGTACGCTTTGGACGCAATTTGAGGACGAAGTAGATTTGACACAAAATCGGTATTACCGGTATTTATACTAATTGGTATATTCACACTAATATTATAAATGTGAAAATATATTTGGATGTTTGGATGTTTGTTCCGCTTTCACGCCTAAACTACTGGACGGATTTGGACGAAATTTGAAATGAAGATAATTTGTAACCTGGATTAAAACATAGGATACTTTTTACCGGGAAAGTCTTATTCCCACGGGAAAATCTTACATAGGGCGGACCGCTAGTACAAAATAAGTACTTTTTTTTTAATAATGCGTATCTGGAGTAAAGAGTATTGATATTTCTCGTTTTTCTGGCATATTATGATTGCTGGTTACATGAAGACAACAATCTTTACTAACAGAAATCACTCCTTTATTTTTAGAAAGTAATTCATTCCTCTTCTAATTTAACCTCAGCCGGGAATCGAACCAATTAAAAATCAAGTTAACCTGTATGTACAGGATCTCTGAAGCTGTCCGACCGTTGTTTTTGTCAGTTTTCGTGGGACCTATCCCGCGGTAAAAGTTAGCGTAAGATTTTATTCTGTGGTAAGATTCTCTTTTGTTTCATTCATATACACTTTCATCTCTTAGAGAGCTGAGCGCTTGCGCACTCTAAAACTAAGGGTTAAGATCTCAGAAGAAATAAAAGACGATCGCTAGTGCGAGGCGACGCGCGTCAGAAATCATTGGTTAAGATACGGTAAATATGTCACTAATAATAATGTGACACTACACGCCAAGTCCCGAGACCGTAATTTTGTCTCAGATTAAGATATGGAGGACAAAATAATCCCGTTACCCCCGTGGCAGTGGGGTCAACGGGAGTAACGATGTTTTGAAATTAAATGAATATAGTTAATTAACTATTTTATTTATTTATTTTATTTTATTATTTATTGTACACAAGAACATTACAAAAGAAAATACGAACATAAAGAAAAACGACACAACAGGCACTGCTTATTTTTAACGAAATGCATTGAATTCCAGCAGACCTAGGAAGAGAGAAATCTGGTACAAGAAAGCGGATAAAACGTGCACAATAATTTAAATGTAATATAATATATTACGTAATACAAACAATACAAACTTAACCTAGATACAATTAAAATAAATATATATATAACAGAACAATATATATACAGAACAATAAACTACATATATAACTATATACACAGATACATATGCTAAAATACCTAACCTAACACGGATTACTTGCACAGAGAAAGATAATGTTCCTTCTCTCGTTTTTTGAACACAGATATTGAAGGGCTGTCACGCACAGTGTGAGGGATTGTATGTTACTTCTCTTAGTTTCGTCATTTTACGACTCGTATATAGGAAAATATGCCCTTATTTTTGAATCGGGAACCACAAGGCATTTAAAAACACTTAGTTATAGCCGAATCGATACAATCAGACTTTTAAGCCATATCGATTACGTAAGATATCAATCATTCACTGCATCAAAATAACTTTAATATTCACCTAAAAATAGAAATAGATTTCATATACACGCCTACACCAAATAAAGACGAAAATATATTCGTCCTTTTAAAGTTATTGATTGAGTTATTATTCCCTAGATTAGCGCTCTTTAAGCGAGTAGCTCTACACTCTATTGTACTTCTGGCCTGGCCTTTTTCCAGAACATTCCTGAGCCGATCGTGGAACGTTCGCCTTGGCCTTCCTCTTCCAACATTTTCATTCGCTCTTGCCTTGTTTAGTCATAATATTCTCACTTCATTCACTCTCTCCACGTGAGCAAACCACCTTAGTATTCCATTTTGAACTCTAGTTTCTATGAATACCCTGACGATTTATTAGGTTATTGACTAACAGTCGTTCCCTCTCGTCCACACCACGTCGTCTACACTGCGGACGTCTGACTAAAGGTGTTTAGCTAGATTTAGCTATTTATCAAGAAAAATTATTTCATCACAGATTTTTCGAAGGGGGTATCCGGGAATATTATGCCCCTCCGATGATCAGGAGGCGGCTATCCCGAAGGGAGCATCTAAGGGGGCGGCTGGGAATATTATGCCCCCTTCAGCGACTGAGAGGGGCATTTGGGAATAAAGGTATTTTGCTAGCAGTTGTAACTGAATTTACGAGTAGACATGTGTTTGTCTATAAAAGACTTGTCAATAGGGGATCGGACTGTTCGCCATATTTTATGAATTTACCATATTTTATTAATTATTTTTAAAATATAGATTAGTAGCAGACGACGCGAAGAAAAAAACAGAATCGGTTGAAAAAGTAATTTACAGTGATTTTTTAAAGTTTCAATATGTCTGTCTCTTTCAAAAACGATTTTTTGTATGGAGATTATATGACGTTACTAACAAATGACGTCACAAGGGGGTATGTGCTCTCTGTCTAATCTTGAATTTCAAACATTTATAACTCGGTCAATTTTAAAGATAGAGCAATAGGTAATTCTTTTAGTGATCGATAGCAGAAACTAAGAAGTTTGGATTTATAAAATAAAAAAAGTAGTCCGATCCTCTAATTGTTTACCATTAGTAGTATTATCTAAACAAGTCTTAATTATAGATTTATTGTTACAGATTACGTGTCTTACGTCAGTCACACATAAGTGGTCGGACTTGTGCTTGCTATATACACACACACACACACACACACACACTAGGAAGAAGTGCGCTACAAGAATAATAAATACGAGTACCCGTGCGAAACTCATCACGTACTAGCTTCGTAGCGATCATAGTTAATATTAGTGCTACGACGTAGCAAAGGGCTACAAGCTACAAACAGTTCTACAAGGCCTTCGTAGCTTTATCCAAAGTAATTTCTTTAAGATTCACAATAGGAAGAAAGGCAAAGTAAGCCATTGGAGTAAGTAGCTACTTTTATGACTAAATAAATAATGATTCTTGGCCAAAATGAGGGTTCTGATTTTCACGGTACCTAAACAGATTGAAGACAAATAAGACACTAATTTCTATGAAAATAATTCCCATGTTCTTGTGAAAAATCGGCACAGAAACGTAAATTAAAACCTTAATTAAAAAGAAGTATTATACAAATACTCCGAACAAAAATACTTGAAGAAAGAACTCTTGACAAATAAATCCCGAAGAAAAAAGTAAATAAGCTTTTATAATGAGAAAGACACGCAATAAGGCTTTAAGGGAGTTAACATCGCCGACATTGTAAGAAGGCTAAATGTCAAAAGGGACTTTGTACAAAGTACACTAGCCAGCACATACCGACTGGACATTTGCGCTACAAATACCGTTCCTACTGCTACGGGATAAAGACGTTCAGAAAGTCAAGGTGTACCACCCACTTGCCTGTTTCGACAATAGACTCATCAACAGCTCATATTGGTCCCCGTTTAGAACGTATAATGGGTTTGTATTTATAATTATTTACTTATTATAATAATAAATTATAGAGAGCGTTGGAGCAGACGGGTTCTCGAATGGAAACCGCGTCTCGGGAAACGTAGTGTGGGACGCCCCCCTGCCAGGTGGACAGATGACCTGAGGAAGGTAGCTGGTGGTGGCTGGATTAGGAAAGCGGGTGATCGTGCGCTTTGGCGTGCCTTTGGGGAGGCCTACGTCCAGCAGTGGACTGCAATAGACTGATTGATTGATAACCATAAATTACTATTTGTACCACGGACATGGGTCAGCGTGGTCGACTAATAAGGCTTGATCGTCCTTACTCAGGGTAGGCTTGAGCCCCTCGGTGGGTAGGTGTTTAGCAATTATAATATCTGTATGTACCATTCTGTAATTTCGGTTCCGTAACACATTTCAAATAATTCACGACAGGTAATTTTTGAACTGCTAATGTTAAATCGTAACAAAACCACTCGTTTAAAATGCACTTATAATTTACCTAATCGATAGAAAAACGTTCGCCTAAGCGGTAAAGTTCCGATAAAGATTAATATCTTGAGTCGTCTCGAATATCACTTGATCGAAAGGTCACGTAGTTACGGCATGCCACTTGAATTGATTTGTACATCCCTGTTAGATGTTGCTAGTAGGATACCTATAAATAGCAGCTGGTAATGTATACTACGAATATTCAAGGCCAGCGCATCCTGCCCATCCTTGCGGTATCACTAGGTATAAAACATCAGATGCGCATTCTAAAGTTACGGCTGTATATTCTTTGGTAGACACAACGAATTATGGCAAAGGTTTACGCAAAAGAAAAAATAGAACATGGAAGCTGGCCGGAAAATCCAAGACGAAAATTAAGAAAAAATATTTGTGTTTATTAAAAAAAATATAAATCACATTTGTTTTTTAAATAACTATTAGTTAAATGCAGAGAAGATAAATCAGTGCTGAGATAGAAATACGAAATTGCGTAATTTGATTACATACCTTTTTCACATGATTTCCTAGTACTGCAGTCGGGAGCCCACTTTCCAATGACGTCGGATGTGTCGTTTGACAGGTGTCAGGGCGGCGCGCATGTGCAAAGGCCGCGCATGCGTAGTGTCAGCCCTAGGGCTCCAAATATAGGATGTCTCACGCTCAATATGCGGAGGGATGTTTACTAGGTAGGTACTTGAAGTACTTAAGTTTTATGACGTTCATGGTGGGGTCAACAGGTTTCTATTGCATTGTTACCCGGCTAACGAATGTAGGAAAAGTTAGCCTTAAATTTTCTTGTAAATAAGCTTGTTACTATGCTGAAATAGAGTGACTTACAACTTTAATTAAAATCTAATAATTTTACATAATTTTAGTCTGGAATCTCAATTTTTTTTGTCTGAGGATTATTTTACATTATAAGATTTAGTATTACATACGAAACGATTAAATAAACTTCCATATTATTCCCCCCCACGCACGTATTTATGTCAATAAAAAAAAAATTAGTAAATTATATTGTATACACAAGAAAAATAACTAATTACATAAATTAACCTTATATTATATTGTGTGCAAAGACGGTCTTATCGCTATTAGCGATCTTTTCCAGAACACAATCAATCCTCATTACTACTCTCTCGCATACCTACTTAGAGACGAGAGGGTGGCTGTCTTGAGCCACCTCCTAATATTGCCATTATTTTCTTGTTTTTTTTTTCTATCGACCTATTTTGTATGGAGCGACCAAAAATTTTTTTGTCACAGGAATTTTTTTTTAGTGAAAAGTTGTTCAGTTTGACGGGTACTATCACTACACGGCGGGAACAAAATAAATAAATAAATAAATAATAAATAAAAAGAGCTTTATTCACCAAAATGTTGTGGCACATACAAAAATCAATAAATACAAAGTATATATAATTAGATGGACCAGGGAACATTGGTGAAAAGGAAAAACCTCAGCAAAAACGCTGATTTTCAGGATCTCCCTATGTTCGCTACATTGGAAAATTCTCCAAACAGTCGCGTCGACGTGAAGGACTAACGTTTTGTTCAAAGAAAAGAAATAAAAAGATAAAAAAGAACCAGTACTACCAGAATAAAACTGAAATTTAAATTAATTTAAATTGAACCGCATCCACTAGATCAACCTTGAATGTTTGTCCAGTTAGACTCAGATTTTTGCTTTGAAATCAACCACTGCCGACACTCTTTTCTAAATTTATAATCTGATTGAATCATTCTTAAAGGGGGCGGCAAGTCGTTCCAGCATTTAGAGGCAGCGAAACGAAAGCTGCCTCTATAGAGCGTTAAGCGTGGCAGCGGCGAGATCCGCAAAGTCGGATATCGAAAAGATCTATTCACCTTATCACTATCGTTCCAAAAGAGTTTTTGCGCTAGGTACTGGGGAGTAGAGGATTTTTTTAGTTTAAATGTAAATGTGTTTAATTTTAAAGTTCGTCTGTATTTCATATTTAGGATGTTGTGTGAATTTAAGTAGGGACTTATATGAGATCGTGGCGGAACTGTATAGATAAATCTCATACACGAGTTTTGTACGCGTTGAACTTTAGATTCCGTCTTCTTAAGCAAACAAGGACCGTACACAATGTCGGCATAATCCAAAATGGATAGCACAAGAGCATCGGCCAGTCTAAACCTTACATCCTTGCTTAGAAATGGTCTTATTTTATAAAGTTTTTTTAAGGCTGAGATACATTTTCCTATTTTAGAATCGACATGTTCGACGAATTTAAGTTGACTGTCAAATAAAAGTCCTAAATTTCTAACGGATGTAACTTCGACGACTTGATGCCCTTCGATCACGATGTTGGGGTTGGAGTGGCGAACCGTCTCTACTTGGTGTTTAGTACCAGTTACTATAAACGAACATTTTTGAGAATTTAAGGCCAGTTCATTAACTCTTGACCATTTAGCCACCGATGCTAAGTCATCGTTTATTCTCTTTACTGCTTGTTTGATATTTAGACTATCTAAAGGTGTATGCATAAGAATTTGGGTATCGTCTGCGTACATGTGAGCAGTGCCGTTCTTGATGCAGGAGAGTAAATCTATGGTGTAGACCGTGTACAAAGTTGGACCCAGGACAGAGCCCTGAACTACGCCGCGGGTTACCAGTAGTGGTGAAGATATTAAAGACTCGCCCGTTGGACCATAACATTCGACTACTTGAGAACGATTAGAGAAGTAGCTGTTGAACCACTGACAGACTGTCATATTACACCCACTACGACCCAGCTTGGACACTAAGATATCTCTATTAATGCAATCAAATGCGCGGCTGTAATCTAATAGTACGAGGATGGAGGCGAGTTTATTATTAGAAGCTGTAAGGATGTCGTCGACAATTTGTAACAACGCAGTAGTTGTACTATGCTGATGCCGGAAACCCGATTGGCAGACTGGGATTATAGAATTCTTTTCTAAAAATGGTATCAAATGGTAATTTGCTGCCTTTTCGAGTACTTTTGACAGGACTGGTAAAATGCCAATTTGTCTCAGGTCTTTCACGGTTTCCACTGGTGTTTTTTTGGGGATCGGCTTAATAACTGCCATTTTCCAGGAGTCGGGGAAACAGCCACTTTTAAGTGATCGATTAATGATTGCTGTAATGGCAGAGAGAGAATAAGGTAGTGTTAATTTTATCATCTTTATAGATATTTTATCACTGCCCGCGGCATTTGAAGTAATTGAATTAATTATCTTTGAAATTTCAGTTTCACTTATCTCGGGAAAATCAAATAGTTTGTAAGTACGTCTTTGATTGATAGTAGCATCGTCGTTAGTTAAAGGAGTATTTTGGATATGGTTTATAGGTATAGTATCAACAAAAGTTCTATTAATCAAATTGGGGTCATTTAAGTGCGATGGTAAAGCGTACGTTCTATGATTTCCTATTACCTTGTCTACTTCTCTCCACATTTTCTTAGGGTTCTTCACATTTTTGTTAATATTGTTTGAAACGTAGTATTGTTTCTCATTGCGTTTCAGTTTAGTTACCGCATTTCGTAAAGACTTATAGTGTTTTTTCTCTGCATCATTATCTCCCACCTTTAGTTTTGCTTTAGAACATGCTACATCTCTATCCAACATCAGAGCTTTAATAGTATCCGTCACCCACGGCGCAGGTGGTCGTCTAAATACTCGTGTTCTCTCGGGTACGAAATGGTCGAATAACCCCAGTATTAAATAATTGAATCGGTGTACCATTTCATTCACATCTTTCGTAGCCTCAACCCATTCCCAAGGAGTTATTGAAGAAGCGAACTTGTAAGTTTCTATGTCGAATAGGTGAAAAGGCCTATAAGTAACCGTTCTTTTCGGGAGCTCTGGTATTTTAATAGGAAATATGGCACTTACAAGGCACAAAACGATGTAAATTTCACGGTGTATACTTTTTCCCGTAAAAAGTATCCTATGTGTTATATCAGGGTACAAACTATCTCTATTCTAAATTTCATCCACGAAAAAGTAAAAAACAACAATCCATACATCCCTACTTACAAAATTTCGGGTTTATAATATAAATGAGGAATTTTTTTATCATTTCTTATTAGCTCCGTGTGCTAACTTCTGCATATTAGCCAACTACGGAACCCTATACTTTGCGTGGTCCGACACGTGCTTGGCCAGTTATTTTAGTATAATTTAAATCTTGGGAGCGTGGCAGGAGGCAAGAGCGTGTGGACAATACTATAGATAAATGAATTTGAGTAGAATGCGAATACGAGTAGAACCTAGTAGAAAATTATTACGTCAACATTAAAAACAAACGAAAAAGTAAAATATTTATTTATACACTTTTTTTCACAATTTAGTAACAAGTTGGACAGAAGTTTAGGTCTAAGGAGAGCGTGGTAGCAGGACACAAGCTTGGCAGGAGCCTGTGGGAATCATAGTCGCAAAACAGTCTTCTGGGCACAGCGGGCATGAAGCCGCGAACTGGCGTGCGTACGCGCAGTTCTCAGTCGCCGACCACTGCGACGGCTGCGCGTTCTGAAATGCGATAAATATTTGTAATTAAACGTTTTGGTTATATTTACATGATATTCAATATTTTTGAATCACAGAAAACAATCAAAAACGAAATCCGAAGGCGAATTTCGAAGACGTGGTTTCGATCCCCGCCGCCGCCGGTAGGATTTCGTTTGTTTTTTGTTTATGATTCAAAAATATGAGTAATTCAATTCAATTTTTAAAGTAAATAAAGAAATACAATACAAATAAGCGCACTGTTACCACCAAAAATATGTTTAGTTTATCAATTATTTTTTTAGAAAGCTTACGTGTTAGATAAATAACGCAAATCTCTCGAGTAAAGAAACTGTACAACTTTTGTCTCAAAAGCTTTTAAAATTAGCAAAAAAAAGAAACAAATGGGGGATTTTCCGACAGCTCTTTAAAAAATAAAAATATTAGTTCTAATTAATACGATAGATTGCGCCAGGTGTACTTCGTGGATGCTTTTTTTTTTAATCCTTTTATGGCCCTGGGTGACTCGCCGGATTTCTTCGAATCCACGAATCGTCAACGCAATCTACCGAAGTTTTATGAACTATTTATTTTAATCGGCTGTCGGAAAATCCCCCATTGATCGACAGACCGAGGAGTCAATTTGTAAGAAAATCCTTTTTTTTACTTTCATGAAATTCCAGAGATTTTGTGGCATAAATTATTCAGTTTCATGGATTGGGCTACGAACTCGAACATAATTGCATTAACTAACACATTGCAATCACAACGATGATGCATACCTTAACAAATCTAGTAAGCGAACACGTCACGACATCAAAAGGCGGGCAGTTCAACACGGCCCCTTGAGGGGGTAAATCGGTGGTCAAGCAGTCGGTCTTCACGACCTGGACAGCTGACGCCCAGCTAGGGTTGTCTTTGGCGAACTGGTCGAAGTATGCGATGACCTTTTTCTTGTTTACGCTCTGGCCGTTCATCCAGCCGGCCTTCTCGAAGATACATTTCATACGAGGGCACTGGATGGAAGAAATCATGTACTATATGAGAGATTATTTTCAACTTTATTAGTTTGGTAGGTCCACGGAGACAAATACAAAGAGGAGCTGCCCTAAGACGTTTTCTATATGATAGCGGGGGTCGCCATTGGGAGGGGGTGCGGGGAGATGAAGTTCTGCTAACCATCTAGCGGTCAATAGCAAAACTAGCTTTGCAGCTAGACACTAATGAACCGTACTTAATTTTGCTATTACACACAAGATGGTTCTGTTCGTTAGTTCGTTACGCTGTATAATGTTGCCAGGCAAGTGAAGTTAAAAAATTGATCTCTCTCTTCTTTTTTGTATTATGTAGTCGTTTTTATTGTAGGATTACCTTATATGAGCAATTGTGATATACAGAATGGCCCATTTAGATGGGTCAGTATGGGTAACTCTGAAACTATAAGACATAAAAAGATCTGTTCAATTTTGACACGGGATTTCACGTAAGTCCTTTAACATCATCACTTACTTACTACCAAGATAAGGAAACATCCTTGCCCAAAATGTGATATTTTGATCTCATGTCTTCAATTATAAATATTGAGTAAGTTCATCAATATTATCTGTATTATTTAATTGTATGCTACAAAAATAAATATTTTATACAAATATATTTTTTTAGATTCCATATCTGGCCACCCAGAGCTTACTATACAAAATACATGAATGAATGAGCATGAATGAAACAGGTCATATAACCTTCTACAGTCAAGAAGTTATTCTACTTGGCGATAGATGGCGTTGCTACCGCCGAACTTTCCCGAAGGAATAAATTACGTGCATTAAAAATTGCATTAAAAAAATACATACGGAATTATGTCTTTTTTTCGTTAGAAATAGTTGTATTACTCGTACTGTTGCACGATACAATACAGCACATAATTTTTCCGTCACTAATTTCAATTAAAATGGTTGTAATCAAACCAAGTCATATTCGTGTCGTATCCATAAAATCCAAAGTAACACTGACAGAAGCGACGCCTGGTGGTTAATAGCTAGTAGTAAGAGTACTTAGAACGCTATGAGACGGGCCTAAGTAGCTTGTGGCACCTCCTCTTTGTATTTGTCTCCGTGGGTAGGTCTTTAAACAGCCTCCGTGGCCGAGTGGTCGAGATTTCGACGCCTATTACGGAGGTTCCGGGTTCGATTCCCGACTGTCAAGCAAAAATCTCTTTGCGAGACTTTCCCCAGTTTGGTTAGGACATTGCAAGCTGAATCACCTGATTGTCCGAAAGGAAAGATGATTCCGTGCTTCGGAAGGCACGTTAAGCCGTTGGTCCCGGCTACTATCTAGTCGTTACACGAGCCAAGTCAGTGGCCTTTGACGGCTCTATAACACTGATACCAGGGTTTGTTTGTGAGGTCGGTTGTCGACCTTACAACCCACACGATGATGATGATGATTCGCTTAAGGACATCATGGTTAATGTTCTTTTGAATGGAGATCGTAATACTCATGGGCGTACCCTGAATTAAAGCTAAAAATTATAATTTTAAGAAACTTTATGATGTGGAATTATTAAAAGCATTTTTAAGTCCTAATATTTCTTGAGATTTCTAGCTCTTGCCTCACCCCTAAGCAAATGCTGGGTAGTTCACGTTGGAAACCTATGGGGGAGGCCTATGTTCAGCAGTGGATGTCTTCTGGCTGAGATGATGACGATGACTTCGTCTAGCTGCTTTAAAATCAAACGCATCCCCTACGTCCAGCCAGAGTTCTTTTTACGTGGCAGGAACTATAAGTGTTATAAAAGAGTAGGTATTACCCCTTCTCGAGCTGAGGTGCATTGGCGGGCGACGTCATGGTTTATTACGTGGACGTTGCCAAGACACTCGTACAGCTGAAAGTGAAGAGTTGACAAGTTAAATACTTAGGTATAACCTGGTCGCGTGTCCTTGAGACGAGAATTGCTTCAAGGTGTAGCGCCAACTGATCGCGGCCCTATTTTACTTGTATTTAAAGAAAACTTCAGCACACAATGCCTGCTATGTACCTACTATGTAGGTTGAGTGCCAAGACTGCCGTGCGGGTAAACCCACCTCGTAGGTGCAATAATTTCCTAATGTGACTGCGCAGCCCCTACGTCGTAGGTGCGCTGTTACCAAATTCCTCGAACGTATGCGACGCACCTATCGAGGCGGGTGGACCATTTCCGCAGAGGGGTTTGAGCTTCTGTCTGAATAGTAACTCTTCGGAGGGCACGAGCCAACTGCACAGTAAGAGGTAAGGTAGGCCTTAGTTGGTAATCCGTGGACAAGTGGTAGAGCGCGAGCGGTAGGCTCTCATTACGGAGTGTCTGGTTTGACTTGAGGACACGCGGTGGTCAAGACAAATATCACTTTACAAGATTGTCCGAAACATTGGCTGATTGCTCGAAAATTAAGATTCTGTATTGGTAAGGCAAAAGGCACATGCCTCTGTTGGTCTAGGCTATTATCTTCAGCAAACAGTCGTCACATAATAAGCCACATTACATCAGAGACCATTTGCGACTTCATAATTTCTGGCAACAGGTTTGCTTATTTATCTGATAGACTAACCCTATCACAATAGGTTATTATATACAATAGGTTATTATTTACTTACGTTTCTGGGTATAGATCCACAACGGATAGGAGGCGACACGGGGGCATCAGCGTTGCAAGCCTAAACCAAATAACTTTTAAAATACATTAACGACATAAAATCATAAATAAACCATTTGGTTGTACAATGCATCATTGGATCATTGGATTAAAATATCAATAGGGCGGCGCGGGCGCTTACAGCGTTTATCATACTAGGTTAGGTTATAGTAGGGTAGGATTGAAGTTCGCACAAGCCACAGAAATTGTTAATTTAATAGGGGATCGGAATACTTTTTTTTATTTTATAAATTGAAACTTCTTAGTTTCTGCTATCGAACACTAAAATAATTTTTGCTCTATCTTTAAAATTGACCGAGTTATAAAGGTTTGAATTTCAAGATTAGACAGAGAGGCACATACCCACTTGTGACGTCATTTGTTATTAACGCCATATAATCTCCATACGAAAAATCATTTTTGAAAGAGACAGACATATTGAAACTTTAAAAAATCACTGTAAATTCGTTTTTCAACCGATTCTGTTTTTTTCTTCGCGAATCGTCTGCTACTAATCTATATTTTAAAAATAATTCATGAAATATGGTAAATTTAGGAACAGTCCGATCCCCTATTGCATTATACTCGCGGCTTCCAAATCCTTTCAGTCATTTAGGCATACAATCGGCACAAACTCACATCCAATTCTCGTGTATATAAAATTAGTAAAATAATTTGCAAAAATACTTACCACAACTGCAGCAAACAACACAAATATTTTAATCATTTTAACACGCCACGCCCCTCAGACTCTTAAAACAGGAATGACATCAAGAAGCGGCATGATCTAGGGTCAAGCTTGTAATAGTGGATTATTTCGACCAATGAGGAGTCCGTGTTTTGTAAACAAGCTCTAAACATGATTGAGAGGTCGTTATTCTTTGGCCTTCAAACGAATCAAAGTATGATTATTCTGTTAGATAAGTAACTCTTATATCATATTGACTAGCTACAGAGACTGGTGGTTAAGACACAAAATAATAATAATAATAGTTTATTTAGCAAAAAATACATTCTGTTAAGTTTACAATATGATTTAGTGCTTAAAATATATCATAAGTTTTTCAATCCCTGTCTCCCAAACTAAGATTAAACTTGTATCTTGGAAGGCAGTGAGTCTGAGTCATATCCAGTAAGCAATATAGCTTGATTTGGTTGATTAAGTATAAGGTAAACATATAAAAACATGAACAGGTGTGGGTGTGTATGTGTGTGTATAGTATTTATTGAAGATATGTGTGTGTGTGTATGTGTGTAAGTGTAAGTATATTCAGAGAGAAAGAGAAAGAGAGGGGGCAAGCCCTACGCAAGGAAAAAACCATGGGCCTCTCTCTCCTTCCAAGTTTTGTAGTGCAGAAAGAGGCAAGTATACAAAAAAGCAGCAGTTAACTTACTTGCTAAAGGTAAGTAGTTGTTCTGTACTGTCATACCCCTGTGGCATTAGCCAGTCCGATAATTTGCTCTTTAGGTCATATCTATTATATTTAGATATTCCAAGTATGTTGTTCAGCTTTTTATAAATATAGTTACTTAGAACATAATACTGGTGTTTAGCAAAAACAGTACTATGGAGAACACTTTCGGGATTGTTCCTTCTTTTGTCCCGGTCTGGTGGAGGTACATCTTTGTGCTTCCTTAAAGTGGATTGGAGCACAAACAGCTGTCTAACTGTGAGGACTTTAGCATCTGAATATAGTCTAGCAGTTGGGTATCGACGTGATTTCTTAAAATAGAATACGTTTAATGATAAAATATAATTGACGGTTCGTATCGTATAGTCGGTCGGTAGTTGGTTTTCAGCGCAAAGTTCACCAGTTCTGTTCGACTCCCGGGCGAGGATACATTTGAACATTAAAGTAACCTCGCCTTATTGTTTTCCAAAGATATTTTTTTTTTATACACGCATTCATACTAATTAAAATTAAGTGTTGTTTAGGTGTCCCCTTTGAGGGATTTCCTGACAGCTCTTAAAAAAATAAAAATAATAGTTCTAATTAAGCCGATAGATGGCGCCAGGTGGGTCTTCGTGGATTCTTTTTTCTTAATCCGTTTATGGCCTTGGGTGACACGCCGGATTTCTTCATCCACGAATCGTCAACGCCATCTATCAAAGTTTTATGAACTATATTTTTTTTAAATTGAATGTCGGAAAATCCCCCATGCTTCTCAGGTTCATCTCATGAATCTCTTTTACATTTGATAAATTTAATAAAACAACTAAAAACAGTTTAAAAGTATAATAACTTGTAAGTATCACAAATTGCTTATTTACAAATCCCCATCCCGGATTTTAAAGAAATCCTTCTTCAAAACCGGTAAAGCTTCTTCATCTCGCACACAAGATGGCAGTATATTTTCAAAATGCGGGTACTTTGGGTGCCACCAATCGAATACTAGCATATTTACTACCGTGTCTAGGACAACTGAACATTCAGGTAAGATGTCTTTTGACACGTTATGATGCCCAGTGTTGAAGCCTAACTGGAGTCGGTGGTGACGAAAACCTTGGGATAAGACCACACTGACAGATGAGAGGGTCATTCCCATGAGAGGTGGAACTTCATAGAAGCTTTGGCAGGTCACCTGGAAAAGGAGACAATGGTTTCTTACTAAAAAACATAGTATAATTAGTATTTATAATCTGTTGGGTAACATATGCACGCAGCTCAGTTCGCGCGACAAGCCAAATCTTGGAGATTTAATAATGTTTTTATTAGTTTATTAAATTAATATTCCGCTATGACGCTGACTGCTCATTGGCGCACATGGCGTACTTTGGCGCTAGTACACTGTGGCCCATGATGGACCACTATAGACCAATGCCATTGTGTACATTATGGCTAATGGGCAATGGATTGTGGCGTGCAAAGGCCAATGACCAATGATAAATTAAATAAATAATTGTAACATGCACACAAAAAAAACAGTATATGTAGCACAAAGATTAAAGAGAAATCATAAGAAATGAAATGGGATGTACTTACCAATTCACCATTTGATGAAATTGAAATTTAGTTGCCTCACTAAACCAAAATATTAGTAGCACATGCCGTTATAAATGTTAATTTTAAGTGCAAAAGCATGAAGTTATACCCATGTAATCACATTGAGAGACCCATTTTTTTTAGATTGCAAAGATGTATTAAAACAACACAGTCCATTCAAGCCAAATTTTGCAAAAATATGCAGAGTAATGGAACACAGTGGGTGAAACAAATTATACAGAAAAAATATTTAAACCTTTGCCCAGCAGTGAAAAAAGAACAAATTAAAATAGTGCAGTAGTCATAAATGTCATAATAAATTACAATAAAAATATATGGAGAATTCAGAATTCATAATTATTCAAAAAATAATTTAAAACAGCAAAGAAAAAACAAGCTTTTAAAAACATCCACAGTGCAAACAAAATGTAATAAAAAGTAACATACCTGCAAAACTTGAGTATCTTCATCAGGATTGGCGTCAATTCTTCCTAACTCCTCAATGAGATTAATTTCAGTTGCGAGTTTCTCCAGCGGACGTAATTTCTTGAATTTAAAAAATACCAGCCAGTAAGAAGGCCCCTTGTAGTACCAAAGATTGACACACCGTCTTTTGACAAGCAAATGAGGCCTGCTATCATGAGCAGCCTGCTGTGCAATCTTTTTAATGAACACATCATAAGTGTTATACAAAGCTCGTATAACTCTCTGCCGTAAACCATACAGTTTGTAATTATTCTCTATCCGTAACCTTTCAGGTAATTTTGGATGGTTCTGACAGTACCTTTTATACAAAGTACGCCAAAACGATTCTCTTTTGGTAATTGCATATGTAGCTTTGCATATTCCTGCAAAGTTCCCTATCTCTTCCGGCTTTATGTACTGGGATATAAGATACCAGACTATTTCTGGGTAAACTATACCGGGCCGGTCATCTATATTCTCTGTTTCAGACTTGGAAGTGTTTCTTTTCTTTTTGTAGACAAAGTTTTTACTGCCATCAGCATTGATCTCTTCGACTATGTCAAAGTCATCGTCCTGAATTTCATCCCACGCTAAATCTGGTGTGGCAGTGTCGGTCACAGATTTTTTTACTCGGCTCACCGGCTTCGGAGCATTAGCACTATCGTTTATCGTAAAATCTGGAAGTAAACAATAAAGTGAGGTTAGAAATTTCAAATAAAAATTTATACAATTACACAAACGCCCTAATATCCAATAATACGAACCTGCATTTATAATCTTTTTTGAGCCTTTTTTCTTCGGCATTTACTTTGTTTATCACAAACGAAATGCAAGCAGCGCTCAACATTCACACAACAGAATGTATAACAACAGTATTATGTGGGTGGCTATATTATATTCTAACAAAAATGTTGGATATTTAGAAAAAGCACAGTTGAAAAAAATCTAATGAGAATTTGTACTTTTTTCGGCTATTCGAAAAATATGTACCTGCAAAGAAAACAACACTTTACGACGATTACTTTGACATTTGGAAGTAGAGTTGCTGTACTAAAAATATGGTAGAAGTTTCGTATGTTATTGCCATTATTATGACTGAACCATTAAATTTAAAGCTATCTCCGTAAATACAAGTTATTTTCTCTTACACTTTTACTCATTAAAAACATCAAAGTTACAATCAATTACATATGTATTTGACAAAAACGTGGAATTTTCATGTTAAAGCTTAATATATCTAATTTTACACAATTTTATTAGAAACTGTATGTATCTCTTAACATTCTTCATAAATAAAGAAGAACTTGTAAATAGCGCCCTCTAGCGCCGTTCTATAAATCTATATCAAAGATTAATTCAATTTCAGAAGTGACTATTTTCCCTAAATTAGGTACCTACCGACAAAAATAGTTCTCTAGTAATTCTTTTTTACAACTTTTTATTTAACTTACAATGTATGCATGCTGATATTCACTATATCAGACAAGACGCCAATATTTCACGCTCGCGTAAGTATTACTGTATATTGACGTGTTGGTTTGTGATTTATTATTATTATTATTATTATTATATTGTACGTAGGTACAGCGCTCAGTCCAGCAGTCATTATAAAAACACATTGTATTAGACTACTTTTAAAAAACAGTCCAAAACAAAAATTGTACAAACTTCATGAATCTCATATGAGCTATAACCTATGGCTTTTTTCCGTAATCATACGATATTATTGTAACCAACCTCATCTGCACTTGCGCGAGCTTGAGCTTAAAAAAATCTAATTTATTACCCTTTTACAAATATCTTTAAAAATGTAGACGAACTAGATAGCATTAGATTTTACCTGCTGTAATTTTAAAATGAGCTTTCTATTTTCATTTCTACTCTAGTTCCATACTTTATTTTGTACTTTGCGTGTCTGCTGTTATCTTCGCAGATTTTAATCTATGATAAGATTGACGTTCCATTTCAAGATGGCAGACATGCCGCTTGAGCCATGATAGAATGGAATCGTAGGAGTAGTACAATTTTTAGGTGTGTCTTTCTAAATATCGAACTAGAATGTCTCTTATATTCCTGACTAAAGCCTTATACAAATGTGCAGACAATGTGAAGCTACGCGAGCGTATGCCGAGCGCTAGATATAGGTAACGTAAGTGCCGGAACCTCAATAAAAACCGTGCCGTGATCGAAATTGTGTTGTGCCGAGTGTGGTGAACGTTTTTTGGTTCGATGGTAAATTAAAATGTGGAATATGATGTGCGACGTGATGCCCACGATATCGGAAGACAGTATCAGCCAGCGGAGCTCGCAGTTCAGTGGCGAAGATGCCAACTTCGAACAGCTCATGGTGTCGATGTTGGATGAGAGGGACAAGTTGGTGGAAAGTCTTCGGGAGACGCAAGAGCGTCTGTCCGACGCTGACAGGACCCTCAAGGAGGTGGAGAAGGAGCGGGACTCGCTACATCGGCAGATCGCGGCTAACTTACCACAGGTCAGTGACACTTGCAGTTTCGCTAAAACTTGTCATTATCAGTTTTTTTTGTTACCTAACTACGCGAATATTGCTAATGCTAGTGGTTTGACCATAAGAAGTTAATTCAGAGGACTAGATAGAGATAGTCTTAAAAATATCTCTTTTCTCTAACATTAACATACTTAACTTAAAGAAATGTAGGACTCTCATTAGCACACATTAATTGTACCTGTCTGTTTATCTTAGTATTTGATAATGTTGGAATTTGATGACCAGGCCACTTATTATACTTCCCAATTATTATTTTTTAAATACTAACCAATCGCTTCATACTCATGCTAATTAAGTCACATACATTATCATACTATACTTATTGGATACCATTGAAAATGATTAATTTTCTTATAGATCCTGATCCTTATTCCTGTAACCTGATCCTGTTCCTATCCTGAAGTTAAAGAAGTTATCAAGAAATACCTTAGAAAAACTAAATATAATAAAGTAGTTAACCTTGACAAATTTATTTAAATTTCTAAAACTATATTATTCAAAGTGTTAAATAGTAATCATGAAGGTTTTAGATTATCATATTAATTGGCTGCAATGACTTGTAGTTTCACCTTGATGCCACTATCATACTGATCCCACAACCTTACAAAAAGCAGGATAGCATTGGTCTTAACAGTGTTAAAAAGTGTCAAGGCTATAGACATTGCATGGGAGTGAAACACCTATTTACATTTTTGTTTAAAAACCTAGTTCTCTTTAAACTCGGCAGATTCCCCATCAGTGCCCTATTGCAGACAACCCCATCCCTCTCACATCTTAAAGTTTTAAGTTTTTTAAAAATATTTCTTTCTATTCTATTGTAAAGTTCCTATTAGTACATTTTAAATAGTTTTATAGAAAAATACTACACATAACCAATTATATAAACCTAGAAGAGATATTTAAAATCATAATTTAAACCTATTCCATTCTCCCCTTTCAAGGTAGTTATAACACAATCTAGATATGCTATTTAAGCTAGATTTTGTGTATAAGAAGCTGAGTTGTTCAGTCTATTTAATGTTCAATGGGATAACATTTTTTTTTTCTTTGGCAAATACAATATGAAATAAACACTAGTAGTAGAAGAAAAACATTTGATAAAGACAGTAGAAAATCCAGGGAGGAGGCTGAGAGGCAGCCAAATCTAACAAATTCATAATTTGAATGCCAAGCTCAGCTAGAAATCTAACCCGGAACTATTGTGTAGAAGGTAGATGCACTAACAACTAGGTTATATAGAAAAAAGAAAGAAAGAAATAGTTTTTATTTCAAGCAATTCACAAACAAAAACAAACTTAGACTAAAATAAAAGTAATCAAATTATAATGTGAAATGCCAAAAATAGTCTCCACTCAGCATAAGCAGCAAGTAGGGTGTTGTTAACTATTTACTCGCTGCCCATCAGTCATTAAGATATATATAATGCAATGAGACTCCAAAGAGCTCAGCTGTACGATCCAGTGGGTCAAGGAAGCAATAAATTGCAAATCATGTGTTCAGCCAGTGGAACCAACGACCCCGTTTGGGAGTTACCTAGGGCTCGAGTTAGTACTCTCTTCATGTACCTGGGCTAGTTATGAGATATTGGGAAATCAGTTAATACAGTTTTAATAAGGCTATAGTTGTGTAATACTTTTAATTATGTTGTTATTTTATCTTTTAATTATTTTGTAGTTTACATGCTGGATACCTACCTAATGATGTTATTACTTACAACATAGTTTCTGTACACTCCTAATGTAGTAAACAGACCTACACAAATTAAAATTACTAGCTAGTTTGTATGAAGTTAATTTTTGTGTGTTTCTTTAGTTGGATGAATTGATTAATATTTTAGTTATGTTTGTTTGTTATGTATAATACATCAATGTTCCACCTTTTTTTTTTATTACATTTAGTCTTGATGTCTGAAAAAAAAAACTTATTAAAAGCGAATACGATAGATAAATAAAATGACTTACTACAAGGAATGAAAATAAAAACTTATTAAAATCTTCTACAGGAAAAAACATGAGTATTTTAAAGTTAGAATATCAAAGCATATTGAATTGCTTATCTAATAGGGATAGGTATAAATAATCTTTTTTGATGGGATTGAGTCCTTCAGTAGGATTACCATACACATTTTTTTACTATATAAACTTTCCATAACCTCACTATGAACCAAATTATCACTATTCAGTTAATATTTTTAATCCATTCCTCTGTTGCTTCGTGAAGTAAAATATTTTCCTGTGAGATTTTTTCCCGCTGTGAAACGTAGCCTATGTGTTAATTACAGAATTTTATAGAAATCTGTTAAATTGTTTAGGTATGAAAGCGTAACAGACAGACAAACATCCATAATATTCATGTTTATGATATCAGTAATTATTGTGTCTAACGTGATGGATGAAGTGATAATATAATTTGTTTAAAACACATCACATCCCATCTGACCTGGCTTATGACATTAATAATGACCCTCATTGTGAATCAGTTCAATGCTATCTTGTTATGTAATGTCATTCATTCATTTAGTTCACACACTCTACAATGTAGTACTATTCTATTATCTAGTGTAGAAAGTTATTGTCTAAAGCTTCCTTATCAGTCTTGATATTGAACAGTGTATGTATATGTATTGATTTATTAGATAGTCGCCTCGATTCGGGATGTCACGCTCTAATCCTTAATTTAAGTTAGTCTGTCCTTTTTACCTTTTATAGATTGAAAAGGGACAGGAGATGGCCATCCTAATATTAGAGCCGTCAAACATCGAATTTGAACCTTATGGCCGTGTCGATTGCACAATTTTAGAGAGTACTTAAAATATGCGACTTAAAAATCTCTTAAACTGACAGCTATGCCCTTATTTTAAGTTATCATTCGTTCAAATTAATATCATTCGTTCATCACCTTTCTTTCATTGGTCATAAAAACGAAAAGGATAGCTCTGAATTTTAAAATTAGAATTAGAGCATGACATCCCGAATCGAGGCCAATTTTGTCTTGAAATTACTAGTTTGTGTTAAGATCAACCTAGGGTCAATTTGTAAATAAGGACACTTGCAAATAATTTATCATTTGAAATATGGTAGAATGATTCTGGTTTATTTTGCAATTTAATGCACCTCTTTATATGTTCCTCATTTAAATTAAATGAAGTTTTTGTTTTTATGGCTTCACGCCTTGGATGGACATAAATGTCCCCACCAAGGGGCACAAGCCTACCCTGAATTAGGGCGATTAGGCCTTAATCAACCACGCTGGCCCAATGCGGGTTGGTCGACTTCACGCACAACCTTTGAATTTCTTCCCAGGAGTGTGTAGGTTTCATCACGATGTTTTCCTTCACCATAAGAGCGTGTAATAAACGTACATATGAATTCGAAATTCGAAAACACATTGGTACGTGGTGGGATTGGGCGTCTTCCGGACGCAAGACAGCGGCCCTAGCCACTAGACCATCGACGTATAATTACATAAATATTCAAACTATTATGGCATGCGGGCATGCCGAAACAATAATGCTGCGTCTTGCTTTGGTTTCAATTTAATAAAAAATAAATTTATTTCTTCGCGGTATTTAAAATGCGTAAAATATATCTAGAAATAAGTAGCTATCTATGGATTTGTCTGTATAATCAAATCATATACTCACCGGCACACCTAACCGCCCACTCTTCATTTCAGGGAATACTCGTGATTCTTTATAATTCTATAAGTTACAGCCGATGTCAGTTAAAAAGTTGTTAATTTAACGTTTATTTAAGTGTGTTTAATTTATCGTAAAATTATCAACAAATCAATTGTAATGTATAACAATAAGCGTAGTTAAAAATTAACCCGAAATACAAGGGTGGGCGATTAGATGTGCCGGTGAGTGTAATACCAAAAAACACAGTATTTTCAGAATCTTGCGTCCTGGTCAAAGTGAACCAAACGAAACGAGCTTGTATTGCGAGTGAAACACATGGCCACAATCCTAGCAGTGTGTCTTTAGACGGCCTTAATGTTAACGTAGCAATCTCATTTAGGCAACCTTGTGTAGTATAGTAAATGTAGTAGAGATAGGTTAGTCATAGAGATAGATAGGTCAGTAATAGACGTACGTACTGTTGTAGAATCAACACGTCTTTTTATTATCAATCTCGCACGCCGCCACATGGCGACCGCTAAAACACAAAAGCACAAAAAAAGAAAAACAAAAGAAAAAATAACTTTACTCTTACTCTTTTTTATATTTTTTCTTTGTGGTTTAAGCACAAAAACTGCGTATATCCTTCTGTCTCCTTTTCCAGTCCCGTCTTCTGTGACTGAGCAGTAGAGTCTTCTGCTCTCGTTAAGCAGGTTCTAGGTTCGAATTCCGGTGGGGACACGGCAGTAGAAGTAGAAAAATGATTCCGTGCTACGAAAGGCACGTTATACTACTAGGAGAATATTGAACTAGGATTTGAGTCGAGTGTTTTAATCATCATCGTGTGGGTTGTAAGGTTGACAACCGACCTCACAAACCCTGGTGTCAGTGTAATAGAGCCGCCAAAGGCCACTGACTTGGCTCGTGTAACGACTAGATAGTAGCCGAGATCAACGGCTTAACGTGCCTCTCGAAGCACGGAATCATATTTCTTTTCGGACAATCAGGTGATTCAGCCTGCAAACTGGGGAAAGTATCACAAATAGATTTTTGCTTGACAGTGTCCCCACCCGTGAAAATCGTCAAAATCTCGACCACTCGGCCACGGAGGCTGTTAAGTATTTTAGTAGAATTAGGGCACATGTGAGACTTTGTGAGTTGGGAAAAAATGCTTTGCGAAAACCTAGCTTATACTACTGTTTACACTCTTTGCTTTAAAACGTTCTGAGGAATGCTCCAGATTATTCGCCGAGTTTAAAACTGGTGTTGGCTCCGATTTAATTATGTTTGTGTATTTTAACTTATAGCAAAACCATTACGCCTTTGGGAAAATGTTTCTCTTGTGCCCTTTTTCACGTTGCCGATACCCGTCTTTGTGTAATAAATATCTTTCGTACAGTAAGTACATCGTATGATCTATCGTATATATTATAAATGCGAAAGTTTTGATGTTTGTTGCCGAATCACGCTTGAACCACTGGACGGATCGGGATGAAACTTGGCACACATTTAGGTTAGGCTCTGGAATAGGACATAGGCTAATTTTTACCGCGGGAAAACATTTAATTCCCACGGGAAAACTCATTAAACGCGGGTGAAACCGCGGGCGGAAAGCTAATAAAAGAGGCTGTTCTGTGCTCTCAATGCTATATTATCGTTTGACGATAAACATTCTTAATACAAAATTATAAGTGGCCAGTGCTCAGTGCTATTACGTGATAAACCAAGGGTAGCTCAGTATTAAAAAAAACTGCCTCGTGAATCGAGCTCGGGACATTTGCGCAGGAGGTAGACATACAAATAAACAAGTCAAATACGAATTCCAAACTCGAAGATTACTTTCACCAAAACTGGATATTAAAGTACTAACGTAAAAGTACCCTCAAATAAAATAATTTACGATAATTTCTTACGGCTCTATGAGCTATGAATTCCTAAAGTTTAATAACAAGATCGGCATTGCGGATATTCTTCGGTATAAATGCAGCGCCGAAGACTGCTTCGATATCCAATACTGGTTAGTATTTACTGTGTCGTTTTAGCTTGTATTAACATGCAGTAATGGATTATGAATGTATATAAAAGGTCGCGATTACTCATACATATATTAATATGTGCTAGTTATATCATTAGCGTTTCTTTGAAGTAAGTTAAACTAGTGGCTCTGTGAGCTGTAGACCTCGCGAGTCTGTCTGTATATATCTTTTCAATTATTTTTTTCTCGACAAACATTCCCAACCCCTTGATTTTTTTTATTTTTAAAGTTTATTTTATTTTGTTATATTTTTTTTTGTTATATATATATTTTTTTAAGAAATGTGACCTGTAGAGGAAAACAGCCTCAGCGGTAGACCTTGTAAGCTGGCAACCCCCATAACGCCGTCATTTTTTTAAATTTCCAAAAAGTGACTCGACTAAAAAATTCGATTAATTTATCGAACCTGCTTACAAAATTTCACGAGAATCGGTTGAGAAACGCGACCTGTAGAGTGAAACAAACAAATCCACAAACAAACAGATGGCCATACAAAAGCAAATTTGGCCAAGCTGAAACAGAGACGCTTCGCTCGCTCGGTCAATTAAAAATAGAAATGTTCTAATGTTTCTTCTCTACTTTAGTATTATTTATTGCAATGATTATGTACTACTGGGGGCCGTTTCACGAAGCTACAAGTTACAAATTACAAGTACAATTCGACGTACATTGCGTAGACGATTAGATAAAACGATAAGGGCTTACAGTTTAGGCGAATTGGCTTCGCAATGTGTATCAAATTGTAACTAGTTACTAGTAAATTGTTGCTTTGTGAAACGGGGCCGTGGTCGTCATTTACTTCGTTGGCTTACTTTTTTCAAACAGCAAACTGGCTGGTTTTTTATGTACTACCGGGTTTAATCACGATATATTATTTACTAAGGTAAACAAAACATGATTAGACCCGGTAGTACATATAAAAAATGTGTGAAAATCGCGAGAGTTCAAATTTTAAACTGGCTGTTTTCAAAATAAATTTTATTATTATTTTTAATAAAATTTATTTTGGCCGTGTGGTGACGGCAGAGTAGAATACATTTGTCACCAACCCCTACTCTTCCCGTGGGTGTCGTAAGAGGACTTAGGAACTACACAATGAACAGGGAACGGGCAGCAGCGCTCTCTGATACAGTAACCTTTTAATCTGCGATCTCCAACCCGCCTGCCAAGCGTGGAGATTATGGCAAAACCCTCCACTTAAGTGGAGGAGGCTCATAGTCCAGCAGTGGACTGTAACGGGCCGTTGATTTGATTAACACATTTTTAACATTTTTAAGACCGGTCTGTGTGTGTGTTTTGTTTTTTGTTTTGTTTACGTATCATCATCGGGTCTGCAACCACACAGTTCTTTCACCAATTCATTACCTAGGTCTTGTGACCTGCGTCCATGATTATTGTATGATCTAAAATAAAACACAAATGAATCTGCCTTTAGCAAAATGAATGACGAATGTAGACACACAAACTTAGAGACGGTATCCGGCTAACTTGTGCAACTAACATTCCTCAGCATTTCATCACATGGTAAACGTATTGAGCCAACCAATAAGGTTGTCGGCAGTTACGTCAACGCAAATACTGACAACACAGGTGTTCTTCATAAGGGCCGATTCAGGTGAACCACAACCACATAGCAACCACTGTGGTTTTGTCTTAGTAATATTTTTTAATAATTAAGTCGTCGTGCGGATGTCTTTATTAATTAAAAACTGTTTTTTTAAAACTTAAAAACTGATCTGATCTTGACCAATAGGGAACATGCATAAAAAAATTATTAGATTTTTTTCATAGTTCATCTGAGAGTATACAAAAAAATAGAATACTGACAGTCAAAACAGAATCGAAATTGATCGAAAAACAAACTAGTTACAACATTATTAAACAAATATAATATGTCCCTCTTTACGAAAACAAATTTTTCTATGGCGGATATATGGCCCGCGACACGTATGACGTCACATTTCTCGTCGGACCTCTGTCTAACCATCAACTTCGAGCAAGATATTTGGAAAAGTATTTTTTATGTAAATAGAAAACATCCTCAAACCTGTGGCGTAAATAGTATCCCACTGTAACATACTTCGTATAGTCCTGCCTAGTGATTGATACCCGATCCCAAGACATCTTGTCGTAGGGCTAGGCAGGAAACGCAACGAAACAAACAAAAAAACCCGTGCTTCGTTTCGAATAACATTGGAAAGAGACAAAGGTATTTTGTATGGCAGGGAACAGGTTAAATCGAGATTGACATATGTCTGGAAATGAGTCCTAGGATTTTTCTAATGTTTGTCCGAAACAGGGTATACCCTAAAACATAAACAATCCAAAACATCTTGGTAACACAAACAAACTAAACTATTTTAACTTGCATAATCACACGCACACACACACACACACACACAGTTGTTTTTCTTTTTTTCTTAACCATGCTACTTCTATCCTTGTTATACCTAAATATACGTAACTAACTACTTACTTTCTAAGAATATGTTACGGGAAGTACATCTGGGGTACTGGTGACCTGAAGCACAGACTCCCGTCTATTTCAGGCACCAGTCTTTACAAGTACCTTTTGCTTATTGTAAGTTATGAGAAATATTATATTGTATAATTTAAGGTCAAAGTGAAGAAGCTTAAATAAATATGTGTTTATCTGGAACTTGAAATATTTCGATTAATGAATTTAAAAAAAAATGTTCATAATGTCCCTATTTCCAGGACCGTCCCTATGGCAATCGTGCCAACTAAGGCTTTTGGTCAGGTTTGGTCACTGCTGGTTGTTCTTTCCAATGCTTCGGAAGGCACGGTATAAGAACTGACATAATTGCAACAATGTGGTAGACTTATATTCGTTGTGACTTTGAATCCTGGGATGTGTCTTTTATTTGCCATAGGAATAGGGGATCGGACTACTTTTTTTTTATTTTATAAATCCAAACTGATCTGCTATCGAAAACTAAAATATTTTTTGCTCTATCTTTAAAATTGACCGAATTATAAAGGTTTAAAATTCAAGATTAGACAGAGAGGCACATACCCACTTGTGACGTCATTTGTTAGTAACGCCATTAATCTCCATACAAAAATCGTTTTTGAAAGAGACAGATATTATTAAAACTTTAAAAAATCACTGTAAATTCGTTTTTCAACCGATTCTGTTTTTTTCTTCGCGAATCGTCTGCTACTAATCTATATTTTAAAAATAATTCATAAAATATAGTAAATTCATAAAATATGGTGAACAGTCCGATCCCCTATTCTGGTGTTACCAGCTCCGAACGGCGGGTAGGCTACCCTGAAAATAAAACCAGGCCTCGACCAACTACCCTGGACGCTGGCTACAGCATAGTCGACTTAGATCTCATCCTTCGCACGCATGTGCTGTGGGTTAAGCATTCTTAATGCTGACAAATATTATTTACTAGGTGGCGTGTAAGACTTTCCCGTGCCCGCATCAAACTTGACTCCACCAAATGAATACCAAAGAAGCCGGGAAAAAAAATCTATACCATACCACATTCGAATACGCGGTACAATGATGTTTTATATGACTCTGTTTGTAAGAACGTCGAAAGTAAGCTTCAATGTACAGCAGCGGCATCATCTGCCTGTCTGTCGTCGTCGTCGTCTGTCAAAATTAATTGTGCGAGTTAGGTACTGTTTTAGCGGGCTTTGCTAGGCGATTACTCTTCAAGACTATTGTAGTTCGTTCGTGTCAAACATCTAAATTCGTTCAGGTGTTTTTGCGTGACTAAGTAACCAAGGTACAAATATAACAATTTTTAATATGAATTTAGGATTGACTGACACCATCAAATCAGATACGTGAATACATTAGCTACAGTTCATTAGCTGTTGTGGTTGTGGTGTGGCGAGTTTGAACAGGCCCTTAGACGCGGCATCCGCAGATGATTCACCTTTGGCACTATGACAGCGCAGTTTAGGTTTCCTTGAAATCTTCGACGTGAGACTATAATGACCGTTATTTTGTTTTCACATGCACAAAGTATGCACCGATGCAGTGAAGCGCAAATGTTGGACATTGCCGCGCGATTTTGTCCTGTAATCCCAAAACATAAGACAGACGTTAAATCTAAAAGTGTGTAACTTGATTTGTCTGGCACTGTACGAACACCCATCACGCAATACAATTATTTATTAATTGATACAAAAATATACCAAAACAACATTGAACAAAGAGCCCGCCTTTGTTCACACTTCATCAAAAGAAAATGTTCTCTTTTTGAGAGCGCAAAAAAATCGTCACCAATTTATTATTTTGTTAAAAAACTATAAATTGGTTAAGCAGCACTCTTTATGACGAGAAACCATTGAATCGTTTAAAATCCCGAATGAAAATTGAAATGTTAACGGCAGTCATAGTAACGGGAATAACTAAGCACTTTCCAACAAGAAGTCTTACCTCCTAACGGAACTTAGAGCTCGTCCGTTTCCAGCTTCCTATTATATTCATCCACCTACTCATTTTCTTAGAATTTCTTTTACAATTCCAACAACTTATTATACTAAGTCTTAACTATAGTTTTCAATTTTATTTTTACATCTGACCGACGACGCCTTATTCTGACAGTTTAATGTGTTCACGTGTGCCCTATTTTTAGCTTGCCAGATAATTTTTATACTTCCATAAGCATAACCTTTTGATCTCTACCGTATGGTGTTTCGATAAATTTTGTGTATGAAGGTTTTAAAGTATTAGTTTGGTAATTTAATTTAATTTATACTATTATAGGCGTATATACGTGTACGAGTAGATAGTATGAACAGACGATTTTTTGTCCGATCAGGCGGTAATAATACATTACGATACAAGGATCGTAGGTGGTATATTACAAACGAGGTGACTTTTATAAGCCCAGCCGCAGACGAGGGTTTATAATGTCACGAGTTTGTTATAAAACCTAAGATCCGTGTATTGTACGACGTTTTCCAATACACTTGTGAGAATCTATTTTGCTTATTCGGAAACAATATTAAGCGTAACTTAACTGCAGAATTTGACTATAAGTTAGCAATTCGTGCTAGGCCGCTAGCTTGAGCCGCTAGCTTTGAATTTATGGTCGAACACACGTTAAAACTTATGAAACTAATCGTTATTGCAAGGACAGAAGATTCGTACGGGTCTAAGTGCAGCTGAGATCGATTGTACCCACCAATAAAGTGTTGGCTTGGAGCCAATGCGAATAAACGACCATTGTCCATGCGTTTGTGCTAAGAGCTATTTATTTCGACTGGACTGTAGATCTACCATGGAGCCACATAAGTTTTCTGGCTGCCTTGCATATTTGTTCAGTTCTGATGACAATACACTACAACGAGAGCACTGTAAGATGTAGTCATCGCGAGTTTATTAAAAAAATCGAAATGGCTGAATTTTTGTTTTACGTTTTCCACCTCCTTAACTCCGAAATTTCAAAATTTGGAATAACTGAATCGCCAAGAAAACAATCGGTGAAGAAATTCGAAATGTTGATGAGAACAGCCAGACAACCTTCGGACATATAACCCAATTTTTATAACTGTGCACCTGTCAACGTCATAATATTTGCATGTTGGTAGATTTGGTAGGCGTTGGCGGAGGTGAGGAAGTAAGCGGGCGAGTGAATTCAATGCTACCAACATGTCGTTTTTGACAGCTCGAAAGCGTAGTCGCGCTGCAGCCAGGATTATCTCCTCACTATGGCCTCGGAGCCATTGATTTAACACTTAAAGCACTTTTTAACATGTTTTTTTAAATAAAACTTATCTAAGTACCTTTCGCATTAGCTAGTAGAAAATAAAAAATAAATCTTTATGTTATGCACTGACCTCTATAGATAGAGGTCTATAGATAGAGGTCAGTGATGTTATGCTATTTGGCATCCAAATTAACCCCGCTTCGTTCATCGCATATTTCTTTTCTCTGAAACACATTTCTCTCCCATCCAACAGTCGATTAGCTGTCTAATAACGGAGAATTTAAATGGTTTTAATGTTTGACAACATGCCAGGCTGTCAATCAACATCGCTGGTTTGACGACGATGGCACGTGAAGAATGTTATAGGGGGATAATTAATTACTATAACATACAAATCTTGGGGGGGTGTTTATAGAAGAATTTGTCGGCGGTTTTAGAGTTTGCCTAGTTGGCACTGCGTCAATCTATCTTGTGCAGGATATCCGGCAATTATAAAAATTTTTTAGTATCCTCTATTTTATTTTCGGCTAGACAGCTCCTGAAAAAAAAACATGTGATTCAGTCTGTTGTACATAGTATTCGAACTAAACTGGTTCTACAAAGTTATTTTTGTTCAGTGTACCCACAAATATTTAGTTTTATTTATTTCCTCATAGAATTGAAGGATAAGACCACAGATGGATTTACTTTGTTAAAACAAAATGATTTTATGACTACAACAACACTACTACATACTAAAACTTAATATTGAACTCCACGAGTGTTCTGACAGGAATTTTCCAACTCTGTGCAGAGTGTAAATAAACTTGACATTGGCGAAATCATAAAGGAAACGCCATATTCTTCAAAAATTGAATTGAACTTATCTTGCCTCTATCTCTCACCTACCCACTTAGGGTTACCAGACGTACGGATAAAGCCGGACACAGTCAGGCTTTTTGGTTGCGTGTCCGGCCAAATTAGGCGATATCCGGCTTTTGTTAGGCTTTTTAAATACCATTTTATTGTTGTTTCATAGATTTTATGGTAAATGATAAAAAAGCCTAGTCTTACTTTAAAAAATTGTCGTGTGAAGACTAAATAAGGGTCTTACTACACAAATGTCCGGCTAAGCTGGCTGGTCAGTCTGGCTTTTCGGTTTTAAGACCTGGCAACTCTATACCCACTAGTACCTTCCGCCGTACTTACTAATACTTATTTCAACTTTTTTTATTTCTTTGTCATGAACTATTGTAAAATCATTTTACATTTTACAGTAAAATGTTCTCACAAAGAAAATCCTAGATTTTTACTTCCCTTGTAGATTAAACCCGTCTTCGGTCTGGCGTGCTGTCAGAAACTCTTATAATACTTTTATTTTATCTTAAGAAATGTTTCGAATAGAATCTTAAAATAAAAATCTCTTGCAAAAACATCCGAAGTAAGCGATAGAGCGTTCAGTTATCATTACGGAGGCTCCGGGTTGAATCCTGGTTGGGACAATGTAGTTAAACAAAAATCACTAGACTAGTAGCCCGTCGATTTTCGAGAAAAATTGGTCATCTTTCAAGTGCTCTAGCTCAGCTTTTATAGGGTCAATAGAGCCAAAATAGGATTCAAATTGTAGGTTATTGAATACAGTTTATACTTGTAGACAACATCGTACGCAAAAAATGCATAGTTTTGGCCATGCAGGGCGAATACCATAAAAACACCGCAAATTTCGTAAATTTTCTCGATTTTCTCATTTTCCACAAGGTTTTCGGAGTTGCATTTTTTTATTTAAACTACCCTAACACACCCGTACAACATACCAAAAATGCAAAACTACATCACGCTTTGCGAATTTAGAATGATTTTCTGTCTATTTCCGACGGGCTATACTGCAAACTGTTGTCCCCAAAACGTCAAGGTATAGACAAAACTGCTGTTCTGTATGTATTAACATTTATAATAATCTACCACGAACTTTAATACAACAGCCTAAACTCGCATTTAAAAAAAAAAATATAAATGGCTTCAATCACAAAATTTTTACTCGGTTAAGGATTATTTAAATGTAAAATTTGCATGACTGGTACGATTTTTGGACTTTTTTAATATAAATTTGATTATTTTAAGCTTTTATGACATTGTTTAGCAAATAGTGGATACTTTATTGGCTTTTGTATTTCAACACAATGTTTTTACACAATGTTATAGTTTAATGCTGTCTGTATCCCAAAATAAATAAATAAAATAAAAAAATTATAATTTGCATGTTACTTTGATGTGACTGAAAATGTGCTCGCTTTTGATTATGCTGTACACCTTCAAACGTGTACCATTTTCATAGCAAATAAATCATTATGGGGAAACTTATTCAGGTCACCTTTATCATTATCACCCTGTATCTTTGTGAGACACAGGTTCGATCCCCATCACGTGTGTTTTCGAATTTCGAATTCATATGTACAGTCAGCTGACGAATTAGCTGACCCCCCCCCCCCCCCCCGCTCGAAACCGATGAAGTTTTCTTGGGTAATTGTTTTAGCTTTAACATGAAATTTCGTATAATTGTGCAGGTTAATAAACTGTACGAGTACTTATATAAAATGTTATGTAAAAATATAAATAATCACCTGAGAATATGTCATTTCGAGGGGGGGGTCAGCTAAATCGTCAGCTGACTGTACGTTTATTCGATGCTCTTACGGTAAAGGAAAACATCGTGATGAAACCTACACACTCCTGCGAAGAAATTCAAAGGTTGTGTGTGAAGTCGACCAACCCGTACTGGGCCAGCGTGGTCGACTAAGACCTAAGCGCCCTAATTTAGGGTAGGCTTGAGCCCCTCGGTGGGGACGTATATGAGCTGTTGATGATGTACCCTGGGTGGGTTAAGACATTGCAGATTGAATCGCCTGATTGTCCGAAAAGTTAGATGACTCTTTACTTCGTAAGGCACGTGAATCCATAAAAACCATGAAAATAGTCGTCTCATGAACCATGCAGCTCCAGAACACTGTCACCAGCGTTTGAGAGGTCCTTAGGTCGACGAAACTCTGTTCACCCTTTTCAGGATGTGAACGTGGCTTTATATAGCTATGTATGTATTTTTTGGTATTTCATGTATATTTAGTTGGCGTCGTTGGCATTTGACAAGGGTGAGAGCAAATATAGGTATTGTAAGAAATACCAAGTTTAACAATGTCTCTGCTGGAAATAGGACAACATTCTTTTTCCAATAGTTTTCTTATTTGTGTAGAAATTGATCCTGGAAAAATTACCCTTAGCAACAAGGTGACATATTGTCTCTATTAAAATTTAAAACGGAAACACTCACGTAAAAATGGAAACTGTCTTCCAATGTTTCGGTCCTGTACGAGGAGCTTCTTCAGGGAGGCTGGCGGGTATCGTTCAATAGTAAAATATGTAGGTACAAACCATTCTGTCTGATCTTATTATTCTTCTTCGCCCTAAGGTAGCGGTTCCCTTCTGTCTGGTCTTACTAAGTATTTGTGTTGGTGTGCCAAATAAATAAATAAATAATTAACTATTTTAATCATATAAAAAACCCTATGTTAAAAAAGAAAATGATGTCAACAGTTTCGGGAACGAGCAAACATTTGTTTTTTGAAATATGTTTTAAAGTGCTATCAGTTTATAAGGTAACAAACAACTCAAGATTTTCAATAACTTGGTCAGTCACTTTCGTCAGCCGGGTGGCGGACGCGCCGCGAGAACTTGTAGATGGGTGCGTGCGCTCACAAAATTTCACGAGAATTGGTTTGAGTGGAGTAAACAGACATACAAAAGCAATTTTGGCCAAGCTGAAGCAGAGACGCTTCGCTCGCTCGGTCAATAATCCATTTATTCTTTATATTATGCGCTTTTATAATATGAGGTAGCGCTCGCGTTGTACGCTCGGCGCAGTCTTAACGAAGAAAGAAGAATCTAAGTAAAAAGTTTATTACCGGTGGATTACCTTTGTGCCGGCCTTGTGCCTGCGTTTGATAAATTAATCGATGTACCGTAGCCCACTTATTGGCCCATGATGGCCTGGTAGTGCCAATGAATCATTTACCGGGGCTGGCTCTTGTAACCATGAATCATCGAGGCCAAAGGGTTTGTATTTAGCTAGGAAATATTATATATACCGCTTATTACGAGCGTGACAGCCTCTGTGGCCGAGTGGTCGAGAATTCGACGCCCATTACGGAGGTTCCGGGTTCGATTCCCGTTGGGAACACTATCAAGCAAAAAACCTTTGTGAGACTTTCCCCAGTTTGGTTAGGACATTGCAGGCTGAATCACCTGATTGTCCGAAAAGAAAGATGATTTCGTGCTTCGGATAGCATGTTAAGCTGTTGGTCCCGGCTACTATCTAGTCGTTACACGAGCCAAGTCAGTGGCCTTTGGCGGCTCTATAACACTGACACCAGATGATGATGATGATTACGAGCGTTGATGGTGTGGTGGCCCAGTTTGTCTTTCCTAAGAGGGCCGCCAATTAGAACCCCTTTACAATATGTACATTTATTCGACGCTCATGGTAAACTAAAACGTCGCAAGGATATCTGACGCCTGCTTCGATCAACAATTACAACTAGATAACGGGTCGCATACAAAATCAAAGCTAAATGCTGTCTGCGTCAATATATACTTATACAGCTACATTTGTTTATTAACCAACCGAGACAAACGTGTTAAAACGAATAACAACTCAAATACCAAGTAATAAAATAGCAACCCCTATATACCTACGACCATTCGTTTTCTTTTGTTTCATTCAACCGAACTAATTCAAAATTACACCTCACGCCGCAAGTGAGAGGCTATTTACCGAGACGGTTTTTTTGCTCCGATCCGATATTAAAAAAATAATAGTTCATAAATCTTCGATAGATGGCGTTGACGATTCGTGGATCCGAAGAAATCCGGCGAGTCACCCAGGTCATTAAAAGGATCCACGAAGTACACCTGGCGCCATCTATTGTCTTAATTAGAACTATTATTTTTGTTTTTAAAGAGCTGTCAGAAAATCCCCCATTGTTGATCGAAGGACGCCTGCGAAGAAAATTCAAACTTGGAAGTTGACCAACCCACACTGGACCAGCAGCGCAGCAAACTAAAGCCTGATCGGGTTAGACTCGATAGGGACTTAAGTATATGAGCAGTTAACAATCGCTTATCGATTTGACAAATTTCATCAAAATAATTTCAGTTAATTAACCTAGAAAGTCAACAAACAGACGGAATTTCTTTATAATATTAGTAAGGATATTTATGCCTATATTATATATCTCTATTGGAAATGGTTTGCTAAAGGTATTGCCCACTTTACACTCAGCTAATCAGTGCATGACAGTGCCACTACCTACGACCAGCAGTCTCCTGAACTAGGATACTGTTACAATAGGACCAGATGCTGGTTACTAGGTTACATCATATGAATTCTGGTTGAAGGCAACCTACGGACTGCATCACAACTGTTAACTTATTGTCTGAATTCTTCGAAACAAACCAGTTTAAACGGATTAGAAGGAGGCCCATCCGCGTCAAACTCAGACCAGGGACAAGTTTCTCCCTTTAAAAAAAGTCGTACGAAAAGTACGAAAATTGACTTGATTGTTAGTATTATTTTCACAAAGAAACAGTAATAATTGCAACAATGTCGTTTTCTCAGTAATCTTTGCACTGGAATGTGGATTACACAGTAATTTTAACAGCATGATAAGTAGCGTTATCTGGATGACCTTGCGGAACCCGTTCCGTGTGCTTTGTAGTCTGTGGCACGCCGCGCGTACGCATAGCGTAGCTTGCACTAGACTAGATGATGTTTAAAATAAGAACTACTTAAGTTTTTTTTTTAAACTAATGGTTTTTCGCCTTCATTTAGGTGCGTAATGGCTCCTAAACACATGGCCGAATAAGCTACGCGACATTATCTGTATAAAATCTATGTCATTGGCTAACTATTGACTGAAAATGCAAGTCTTAAATGCGAGAGCATTAAT
Source organism: Carpatolechia fugitivella (assembly GCA_951230895.1). Lineage (NCBI taxonomy): Eukaryota > Metazoa > Arthropoda > Insecta > Lepidoptera > Gelechiidae > Carpatolechia > Carpatolechia fugitivella. Next base: position 1,143,202 of record OX579659.1, on the reverse strand, counting down.
GCTCCTTAATATTGAATGAATGAAATAAACTGCTCTTTTTGCTTTTTTAAGGTTCCGGCTTGTAGGGAAATGAGCCATGTCAGAGGCTTCTTTCCGCTCAGTAACTCTGGCACAGGGTTGTATGATGTAATGACAAATCCACATAGTATAATGATGGATATAAAGGTGTTACAACATACCCGTATGGGAGTCTGGCATCACTATGCCAGAGTTTGTACACTTTGCGGGAATGTAGGATTTTTATCATTTATGAGACATTTTACGGGCTTACCGCGATATTATCTCATAAATGTTAAGATAATGACCGCGAAAGTTCAAAATTATATATGTAGGATTTTTATTGAAAAAACGGCGCACGTAAGAACCTGTATATATTGATAGAGGATCTAAAGACGAACAAAATGTCATATGACTTATACCGCGCTACGTTTTCGAGATAATCTATGTTAAAGACCTTTACTCATAATTTTAGCTCTTTTTACTTCGCACAGTAGGCTAGAAATGGCGACCTAAATTCAGCGAGACGCAAAACAGACGAGATGTCAAACGGATAAGGACAGGCGGCATAGCAAAAGGAACTTAGCGACCTAATTACTTCCAAGTAAAAAAGCTTCTGCGTTCTATAAATATCTTGAAACGAATTTAACTCATCGACTCGATATTTCATTACGCCTAGTTATATGCAGCTTAGTTCGGACGTGCCCGGCATAAATAATCAATCAGCCTATTGCAGTCCACTGCTGGACGTGTGCCTCCCCAAGGGCACGCCAAAGCGCACGATCACCCGCATTCCTCATCCAGCCATCACCAGCGACCTTCCTCAGTTCATCAGTCCACCTGGCAGGCATAAATAATATTGACTTTAATTTGTTATTTTAACTACATATATTTGGTAAATATATTGAAGTACAATGGGCAAAAGTGGTCCAGATGTCCACCACTGATGAGACCTACTTAGGTACTTAAATTGCTAATTTTTATATCATAAATGTTACGAAATTATAAAATTAGTATATGTAGTATTAACTATTTTATTTGTTTATTTATCTTGTTAACTTCAAAGAGACGTGCCTCTGATGTGCCCATTCACCCCCATTTACATTTACATAGCCGCAAGTAACAGCAAATAGACCGTGAGGACGCGCTTGGCCAGTTACAAGCTACAGAAGGTATATTAGTATTGATTATATTATAGGTATAGGTAGAGCTTGTCTAGGCTGAAATGACGCGCCCCACCACCGCATTTACACACACAATTTTTTTGTTTTAGGTTTAAGTTTTTCTGTTTGACCATGATGTAGGCATACAGATCGTAGTTCACATAACAGTCGACGCTCCTGAAAGTGTCTGTTAATATAGCACTCGTCATCTAAAACAACTAAATAAGTGGTGGGGCGCGTCATTTCAAACTAGACAAGCTCTGCTCTACCATACCTTACGCCTACTAAAAGTAATAGGTTATCTACTGTCTAATCTGATGGAAAGTGGCGACGCTTACCCAGAAGGTGTGTTCTCGCTAGCCTTGAGAACACCTAGGTTTTACATTGTTGTGTAACGAGGCATTCGTCCTCTTTCCTGTTTTATGACTGGCAACCTTTCTTGCTGGCAGTTTTATCTTTCATTTTCGAATTTAGATTTCTTACGTTTCGATTTTGTCTTTTTTCTGCCAAATTCCTCACTTCATGTCCTGATCTCCAAAAGTGAGAAGCTTATTCTTGTTACTATTTTTCCAGTTTTATAATATATAAATACATAAATAAATACCTTTTCTTCGGACTGAACCCTGGTTTTTGCTACGCTTTATATTATTATCCTCTACAACATTCTTCGTGTAGTGACAGCAGCTCCGTGGCGGCTGCTTGTAAAAGTCAAAGTCAAAGTCAAATTTTTTTATTCGAATTAAGATTTTTTCAAATCATTTGTAATCTGGGTATACCGACATGACATAGAAAGAGCCTTCCTATCCTTGGTGGGGTGTATCAAAAATGATGCACCCAACTGTTTGACGGTCTTTTAGACTTTTTAGTATCACCCCAACAATGCAGTATTCTTCTTCTTCCGTCAGTCTATCATGACCTATGCTAACCAAACTCGGGCTGGTCCCAGTGTTTATAAAACTTTTTATCATGTTTGTTTTATGATTTCTTCCCACTCTTAACTCTTCAATTTTTCTTATTAGCTGAGAGTCGTGACAAGTGGCGCTTAGAATTGTCCTTACATTTTTGCCCAGTATCCTATTTAGGTTTTAGGTAAGTCTCGCAGACCTTCCGTTTTTGACCTTCTTTCACACGATAGCACGGGCTATACCAACATTCATCTCACAGTTCCCGTTGTCGTGGCCGATCTGGAAGTCTTTAGATAGACTTCGTACTCAGGTCGGCCGGAGCAAAGATAGCATGTCTACTAGACATTGTCTAGGTGGGGATTCTCCAATAATACTGACTTAAGCTGTGTGTGTGGTGACGGCAGAGTAGAATACATTTGTCACCAACCCCTACTCTTCCCGTGAGTGTCGTAAGAGGCGACTTAGGGACTACATATTGAACAGGGAACGGGCAGCAGCGCTCTCTGATACAGTAACCTTTTAATCTGCGATCTCCAACCCGCCTGCCAAGCGTGGAGATTATGGCATACCCTCCACTCAAGTGGAGGAGGCTCATACATAGTTCAGCAGTGGACTGTAACGGGCCGTTGATGTTGAAACTGTGTGTGCGGAGAAGTACAGACGATGGCCCACCTGACATCACGTCCTACGCGCCCTGCCGCGATGGCCGCCACACAATCCGCCGTCCAAGTGGACACATTCTGGGCTGCAACATTATAATTATATCCATTATATTATTTTTATATCCTCTGTTTGTATTATTTAGCTGTAAGTTTTCCAAATAAAGTAAAATAATATAAAATAAATAAAATTCGACTTGCCATCGACTCGCTAAGAAGAAGATATCAGATTTATTTTTGTATTTCCCGATAATATGGTATTTTATAAGGCTTGACAGCAGTCGTTATTATTACTTAAATGTATCCTTTATAATCTTAGGAATGCGACCTTTCTGTCCCAGTTTACTAATAATTTACATACTATTACAACTCGGGATTCTTGTACTGAAAATCGAAAACGCTCGTTTTTTGCGTTGTTGCCAACTCAAATACTCCACCGAAGGGCTTGAGCCTACCCTGAATGCGGGTTGGTCGATCTCACATAGCTGAGTGTCTTTGAAGGCGTGTGCAGGTTTCCGCTGTTTTCTTGAGTCGAAGGAGCGTACGTTATGAATTCGAAAATAGTGGTATGAGCAGGCCCTAGTTACCACACCGACACCATCGACTTTATTATTAACCTAAGTTAGTAAATATGATATTATGTACTTTAGAAAAGTTATCATCATCATCTCAACCGAAAGACGTCCATTGCTGGACAAAGGCCTTTCCCAAAGATCTCCACAACGACCGGTCCTGCGCTGCCCGCATCTAGCGGCTTCCCGCGATCTTCACCAGATCGTCGGTCCACCTTGTGACGTCACCTACCCACGCTGCATCTTCCGGTGCGTGGTCGCCATTCGAGAACTTTTCTGCCGAAGCGTCCGTCGGTTCTCCGTGCAATGTGTCCCGCCCACTGCCACTTAAAGCCCAAGTCATACAGAGCCGTGCCGGGGGCGATCCGGGGCCGGGAAAGCGGGACAGTGCTATGGCGCGGCATAGCGCCGTCCCGCTTGTCCCGGCCCCGGACCGCGCCGCTCCCGCTCTGTGTGACTTGGGCTTAAGTCTCACAATTCTTCGGGCTATGTCAGCAACTTTGGTTTTCCGGCGAATCTCATCATTTCTGATTCGATCTCGCAAGGAAACTCCGAGCATAGCCCTTCCCATTGCCTTCTGGGTGAGCTTTAAATAAGTACAGTGTGTTAATTTTGAACTTTATTAATCGTGATTTCTCGTTATTTCAGGTAACAACAACATTATTATCCTCTGGGGACGTGTTGAAAGGGTATGTTTATGCATAGTGAATGAGGGTAATTATTAGCACCGAATACAATAAGTACCGTTTTTTTTAACCACCAACGGATAAAAGGGGTGTTATACATTTGAATTATTCTGTTTGCGTCGAGTTCCTGTAATGTCGATTCAGTTGACATTGAGTTTGGTTCCGGTAGCGTCGATTCCGTTAGCGTAGTCCCGAAATGGACCAAAAGGTTGGATAAGCTTGCTCGCTATATTGTAGTTTGGCAGAGGATGAAATTTTAGCAGAGTAAGTTTTGAAAATAGTGTTTATTTTTTTATTGTGAATTTGAAAGAAAGAAAGAAAAATACTTTATTTATTAAATTGTGACACATACAAACTAAAATGCACCGCAAACATAACATAAAAACAACAAACATAATATATCAAAATTTACATTTTGTTAATAACATTTTGTTTCAACTTAATATTCAAATTAGTACACTAAAGTATGCAGCGTGGCACAATAGTGAAAAGGACACGACTCAGCATTACGTCTATCTCATAGAGCTAGACGCTGTTTTTCAGTCGCGCCTGTTTGTAAGGTCAGCTCAACCATCGCAACGTAAATGGATTAGAAAAAAAAAAGTGTTCTAGTGGCAATTTAAATTAGATGAATAATAAGTAATAGTAAATATACTTACATACTAAAATAAAATAAATAGTTTTATATCTGTGTGGGTAATATTATTATAGGTAGGTACATACACGTAAATAAACTAATTTAAAAATAAATAATACATATGTAAAAATAAGTATCAGGTCGCTCGTTGGTATTCCAAAAGTATTCTAGTGAATTGGACTATACGTGGACTGATTACAATGCGGTATTTTAAATTGAATTCATTCATCAACTGCTCATATACGTCCCCACCAAGGGGCTCGAGCCTACCCTGAATTAGGGCCATTAAGCTTTAGTTGACTTCGCTGGCCCAGTGCGGGTTGGTCGACTTCACACACAACTTTTGAATTTTCTTCATAGGAGTGTGCAGGTTTCATCACGATGTTTTTCTTCACCGTAAGAGCGTCGAATAAACGTACATATAAATTCGAAAACATTGGTACGTAGTGGGGATCGAACTCGCGTCTCCCGGACGAGAGGCAGCGGCCCTAATTAATTTTGTTATCGTGGCGTTTTAATTTGGGCAGACCCTACACAGTCACTGAAATTGCAGTATATAGGTAGCTGTGGGTTTGTAAAGGTCCGCGTGTGTTTGAGTTCTAGTACAATAAAAGCCAGGACATTACGAGCACTGTCACAACAAAAATAATTTGTTAGACCATAGTGTCCCCCCACCAAGTTGAACCCTGAAACAGATTCTTCTATAGTCGAACGTTCCACTTATTTTTTTCGTGAGGGCACACTTACAGTGCAGGCAACCTGCAAACACCGATCGCCTTTTTGAGATTCAATGGCGCGCCCACAGATTGTTATTGATAGAGGCTACGTAGAGGGCGCTCGCGGTCGCGGTCATCAATCAGTCATTTTATAAAGCGAAACGCAATTACCCTGACCACTTGTTTTCCCGCCAATTTTCAGAAGCTTTTACAGAGATTTTGAGGGTCTAAAATTATGTTATTAAAGTTGTGAGGTGAGGTGAATTATAGTTCAATTTATCTTTTAAATTAAATTACTAAACTTTGGAAAAATTCATGTTTATACATCAAATTATTCGTAGACACTATTAACTACTAACTACCCATCTAAAAAAACCTATAAATAAATACAAAATAAATGATGCAATTTGAAATAAAGTAAGAAACCCCAATTTTATCGATTACCAATCAAATATGTTTTAAATTCTGTAATTTATGCTAAATAAAAGATAAATTCATTATAAAATAAATTCATTCAAAGTGATACCAACTCAAGGTATTCTTATTTTTTTATTTTATCTCATAAAAAAAGGCAAAGCAACTGAGCCCTACAGCCTAATCCCAGAGCCATAGTCGGACAAATGTCTTTCGCTTTATCAAATAAAACCTTGAAATGCAGAATAAAAATACCGGGTAATTTCTCGCTAATTTACCTCCAATGAACAATGTTTGTTAAAAATAGACTTGGAAGACGGTCTCAATGGATTCTATTTTTGAGTTAAAATGGCTTTGAATCGGATTGTACCGATAGGCTGACTAATAATTTTTTTTAATAGTTTCTTCTGAGATAAATATACTATTAATACCACTCAAATTCACGCAATACTTTTTTATAATTTATCCTGATCAGTACGACATATTGAGGCTCGTCTTAATGACGTGTTGACTTTTATATGAACTTATATCTCTTTAAAAACGCATAGTGAATTTGAAAGTCAAAAATTAATATATTTAACTTTATAAAGTTTACATTACTAAAGAGTTTAAATTTAAACCTTTTAAGCCGTATTAAAGCTGTCTGAAATAAATCTGGGTTCCGGACGGGAGCGGCCTGCTTTAAATATTAGACGAGCTGCGTCACGAGCGTAAGCGAAACGTTCGCGTTAGGTAAACTGAGCCACGGGACACGATGAGTAGGCCAAATGAAAAGCGAAGGGACTTCTAGCGTACTTAGATACATTTTATTCAGAGTAATTCCCAATCAATCAATCAGCCTATTGCAGTCCACTGCTGGACGTAGGCCTCCCTGGATAATTAGACTATCAAAATTATACACAAAACACTCAAATAAACGTAAAATACCCTCGCGTTGTGTAAGATTTTCCCGTGGGAATAAGACTTTTTCCCGTAGAAAGTATTCTATGCGTTAATCCAGCCAGGGTACAAATTATCTCTATTCCAAATTTCATTCCAATCCGTTCAGTAGTTTTTGCGTGAAAGAGTAACAAACATGCATCCATACTACAAACTTTCGCGTTTATAATATGGTGCCTGCGCAGCGCTCGGGTGGACTGGCTGGTGATGGCAATAGTCGTCGCCAAGCTGGTTCCTCCTGGGTAGTCGCAGGGTCCTTGCAGTCACCTTATGCCAGAAGCGGAGAGAACAGGGGACAGACCTCGCACAACTCACCCACCGAGATAAGTACGCTGAAGGCTGGGCTGATGCGACGCTATCACAACTGCGATTAAGGGTGAAATAGTTCTTATATATATAGAGCAGACCACCCGTCTGCGCTCCTCACAGACGTCCCCCACCATACATACATACATACAACCTTAATGACAAATAACAGAAAGATGCTGTGCTTAAGACTAATTTGCACTTTGGACTAATTACTATTTAACTTACTCTAGTAGTAAGTAGAAACAAAAGAAGTCCGACATATTTTAACAGCCACTTACTACTTGGGCTTTAGTTAATGGATTAAGTACTTGTGCAATGAGCTTTTAGGACAGATGTCATCATATACGTCCCCACCGAGGGGCTCGAGCCTACCCTGAATTAGAGCGAATAGGCCTTAGTCGACCACGCTGGCCCAGTACGGGTTGGTCGACTTCAAACACAACCTTTGATTTTTTCCGCAGGAGTGTGCGCAGGTTTCATCACGATGTTTTCTTTCACCGTAAGAGCGTCGAATAAACGTACGTAGAAATTCGAAAATACATTTACCAACGTGGTGAGGATCGAACCCGCGTCTCCCGGACGGACAGATGTAAAACTAACAAAAGTCAGCAGAATCTTGAACACAGTCGGCGAGACGTAGTTTTAAAATAGCCTGGTCGATATACAAGTATAAAACCCTCTGGGCTGTCTGGATGGCCTGCTAGGTGCCATTTCTATACGTATCCTATTTGAGCGTGTTAAGTGAACTAAACTTAGCCGTGTGGTGACGGCAGAGTAGAATACATTTGTCACCAACCCTTACTCTTCCCGTGGGTGTCGTAAGAGGCTACTTAGGGACTACACATTGAACAAGGAACGGGCAGCAGCGCTCTCTGATACAGTAACCTTTTAATCTGCGATCTCCAACCCGCCTGCCAAGCGTGGAGATTATGGCAAAACCAAACACTTAAGTGGAGGAGGCTCATAGTCCAGCAGTGGACTGTAACGAGCCGTTGATGTTGATGAAGTGAACTAAAGAATATCACAAAACGTCTCGTCGGGTGGTCGTTCGCCTCTTGAAACTGATGTTGTTATAAGAGAACAAAGCGTTGTTGCCTGGAAGAAATTGTTATTCAGCAATAAGACCGACTATCTGTACACTTGTTTTATGTTGTTTAATGATATTTACTTACTTATTTGATTTTCTCTGCGAACAGTATAAAGTTAATATTCTATTCTGGAAAAAAATATTGAATGTAGGTATGAATCAGTTCTTCTTAGTTAGTTTTTATTTTCAACTTCTTGCCGATCTATACGTGTAATACTATAGAAACCGTTACGTACACCGTCAAAATGAAAAACTCTACTAAAGAAGTCGTCTAACAAACAAAACTGTATTAAACGTCTGTTCTCATGAATGGGAATGCCGAACCGGTGGCGTGCGCGCACGTGACCTTGTCAAGGCGAGCGAGCTTTGTGTGTCGACGCGACAACAATGTACGATAGTCGTGGGAGCAGCGTGCGGGCGATCTATAGCGGAATGATCTATCCTAGTGTTGCCGAAAATCGATAGTTGTACAATCGATAGTAGAACGCCAAAAACTTGTACCCAATCGATAGTATTGTTGCTTATCAATAGTATTGCACTGAAAGAAATATCGATAGTTTCGTTTTTATTTAAAATATCGATAATATATCGATAGGCTATCGATATTGGACTATTGAGCGGCAACACTACCATCCATCTCTACAAAAACGAAGAATGCAGTGTTTTTTCTCGGCAGATATACAATTGTAGCTTGATTCCGTGCTTCGGAAAGCATGTTAAGCCGCTAGTCCCTGCTGTTATGTAAGGAAGTAGTTGACAGCCTTGTCGGAGGCCTTTTTCGGCTTAGTTTACTCAATTGCGAGTATTTGTCACACTATTGACTATAATAAAGAATGAGTAAATATACTTCAAATCTTGAATATGATCCCCTTTTTAATAAAATATATGCATAGTTAATTGGTCACATGAGTTTGTCGGATAAATTGCCTCTCTGAATCTTTTTACAAGCTTTTTATTAGCTTGCACTGTATGTGGGTGGGTGGGTGTGTGAGTTTGTTTGTACGAGTATGTTCGGGCGAAATCTTGCAACTCAAATTTGAAGCACTTGCTGCCATTGGAATTTGATGAAATTTGGTACACTTATGTAACTGCGATGACAATGCAATATTATGGTACCATGAAGCTGGTCTGATGATGGAGACGGAAGGTGGCCATAGGAACTCCATTAATACACAACACAACCTAGTCGTGTTTGGGCTCGTTGAATTTGTATTAACAAGATCTTTAGTCATACGTGATGTTCAGGGTCTCATGATGGAGACGGAAGGTGGCCATAGGAACTCCTCTAATACACAACACAACCTAGTCGTGTTTGGGCTCGTTGGATTTGTCTTAACAAGGATACTCCACTCCACGGCTTTAAAAGCTTGTTTAAAAAGGATTTTTAATTAAACTTATTTGTAGTCATAGATAAAGGCATTTCTTTAACCACCTTAGGCTGTATCCGAGTTTCTTCCAAGATGGTAATAAAACATGTGACCTTGTCAAATGTCAATGCGACTATTTAAACCACCCGAAACTTTTTATAGCAATAAGTAACTTGCACTTATTGTGTAACGTCGTAGGTCGTGGGAAAAATGTTTAAACTGTGCTGTATTGTGCTTGTAGTGAAGTATGTTAAGTAGCATATTAGCAGCGAAAGTGGTTTTGCTTTCTATGTTCGGTATGCTAACAGTTATGTCACAGTTCATAATATAGGTACCTAGTTAATTAGGTTCTTAGCAACTGCATAAAAATCAAATGCTTACGATATTTTTTTCTTCATTTACCTCTACGTGATATATTTTTCTTCATTAAGCTTTACGTCCGGAACATTACGCGGAATCTATAATTTCCTTAAAGTTTGCTAGAACTTTAAATTGGTCTAGCTAGGGTAAATTTATTCGAGTAACATGAGACGGAAACGAAACATGAAAAATATCATGTTATTTCTTACGCCAGTATTTATAGTACTCTGTGGTATAGGTTAAAAGAGAGCGTCGGTGGTCTAGTGGCTAGGGCCGCTGCCTCCAGTCCGGGAAACGCGGGTTCGATCCCCACCACGTACAAAGTGTTTTCGAATTCATATGTACGTTTATTCGACGCTCTTACGATGAAGGAAAACAACGTGATGAAACCCGCACACTACTGCGAAGAAATTCAAAGGTTGTGTATGAAGTCGACCAACCCGCACTGGGCCAGCGTGGTCGACTAAGGCCTAATCACTCTAAATCAGGGTAGGCTCAAGCCCCTCGGTGGGGACGTATATGAGCTGTTGATGATGATGAAATATCAATCAAGATATTAATAAAATAAAAACAGAATCGTATGCAACGTGATATTCTGTGATCTAAGTAAATATTTTTCTCTTTAATTTTACTAAACCCTTACCTCGTTAAAAAAACTAACTTTCCCATTGCTCATTTGTAAAAAGACCAACCAATGAGGGAGTTTCTGACAGCTCTTTAAAAAATAAAAATAATAGACGATAGATGGCGCAAGGTGTACGCTGTGGATTCTTTTATTATAATCCTTTAATTTCTCTTGATTTCTTCGGATCCACGAATCGTCAACGCCACTTACCGAAGTTTTTGAACTTTGAACAATTTTTTTTTTAATTGACTGGTGGAAAATCCCACATTTCAAATGACAATTTCAGTTTTCAGTCAGTCCTGAAAACCCTTACGGAGCACAAAGTTGAATTGACCTTCTAATTTGTGTACCCAGTTTAAATTTGTTATGTTGTTTGTTTGCGAGACCCACCAGTTTTTTAAGTTAATTTGTTTGCTATAATTTCCTGTTTTGTTCCGAGGGAAAGTTCCCTTTAGAAGGATTAATAGGGGACTCTTTGATGAAAGGAACCGAATTAATTAAAACGTTTTTTACACACAGGTATGTTATTTCAAAGAGTCGGTGAAACTTGTGTCCGCGAAAGTAAAGAAATGTGATTCCCTTTCTGAAATCTCGTCTACATCTGAAATAAACAAACAGAGACATTTAGATAGATTTATAGTTTTCAAAATAAACTGTCTTACCGCGAGAGTTATATCTGTTGTCTGTTGTTTTTGTTATGTTATATTCTATTCTATTACTAGCGGTCCGCCCTCGGCTACGCTCGCGTTATGTAAGATTTTCCCGTGGGAATACGACGTTTCCCGCTAAAAATACATGTAAATGTATCCTATGTGTTAATCCAGGGTACAAACTTTTAATTATTACAAATCATACATTAAAATTCGCCCTAATTCAGGGTAGGCTCGAGCCCCTTGGTGGGGACGTATATGAGCTGTTGATGATGATGATGATGATACATAAAAAAATGCGCAAAGGCTCGTGTGACGTCATTAACCAAGAAAAATTTTAAAATAGAGAATTTGTCATCACACTAATCACACTCACACTAATATTATAAATCTGAAAATATATTTTGATGTTTAGATGTTTGTTCCGCTTTCACGCCTTACCTGCTGAACGAATTTAGATGAAATTTGGAATGGAGATAGTTTGTACCCTGGCACATCGAATATTTTTTACGGGAAAAAGTCTTATTCCCACAGAAAAATCTTACCTAACGCACCGCGGGTAGGTAGACCGCTAGTAGCTTTATAAAACGCATAGATACACCAGTGTCATAACTAAAGAAAGCTGAAGTACTAAACAATAACCCAATAACCTTGAGACCGGTCGATACAGCTAAGACGGCTTAGCTCATCACTGCACAATATCCGGTCGCCGGATGTAGCCGGATCAGTCCGGACGGAACCCTTTACTGACGACGACGCCGTAACGGTATTTAGTTTACATTTTTAATACTACTCAAAAGCTACTTGAAATTCTGTTATATCTTTGAGTGGGTGAACTTGTAACGAGGCATTCGTCCTCTTTCCTGTTTTATGACTGGCAACCTTTCTTGCTGGCAGGTTTATCTTTCATTTTCAAATTTAGATTTCTTACGTTTCGATTTTGTCTTTTTTCTGCTAAATTCTTTTCACTTCATTACCTGATCTCCGACAGTAAACTCCTAAAGCTTATCCATTTTAGGATTTATCGATGTTAGTTTTAAAATGATGCTAGTGTTTGGTTTCAAGGTTTAGTCTTTAGCTTGTAATTGTGGACTAATAAAGAAGAAATTATTATTGTATGGGAAGAAATTATTAACTGTAAATACATTTTCTTCGGACTGTGCCCTGGATATTGCCACATACCAATCTCCTACATCACTCTCGTGTCTTCTTTCTTTCTTTTCGTGTCGATGGGGGTTAAATCAGTCCAACCCAAAATATGGCTAGAGCTACTGCCTTATCATTGGCCTCATTTAGATCTTGTATAGAGCAAGAAACAGGGCAGATAGGGCAAGACAACAGGTGCCAGGTCCATAGTTTGCGTGTCGCCGCAGTCACACTGATCGTCATCAGTGAAGCCCCACCTTTTGCGATTTGCCCTACATCTACCCACACCCACGCGAATTCGATTGAGCGCCCTCCAGGTCGCCCAAGGTAGCTGATGGCCTGTGGTGCTGCAGCTCTTCGCGTGGTGCAGCAGCTTGTGGCGGCTGCTGGGCGACAAACTTAGCCACTCAGAGCGGAGTGCAAATTATACTTCTTGTTCTTTTCACTTACTCAGTGTAGTGCGTGCATTAGGGCAGAAATATAGATGTTCACTTAGAGCTCAGAGGAAATAAAAGACGATCGCTTCGCTCCCTGCGACGCGCGTCAGTATTCTTTGACTTAGAGCTAGGAACAAGGAAAATTAGAGAGATACCATAGATAATTCGATGTTTACCACACTTATCAACGCATAATTCGCTTGACCTGATCAGTTAAAAAAGCTTCTTCTTCATCATCGTGTGGGTTGTAAGGTCGACAACCGACCTCACAAACCCCAGTGTCAGTGTCATAGAGCCGCTAAAGTCCACATGGCATGGCTCCGAATATGTTTTTTTTTTACTTAAGGTTATCCGCCCTCCGTGGGTGTTTATTTGTAAGACCAGTTCAGATCCCTGCTACGAGTATTTGATACGGGCGATCTGACCTGACTTTGAACAATATAGTAGCCAGGCGTCGAATAGCATCATCTTTATTCGGACCATCAAGTGTTTCAGCCTGCAATGTATGGTCGTAACCAAACTGGGAACAGAAGCACAGAGAATTATGATTGACAGTGTTTCTTACAGAATTCGAACCCGGAACCTTCGCTACGAGAGTGTAAATCACGACCACAGACAAAATTTTAGAGTTTAATTGCAGTACAAATTAAAAATCAATACTTTTAGGAGGCTGAAAACAGTCAGCCAGCCTCATCTCACCTCATATACAACATCATCATCAGCTCCTGTAGACGTACCCACCGAAGGGCTCGAGCCTATCCTGTGCTACGCGTATATTATGCGTTATATACGAGCCCTGCGCCATTGTAGTCGCCGAGCATTTCTGATAACAGCAATCTGACTGCATTAGACAAGATGTTTTTCGTACACCTAAATCCCAGAAAAAAATAAAATTGCCCGAAAAGTTGAAAAGTTTGAGAAAAACCGAAAGCTGCTTTTTTTACGGAATTTCATTACTTACGATTCGAACAACGGATATGCGTATTTCTTAACGATCACAAACAAATTTTTTTATCACGTCTGGCGATTCAGCTAGATAAAAATATTTTTAACACAAAATTCTATTGTAGGACTGGTAGGCAGCGCCTCTGGTGGATAAGTCCAGCAACACTCTAGCCCAGAAAGGTAGCCGGATTATGCTCTGTAACACCTTGATATATGAATAAGTTCACTCGCCCTCTCACAGATGGCGTGACGTATAATAAAAACAAATGCATAATTTTAAGAAAAATGTATATGTAATTAAATACATTTGTATTCATAAGTAAACTTTAAAATACCAATTTTAATGCTAAGAATGGCGTTATAGGTATATATATATATAAATTGTTGCTAAATAAAATATTCGTATGTTCGTGTCGCATATACGATATATTTTTTGCGCCAATTTTTCTATCAATGATAAAACAACAGATGTCCGTTCTATTTCTAACTCGACTGTAGACGGGAAATAGAATGATTTGTAAATTGTTCTACTACCAGAATACATTTATTGTAAAAACACACTTGAAGGTCTTTGCTGTTTTATTTTGGTAAATGAGTATTTTATATACCTAGGTAATATGTGAAGTGGTAGGTATAACTACACTCTTTGTTGACATGCTAACGATATTTATTTACGACTTTTTCCAAGGTACATGATGTTTCGATCTTCCATACAAAAGGAAAGACGCTATCAATTCTTACACCATTTCTATCGGAGGTTATATTTATTTATTTATTGTTTTGCGACTCATTTTCCGTTGGTAAAGTTGTTATCCAAGATGGTATATTTAGACTTAAGCTACAATATTTATATTAAATTTGTGCACTGATAAAAAACAACATTATTTCGGTTTGGGTCAAAAATGGCCGATAACGTTTTAGTAAAGCATTCTTGGCGATCATCGCGAGTTTTTGTCTCATACTCGTACACATAAATTCCTTCTAATAAATCTGATAATCTTGCCATAGACTTTGAATCTCTTAACATTTATTTCCAAATTTTTTGGATATCTATTTCGTTGATCGCGATCACTACGCCGCGTTAAATGTGATCCCCTATTATTATTATTATTTTCAACAAGTAGTCTATATAGTGAAGTGAAGCAAGCTGAAGTGGCAGCGGGCTGGCCACGTCTGTCGTAGTACCAATGAGCGTTGGAGCAGACGGATTCTCGAATGGAGACCACGTCTCGGGAAACGTAGTGTGGAACGCCCCCCTGCCAGGTGGACTGATGACCTGAGGAAGGCCGCTGGTGGTGGCTGGATGAGGAAAGCGGGTGATCGTGCGCTTTGGCGTGCCCTTGGGAAGGCCTACGTCCAACAGTGGACTGCAACAGGCTGATTGAGTCTATATCAGACTCGGAACAATGTCTATACCCATCCTTGAGAGACAAACTAACTTTCTTTTATAAAATTTTATATCAAAATCGGTTCAAAACATTAGCCATGAAAGCGTACAGAAGACTTCCGTCTTTGTAATATTGATAGTACGTGTAGCGTTTATTTTTATTTATAGATAGGTTAATGGTAGTACTGTACCGACAGATTTATACTTTAATCTGTTGTTAATGTTTAAAAATGAAGTACGATTTGTTTACGACAACACTCTCTTAGTTTTATAAATGTTTATATATTGCCTACATAGACGTCGTTTGTTTACAAGTTACAGTAAACTTAAAGTACTGTAGCATCGGGCCTCGTTGGTCCGAGTGCTATGTAGTTTGATACTGGCGATAATATTCTTTTTGTAATATATTCGTTCTCTTTTTAACTATTCAGTTTAGAAAGAGAGCGATAGAAACTTCAGACGGGCTGGGGCCGTAGGGATTTGAGGTTCTCACCTGCCGTCCGCCGTCGAATGCGGACGATTGTATGATATTTCAGTGCGAGTGCAGTTTATAATTTAATAAAATAGTGATTGTGTTATAAAAGTGCCTTTTGAATTTCTTAAGTGGCGGCTCTCTCCCGGAGAGTCGTTACAGTACACACCCCCAGGTCTCACTATAAAGCTCATGGCTGAACTGTTTGACGAACTGGGGAGTGGTGAAGATTAGGTATCTGGGGAAGCACAAAAGATCCCATAGGATCGAAGTGCTCCGTGACTCTGACGTCTCGGCCCCTCCAAAGATAAGACAGGTTTAAGCGAGCTTTGAGCGTCGACCTTGATTTGATAGTTTGACTATCGATAGCATAGAATTAGCAACTGTGTTGAGGAAACGCAATACTATCACTAGTATTAGTCGCCAATAGCGTCAGATCTACCGATAGTATCGATACTATCGACACTATTGATTTTGCTCAACTATCGATAGTCTATCTGTAAGCAGGGTTGTTAAGTTTGGACATTGCAGACAAATCACTGATTCTGCGCTTCAAAAGGCACCTTATTTGCTAGACGGAACTGTTGTTGGTCCGAATTCAGTTGCAAGATTTGACCCGTCCATGAGATAAACAAAACAAATGAAGTTAGTAGATCTTGCCAGGAACGCCCAGCTGTAGTCAGTCCCGCCTATTACCGCTCTCCGGAGTGTGAACAGTGATATCCTCTCAATTCGTTTCTTCCCGGAATCGCCGCCGGCGCAATCAAAAGACGAATAAGGCGAACGAAGACGTATGCTGTCTTATTCAAGTATAGCGAGGATAAAAATAACTGAATGCGGCCCTTGAGATTAAACCGGATTTAGGGCTGTGCTCTTTTGTTTTTTTATTAGATTTACTTGCACATTTAATTAACTAGCTGTTCACCCGCGGCTACACTCGCGTTGTGTAAGAGTTTCCCGTGGGAATAAAACTTTTTCCCGTAAAAAGTATCCTATGTGTTAATCCAGGGTACAAACTATCTCCATTCCAAATTTCATCCAAATCCGTCAGTAGTTAAGGCGTGAAAGTGGAACAAACATCTAAATATCCAAATATATTTTCACATTTATAATATTAGTGTGATGTGATGTGATATCGTTCATTCATGTACTATCCCTTAAATTACAAAAAAAAAAAATATCCTTTGATAAAATAATTCAGCAGGAATCGGGGCATTTGCCGATGAAAACTATTTATAACTGGCCACCAGAGTTCATTCATTCGAATTTAAATTTAGAATGCGCTGTGTGGCGGCCACTGCCAGCCAGTGTTCGGCCGATTTATAGCGCCGGCCAGTGGTTCCAAACCTTAACTTACAGGAGTAGTAAAACTTTTGATAAACTTTAAACTTTTTTGACGCATTTGAGTAATCTTTATTGTTATCAGTTACTACATCATGTATAGGTAAATTATAAAGTACGTAGTCTGTAAACGAAACTTGTAACGGAACCAACCTGGGTCCGTTAACAATTTCACAAATAAATTCCAAATCATTATAACTACTAATCGATTACATCTCTTTCTCTAATACAAACGCTAAATAATCACTAACGATCATTACTCAATACTTCAATTAATACGACATTCAGTTATTTAATATTAAAACAAGTTAAAAATACAAGGCTCTGCTTACTCCTTTACAAAATAAGTTCACTTAAAGTAAACATGAATTTACAACACCAAAGAATCTAAAAACATAATAAAAATAATAAATAAAGCATTAAAATAATAAAACATCGAATACGGAACACTAAAATAATAAGGGATAAATTATTGTATTAAATTGTATGGAAAAGCTAACAATTTGGAAATTGAACCCTAAAAATACGTTGACCTTGACGCCGATACTCACGTTCAGGCACGCCCGAGCTTGAGTCCGAGTCTCACCCGGGAGGCTATAAATACCGATTGCGCGAAGTTCAATTAGTCAGTATTCTTTCGATTATCACTCAGTGCAGTTGCCTTGTCCGTCGCGGTAAAATATTTTCTTAGAGTTTTCTGTGGGGTTTTTTGTGTGGGATTATTAGATATTATTAGAAAGTTTACTTTCTTTTAGTATTTCTTAATCCTTGGGGTAAATTTTAATTTAAATTCCTTTAAAGTTTTGTTATTTAAATGTTTTTGTAAAGCTTAAAGTTTTGATACGTAAAATTTGTGGGAAATTTCAAATAAGTTTGAGAAGTTGTAAAGTTATAAAAGGTTCAGTTTAAATTGTTTCTTGGTTTTTAGTACTCGTTAAAATTAAAGTATTTTCAATGGGGTTTTTCTTTACGGCTTGGCATAAATCTGTATCTGATTTAAATCCAAGGTTTCCGAACTTGGTGGCTGTTTTTGGCAAATGGTCTGGTTCTGTTCTAAACGTTCTCCGGAACAGTTAGAAAAAGAACGTAGTTTCGTCACGCATTGTAGAAGCCGGTATCTTGGAACGGACCGGTGGTCGCTTTTACTATCAGCGATTTCAGTTCCCGGATGATTTGCTTTTGTGTAACGAGGGCAAGGTTTCGTAGAAGAGGAACACACAAACTTGCTCTGTTGCACAGGATCATTTCTTCTGTCCCAATACATGTGTAGGGAACGGGTACCCTCTTTCTCGATCTTTGCGTATTAGCACGTAGAAGGAGAGTACAATCACACGTGGCTTAGAACGTAGGCACTCACTGGGTCTCGCCACAACCCGTCTGGTTAGTTCGTTTCGATTAGACCTTCTTCTCCTGTGGCGTTGGAAGGTGCCATTACACATCACACGATTAATTATAAATGTGAGGTCTTCCTCTAGCTTTTGAAACTTACGGAGAATAGGTAGGATAGTTCGATACCTAACGGATGATAGAATACTTACGCATTTGCTTCGAAAATCAGCTAGACTTTCAATGTAATGTGAGATATTTAGGTAATATCTCTAGTTCTGCCTACCTATATGTAAAACACTTAACTAGGAAGGTAAATTCAATAGGGAAACGGATGTCATAGAACTTATTTGGGACCACTTATATCAAGTCAAAAATATATACTCTATCCGGTGAAAGAGAGCTTACCAAAACAGCTTTAGAAACTATTACTCTTCGTTGCTAAATAATATCAAATACCAGTAAGAAACAGCTTACCTCTATAAAACTCAGTATAACCTAAATAAACTTCACTGCTAAAAGATATAAATTGCAATAAATTGTTCACCCAGTTAAATAAATTAAAACCTACTTTTCTTTGTTAAATAACAAATAGTAAGAAACGCTTTACCTTTATAAAATTTAAAGCCTAAGTAATCATCATTAGATACTTACTGAAAGGTATAAAATGACAATAAATAAACCATCTAAGTTACATACTAAAACCTTCCTTTTTAATATTAATTAGAAAGAAATACTTTACTCATACCTAACCTAAAAATAATCATCAATGGAAAAAGTATTAAATTGCAATCAATAATTCACTTGGTTAAAGTATATTGAATCTTCCATAATCACTACTGCTAAATAATAAATAATTTACTTAGTTCAAATTCCATAAAATTGACTAAGTAAACCTTTCAAAGATAAGATTATAATATCAGTTGATTCTCTCTAAGATTTAAACTTCATTCTAATAAAATAACCAAATAAATAAATATCTTGAAAGTACCAGCCAGTCGTATATGGGTCCACACGATAAGAAGAAGAATATTGTTAATTTGATACAAAGGAATGATTATTGTCAAGTACAATCACATAGCTCATATTGCATTATTACTTCCTATGATAATAAAAATATTCAATTTCAATATTTACTTACTCGAACCAAACCATAGTTTGTTGATATTTGGATCTGTAGGAAAAGCAATAGCACTCCGGTGGTTTACTTCCATACCAGACGGATTGGACGTCCCACCATATTTCAGATTGATTCATCAACAGCTTACTTTGTATTTGTACTATATGAAAGGCAAACTGTACTAAATGCTAAGACATCTAGAAACCATATAAGATTCTCTTCTATAACTACAATCTGAGTTATTAGACTGGAAAGATAAGAATCATTCCTAGGATCATTTATCTTTTGTTGTAATCTAAAGTTGATAATTTGAATAACCTATTTTATAAAGGAATTAATTGTAGAGTCATTATTCAATATATGTTTATCTATTTTTATCAATAAGAACATAAAGAAATAAATCTTGTTTACTTTGTGATAACTAAAATGAATAAAGCCAATATGTCAAGTCACAGTTGTCTATTTTCAAGCATAAAACCTAGATGCTAATAATAATATAAAATAATAAATCTTATTTACTTTGTTGTTCTAATATTAATGAAATATTCCCAAAGGGTTTCCAAGAAGGAAATCTGGAATGACGTTGAATATACTATATAAAATTAATACAGTCACATTTGTTTTCAAACATAAAACTTCAATGTTAGTAGAAGATAATCATGGATTGTTCCTAAAGGATTTTCTGGAAGAAAATCTGGAATGATGCAGACTTAACTATAAATTTACATATTTAAAGTCTCACTTAATTGGTTTCAAGCATAAATCTTTATTGCTAGTAAGAAGATATAAATAAATCTTAATTGTTTTGCTATCCTAATAATAATGGATTGTTCCTAAAGGATCTTCTGGAAGAAGATCTGGAACAGAGTAATTTTGGTTGGTTATACCCCATCCAGGATCATCAATCCGAGGAGCCAACCCTCTTGAGTCCTTGTTCCTAAAGGGATTTCTGGAAGAAAGTCTGGAATGACGATGTCCTGAGTGGGTCGGGGATCTTCTACTAAAAAACTATTAATGTCCATTATGATTCTAATTCTATTTATTTAGAATACCACATTTACAAGATTTTACAAGATTATTTTAAATGTTTATATTCTTATACCCTAACTATATCTATTTATTATGTTATATTATGATTAATTTGCTAAACCATTTCTACATTTTCTAGCTAAATAAATAATTTCTTTATGATAAAAGGTTTTTGTACAAATAACAATAATGTAATATTATGATAAAAATAAACTTACTGCACTATTAACATTAAAACTCTTCCAGGAAGCATGCTAGGTTATATACTTGTTTATGTTCGGTAGGTAATTCTTAGGGTCTATCTATAATTCTCACTAAAAGTATCAGGGTTACTAATGAGCGGTTCACAATGTAGAGTTTTTACCACTAGATGATTCACTTGGCCTTATTTAAGTTAATTAGCGTTTTAAGTGTATAGAGGGGTTAATTAGTTATTAGAAAGTAGTTAGAGTTAGAGCAGATTAGAGTAGGCTAGGAGGGGGGGTGTTACAATGGTGGCGCCGTTGATCCAGGATTGGAACTAGTAGTATTTTTAAGGTTTTAAAATTCATTTTATTAAGTCTTTTTACTCTAACTTTAGAACTTGATATTGAGATTTTGTTAAATAATTGAGTACAGGTAAATTTATTTATTGCAGAAATAAAAACAACTTAAAACGGGTCTTACCTTTTAATTTCACAACTTAACAAAAAAACGGGAATAATTAATAATAAATAGGTAGCACAATTACAATATTTCACAATCTTTTTTTTTCACTTTACACAACGTATCTTCGGGGAAGAGTCAGGGTCTTCAACACTCGATCAGGGTCATCTCATTGCTAGTCAGGGTCTTCCAAGACCATAAGCCAATCTCGTCGTCGGTGGTAGATTCCTGGAAATGCAATAGGTTACATTAGTTACGGTTCACGGTTTCTAGGCAAGCAGTGAGTTGCTAGTAATAATAGTTCATTGAGGCAAGGTTAGATTTGACCAAAATACTTATGTGGGTTGAAAAGAAATAGGGAGAGTACATATTTATTGATTTGCAGGGATAATTTTGATTAATGTAACGTTATAGTACTTATACTTACTTGTGTCTTGTTAAATAAAAGATCAAACTCATCTTCGTATTCGTAGCGAACGAACGGCAAAATATTTGAACGGTAGCGTCACTCGGTGGCATCGCGAATCGATTCGAGCGGTAAATCGAAAGAGCAAGTGAGATAGCGCTATAAAATTTAAGTGTGAGAGAAGGAGACGTTTATTTTAAATTACGGGGCGCGTTCCGAATCAGTCTATAATCGCCGTCAGCGAAAAAAAAAACACGACGTGGTTTAGTTTCATTCTATGCAGAAAAAAAAGGAGAAGATTAAATATAGGTTATCGATGAGAAGTAATAAAAAAAAAAAAACAACAACATTACAACAAAGGGTTTGATTAAACATTTAGAATATGTATGTACCGAGTTAGTTATTTCAGAAAAGAACTTGTTTCAAAATTTATACGATCGTCTGGTCATAAAGTTAATGAAATATAAATAAAATAAATGTCTGCGGAACGGAACGTTTCGTTAATGATGGGTACGTTCGTGATATAAGTTGTGAACATCATCTTTTTTTAAAAATTTAATTTTAAATAATATTGTTTAATTTATTTAGATAGGTACAAACTGATTTTATAGTAAAGTTATTATAATTCATTTGAATAGAAAATTAAGGCGTTGAATACTTAGGGATCATTATAGGGAAGTGACTGTTTTTACGGTCAAAATTTGTTGTTTGTGAAATGGAAAGTGAGAACTATAGGTAGAAATAAAGTAGTATTAATATAGGGAAACGGTAACTTTTAAATATTTTGATGTGGTTTATAATTATTGATTGATAGCAGAGTAGAATCTTGTTAAAAGTCTTTTCGTTGGGGGGTTGGTTATAAAAAAACAAAACTAATGTAAACTAGACTATACTTATTTTGTATGAACTACACTTGGTACTTTCCTAATTTCAGAAATCGTAAATAATAATAATAAGTTTCCGCATAATAATAATAAAAAAATAAAACATTTAATATTCGCATTGCTAAGAGTTTTAAAAACGGGGGGTTGTACGACTTTAGATTACATAAATTACCAAAGCCTATAGTTTCGAAAATGATTATTAAATAAATTGTTATAAGTATAAAAGCATATGTATTAATTTATACAGATTTATCTATTCAATATATATATATATATATATATATAAAAATAACAAACAGATTTGATATTCGCATTGTTAATTTAATTACTTACGTATACCTAAAAGTTTTAAAAACGGGGGGTTGTACGACTTTTAGAAAGCGCATTACGAATTAGACTTTCAACGCTGTCAGCGTTCAGAAGAAAAGAAAAAAAAACGAGTTTTGACAGCTGACAGTAATTCGGAACCAAGTTCGGAACACGATTACGGGTGCTTTAATCGATTTCAGCGCGTCTCGGAACGCAGGGCTAAGGCCGGGTTATGGCAAAAATTAGCAACTCAACGCGGTTTACTTGAAAGTTCAACCGACGCATTACTGAAATAACGTTCATATTAGTGTGCGATGCTTCACGGTAGTTACGTCCGACACTGCGCAGGAATCGTGCGAAAAACTCGTTTTTCTTGAACTCTTTTGCTTATTAATAGAAAAAAGCAGAGTTTATGAAAAATTTAATCGATTTAAAATCTAAGTCAATAGTAGGCAAAATATATTGACGAAAAAAAAACTATGGTTATCGCTTTAAGTTTCGAGATTAAGGACGTCAAAAAATATTCTTGCTGCTTTTTTTTTAAATCTTGTGCTTCTTATTTCTAAGTTATTATAATGTATTTTAAAATTCTACTTGATTTAAAATTTAATTAAGGATATATTCTGTTACCACATTTTTTTTTTACATTTATAGCATCAGTAGAAGTGCTAGTATTTGATCGTCAAAGTAGCGACTATGGGCGGTATTTCTACATAACCCCGCCTTAATCAATCAAAGAGAGTTACGTTTCGGTTATTTGTCAACCAATAAATATTATAATATAAATTTATTATTTATCATTAATACTTGTCGCGAAGCATCTAGTATTTTTAATTTATCACCTTATAAAAATACAGTAAACAATGTAAAGAATATATTTTTTCAAAATTACTTATGTGCGCCCTCTAGCAGTTTTGATGAGTACTACTTAGCTCTCTTCTTTATTGAGCGACATGGGTTGGCTTTCGGTTCAAACTTTTAGTTTCTTTTCTCTCTGACAGGTGGCGTTTTATTAATAAGAGTAGTTCGGGAAGTCTCGAGTTCGATCTTTGATAATGTTACATACAGTGACATGTTACTATGTGAACGGGGCTTCGATTTTTATGTAGTTAATTAATATGGTCGTTATAATATTTCTACGGAGAAGGAAATAACATTGTGAGAATCGAAAATAAATAGACGTAAAGTGCAGTAGAAAATATAGTAGTTTGTCAAACAGCAATAGAACTGAACTAGAAGTAAGGTAGGGAGGTAAAGGTTTACTTCTAGTGTACGACGTCGTCAGAAAAGCTAACAAACTATTGAAAGGTTATTTTTCAAACGTTGGTACATACTATTATTAATTCTGTAATGTTACTATACTAGTCGAATTAATCTTACAGTTCTCAAAGCTTTCATTGAATTGTTTTAGCGATAACACATTTTAATGATGGATCAAGTTACCTCGCGTGCTACACTGATTTAACGTACTTTTCGAAACATGGAAAATGTTTAGATTCAAATTCAAAGTTAATTAAATAATTATTAGAAGACATTGCATCAGCCATATTGTCGTTTCGTATTATAATAAAAAAGGGGGTTTTCTGATTTTTAGCAGAACGTTATATTAAATTAGAGAGACGTTGCGGTAGTTTGTTCATGGGTTTCATACGATGTTATAACTTAGTAATATAGGTGTGTGTATGTCCGACCGTGGTTGTTACTTACGAGTATAGTAAAGCGGATTGATGGTTTTCACAAAATAAAGGAGTTAGGTCTCTTGTTCAGCTTTGGATTGATTTAAGATGATGAAGGTATGAAAGTTAGTTATTATTACGAAAGAAAGATAATACCTAATTTTCTAGACTAAGAGAGCAAAGTTAATTCTTTGGTATATTATATTAATTCTGTGTCAAACGGTCAAATATGGAGTCGGTCCTTCCAATACAAATCGGTTTTAAATAATATCAATATATTCGTGAACGGTTTAATAAAATCGAAACAGTTTAAATATAAAGTAACTAATTGTGACATCAGGAAGCGTAGCGGATTGTAGCATTGTAAATAAATTGAGATAAATAAAAATAAAACTTTCATAAACTTAGCGTATGTTCAGATGTGAGAAAAAATATTATAATAATTCTAATAATAATAATTGTAATACAATAATAATCATAATTCTATACGCTGTTTCACTTGAGTCGATTCTCTTTGTTTTTATATTTTATAATTTTCTAACTATTCTATTTTATAATTTACTAAAAATTCTACTTTATAAAAAAAAATAAAAAAAGGATAAATAAAATTTGGTGAAAAAAACTTTCATTGTCATAGCTTATATTCAGAGTCGTTGCAAGAGTAAATTAAAAATAATAACAATTCAAATAAAATAGGTAGTAATATAAATAATTCTATTGGCGGTGCTTGTTGTGTAGTTTTCTTTATGTTACGTATTTTGCAATTTTCCATAAATAATAAAATAGATAAGTAAACATTTACTTTAAAAAATAAATAAAAATAAAACAAAAGGATAAGTAAAAATTTGCTGATGAAAAAAAAAGAAATACAAGACTGTATCATTAAATAGAATAGATTCGTAGTAGTTGTAATGCTATTCATTTTCTAATTGGATAATTTTAGAGAGAATTATGGGGAAGAATAATAAAATTTGTTGATACAAAAAGTATAGTAATGTTGATATCTTGTAAATTTTAAATACTTAACTTTTAATATTAGAATATTTGTGCAAAGGTTTGGTATTGGGCGGGGTCAGTTTTTTCAATATGATTAAAATTTGAAACTTAATGAAGTTTAGAGTTGTTTAATTACCACTGAAATAGTTCATTGAGACGTTTCGTGATAGCACAAAATCGAAATGAAAGGGGCGTTGAATGGTTTTGAAGAGATGTAAAGTTGGTAGATTTGAAAGCTTTTGATTATTATATATTATAAAAAATATTTATTGTGATGAGAGAATTAGGAAGAGCATGGAGGGTCACAGTGTTGCAATGGTACTCAATCAGTGGAATAAGTTTATTAGCTTTTAACCCTTTACACCACACTTAACAAGCGAGTTATTTATAGATTTGGTGTTAGGTTAAGATAAGACGTTTAGTAATAAAATTACTATATGTCTAAAGTTTGAGGTTTTATACTCTCTATAAATAACTACGGACTCTACCAAGCCAACTGGTATGTTACACTGCGGCAACTACACATGCTCCGAAGGTAGAATGAATACTTTGTACGATCAGGTTTTGAGCTAGGACATTCGGCATAGGATAATTATATTGGCGTGACTTGTCACCTGAGGGGTCTGCTGATTTTTGGAGGGGATATGTTGTTAACTCCATGTAAATGAAAAATTGATTTGCTCAGGAGAGGATGACATATAGCCACTAGGGCTGGTTTAGCCTCACAACCTAGATTCCCTTGTAGGGCAAGAATTAGTATTCACCGCGTCCCTTAGTTTTATGTTATGAAGGATTGTCAGTGGTTCAAAGTTTTGGTGTACAGTTGTGGACATTTTAGTCTTTGGTTTAAAACTTACACTACATCAAATTACATAATATGGGTTAAATAGTTGATAAACTTTTAGTTATTTATTATTTGTGAAATTAAATATTATAGATTTTGGGAAAATTTGCTCCGGTTACGCTTGAGCTTCTGCGCAAATTTTGGGGGTTGACTGTAACGGAACCAACCTGGGTCCGTTAACAATTTCACAAATAAATTCCAAATCATTATAACTACTAATCGATTACATCTCTTTCTCTAATACAAACGCTAAATAATCACTAACGATCATTACTCAATACTTCAATTAATACGACATTCAGTTATTTAATATTAAAACAAGTTAAAAATACAAGGCTCTGCTTACTCCTTTACAAAATAAGTTCACTTAAAGTAAACATGAATTTACAACACCAAAGAATCTAAAAACATAATAAAAATAATAAATAAAGCATTAAAATAATAAAACATCGAATACGGAACACTAAAATAATAAGGGATAAATTATTGTATTAAATTGTATGGAAAAGCTAACAATTTGGAAATTGAACCCTAAAAATACGTTGACCTCGACGCCGATACTCACGTTCAGGCACGCCCGAGCTTGAGTCCGAGTCTCACCCGGGAGGCTATAAATACCGATTGCGCGAAGTTCAATTAGTCAGTATTCTTTCGATTATCACTCAGTGCAGTTGCCTTGTCCGTCGCGGTAAAATATTTTCTTAGAGTTTTCTGTGGGGTTTTTTGTGTGGGATTATTAGATATTATTAGAAAGTTTACTTTCTTTTAGTATTTCTTAATCCTTGGGGTAAATTTTAATTTAAATTCCTTTAAAGTTTTGTTATTTAAATGTTTTTGTAAAGCTTAAAGTTTTGATACGTAAAATTTGTGGGAAATTTCAAATAAGTTTGAGAAGTTGTAAAGTTATAAAAGGTTCAGTTTAAATTGTTTCTTGGTTTTTAGTACTCGTTAAAATTAAAGTATTTTCAATGGGGTTTTTCTTTACGGCTTGGCATAAATCTGTATCTGATTTAAATCCAAGGTTTCCGAACTTGGTGGCTGTTTTTGGCAAATGGTCTGGTTCTGTTCTAAACGTTCTCCGGAACAGTTAGAAAAAGAACGTAGTTTCGTCACGCATTGTAGAAGCCGGTATCTTGGAACGGACCGGTGGTCGCTTTTACTATCAGCGATTTCAGTTCCCGGATGATTTGCTTTTGTGTAACGAGGGCAAGGTTTCGTAGAAGAGGAACACACAAACTTGCTCTGTTGCACAGGATCATTTCTTCTGTCCCAATACATGTGTAGGGAACGGGTACCCTCTTTCTCGATCTTTGCGTATTAGCACGTAGAAGGAGAGTACAATCACACGTGGCTTAGAACGTAGGCACTCACTGGGTCTCGCCACAACCCGTCTGGTTAGTTCGTTTCGATTAGACCTTCTTCTCCTGTGGCGTTGGAAGGTGCCATTACACATCACACGATTAATTATAAATGTGAGGTCTTCCTCTAGCTTTTGAAACTTACGGAGAATAGGTAGGATAGTTCGATACCTAACGGATGATAGAATACTTACGCATTTGCTTCGAAAATCAGCTAGACTTTCAATGTAATGTGAGATATTTAGGTAATATCTCTAGTTCTGCCTACCTATATGTAAAACACTTAACTAGGAAGGTAAATTCAATAGGGAAACGGATGTCATAGAACTTATTTGGGACCACTTATATCAAGTCAAAAATATATACTCTATCCGGTGAAAGAGAGCTTACCAAAACAGCTTTAGAAACTATTACTCTTCGTTGCTAAATAATATCAAATACCAGTAAGAAACAGCTTACCTCTATAAAACTCAGTATAACCTAAATAAACTTCACTGCTAAAAGATATAAATTGCAATAAATTGTTCACCCAGTTAAATAAATTAAAACCTACTTTTCTTTGTTAAATAACAAATAGTAAGAAACGCTTTACCTTTATAAAATTTAAAGCCTAAGTAATCATCATTAGATACTTACTGAAAGGTATAAAATGACAATAAATAAACCATCTAAGTTACATACTAAAACCTTCCTTTTTAATATTAATTAGAAAGAAATACTTTACTCATACCTAACCTAAAAATAATCATCAATGGAAAAAGTATTAAATTGCAATCAATAATTCACTTGGTTAAAGTATATTGAATCTTCCATAATCACTACTGCTAAATAATAAATAATTTACTTAGTTCAAATTCCATAAAATTGACTAAGTAAACCTTTCAAAGATAAGATTATAATATCAGTTGATTCTCTCTAAGATTTAAACTTCATTCTAATAAAATAACCAAATAAATAAATATCTTGAAAGTACCAGCCAGTCGTATATGGGTCCACACGATAAGAAGAAGAATATTGTTAATTTGATACAAAGGAATGATTATTGTCAAGTACAATCACATAGCTCATATTGCATTATTACTTCCTATGATAATAAAAATATTCAATTTCAATATTTACTTACTCGAACCAAACCATAGTTTGTTGATATTTGGATCTGTAGGAAAAGCAATAGCACTCCGGTGGTTTACTTCCATACCAGACGGATTGGACGTCCCACCATATTTCAGATTGATTCATCAACAGCTTACTTTGTATTTGTACTATATGAAAGGCAAACTGTACTAAATGCTAAGACATCTAGAAACCATATAAGATTCTCTTCTATAACTACAATCTGAGTTATTAGACTGGAAAGATAAGAATCATTCCTAGGATCATTTATCTTTTGTTGTAATCTAAAGTTGATAATTTGAATAACCTATTTTATAAAGGAATTAATTGTAGAGTCATTATTCAATATATGTTTATCTATTTTTATCAATAAGAACATAAAGAAATAAATCTTGTTTACTTTGTGATAACTAAAATGAATAAAGCCAATATGTCAAGTCACAGTTGTCTATTTTCAAGCATAAAACCTAGATGCTAATAATAATATAAAATAATAAATCTTATTTACTTTGTTGTTCTAATATTAATGAAATATTCCCAAAGGGTTTCCAAGAAGGAAATCTGGAATGACGTTGAATATACTATATAAAATTAATACAGTCACATTTGTTTTCAAACATAAAACTTCAATGTTAGTAGAAGATAATCATGGATTGTTCCTAAAGGATTTTCTGGAAGAAAATCTGGAATGATGCAGACTTAACTATAAATTTACATATTTAAAGTCTCACTTAATTGGTTTCAAGCATAAATCTTTATTGCTAGTAAGAAGATATAAATAAATCTTAATTGTTTTGCTATCCTAATAATAATGGATTGTTCCTAAAGGATCTTCTGGAAGAAGATCTGGAACAGAGTAATTTTGGTTGGTTATACCCCATCCAGGATCATCAATCCGAGGAGCCAACCCTCTTGAGTCCTTGTTCCTAAAGGGATTTCTGGAAGAAAGTCTGGAATGACGATGTCCTGAGTGGGTCGGGGATCTTCTACTAAAAAACTATTAATGTCCATTATGATTCTAATTCTATTTATTTAGAATACCACATTTACAAGATTTTACAAGATTATTTTAAATGTTTATATTCTTATACCCTAACTATATCTATTTATTATGTTATATTATGATTAATTTGCTAAACCATTTCTACATTTTCTAGCTAAATAAATAATTTCTTTATGATAAAAGGTTTTTGTACAAATAACAATAATGTAATATTATGATAAAAATAAACTTACTGCACTATTAACATTAAAACTCTTCCAGGAAGCATGCTAGGTTATATACTTGTTTATGTTCGGTAGGTAATTCTTAGGGTCTATCTATAATTCTCACTAAAAGTATCAGGGTTACTAATGAGCGGTTCACAATGTAGAGTTTTTACCACTAGATGATTCACTTGGCCTTATTTAAGTTAATTAGCGTTTTAAGTGTATAGAGGGGTTAATTAGTTATTAGAAAGTAGTTAGAGTTAGAGCAGATTAGAGTAGGCTAGGAGGGGGGGTGTTACAAACTTTGATACAATAATGAAATAATTGTAAAAGAATATGAAACACAAGCAATATAAATGTTCTTGT
This sequence comes from Carpatolechia fugitivella, assembly GCA_951230895.1. NCBI lineage: Eukaryota > Metazoa > Arthropoda > Insecta > Lepidoptera > Gelechiidae > Carpatolechia > Carpatolechia fugitivella. The sequence continues at coordinate 1,113,107 of OX579659.1, read as the reverse complement.
GTACAATAAATAATAAAATAAATAAATATAAAGTTTTGTGTAAATAAATATAGAATTGGTTTAAAATTATGTTAAAGATGTGACCTGTACATACTAACGAAAAAGGTAAATTTATATAAAAGCTGATGATAAAATTAATTGCTAAGTATTAAAAAAGTCCACTGAGGGGTACTAGGTTCAAAAATGTTGAGAACTACTGCCAATGGAAGATCGTACTGCGCGGGAGTGGGTTTGCTAGCGTCATTCGGGTCAGTTTATTGCTGATCGTGATTAATGATACTAACATTAGATTAAGATTGACACTATAGCCATTTGTCTCTAGAGTCTTGAGGGTATTATAAAATTATAGATCCCTGAAACAGATTGTAATACAGAAGCTTTGATAGATACTCACCGGCACATTTCTAACCGCCCACACTTGTATTTCGGGTTAATTTGAAATTACGCTTATTGTTATACATTACAATTGATTTATTGATTTAAATAAACGTTAAATTAACTACTTTTTAACTAACATCAGCTGTAACTAATAGAATTATAAAGAATCACGAGTATTCCGTTTTACAAACATTTAAATCCGTTTCAGTTCAGCCTCCGTGGTCGAGTGGTCGAGACTTCGACGCCCATGACGGAGGTTCCTGGTTCGATTCCCGGTGGGGACACTGTCAAGCAAAAATCTCTTTGTGAGACTTTCCCCAGTTTGGTTAGGACATTACAGGCTGAATCAACTGATTGTTTGAAAGGAAAGATGATTCCGTGCTTCGGAAGGCACGTTAAGCCATTGGTCCCGGCTACTATCTAGTCGTTACACGAGCCAAGTCAGTGGCCTTTGGCGGCTCTATAACACTGACACCAGGGTTTGTGAGGTCAGTGGTCTCTTACAACCCACACGATGATGATGGTGATGAAAGCCATCATTCTTTTATAATATTACTGAGATCTCAATGTTTAATATAACGATCAATGAAGTGATCCATCAAAGATCTCAGCGTCTATCATCTATCATTTCACGACTGCAGAATAGTATAGTAAGTAGGTATAGTAATATTAAACATTTTTAACAGACTTAAACTAAAAGTACAAAATTTAATAACAATTTAACTGTAATTTAAGAATGTGAGAACCTGGTGTCCGTGCTAGGTAAAAACCTGTGTGACGGATCGCCAGGCCCCACGTTTTTCAAATAAAAGGTATGGTAAAAGTAGAGCGTCGGTGGTCTAGTGGCTAGGGCCGCTGCCTCCCGTCCGGGAGACGCGAGTTCGATCCCCAACACGTAAAAATGTGTTTTCGAACGAATTCATATGTTTATTCGGCGCTTGAAGGAAAACATCGTGATGAAACCTGCACACTCCTGCGAAGAAATTCAAAGGTTGTATGTGAAGTCGACCAACCCGCACTGGGCCAGCGTGGTCGACTAAAGCCTGATCGCCCTAATTCAGGGTAGGCTCGAGCCCCTCGGTAAGGACGTATATGAGCTGTTGATGATGTGAACAAATTCATTTGGCAGTTGTATGCATAAAAATCATCAATCGATCCGTTGCTGCTTGAAAAAAAAGTAAACTAACTATCTTATATAATATGAGCATCAGCCAAACAAATCCACTCCAAAGATCTCAGCTTTTTTTTAATTTCCATACAAACTGGCGAACTAAATTGTATGAAAAAGTATAACGTCGTGTTTTGAAAAGTTGTTGCGCTGAATCCAAATCAATTCGACAGGTTTTGCGTTTTAACAACAGAATACACAAAGACAGGTAGTCTTGTGATGTTTGGAAGCAAACATATTTAACCTATTTGTCGATTGAATCATTTGTGTTTACTCCATTAATCTATTGGGTCCCGATCGGGTTACAAACAAAACTAACATCATTATGTCTTTTATTATTCCGTAGGAGACTGATGGCGCCGCAAATTATCTAAAATCATCGACTACATCACATTTCGGTTGACAAAAGTACGTGGTCCGACTAACGAAACCGCTTGTTCGTCATAGATGGCGCTATTAGTATTAGTAACGGAAAGTCCACCAATAACTCAGGCGTAGCGGAAAGCTAGTTTAGGAAACTATCCTAACCTAACCTATTATACTAACTAAACAAAACGTTTTGCGCCAGCTTGACAAGTTTTTGAATGGGAAGGTTAGGTTAGGCTAGGTACCAATCCGTTAGAGAACCCAAAAAATAAAAATGAAATAAACCAACCACCTGAATTTGCAACCAGTTAGTCAATCAATCAGCCTATTGCAGTCCACTGCTGGACTGCTGCCTCCCCAAGAGCACGCTAAAGCGCACGATCACCCGCTTTCCTCATCCAGCCACCACCAGCGACCTTCCTCACGTCATCAGTCCACCTGGCAGGGGGGCGTCCCACACTACGTTTTCCGAGACGTCGTCTCCATCCGAGAACCCGTCTGCTCCAACGCTCATCGGTTCTACGACAGACGTGGCCAGCCCACCAGTTAGTAACCCTAAAATATTCAAGAAATCACCCTGTGTGCCTTAGTCTATCTGGCAATCCTAGCGACAACACACTTTGAAGACAGCAATAGGTAGGCTACAGAACTAGCAGAAAACTGTTTATTAAATATTTGTGAATTAATTACTGTGTAATTAACTATAGTATAATTCTTCTGTTTCAGGTATGTCGCTGAATATAGGTACGAGTATATCGATGATGATGTCCTTTTTCGTCTGGAGATTTTGTAAGTTTTTATACTTAATTTAGTCGTAATGAATCCTGCGCAAGAAAAAAAAATATTTTTACTTTATTCTGCAACTTTGTGCACAATTTAATAATTATAATACAAACTTTTTATCGCCAAATAACTAATACGCCATAGTGTCATTGCATACATTACTAAAAACAGTAACAGGCAATAGGTACTCGTCTCAGCATGTGCTGGGCTCACCAGCTCAGCGCTGGTTTTCAGACCAGCCCCTTAGAGAGGCAGCAGCCTCCAACAAACCAACCAACCAACAATTTGACGATTTGACTTCGATAGATTATAAACTAACGAGAAATAACACGTTAAATTGTAAATGGTTGGCTGCAGTTTACAATGTTACTTCAGTTTATAATGTCGCGAGTTCACATCTATAGATTTTGAAATTAACTTGTTGATTCTTGTATATTCTCTTTGGTCTATGTCTATCTATAATATTTATCAGGCCCTTGATCTGTTTGTTATTCCTCATTTCATTTGGCTAATTTCATTTTAAACTACACATAATGACATGTTTTCATGTTTTGTTTGTTTGTCTTTGGTATTCGCTTCAGTACTATGTGTATTACATTGTATTTCATTCAGAACGGCGCAGCACAATGATATTTAGAGTTAATAATATAGCAATTTTCCTATTTTACTATAGGGTTTATGTATGCGGCGCAGAGACCAATGCAGGGAAATATGAAAAAGTAAGTAAGCCTTTTAAGTATATGTTTCAACATTTTCGTGGGTCGTTTTCTACATTATAATTTATATTTTTATATTTAATATAAGCGTGGTAACAAACCCGTAAATTGTGTAAGTTAAACTTTAGTTATTATTTTATTATTTATTTATATGAAAATACAATTAAAGTTATAACTAAAGACAAAAGTTGGTTGGGTTGGTTTAGTTCTTTTTTTTTTAATAGGATTTTTCCATTTTCTTAATTATTCTTTTTACGCGGAGACGTTAGTCCATCCTATCCTTGTTATTTGTTTAAGTATTTTTAATGAATGAAAAGTAGCTTAAATTAAGGGCGTAACTTTATATTTAAGAGGTTACTTTAATAGCTCTAATCTCATGTCCTGCTTTTTATTTAAAAGTCATTAAAGAAATATGTTATGTAAGAAATAGCCATATTTGATGAGTTTTTTGGTGAGTGGCTACGCTCACGTTATGTAAGATTTTCCCGTGGAAATAAGACTATTTCCCGTAAATAGTGTCCTATGTGTTAATCCAGGTTATAAAACTATCTGCATTCCAAATTTCATCCAAATCCGCTGAGTACTTTAAACGTGAAGGCGGAACAAAGATTCAAATATATTTTCACATTTATAACATTGGTGTGATTTCTCAACGGCTGTTTCAGAAAAGTTACTTTGCCATTGAGCATCCAGTGACAGTGTATGTAAACAATAAGCACTTTTCTTTCGCCAACATGACGTCACGGAGGCACAGCCGCAAAGATCCGGTTTACTACTTCAATCTCCACTTCCGTAACGTGCACCCTATTGGAAACAACTATACCGTGAGCTTATTTACTATGATATTTGATATTGATTTATTAAATGACATTGATGTATTGTTATTACATTTTTCTATCGTCATAATAGGGGATCGGACTGTTCCCATATTTTATGAATTATTTTTAAAATATAGATGAGTAGCAGACGTTTCGCGAAGAAAAAAACAGAATCGGTTGAAAAACAAATTTACAGTGATTTTTAAAAGTTTCAATATGTCTGTCTCTTTCAAAAACTATTTTTTGTATGGAGATTATATGGCGTTACTAACAAATGACGTCATAAGTGGGTATGTGCCTCTCTGTCTAATCTTGAATTTCAAACCTTTATAACTCGGTCAATTATAAAGATAAAGCAAAAATTCTTTTAGTGTTCGATAGCAGAAACTAAGAAGTTTGGATTTATAAGATAAAAAAAGTAGTCCGATCCCCTATTTAGGGTAGACTCTAATCTAACTCCTTGGTAAGGACATATGTTGATGGATTGATTGGTATTTCATAGTTTTTATACCGAACAAAATTAACAAACTTTTATTCAGATATTATTTATTTTATTTTTGAATCCAAAACTTTTTATCGTACTTGAAAAAGTACACAAAATTTACGAGTATTTCAAGTCAAATTATTTCAACTATTAGCTGTTCTCAAAAAGACGACATTTTATTTTTTGTTTTATCGGAAAAAAAAATACAATTACACCTTACCATTTACATTTCAGTTTAGTTTCTATTTCTACGAGTTATTGACCAACGTGTACAAGCCCAGTTTCGTTGAGATCCATGGGAAGGGTTGCAACATGGCACGGAAAGACCCTGTCTTCGGAACCCCCATCTCGATTGCCCTAAAGAAGATTCAACCTAACTTGCGCTGTCCGCTACCTATCGTAAGAATTGTTTTTTACAAAGGGCAAAATAGAGAGCGTCTATAGGAGAAGCGGGTTCGATCCCCACCACGTACCAATGTGTTTCGAATTTCTAATTCATATGTACGTTTATTCGACGCTCTTACGGTGAAGGAAAACATCGTGATAAAACCTGCACACTCCTCACTGAAGTCTCGCTGAAGCCTCACTGAAGTCAACCAACCCGCACTGTGCCAGCGTGGTCGACTAAGGTCTAATCTCCTTAATTAAGGGTAGGCTTGAGCCCCTCGGTGGGGACGTATATGAGTTGTTGATGAAAGGGCATAACAGCCTCCGTTGGTAAGCAGAAGAGTGATCGGCTCGCATCTTGGGTTCGCATCAACATCAACGGCCCGTTACAGTCCACTGCTGGACTATGAGCCTCCTCCATTTAAGTGTTTGGTTTTGCCATAATCTCCACGCTTGGCAGGCGGGTTGGAGATCGCAGATTAAAAGGTTACTGTATCAGAGAGCGCTGCTGCCCGTTCCCTGTTCTATGTGTAGTCCCTAAGTCGCCTCTTACGACACCCACGGGAAGAGTAGGGGTCGGTGACAAATGTATTCTACTCTGCCGTCACCACACGGCAATTCAATATGAAGTGGTTTTAATTCAAAGATTCACATCACCTGTCATGGTGGAGTGTTTTGGCTTGGCGGTACTGTCTCTGCACTTGGGTTTGCAAGGTCGGTCGTCGAACTTACTGATATATGAAAACATTTTTCAGGGTGATTGGAACATGCAGAACTGTACGATAAACGCCGCGGTTTTGCCCAACTTCCCGTTCCAGAAGGGACGAATCTACACCAACATCACATTCAACCCCACTGGAGAGCTGGCAGCTAACGGCTTTGTGGACTTCCAAATAAAAGAAATGAAAGTCAAAGTTTGAACGTGAATAATAATAAAAACCGGCTACGAGACACTCGCGCATTGAGGGTTACGTATCAAACAAAAAAAACGTTTTTTTTTTTCTAACGGCCTTAGCCGCTGTTTGTACCATCCCAAGTACAATCTTTTGCCCAAATTATAATAATAATAATAATAATAAGACATTTATTCACGGTACACAAAACAAAACACACACAGAGGGTACAAATCAAATAAAAATAAAAAAGGCACAACAACAAAATAAAATAGCATTAAAATAAACAATAATGTACGTGCACAAATTACAGCGTGCGCTCCATTCCGCGCACCGCAAACAGGCAATATCTCAGCACTATGCTGCATTGCAGTGCCCACTAAGTAGACACTACAAAACAGCGCTGTTTTTCAGCTATTGCCCTTTGGTAAGCTAGAGCTTCAGCAGGGTCAGTATAATCACTGTAGATAAAATAAACCCCCGCGACATACAAAGTGACAGCCAATAGTATCCTAGTTTTTGTCGCACGAAGACAAGAACTACCATTGGTGGTTACATTTTACGTCGCGTGGTTTATTTTATCTACTGTCGTTATGCTGAGCTGACCCTGCAGCAGTTCGGCTCAGCGTTGACGAGTCATCAGTATGGTATGGAATTAGGTTGGTCACTCTTTTTAAGGCCCGGTTTCCACCAAAGCGGAGAGGAGAGGAGATGTGTTTGAATAACCAATCAGATTTCGTTATTGCAGCTAAGCGGAGAGATGTGGAAATAACGAAATCTGATTGGTTATTCAAACACATCTCTCTTCTCCGCTTTGGTGGAAACCGGGCCTAATATTACAATACAATACAATACAATACAAATATATATTAGTTGTATAAAAAAAAAAGCTTTTTATTTTTGATAAAGAATACGTTGTGCTGAAAATAATAATTGGTAGTTTTTCCTCTCGTGCGCATTTTTAGAAAGTATAAATGAAATACAAGTTCTATTATAAAGCAGATCTCCTGAATCCAAACTACATTTTTTTTATTCTTGTCAGTTTTGCCACAAGGCTCTACCGCCCTGGAGGATGTACATTTTTAACGCGCTTTTATTAGCTTCACCTCTATGTTTGTAACCGACTCCTTTGGACTCGAAACACGATTTCACAGTACATCAAACTAAAAAGTGAAAAGTAATATAGTTTAAAAAAAACAATCTTTTAAAGCACATCAAACTAAAAGTGGAAAAATAATTCTTAATATAAGCTGAAAACAAAAATAAATAAACGAAAAATACTAGTATTATTGTGAAAAATGCGTGGGGTGCTTTGTGCCATATTTTTCGTATAATCGATCAACCCACGCTTTTTAGGGTTCCGTAGCCAAATGGCAAAAAACGGAACCCTTATGGATTCGTCATGTCTGTCTGTCTGTCTGTCCGTCCGTATGTCACAGCCACTTCGGAAACTATAAGAACTATACTGTTGAAACTTGGCAAGTAAATGTATTCTGTGAACCGCATTAAGATTTTCATACGAAAATAGAAAAAAAACAATAAATTTTGGGGGTTCCCCATACATAGAACTGAAACTCAAATTTTTTTTTTCATCAAACCCGTGTGGGGGTGTCTATGGATAGGTCTTCAAAAATGATATTGAGGTTTCTAATACCATTTTTTTTCTAAACTGAATAGTTTGCGCGAGAGACACTTCCAAAGTGGTAAAATGTGTGTGTCGCCCCCCCCTGTAACTTCTAAAATAAGAGAATGATAAAACTAAAAAAAATATATGATGTACATTACCATGGAAACTTCCAACGAAAATTGGTTTGAACGAGATCCAGTAAGTAGTTTTTTTTAATACGTCATAAATCGTAAATCGTAAACCGCGGCTACTATCTAGTCGTTACACGAGCCAATGGGCTCGCATATAGTTAGATCTTTACCTAGAATGGGATAAATCCCACCACATTTAGGTACCTAATTATAATGTTTACTTATCATAAACTCAATTAAAAAAATACACTATTATTAAAACATCGATCAAAGTTACAACGAACTACAAGAACAACAAACTTTTATGTTACTTGCTGCTACGGAACCCTTCATGGGTGAGTCCGACTCGCACTTGGCCGCTTTTTTTTTTTTACAATAATACTAGTATGTATTATTGTAAAATGTATTTATTTTTGTTTTTTTAATCTATATTTATTCTAGATTTATCTACAATTTCATAATAACATCTGACGTAAATTATCATCTATCTGATCCATGATCTATTTCATTTCATTTATCTAATGTCATTTTAAACTATAGCTAATGACTTATTTTGGTCATCGGTATTCGCTTCAACACAATTTTATTCATTTCATATAACATTTCATTCAGAACAGCAGCACAATGATGTTTACAGTGAATAATATAGCAATGTTCCTACTGTACTATGGGGTTTATGTATTCGGTGAGGATACCAATGCGGTGAGATACGAAAAAGTGAGTAAGGTTTTAAATAACTACGTGTTACAAGAAATACCAAAAAAGAAAAAGAATATTTTTCATCAAAGGCGTCCGTGCAATAGCCTACGTGGCCGAGTGGTTGAGATTTCGACGCCCATTACGGAGGTTCTGGGTTCGATTCCCGGTGGGGGCAAAAATATTTTTGTGAGACTTTCCCCAGTTTGGTTAGGACATTGCAGGCTGAATCACCTGATTGTCCGAAAAGAAAGATGATTGCGTGCTTCGGAAGGCACGTTAAGCCGTTGGTTCCGGCTACTATCTCGTTACATGAGCCAAGTCAGTGGCCTTCGGCGGTTCTATAACACAGACTGGGTTCGTGAGGTCGGTTGTCGACCTTACAACCCACACGATGATGATGATCAAAGGCATTTAATCAAATATTCCCTGTCTCTAGTGTCAATCAATCTGAGATTGACCCCTAAAATCTTCGATCACTGAAGGGACTCTGTGATCGAAGCCTAAAATATAGATTATCGATTCTCAGAACGGTGGTATAGTGTTTGTGTCTACATTTTTAAGAGATGTACCTACTTAAATACAGCATGAAATTTACATCGTTTTGTTCCCGCCGTATAGTGATAGTACCCGTCAAACTGAACAACTTTTCACGAAAAAAAAAAATTCCTGTGACAAAAAAATTTTTGGTCTCCATACAAAATGGGTCGGTCGGGAGTCTCACTTTGTATGGAGAGACCAAAAATATTTTTGTCGCAGGAAATTTTTTTTTTCGTGAAAAGTTGTTCAGTTTGACGGGTACTATCACTATACGGCGGGAACAAAACGATGTAAATTTCACGGTGTATATTTATGTTAGACAACATTTTTTTTACCTTAATTATCTTGTTTACGTATTTATAAACATAAATATTATATTGAAATATTTAATAGTTCATTAATTTATTATTTCATAAAAATTATTTAACAAATATTTTTTTATATATCTGTAGCTTTTTTCATTTCGAAATTAATTGTTCTAATGTGAATGTTATGGTATGGTGATGATGATGATGATGATGATGATGATGATGATGATGATGATGTTATGGTATAAGTAGTACGTAAACATTTTTAACCGTAGCTGTAAAAATAGTCGCTTTGACTTAAAATTACATATCTGGTCCGAATATTCTTTGACACAGCTGATCACTAGAGATGGGAATATTTATTTAAATGCCTTTAGTAAAAAATATTCTTTTTTTCTGTATTTTTTGTAACACGTTTTTTATTTCGGCCAGTAATAAAGAAAAGAAACATAACCGCGGATTCCTGTAATATCTCAAAGATATTAACATGCGCACGCGGTTGTGTGAGTTTATTGTTATTTATTAGTGATTTTTTTTTTCTAAACGCATTTTGTTTTTCGTGGTATAATAAAAATTGCGAGTAGAGAAAAACCTATCGTCTTTGGCAACTAGTTGAGTAACAAGAACATATTTTCTTCTTTTCTGGTTGCGAATCACAGTTGCCAATGTGGCCGGAGGGGATATGTGTGTTATTATTTCTTTTCTATAAGAATTTCTTTCCGTCTACACGCTAGTCCATCTTGGTGTAATATTTGTTTTAGTTATTATCTAGGTATTTTGAATAAATGATAAATGGCTTAAAAATGGGTCAAATTATAGATCATGTCCTTACATTTTTACTCGGTCTCATCATGTCCCGCTTTTTATTTAAAAGGCAAAAAATAAATATGTCACTGAACACAAGAAATACTAATATTTAAATTAAATTATATATTATGTTTTTTTTTTTTCATTTCTCTTTTATTTCTCAATGGCTGTTTCAGAAAAGTTACTTTGCCGTCGAGCATCCAGTGATATCGTATATAAACAAAAAGCACATTTCTTTCGCCAACATGACGTCACGGAGGCACAGCCGGAAAGATCCCGTGTACTACTTCAATCTCCACTTCCGTAACGTGCACCCCCTTGGAAACAACTACACTGTAGGCTTAACTATGACATTATTAATTAAATCATTCAATACTAGGTTGTTAGGTATAGAGCGTCAGTGGTCTAGTGAAGGGCCGCTGCCTCTCGTCCGGGAGACGCGGGCTAGACCCCCACTACGTACCAATATGTTTTCGAATTTCGAATTCATTATTTATTCGACGCTCTTACGGTGAAAGAAAACATCGTGATGAAACCTGCACACTCCTGCGAAGAAATTCAAAGGTTGTGTGTGAAGTCGACCAACCCGCACTGGGCCAGCGTGGTCGACTAAGACCTAATCGCCCTAATTCAGGGTAGGCTCGAGCCCCTCGGTGGGGACATAAATGAGCTGTTGGTGAGGTATAGTCAGGGAGCTTGACTTTGACTTTTATGTGAAAATGTACACAAAATAAAATAAAAATAAATTCATTTTTACTTTTAGCTCTCGAAAAAATTAACTGACACTTTTATTCTGTGTTTGTTTGAAATGATTCTTAATATTATTTACGTATTTGTTTTCTAGTATAGTTTCTATTTCTACGAGTTTTTGACCAACGTGTACAAGCCCAGTTTCGTTGAGATCCATACGAAGGGTTGCAATATGATACGGAAAGACCCTGTCTTCGGAGCCCCCATCTTGAGAGCCCTACAGAAGATACAACCTAACGTGGCCTGTCCACTACCTGTCGTAAGAATTGCTTTTTTTATGCCATGTCAGAAACCTTCGACTTGGCGGCGCTATTTCTGACTCTTGGCTTTGTAAGGTCGGTCGTCGACCTTGCCAATATAATGATAATAAAAAAAACACTTTCAGGGTGATTGGAACATGCAGAACTGTACGATAAACGCCGCGGTTTTGCCCAACTTCCCGTTCCAGAAGGGACGAATCTACGCCAACCTCACATTCAATCCCACTGGAGAGCTGGCAGCTAATGGTTTTGTGGACTTCCAAATAAAGGAAATGAAAGTCAAAGTTCTAACGTAATTAAAAATAACAAAGGTTTTTGATTATGAAGGACAGGGAAGGGGTTAAACATAGGTAGAGACAGAGATAAGATTTTAGAAATTTGTACCACGTTTTATAAGTGGTTGAGACAAAATTACAATAAAAGTGCTTGTGATAGTGGACAGTAGTGAACTCTATGAACTTATACACACACCAGCCTAGACATAGGCACATCAGCCAGTGGCTACTCGCCTATTAAACTATAATAATTATAACAACTTGGATCCGTCATCATGATGTAATTGATGTAGCTCAGAAGGCCGCCCGCTTAAAGTGGGACTGGGCTGGCCACGTCACCCGAATGCCTAACGAACTGTGGGCTAAAAAGACCAACAGTTGGGTGCCCCAGAACGCAGCAAGAAGTCATGGTCGGCCCCGCAAGAGGTGGCGAGACGAGGTCGTTTTGCCTACTGTGGCGAGTGGGAAAGTTTGGCCCAGGATCGGGATTTTTTAATCGAAGCAAAGGTAATGGGGGATTTTCTGACAGCTCTTTAAAAAATAAAAATAATAGTTTTAATTAAGACGATAGATGGCGCCAGGTGTAGTTCTTGGATTCTTTTTTTTTTAATCCTCGCCGGAATTCTTCATCCACGAATCGTCAACGCCATCTATCGAAGTTTTATGAACTATTTTTTTTTAATTGGCTGTCGGAAAATTCCCCATTAAAAAATTGATTTTGTGATAGAATTTGAATTTGACTCGAATAAATATCTTACTAAAATCAGTAATAACTTAGTTCTTAAAACATGTGACATACTATAAGCTTACGGTCGCGCGTTCCAACTTCTTAAGTCTTGAAAAATACCAAGTTTGTAATAAAAATATGTTCTGATAACATAACTCCTCATAACATGTATGTATGAATTTATAAGACTATTTTTATATACCTTTTTATGTATATTTTCTATCTATGTACTTATGTATTTAACTTAACTATTAATTATATATATTTTTATATATTGATGTATACCTTATTCATGTGATTACTTCGGTTTCTTCATCTTCCTTCCTTTCGGAATTGTTTATTATCATAATTTGTTAGCACAATTTTGTTATTATTTAACTTCAGATTTTAATCATGTTATTTACCTGCTCTGTTATATCTATAGTAGATAACTGTTATTGGCATTTCATTTGAATAATAATGTTATAATTAAGCACTTATGTTAGCTGTTGTTATCCCTAATAAAAATAAAATAAAATAAAATTCCTCATACCATTTGTAATAGGTGTGTGTAATGAATAAAAATTTCCTATATTATAACGTCGTAACGTCTAAATTGAGTCATTTACTATGCATTATGTTCAGTGTTTAATGACATCTTTGTCCGGCAACTACTATTATTATTATTTTTTAATATCGTCGCCTTAGAGTGAAAACCTCGGAAACTGATTTCGGTCAAAATTTATTTCTTTTGTTTTTGGAGAGAAGAACTCACAAAATCAAGCCCTAATTTTTTTTCTTATGAAATCATCCAATATTCTAATAGCATTCTATAATAAATTAATAACACGACTTTTTTTAAACATTGGTCCAATTATCTTACACGACGCTGTTTTTTTATACCTCTTGAAAAAATGATTCTTACACACTTACGAGGTTTTCACTCTAAAGCGACGATATAGAAAATTAAATGATCATAGATCATACATAAATTATAATATTAGTGCTTTAAACAAATTTATTATATTTATATCAACCTCGTCGGCGACCAAAAGCGGCCTCGTGTGGGCCGCGCGCGCCCCCCTGTTGTTCGCTCCGGCTGCTTGCCGCACTCACGCGGGTGGGCGCGCGCCCCCCTGTTGTTCGCTCCGGCTGCTTGCCGCACTCACGCGGGTGGGCGCGCGCCCCCCTGTTGTTCGCTCCGGCTGCTTGCCGCACTCACGCGGGTGGGCGCGCGCCCCCCTGTTGTTCGCTCCGGCTGCTTGCCGCACTCACGCGGGTGGGCGCGCGCCCCCCTGTTGTTCGCTCCGGCTGCTTGCCGCACTCACGCGGGTGGGCGCGCGCCCCCCTGTTGTTCGCTCCGGCTGCTTGCCGCACTCACGCGGGTGGGCGCGCGCCCCCCTGTTGTTCGCTCCGGCTGCTTGCCGCACTCACGCGGGTGGGCGCGCGCCCCCCTGTTGTTCGCTCCGGCTGCTTGCCGCACTCACGCGGGTGGGCGCGCGTCCCCCTGTTGTTCGCTCCGGCTGCTTGCCGCACTCACGCGGGTGGGCGCGCGCCCCCCTGTTGTTCGCTCCGGCTGCTTGCCGCACTCACGCGGGTGGGCGCGCGCCCCCCTGTTGTTCGCTCCGGCTGCTTGCCGCACTCACGCGGGTGGGCGCGCGTCCCCCTGTTGTTCGCTCCGGCTGCTTGCCGCACTCACGCGGGTGGGCGCGCGCCCTCGCATAGGCTGGTTACTCTATATAGTACAAACTTTGTACATATAGATATTTTCAACTGTTCGGACCATCAATTTAAAAGAAGTGTTATTATTACACTGAGTAAGTCAAACTAGTGCGTCCGAGATCTATATATATTGCATAAACTTTTTGTCACCGCATCGTGCGGCTTCCAGTAATTATTTTAATAAGCTGTGGATATTGTAGTAGGTAGTATATTCTTCCTTGTTATGTAATAATACTTTATAGTACTATATAATGTACTACTGTTTGATGTCCCAAATAAAATAAAATAAAAATAAACCTCTTAAACCTCTAAAAAAATATCTACACGTGACGTGACAATAAATTAAATAATAAAAAACATGTGGGGCTATCTGTGGACATCAAACAGTTGATATGTAATACTTAAATTGATAAATACTTAAGATAAACAACATCCAGACACAAGGCAAACACAAGTGCTCATCACACGAATGTTTGCCCTGAGCGGGATTCCAACCCGCGACACTGTGCTTCGAAGGCAGGTGTACTACCAACTAGGCTACAGAGCCAGAAATAGGTACATAATATAGGTACTATACATAATTTTGAGTGTGTTATGTAATGACCCGTGTCCGACAGCTATTATTTATTATTTAATAATTATTTGTAGCAATAGTTGTCTGTCCGCATGCTTTGTTTGAGATTTTTCCTCTGGGAACAGGTTTTTTTCGTGGTATAAATAGCCTATATTACGTTAATCCAGTGCCTAATCTATATATCTACCTAATTCAGCTATTAAGGTAAATACAGATTAAACAACCTTACTTGCAAACTTATATTTTGTTATTAAAATGATCCTGGCTGAAGAATAAGAATAAATTTATTGAGTAAAATGTACAATAAAACTACTACAGACTAAATAAATACAAAGGGAAATAACAGCACGAGCCTGAACTAGGAAAATCCTGTATTTCAGGCTAAAAACAGGACGTTGGATATTATTATAAATATAAATAAATTAAAGTCAAATAGCAATAGGCACAAAATAAAGTATGACATGCAGACATCCGCGTCAGCACATTCATAAATTGGGTCAAAGTCAGTATTGCACAAATCCTCTTCCAGTTTGTTTACATTTATGGCGCTCTTAGGCGACGTCATAACAGAGATGTAAGGACTCGAGGCTTTTAAGTCCTTTAAAGAAGACTCGACTCAACTCTAAGGTTTTCAACTCAATCGAGTCGTGCAAACCCTGAACCTTGAACCTTTTTTGTAAACGACTACAACTCGAGGTTTAATTTTATATTCGAGTCACTTTAAAAAGACTCCCATTTATAAACGACTTAGTTGCGACGAAAAACCTCGAACCTTTTCTTAAAAGACTCGGCTCGCGCGAGTCGCGAGTCGCGAGGTGTATCACAGATCAGTAATATAATGAGCCGTATGAGTGAATTATTGTTGTATTGTGGGTGAAGGTAAGTATTTGTGTTTTTGTAAACTAAACACACTTTTATTATTTCGTTTTCTTTTTTTGAAATCCTATTTTAAAAGACTCGGGTTCTTAAACGACTCGCGTTCTTTACTTAAAAGGCTCGGGTCCGAGTTTCGAGTCTTTTAGTAAAGCACTCAAGTCGTTTAACTTTTAAGCGAGCCATCTGGTGACTCAAACCTTTTTAGATTTGTAAAAAGCCTCGAGTCGTATATTTGTAATCGAGTCTTCAAAGTTGAGGCGAGTTTTGAACATAAGGGTTTAAAAGCCTCGAGTCCTGTCATCTCTACGTCATAATCTATAGAGTTAATGTACCGTTTTTCGGCTAGTTTTTTAGCGGGGCAATCATCGTCACCAGTTTTATGATTACACGGCTTTTTAAAGTGATAATAATAAATTATGGAGACCGAAGAAATAAAATAAATGTAGTCTGCTCGCGCGCCGCCGCCACCCGGATCCCGGGGCTATACAAAGTAACTTTAAAAAAATAAAATAAAAAAATCTAATTAATAACTTTAGATTCGTCATTGATTATTTTTTAAAATGCACTTTGTGCATATTGGCCTCGATTCGGGAAGTTATGCTCTAATTCTAATTTTAAAATCCAGCTATCCTTTTCGTTTTTATGACCAATGAACGATATTAATTTGAACGAGTGATAACCTAAAATAAGAGATTTTTGTCAGATTTAGAGATTTTTAAGTGCTCTCTAAAATTGTGATAAGGTTCAAATTTGATGTTTGACAGCTCTAATATTAGAATGGCCATCTCCTGTCCTTTTTCAATCTTTAAAACGTGAAAAGGACGGACGAACTTTATTTAAGGATTAGAGCGTGACAGTAAGAATTAACCTCATTGTAGTTAGAAGAAATGGATTTTTTAAAGCATTTTTGTAAATAATCATAAAAAAAATACAAGTACCCTTGCCGTGCCGATTATGTTTTAATCAAGCTAACACATTTCACTCCATTCTCCCTTTTTTAGGATTCCTCAGTTAAATTCTCTCTCCACGAGTTTGTGCAACCTCGGTATCTTTAGGTTATTTTGATCTACGTTAGATGGCGTTGGAATTATTTTGTCATTTTTGTATTTAACCTTGTACCCATGATATCTAAGTAATAACAGAAAGATTTTTACGTCGGAGAAGATATGATTACACCTTAATGTCTCAAAATTATGTTATCATTAAATTGTATTTTATTTTTATTCTATTTCATTTTATGTTTATTGTGATATGTATTGCTTTTGCTGTACATTTACAATGGCTATTTTGCCTTGATAAATAAATATTATTATTATTAGTATGCTAATATCTGCGGGTTAATTATAACTTTTTTGTATTGTCCCGTTGACCTAGGTCAAAATTAAAAAAAATATCTAGAATAATGTTTGGCAAGAAGCAAGGTATAGTACCTTCAGTATGGAACATCAATTTGCTTTTTTCAAATACAACCTCTGGTGCAAAATATGATCAATTCGATAATAGGGGATCGGACTGTTCACCATATTTTATGAATTTACCATATTTTATGAATTATTTTTAAAATATAGATTAGTAGCAGACGATTCGCGAAGAAATAAACAGAATCGGTTGAAAAACGAATTTACAGTGATTTTTTAAAGTTTCAATATGTCTTTCTCTTTCAAAAACTATGTTTTGTATGGAGATTATATGGCGTTACTAACAAATGACGTCACAAGTGGGTATGTGCCTCTCTGTCTAATCTTAAATTTCAAACCTTTATAACTCGGTCAATTTTAAAGATAGAGCAAAAATTCTTTTAGTGTTCGATAGCAGAAACTAAGAAGTTTGGATTTATAAAATAAAAAAAGTAGTCCGATCCCCTATACTATAGGTTGTAATACTGAATGCGCGAGCCTGACTCGCACTTGACCGGTTTTTTTTCACGTGCCGACGCATGGCCATCATTCAGAGGCGTATACCATCACTGGCTATCCCGTTAAAAGTAATGCTTGAGCCCATAAGTAACTTATTATATGGGGGCGCTTGAGTCGACCGAGGCACATACTCGTAATGACCGACCGTGTTTAGAATTGAAATGTTCGTATCTTAGGAGAAACTAGTTTTTTATGAGCGTCAGTTTTTAGTGGTTAGGGCACGTGGTCCGACCGGTTGTTAGGGCCGTCGTCTTCTGTTCGGGAGACGCGGGTTCGATCCTCATCACGTATCAATGTGTTTTCATATTTCTAATATTCATATGTACGTTTATTCGACGCTCTAACGCTGAAGGAAAACATCGTGAGGAAACTTGCACACTCCTGCGAAGACATTCGAAGGTTTTGTGTGAAGTCGGCCAACCCGCACTGGGCCAGCTTGGCATAATCATAAGGCATAATCGCCCTAATTCAGTCCCTCGGTGGGGACGTATATGGGCTGTTGATGAGTTAGAATATCATTAATTTTACTTCGCTTTACTGAGCGTTTAACAAGATCGGCTACAGTTGTACCTAACAATTTATTGTAAAAGATAAAAGCTACATCTTAATACTATTAAGATAAATGACAGGACCCTTGACCTCCGTCCCTAAAGGTCAGTCCACATTGGCGTAAGCGGGAATGGAATGCCACCTATTTAAGAAAAGAAGAGACAAAATCAGAAGGACATATCTTAAATATCGAATCCAAATTCAAAACAGACTAATTGCTACGTCTCACAAAAAAAACCTATAATTGCGTCCTACTTTGATGTTTGAGCGCATTTTGTATAAAATTCCCGTGGGAATAATACTTTCTTCTAATACTTCGCTTAAGAGGGAAGAATAGCTTCGCGATCCTAACGAAACATTTGCTATCGCTTGTGCACTCATGCGACGCCCAATCGTGCGATAGAGAGCGTTGCAGCTCGCGACTGACGTCTTGATGAAATTCCCATCTCGGGAGAAAACGGTTTCCACTAACTAAATTTCAACAAATCACTTTGATTTTGATGTCGATCGTTGAAGCACAATATATTCTAGGTTTATAGGATACGCATTTTTTTAAAAAAATACATTGTTTTTGTTCGACACAGTTTTAATCACAAGAATTACGTTACTTGAAGTGCCTCTGGGTTTGAATCTATAGCAAATTTTGAAAAAAGGAAAAACTATTAACCTAGTCATTCATTGTGTCAATAACATACTAAAAAATCATGGAGATTGGAAAATATTTAGAAGTGGAAAAACGTTTTCTCTTTTTGTATGGACGAGCACGTACTATTCTTCCCTCTTAAATAGTCCTTAATCCACGTTATATGCTTCTTGCCTGCCCGCGGCTACGCTGTGTAAGATTTTCCTATGGGAATAAGACTGTTTCCCGTAAAAAGTGTCCTATGTGTTAATCTAGGGTATTTTATCCAAATCCGTTCGGTAGTTTAGGCGTGAAAGCGGAACAAACATCCAAATATATTTTTACATTTATAATATTAGTGTGATTTGTGCGAAGGATTTGTGTGTCAAATAAAATGTCATCCAACTTCGTTGTGCCGGTTTGCGTGACTGGAAAAGAAACAAACCTATTGTTTTTTTACATTTATAATATCAGTGGACACGAATCTGAGGCAAAGTGAGTAGCCCCTTATCCAGAGGTACGTCCACAAACGGACTTGTTCGGTAATACGACATTTTGTAAGGAAGGCGGGAACAAAAGACTTCTATTCTATTACAGGATATTTTGGTTTGCTTTTATTTCTTTAGTACCTGTGTCATTTCGATATAAGACATTTTTAAATATAAAAGAGCTAAATCACTGTTTTCGTTGATAATGTCGGTACAAAGGCTTATTATAAAATAAGTAACGCAATGGCACAGATTTAAGAGCCTAAAATATTCGTTTGGGCGTACTGCGTGCAGCAGGCTCAAAATTATCAATTCGCAAATTATCTAATTTGCAAACTGCCCAATTCGCAAATTGTGCAGTCCATATGAGTACCACCCTACTCAAATTACAAGCAGATGTCTTTCCTTGGTTCGGAGAGCATGTTAAGAACCTACCTCGTCAAATTTTGGCATTATGTCTCATAGTACTAATACTTAATTTAAAGTACAATCATACATTACGAGCCTCTCTGAAAAGCGTCCTAATTCGCTATTCCGAGTGTTGCTAATCACATAAATCTATGACACAATTCCCAAGTATATTTAACTTCCATTTCCCTCGGAGAGGATCGTTTGTTTCACTTAAAGATTGCTCGTTTCAAAGTTTAATAAAAAATATCATTTTGTTACGTCACGGTCGCAGTGCTACGCGCGTAGCCAGCTCGTAGCAGTGTCTACGAACGCGCCGCCGCGGTCGAACGGCTCGTAGCTCGTAGCCGAGTGACGTCACGCTTTTTTCATCTGAGAGTGAAAAGTTGTGGTTTCGAATTAAAAAGTTTGGATCGGGTCAAAGTTCGGGATTTCGTTTCTGACGTGCGTTTAGTGAGTTCGGATTGTGTTTCTTGTGTAAGAAAAGAACTTTGTGTAAAAACTTTGAGGGAAGTTGTGTATTAAATATTTGAGAATCTTAAGTAAGATTTGTGGTGCTTCTTTTGTTTACTCTATGTATATTTTTTTTTAGATTTTTCGTGGTATTTTTTTTTTCTTTATTGGCGGTAATTTCGAAAATTCAATGGGTATTTCAAATTGATCATGATAGTTTCATCATTTGATCAATAAATAACTTTATAAAAATTGTTGTTTGGCTATTATTACTGTGTAAGAACTTTAGTTTGCAACTTTTATTGTTTCGTGTAGATAGTTGCTTACTTTATAACTTTAATTAAAGAATAATACTCTGTGACAGTGTTAAAACACAATACTTACCAAGATATTAAAAAATCTTTGTGAAAATTGTACTCGTAAAATGTGATACCGTTAAAAATGGGAGAGGGGCCCCAAAGTACGGCGCCAAGTCCGGCCCCGAACTTATTCTTCATTGGTGGCGAGAATGGCAACGGGTACCGTCTGTCGGCGCGTGGGGTCCGCACTCTGCAGGGGTTCCTACGAGAACACGGGGCCACGTGCGTGCGGCAGTTCATGCAGGTGGGTCGGGGCCCTATGTCTCATCAACAACATCAACGGCCCGTTACAGTCCACTGCTGGACTATGAGCCTCCTCCACTTAAGTGTTTGGTTTTGCCATAATCTCCACGCTTGGCAGGCGGGTTGGAGATCGCAGATTAAAAGGTTACTGTATCAGAGAGCGCTGCTGCCCGTTCCCTGTTCAATGTGGACTACTCCTCTTACGACACCCACGGGAAGAGTAGGGGTAGGTGACAAATGTATTCTACTCTGCCGTCACCACACGGGGGTGTAAATAATTATTTAAAAAAAAAAAAAAAAAAAACAACAAAAAATCCATCCAAGTCAATAAAAAATATACTTAATAAATCATAAGAATCCACTTCGGGTAACTGAGCCAACGAAGCAAGTAAGTAATAAACTGTAACTTATGTATTACTCTTGCAAATTAAAAGGCAAAAGATGACCTGTGGAGTTTCTTTGGCCGTTCTTTTATTTTTTAGGGCCTTTTCTTCCCCACGCCTAGTTCGGCCCTGGCCATTTTCACTGCTAAAAGGGAATAGCAAAAGGCTTTTTAGTTCAAAAGGTGGAGTGCTAAAACTGCTAGGATCCTGAAATGCCAGTTCAATAGTACATGAATACGAATATACCTACTATAGGTACCTACAGTTATACAATGCTATGTTAAAAGCTGTAAGCTTAACATTGTAGCAGTTGTACCTATTTGTGAAAAGAGGGTTTTAAGGTTTGATAAGTTTGTTTGCCCATCATAGTATCTGTCTGAAATTCAATGCAATTTCGTAAAATAAAATAGTTATACAGCTCACAGAACCCTCATAACTCCTTCATTTTTTTAAATTTCTAAAATCTGACTCGACAAAAAAAATCGACATATTTATCGAACCTGCTCACAAGATTTCACGAGTATCGGTTGAGAAATGCGACCTGTAGATGAGAACAAACAGATCGACAGACAGATGGATATACAAAAGCAATTTTGGCCAAGCTGAAACGGGACGCTTCGAGCTCGCTCGGTAGATTGTTTTTATTACTTATTTTTTAGCATATTCAATGGAATGTTGCTTATGTTAATTTTCTGCAAGTTTTATTATTTTCTGGTAAAAATGCGAAAATTACTAACTTATTACGTTTCACGGCTTGTCTCTGACAGAACTTTTTGCTGCGAAAAAAAAGTATTTATTTAAGTTTTTTTTGCTAATTATTTACAGGCGAATTGACAAGAAACGTGGTGGGTGGGAAGCTAGCAGAAATTATATCTGTACATGGTTTATTCCAACAATCCCCTGCCTAAATCCCTTTTTTATAAGTATGTAAATTGTTTTTGCCGTGTGGTGACGGCAGAGTAGAATACATTTGTCACCATCCTCTACTCTTCCCGTGGGTGTCGTAAGAGGCGACTTAGGTACTACACATTGAACAGGGAACGGGCAGCAGCGCTCTCTGATACAGTAACCTTTTAATCTGCGATCTCCAACCCGCCTGCCAAGCGTGGAGATTATGGCAAAACCAAACACTTAAGTGGAGGAGGCTCATAGTCCAGCAGTGGACTGTAACGGGCCGTTGATGAAATTGTTATTATTAAAATAAAATACTGACAACTATATATTATAGGCATAAACTAGCGCGTAGCTAACCACTTGACGTGCGGCCGACAGTGCTATCGCGTCTTCTCTTCAATCATGATAACATCTACCCATCAAGCGGTATTGGTAAACGATCAGTCGTGGTTCGGGTTCAAATTAGTAGGTACTGTGGAGATTGCATTGGTTACATGCAGTCTCCGCGCACTTTTCCCTTTGTTTGTTGTTGCTGGCACTCGATATTCGCCCTATATATCGTAAAAAAGCTATTTAGACGTAGTGAGTCAGAGAATGATTGGCTGAAGAAAATAATGGTGTGGGATTAGGGATTGAAATGAAGAAAAGATAATACAAAAATATTGTAATCTAATATTGGAGTCATTATTTAGCTACGGATTTATGCGCTAGAAGCGAGTGCCTCCCATCTTCAAAAGGCTACGTCCACCCGACATGGTGTAGACTTATGAAGAAATCGGTACCTCCAGTTACGTATTTTTTTTTCTTTGCTATATTATTTGCCTGATTATTTGCCTTGTAGAATCAACAGCAAATATCGCAGCACGGATCGCAGCTATGAAGCAATTTAATTTTGTTACCTTTGTTTAGCTTCGACTGAACGCGGACGCAGAGGAAGACGTGTTTAATCTTAAATCCTTTTTATGCTCCATATTAAGTTTTCCAGAAAAAAGTCTAAGAAAAGACTGTGAATAAAGAAATTAATATTGAATGAGATGGCCAATGCAGCGATTGCAGCCATTAGAATGATGATGAGATACCATGGAAAGGTCTCTCTGCATTGATGCCTTGGTGATGTACAATTGATATTATTTTGTTAAAAAAAGTTGAATTATGTCTGATAAGTATAACGGTCTGAATTCGTCCGCGGAGGACTTCTTCTCGCAATTCGAGATAATCGCCGCTATAAATAGTTGGAGTGACGATGTAAAGACGTTAGTGTTGGCTACTTATCTATGTGGGCCGGCTCTCAGCTATTATAATTTGACAAAATCGTCCTCTACGAAATATGAGGATATTAAAAAAGCGATTTGTTTAGAATTCCCGTCTCCTATAGACCATGCTTCGTTGTTTTATAAGTCTCGTCAAGATTATAATGAGCCTCTGATGGACTATGTGTATCGTGTGGAATCTCTTGCCGGAAAGGCTAAGGTTTCAGACCAGAAAATAATAATTAAGCAATGTTTGACTGGTATGTCATCTTTTTTTAAACGTAATTTCGGAACTCAATTATACAAAGATTTCGCTACCCTCAAACAAACCTGCATGGAGTATTCGATGCTCTTTATGGCCACACACACTGAATTATCGTTGCCAGTGAAGATAACCTCGACTCGATGTGGCGAGCCCAGCAGTTATACGAATTCAATGGGTGATGGTTATCCCAGTGAAAATATTGGGCAGCGTGGTGCGCAAGCCTCACCGCAGGAATTATACTCCACGCCGCAAAATAGATCTTCTAGTTGGCCGCCGAGGAGTCCATCTTCTCCACGTACTACTAACTTTGGATCAAACCGACCCCGCAATGATGCGAGATCGTCAAGACCCCAATACACTCAAAACCGGTATAATTTAAGAAGCGGTTCGCGTGATAACGTTGGAAATATACAGGGTAATGACCCAAACTTTCAGCGTCGCCAGTGAATGGGACTGCATTGGTAGACGGTCATTTTAGTCGTCCCGTTTCTCCTATTATTTGTGTTGATTTGTACGGTGTAGTGCATAATGCGTTGATTGATTCAGGTGCCACAATTTCTGTGATTTCTTCTTCGTTTCTTGAAAAAGTGGATAAATTCATTCCGTCACACGCATATAATGATAACGCCTCTTGTTTGCGTACGGTGAATGGGATTAGGTTATTAGCTGAATGTTCTGTTATATTGGACATTACAATAAATAGCATTGTTTATAATCATGCATTTGTTGTTGTGTGCGATTTAGTACCTGATATAATTTTAGGGCAGGATTTTTTATATGCAGTAAAGGCCATTGTCAACTTTGATAAACAGTTCATTGAACTGGATAGGAATAAGGTATGGTTCAGAAATGATACAAAAATCGCGGCGTTTTCACTTGATTATGTTCAGTCCGGGACTGAGTCCGAACATTTATTGCCGTTACCGAAAGGTGATTATATCTATTTTCTTAATACGGTAGAATCAATAAATGAAAATTTGGACGATTTAAAAAAGGATACGATCCTAACGAATAACACGAAATGTAATAATTTTAATATTTCTGATGCTTTATTATCAGATCAGAAAAGTAAGTTGTCAGAATTACTGGGCAAATATGAAAAGCAGTTTGCGTTTGATTCGAAGAATTTAGGGGCATGTTCATTAATGGAAGTTGAAATAAATACTTCAGACGAGACTCCTATTCATAAAGCTCCTTATAGAGTTTCACACCATCAACACAGTATAATTAGGGAACAAGTGAGTGAGATGTTGGAAAATGGAATCATTCGTGAGTCGCGAAGTGCATATGCATCCCCGGTTGTCTTGGTCAAGAAACCTGATGACACGTGGCGATTCTGCATTGATTATAGGTCATTGAATAAAAAAGTAATTACCGATTCATATCCTTTACCCAGAATAGATGACATAATTTTATATCTAGCTAAAGCCAAATATTTTGCGGATCTGGATTTAAATAGTGGATATTGGCAGTTGAGAATCAAGGAATCTGATAAGCATAAAACTGCTTTTGTTACCCCTTCGGGATTGTATGAATTTAACGTCATGCCGTTCGGCCTTAAAACAAGTGGTGCGATTTTCCAGCGGGTTATGGATAGTGTTTTAGGGGGCATGAAATATCGGAATGCTATTGTTTATATTGACAACATATTGGTTTATGGGGAAACATTTGAAGAATTTTCTTTATCTTTAAATGAAATCTTATATAGAATTAAAGAATGCAATTTGACACTTAAACCTAGTAAGTGCAAATTTGGTTTTGAAAAAGTTTCCGTTCTTGGTTATGAAATAACGGGTCAGGGAATTCGACCAGATCAATCACAGTTTGAAAAGATTATGAAGATCCAAGTGCCAAAATCGACTAAAGAACTTAAATCTATTTTAGGACTCTTTTCATATTATAGAAAATTCTTAGATAATTATGCGGATTTGGCTATGTCTCTAACAAGGTTGATGAAGAAGGGTGTCAAATTTATTTGGACAGAACTACAGCAACATGCATTTTCTAAAATTCTTTCTCTTATTCAGAACCCCCCTTTATTAAGACATTTTTCGAATAGCGAAGGCATAGTTACAAGATTATTTGTCGATGCTAGTGATAAAGCATTAGGTGCTTGTTTATTGCAGGGTGATGATAAAATATTTCCGATTGCTTTCGCGTCGCGTAAGCTCTCTGATTGTGAGACCAGGTATACGATTACCGAAAAGGAATGTTTGGCTCTAGTGTGGGCTCTTAACTATTTTAAGCATTTACTATGGGGAATGAAATTTGACGTCGTGACGGATCACAAAGCTTTGGTATGGCTCCGTACTAAAAAGGATATGAATGGGCGTTTAGCTCGTTGGTCTTTAGCGATTCAACAATATGATTTTGATATAGTATATTGTTCGGGCAAAGATAACCAAATTGCTGATTTCCTAAGCAGGAATCCATTAATTGAGGATGTTGATGTTAAGGAGACCTCTCCTAAGGATGTAGTTGAGGATGGTTTTGAGTTATACAGGATTGAAGCTTCTCGTTTTGAATTTGATCAAAGCGTTGATAGTTTTTGCACTGAACAAGTTTCAAGGATTGCTTCTAGATCTCGGCTAAACTATAAAGGTTTTCTTACCAGAGACAATAAGCTCTTTCACAGGTGTAGGATAGGTAACAGATATGTTGATCGTTTGGTTGTTCCTCAAGCTTCATTTAATGACGTTATGAAGGAAATTCATGATGATCCTTGGAATGGAGCGCATTTTGGTCTTACGAAGACTTTATGTAAATTTAGGGACAGATATTTTATTCTTGATGCTGAAAAGAAAATTTCTAGATATATCGAAAGTTGTAAAGAATGTCAAGAGAGGAAGAGATCGTATTTGATTGCTCCGATGCAACCGATTGAAGTCAATCATCTTTTTGATAAAATAGCCCTTGACATATTAGGACCTCTTCCGACCTCGGATTTAGGAAACAAATACATCATAGTTTGTTTAGAGTATTTATCGAAATACGCGATAACTAGAGCAGTCCCAAGTGCAACTGCTCAGGCCGTTAGTGATTTTCTTACTCAAGAGATCTTCTGTAAATTTGGTATGGTAAATGAAGTCATTGTAGATCGTGGTTCAATTTTCACATCACACATGGTTAAAAATACGATAGTTTTTTTTGATTCCACGTTATCGGTTGCTGCAACTAGGCATCCTCAGACCATTGGACTCGTGGAACGTTTTAATAGCACTATATCTCAGAGTTTAGCGATGTATACAAACGAGAGTCAAGCAGATTGGTGCATGTATTTGCCCATGTCAACGTACGCGTATAATATATCGAGACAGGCGTCATCAAATACGATTCCTTACACTATTGTTTTTGCTAGAGACCCAATTTTGCGTTCTGATGTTGATATTGTATCTAATCGTAATGATTTGGATATTGCTGCTCGCAATAATGCTAATATTAGAATGATCTCTTGTGCGTTGAGAAATATTCGTAAATCGCAAATGACTCAAAAGGAATATTATGACAGGAAAGTCAGGTTCGTAACGTTCGATCCAGGTAGCTTAGTCTTGGTATATAATCCTAAAAGAATAACAAATGTTGGTCAGAAGTTATCGCGTCCATATAAAGGTCCGTTTCGTGTTATTCGAAGGCTATCTAATAATAATTATTTACTACGTAAGATAGATGGAAGCTCCAGACGTGATTTAATATTTCACCATAATTCTCTGAAACCGTTCAGATTGCGTGTTTAAAAATATTATTTTATAGTAACTTGGCGTTTGTTTCCCTTGATCTGTCCTATGCCTTACTTTATTCACAACTCGTCATGAACTTCTATCGTCATTTGTAGTTGATATGTTATGTCAGCGTCTTTGTCAACAAATAATTATTATTGTCTCTATGTATAAATTTATTTTTATTTTTGTATGATGGGTAACTTAATGTTTGTCTATATATGGCATAGTTTGATAACTTATTCTTACATTTTATTTATTTTTGTTTGTCATGGACTTTTGACTTAAGCTATGGTATTTTCATTTAATCAACAATCGTTCGAGATATTCGTTTGGTTTGAGCATTACTTGTCGGATCTCATAATAGGACATATGCATCCTCATGAGATGTGCTTTTTCTTAGCACGATCGTATTGGTTTAGTATTTTATGAGTCGGTGGATTCGAGAACGCTTATTGGTTTCATGTTATGCTTATTAGGTTTAGTCAAGTTCTATTAATTTTTGTTTTTCTCTCGAATGGATTAATCCAGCTCTTATTTGCAGATTCGTAATAAGTAGTTTATAAACATTTTATATATTAAAAAAAGAAACTTCATGAAGAAAAGAAGGTTTTAAAAATCTAGCTATTTAATGGGGTTGTTATTTTCTATAAGGGGAGGGTGAGCTTAGTGTATAGGCCACTCATTTTAGATATGCTATCGAATATTTATAGTTCTTCGGAAAAGATCTTGTTATTCGGTTAATATTTAACGTAAGTGACGCATAGTGTAGGTGATCGTTATTTTTCTACATATACGAATAGGCCTGAGCTCCTGTTCCAGACCTGCCGCTACTTCGATTTTTAGACTTTGTATTCGCGTTTTTCATTTGTTTTTGTCTTAGCTTAGGTTGAAATATTTAAGTTTAGATTAGGTGTGATCACTTAAAGTTTGTTCATTATGTTGATGGGATTTTGTTGTCATAATTTGATTTATCTGATATTACATAATAATAATTTCGTTTGTTCTTGTTGGTCAATTATGGCAGCATGGTCCAATGTTAATATTATGTTGAACGTTTTGTGTCGCTGTTAGTTGTTCTATTAATTTTTCAAAATTTATTTATTGTTCTTTTGGTTCATGTAGTGTACCATGAGTTGTACTTGAATGAATAATCTTTTGGCGTGGTTTTAATTATTCGTATTTGGTGAAACGTTGTTCCACCAGGTAGCTGTTAGCTATGGCTTCTTGTACAAATCATAGGGTTTGTTAAATGAAATATTATACGCACTTTTAGGTAATTAGTTAGGTTTATCTTTTGTGATCGGCTGATCATTTTCCTGTAGGAGGAGGGATGTGGAGATTGCATTGGTTACATGCAGTCTCCGCGCACTTTTCCCTTTGTTTGTTGTTGCTGGCACTCGATATTCGCCCTATATATCGTAAAAAAGCTATTTAGACGTAGTGAGTCAGAGAATGATTGGCTGAAGAAAATAATGGTGTGGGATTAGGGATTGAAATGAAGAAAAGATAATACAAAAATATTGTAATCTAATATTGGAGTCATTATTTAGCTACGGATTTATGCGCTAGAAGCGAGTGCCTCCCATCTTCAAAAGGCTACGTCCACCCGACAGTACCCACGGTTCCAGTTACAAAAAAAGAACTTTGGACGAAGTTGAGGGACCCTACGTTTAATAGGGAATCGAACTGTCACCATATTTTATGAATTATTTTTAAAGTATAGATTAGTAGCAGACGATTCGCGAAGAAAAAAACAGAAACGGTTGATTTTTTAAAGTTTCAATATGTCTATCTCTTTAAAAAACAATTTTTTGTATGGAGATTATATGGCGTTACTAACAAATGACGTCACAAGTGGGTATGTGCCTCTCTGTCTAATCTGGAATTTCAAACCTTTATAACTCGGTCAATTTTAAAGATAGAGCAAAAAATCTTTTAGTGTTCGATAGCAGAAACTGAGAAGTTTGGATTCATAAAATTAAAAAAAAGTGGTCCGATCCCCTATTCGATTTTAATTAAATAGTTTCGTCGGTGTGGCCTACAGTGGCCTAAGATAGCGGGATACGACAGATAACGGGATACGGATCTTTATTTTCTTGGATTATTCCGCTTCGGCCGTCTACGAAACTGCAGTTTCGTAACCGGTTTCGATGAAGGAAAATTCGGCATACGCCCAACTAAACTAAAATTAGACCTGTCACTTTCTATCATTTTTAATTGAATAGGGACCGAAGATCATCGGTTTTGTTTTTGTCTTTGACTTCACGACTAACTGTCAAATTTAGTTTTATTTTAGTTGCTTTTTATTTGACATTGTTTATAGGTAGGCACTTATGCAAGTAAAAATTATAACTTGACTGGAATAGATTACTACCTTCTTTTTTTACACAAAATATACACAGATAGTTCCACTCGTTATCCTAACTTGAAAGTATGGATGTACGAATTTCGATGAAATTTTGAACCTGGTTTAAGTTACGTATTATTGCGGGAAACTCGTCTACGAAAAAATCTCTAACAACGCAGGCGTATAGCTAGTGTAGTTTTGTGTACAGTAATCTTACTTAACACACCTCTCCTTTGAAGTCGGTTAAATTTATCGCGTCCCAAGAAATCTAGTGTTCGGGTTATCCAAAGGGGCCGGCAGTTCCCCGTAGTTATCCCTCCGTAAAGGAAAATTGAGCGGAACCCTAATTTGAGAAACACTCGAAAAGGGAAACATATTCCCTCTTATTCCTACTTGAAGATGCTTGTTTCCTACCGACTGTCCTATACGTAGTACTCAAGATATATCAAGTCTTTCTTGTAGGACTTATTGTTTAGAAAAGCTAATTTCACTACATTTTTCTTTTAAAATCAGTTAGAAGAAGATTACGTAACTAAGAGAGCGTCGGTGGTCTAGTGGCTAGAGTCGCAGCCTCCAGTCTGGGAGACGCGTCTTCGATCCCCACTAACGTACTCGTACCAATTGATGTGATTTCGAATTCATATGTACGTTTATTCGACGCTCTTACGGTGAAGGAAAACATCGTGATGAAACCTGCTCACTCCTACTAAGAAATTCAAAGGTTGTGTATGAAGTCGACCAACCCGCATTGGGCCAGCGTGATCGACTAAGGCCTAATATTTCAGAGTAGGGGACGTATACGAACTGTTGATGACATAACTAATTGTGTGAATTGTTACTCAAGCGAATTATGGGAGATTTATCGATAGTTTACTAATTGTTGTTTCAATTTGAACCTTTTCATAATCATATTTTGTAAACGAACCTAATTTAGCCTTGTAGCCCGGCTAACAAAAAAATTGACAAAAAGCCTGGCGAATGCTGTTTTGAAATAGTTACATTTGCTTTAGTAGTTAGGAAGTGGCCATTCATGGGAAGAGGCCGTGACCGGATTCGTTAAAATATATTAATTGGTAGCGTTTGTCTTTGGCGGTTCTATAACACTGACATGAGGTCATAGACCTTACAACACACATTATGAAGAAGAAGATTATTAGGGTAACTTAGAATTGGCCATGCATATAAAACACTTTTACCGTTTTAGGATTGTTTAACAGAAGCAAACGAGCTGGTAAAGATAGAGAAAATACTTTTATTCACGAAATTGTGATTTGTTTGATACAATACTCCAAAATGCTCTTACAGCAGTTCCTATTATTAACATTGCAAATCGTCGTTGCCAAATCAAGACCTCTTTTATGACGCTCTGGACGTCAACAAAAACTCATATGTCAATATCTTACATAATCGCAGAAATACAGGTGACGAAAAAAGCTCCCATGTGACACTTGACAATCAAAATATCTCATGTGTGCAATTATGCATACATTTTTTTGTACATTTCTTTTTCACGAGGAAGTTATTTTTTAATTTTTTAAAAACTTGCATCTTTGCACATCAGAGGTCTTCTTTTGGCAACGACGAAATCACTTCTTAAATAGTTTCCATTTCTGCTGATACTTAGTCACTAAACTTGTTAATAACATTTCATTTGGCTACAGGTCTATACGGTTGTGTTGTTTAAATATACCCAACGAAACACTGATCGCTTAGTTCAATCGGTTCATGAACACATAAAACACGTTATATTCTAAAGTGACAACACTTGTTCTTATTTTCTAGTAAAAAACACAATTTTTGTTGTTAGTTCAAAAATTTTTCAACATGTTCAAACTCCTAACTTTCACGGTCGTAACTCTTGCGAGTTTCGGGTACGCTGATAACATAAATCAGTTCATAGGAGATTGGTTCCTCGTGAAGAACTTCGGGGCACGACGCATGCGCGAAGTGTGTGTCGTCACGTCCATTCGAGGCACGGAGGAAACGGCTTTGTGTGGGGAAACGATCGTCCCGATAGTCACCTTCCAGATCATCAACAAAACGGCTATATCGAAGGTTCCAGCTGTCGTAGTGAACACCGAAGAGGAGGCCACGGCAGCCTTAGACGACTATTGCTTGAAGTACTCCAGTTACTTCTTCGTTTTTAGGAATATTAATGCGAACTTCTTTGTTATGGAGCGCAAAGTATATAAGAATCGAGGGACGACGCTGTTCGCTAGGGAGATTCCTACTGAAGAGGACCTGGAGAGTTTTGTGAACGGTACTGCAGAATTTAAAGCGAGAAATGGTACCACCGTTTGCTCTTTGGAGACGTACAGCAGAAGGAGAAATGGATAAAAAAGCTCATTGGAAAGAACCGCATGTTCTGAGGTTCATTTTATGAAGATTAAAAAAAATAACGAGTCAGTGCAATAAATAAAGTAACAAGAACAGTTTGATGTGGAGTGTGTATAGGTATATTTATAAGCATACTACCTTTCCGCCCGCGGTTTCACCCGCGTTAAATGAGTTTTCCCGTGGGAATGAAGTGTTTTACCGCGGTAAAAAGTAGCCTATGTCCTATTCCAGGACCTAACCTATATGTGTACCATATTTCATCCCGATCTGTCCAGTGGTTGAAGCGTGATTGAGTAACAAACATCCAAACTTTCGCATTTATAATATTAGTAGGATTAGTACTGATTTTCATCTTCATCATACATATTATGTAGTTTGTAAGGTCGACGTCCGACCTCACAAACCCTGGTGTCAGAGTTAGAGTTATTGAATGACTATATGCTTTTATTTTTTATATTCTGTTCTATTCTATTAAATATTTTTTAATAGTATCGTTTTAATGTGGCATTTGGTGTATAAAACCCTTATTTTGATTATTTCATTTGAAGAAAATACAATTAACTTAATATATTATTTTTTCAATGTAACCTTACAAAATGAAGTCATTCTCAAAGCACTACAAAGATTCTATTATTTCGTATTTCGTAATCGCGTGCTGGCAACACATTCGAGCGGCGGTTGGCGTCAAATAAATCCGAGAATGGGCCATTCGCTCCATAGCTTGCTTTTTCGGCTTCACCTGTGTTTACAGCTGTAATAGCTTTTTGCCACACCCATCTAGGTATTTTGGTAACAGAAAAAAGAGAAAAAAAACTGGGAACTTCTTGTAGCAGAGCTGCGAGAGAGGACAATCTGCCAAAAGAATCGGCTTCTCCTAGGTTTCTTGGTCGAATTTTTCTCGCTCGCTTTTGTACACTTTTGTAACATTTCAATTGAAATTCATTGATTACTGCTTCAAATCCAAATCGAATGAATGAATGAAACTTTATTGCACACAAACCAAAGACTAGTGAAATTAGGTAAAATATTAGAAATTCAGTATTGATAAAACCGCTAGGGTAGAGATTTCTTCTAGGTAACCTATATTTTAAGCTTATTAAAAGTTGCGGTTATGTGCGGATGAATGATACAGTTACTATTTTTAATTTGTAATTTTATTTTAAATTTTGTTTTTCTTTCTATGTTTTATATACCTTATATATTTTATTTTACCAACATAACTTTTTAGATGGCTGTTAATAACAATTATATAGATTTATATTTCTAAAATAAGTGGAAATATTATGTGCGCAAACAAAGCTTAATAAAATTTCGTTGTATTGTTGCAAATCGACTTGTTTGAAAGTTCCTAAATTGGAGAGTCTATTATTAATTAATAGATATTTTAAAACAAGTATGTTTCTGCCCCTTTCTTATCCTATTCATTTTTATTATAGAAAGGAATGCACAAGAATGCAGCACTGCACTTTACGAAGTCATCCAATCGCACGCTTCATTTAACAAAACGCGTTGTTCGGTATAACGCAGCGCTATGAATTCCCAGATCAAAGAAAACTGCAGCTTGTTAAATTGGATGCACTTGCACTAGGGTGCATCGCTTTCCTTTCAAGTCTGAAGTTAAAAATAAAGTTATACTTTAGTAGTTTAAAATTGACAGTTTTAAGAAGAGAGTGGATGGTTCAGGTCGCTTCGCCCTGATCAAAATATGTCGCGTTTGAATCTCAAAACCTATTTATTTACGAGTATTGTACATATGCTTGACTTGATTTTTGTCTTTTAGGAGAAATCGGACAGGTTATAAAAATATATTCTCATAGAGTTGCTACAACAAGCATATTTAATAAGATGTGCAATAAAAAGTATTATGAGTTGCTAATAAGATGAAATTTCTGTTGTTTGTAAATGTCATCATCAACAGCTTATATACGTCCCCACTAAGGGGCTCAAGCCTACCCTGAATAAGGGTGATTAGGCCTTAGCCAACCACGCTGGTCCAATGCGGGTTGGCCGACTTCACACAGAACCTTTGAATTTCTTCGCAGGAGTGTGCAGGTTTCATCACGATGTTTTCCTTCACCAGAGCGTCGAAATGAATCCGAAATTCGAAAATCCATTGGTACATGTTGGGGATGCAATATACTAAAATTGCATTATTTCCATGCTAGCTTGGAAAATGCAACACGTTTTCCTCATGCATCTACGAGTTGCAGCGATCTGTCAATTCTCGCCAGCCTCTGACAGGAATGATGCATCTTCAGCTGCACTGCCGGTGTTGACAAACTAGACACTGATGCATCGCCTCGCCTTTAGAGATAATGTATTACTTGTAAATGTTGTACTAGCTTTGATTTTGTCGACCGGAATGACTTTCGTTGCAGGAAAAAGAAATTGGCAAAAATAGCGCGGACATCTAGTATATAAATGAACAGCTAAAGTATCTTGACATTGTGAAGGCAAGACCGGTCGTTGTGGAGATCCTTGGGGGAGGCCTTTGTCCAGCAGTGGACGTCTACAGGCTGAGATGATGATGATGAATGACGATGAAGGTAGCGTGATCCTTGTTCGCTATTATTAAAAAGTAACTTCTGCCTGTTACGCTTGCATAGTTAAACTATTAAATCGATTTAAATTTAATACGGCACAATGATAGTTTGACACCCAAGATATTTGTAACCTTGGAAAAACATCATATTCCCATGGGAAAGTCTTAAATAACGCGGGCGTAGAAGTCGTTGTTAGACATTAACTTATAGAGTTAGTCAATTTTGATATCAATCTTACAATCTTATAGTGAATTGTTTTTGTTTCAG
The DNA here is from genome assembly GCA_951230895.1 of Carpatolechia fugitivella. Taxonomy (NCBI): domain Eukaryota; kingdom Metazoa; phylum Arthropoda; class Insecta; order Lepidoptera; family Gelechiidae; genus Carpatolechia; species Carpatolechia fugitivella. The sequence goes on along the minus strand of OX579659.1, from coordinate 1,078,799 downwards.
GTACTAAGTTCAACAAAGCTTTGCCGTCTTGCGATTATGAGTGGACCAAAGAAGTGAGTGCTCAGGGACGAAGACGTCAGGTCTAAGGACCCCTACACACATGCCAGCGGCATAACATGAAGCTTTACGCCGCGCGGCAAAAAGCTGTACCTAGTTATCTGTGTAACGGTGGGCGACGCTTGTCTTCTTCGTCGACCTTACAAACCCTGGTGTCAGTGTTATAGAGCCCCAAAGGCCACTGACTTGGCTCATGTAACAACTAGATAGTAGCCGGGACCAACGGCTTAACGTGCCTTCCGAAGCACGGAATCATCTTTTCGGACAATCAGGTGATTCAGCCTGCAACGTCCTAACCAAATTGCGGAAAGTTTCACAAAGATGCTTTTCTATTCTATTCTATTCAGTCAAAGTGCGGTTGATGTAACCGCTTTTCAACTGCACAGTCTGCTTACAGTCGGTGTGCAGTTGTAATAGCCACAGCAGCCCAAATCTTGATTTTGAAGGTAGAACGTATATCTTTTTTCTTTCTGGCTATTCTACCCACAGCACCTAATAGGGGATCGGACTGTTCCTAAATTTACCATATTTTATGAATTATTTTAAAAATATAATTTAGTAGCAGACGATTCGCGAAGAAAAAAACAGAATCGGTTGAAAAGCGAATTTACAGTGATTTTTTAAAGTTTCAATATGTCTGTCTCTTTCAAAAACGATTTTTTGTATGGAGATTATATGGCGTTACTAACAAATGACGTCACAAGTGGGTATGTGCCTCTCTGTCTAATCTTGAATTTCAAACCTTTATAACTCAGTAAATTTTAAAGATAGAGCAAGAATTATTTTAGTGTTCGAAAACAGAAACTAAGAAGTTTGGATTTATAAAATAAAAAAAAGTAGTCCGATCCCCTATTTACATAAAATAGACTAGGTAGGTTGATCCGTAGGGGTCACCGACATTTTTATACCAAAAGGCCTCAGGGCTCCACTAGAGGGAATAAAGAATTAGATGGTTACCTTTGATAAATACAACATCCACTGAATATGCTGATGGCAAAGTCCCTGATAAACTCCACCATTTTTAGCTAAAAAGATAAGGTATTTTTTGGTCTTGTCCGTGGTACATCAAGATATGTATAATACCTCTTATACTCCTATTATTCATTATACTAAAATTGTATAAGATTACAGATAATTCCATAAATGGTGTAGGTATGGTGTACCTATAATTCAAGTATAAAAACCAGTTTTTATACTTGAATTACAGTTAAGATACCAGTATCTTTGATATTTGTTTTTTTGTGCCAGTTTCACGGATAACTCAATTAAATCTATCTAGGAGATCAATCAACGGCCCGTTACAGTCCACTGCTGGACTATGAGCCTCCTCCACTGAAGTGGAGGGTTTTGCCAAAATCTCCACGCTTGGCAGGCGGGTTGGAGATCGCAGATTAAAAGGTTAATGTATCAGAGAGCGCTGCTGCCCGTTCCCTGTTCAATGTGTAGTCCCTCTTACGACACCCACGGGAAGAGTAGGGGTTGGTGACAAATGTATTCTACTATCTAGGAGATATTTAATCATTATTATTATAAAGTGAAAAATTAAAGGTTGTTGATCTTGGACAGGACTCGAACCTGCATGTCCTTGGCTATCTAGGAGATAGACGGACATAGGCTAGTTTTTCTACTCAGTTTTTCCTGTGGTAATGTTACAATCACACTAATATTATAAATGTGAAAATATATTTGGATGTTTGTTCCGCTTTCACGCCTTAACTACAGAAGGGATTTGGATGAAATTTTGAATGGATAATAGTTTGTACTCTGGATTAACACATAAGTTACTTTTTACGGGAAAAGGTCTTATTCCCACAGGAAAATCTTACATAACGCGAGCGTAGCCGCGGGCGGATAGCCAGTGAAAAATAAACTTAAACAAATTTACTACTGTCATGATATTATTTATATATGTATAATTTACATATTTTTGAAACTCTGTTTCACAATAATTAACAACCTCAGAACTGATAACACCCGATCTCAGTGACTATCAAAAACATGGTAATTAATAAAACTGCGGTGGACATGGTATTAAAAATGGTATGGTAATAAATTATCTCCATAAAATTAACAATGTTTCGCAACAATATGACCTGAACTTTCGTATCACAAATTGAATAATATCATTGTTATAGTAACATTAATTATTTTATTAATTGAATGCTGTTACAGATAGATAAGTAAATCGCGTGTTTAACAAAAGCGTATTGATTTTTGCTTATTTAACTGCAACTGCGTATTTGATGATGTCAAAAAGGCAATTTAAAACCATTTATATATATTTATATTTGTTATGTTTCGATAAAACATTAAAATTGTTTTTAACAGCCTCCGTGATTGAGTTTTTGGCGCTTATTACGGAGGTTTCGGGTTCAAATCCCGGTGGGAAATTGTCATTGCCAAATATTGTTAGACTTTCTCCAGTTTGGATAGGACATTGCAGGCTGAATCACCTGATTGTCTGAAAAGAAAGATGATACCGTGCTTCGGAAGGCACGTTAAGCCGTTGGTCCCGGCTACTATCTAGTCGTTACATGAGCCAATTCAGTGGCCTTTGGCGTCTCCATAACACTGACTCCAGGGTTTGTGAGGTTGGTTGTCGACCTTACAACAGTTACAACCCACACGATGATGATGATGAGTGGCCTTTGGAGGTTCTATTACTGTCCTGTGTACAACAACGTACACAATGAAGAAGAATTTTTTTTGTATTGTAAAAACTAACTAACATGAACATACACTAACATAAAAACTTGTATAAAACACACTGTCAACTGAAAACACTTCATAACGTAACACACAAAGTAACTTTACGATCAAAACGGTACCTAAAATCTAAGAGTTTATTTAGTAGCTCCCATCTCATCCTCTATTGGAGCGAGAGAGTTAGCTAGAGCTTCCTATTCCACCCTCCATTGGAGCGAGAGAGACAGCCATACCTGGTTGTAATAACTTGTCGCAGACTGTAAACTCGGGTTACGTTACTAATAACTTTAGATATTAACTATACTTGGGTCGGTATCAATCATGGCTTATAGACGAGACGTCGATTTAACATGATGTGTAGGTTCTGGGTTCGATTACTGGTTGTGTGGTTATGAATATGCAGATCCTCTTCATCTTACGTGTTGTAAGGTCGACAATAGGGAATATGCATAAAAAATATATTAGTTTTTTTCATAGTTCATCTGAAAGTATACAAAAATAGAATACTGACAGTCAAAACAGTATCAAAAACGATCGAAAAACAAACTAGATGCAACATTTTTAAACAAATATATCTGTCTCTCTTACGAAAGCAAAATTTTCTATGGCGGATGTATGGCCTGCGTGACATATGACGTCACATGTCACGTCGGACCACTCTGTCTAACCATCAACTGAAGCCTTATAACTTTGTTTCTGAGCAAGACAGTTTACTGAAAGTTTACAGTTTAAAATTATTCTAGGGTTTCTATAAATGTTTATTGGCCTTTTAAATAATAACACTTTTTTACAAAATCGCTAATACTTGGATTTACGCCGTCACATTTCATGATATAACGTATGACCATAAGTGAATTTATTTACGAGCGTCTTTGTTTCCAAATGTACGTTAAATCAAAGGCTATTGAAAACACTATCTACCTAGCCTTAAAAAAAACCCTTTGTTGCCCTAGTTACTACCAATCCTACTACCAGTTGTAATACCGTTAATTTTGATTACCCTTCCTACTACTCAGTATGAAGCTGTGTGTTACTACCGTAAATACCTACATTAACAAAAAAAAATTCTAAACGAATTCCCTTTTTCTTTTTAACTTGAACGTAAATTACATTTAAACGGTAAAATTTCAATTAAAAGGAGAAATGCACCGTATGAATTAAAAATCCTCTCCTTAGCTCGAATTCCGTCGTAATGCACATTATGCAGAGGAGGTATTACCCTCTCTAGGGATATTACGGGGGAGCTGCCAGATACACCCAAACGAGAGAATTATGGCTACACTATTAGGCACTCGGATGGTCTGGCAATATCCTGAGAGGAAACGTGAAATATCCGATAAAGATGAGGTAGTTGTACGGTAGTTTATTTAATACTTATCTGAAAAATATATACGTACATTATCGAGCTTAAAGCCCTAAAGGTATGAGCAGAGCTTTAGAAAGCTCACAGGAGCTTACACCAAAGTCAAGTTCGGTATCATATGAAATTAAAAAGAATATAGACAGATAGATAGATAGATAAATCGTTTATTTGTAAATGCAATACACAGTTTTTGCAGATGCTAAAAACATTAAATATAACATAAGTCTTAAGCGAGTGCACCACATCCACAAAACGGCCCTAACTCAACATGTTGCAGTGACACGGTTAGCACAGTGCCACTGCGCTGTTATTCTGTTAGCGCCGCGACAGTGAACATGCGCGAGCCAGTGGAGATGCCTACTACTGTAATAGTACATTTTATGATTTACATACGCCACAATTATAGTTTACACACACTAGGTATTATAAGACACAGTACATATTTGATGCCATTGATACATTTACATTAGCCTGTATTTTGTTTACACATTATTTTTTATGTAGGTTTCTAAAATAATTATTCATTCACCCCTTATACTGCTTCTACTACTTGAGTACAATAAATTGTTCGAAATAGACATAAAATATACATAAGTAGGTACCTAATAATGCAATAGTGAGTTCACTTAAACAAGTATTTCAACTGACGGAGTTCATCCGACACCAACCATACAGATCATGAATATCACCAACTGACTGACTCGTAACAAGATAATATGTACAGATAAGTACGTATTAGGTTGATAACCAACACTTATAAGACGCTAGTATGCTAATTCATAACAGATCTGTATTAAGTAAGTAAGTAAGACACTTTAATAATATATGAAAATGATGCCCCCGTCCCCTCCCCTGCCCCTAACTGTCCCCTTTTGTTATTGTTTTGTTTTTTGTACCTACTTCACTTTCTTTCTTCTCTGTGTATGTATGTTTTTGTGTACTGCAAATGAATTTCTTATTATTATGAAATGTTGCGTCATTGAAGCTGGAGCATTGATCAAACCTAGACTTTTGATCAAAAACCAAATAGGTACTTAACTTAACCTTATCATACTAGAATAAAAAAAACTGTCTTATTAATAACCACTATTATTAAAAAAACAAAAAACCCGACTGCATGAAAAATTTAAAACTTTTGGCGCCAAAAATAGGCCATCTTGTTTTTTTTATAAATTTGATGTACCCAGTGTCACTCTCACCAGTAAGACGAATCTAACGATACCTCTTTAGCTAAAATCCATCAAGCCGTTTAGGCTGCAGAGCGTGCCAAAGAAATATACATACATACATACATACATACACTCGAAAAACATAACCCTCCTTCTAAAGCAGTCGGGTAAAAACGACGTATGTCTGTCGTGGAACCGATGAGCGTTGGAGTAGACGCACGGAGTAGACGGGTTCTCGAATGGACCACGTCTTTGAAAACGTAGTGTGGGACGCCCCCCCGTCAGGTGTACCGATGACCTGAGGAAGGTGGCTGGTGGTGGCTGGATGAGGAAAGCGGGTTATTGTGCGCTTTGGCGTGCCCGAGGGGAGGCAGCAATCCAGCAGTGGACTGAAATAGGCTGATTGATTGACTGATGTTAATGATCTAGACCAGACCAGACTTGACTGAAGTATAGAAAGAAAAGAAAATGATGATACCAAGTTAAGATTTTTAGTAAAGTTAAACTATTCTGCTTACGTTGAACTCCGGTAACGTCGAGTCTTAAAGACATCGAGTTCGTTTTCGCAGCGTCGAATCTGCGAGATCGAACGGTATCGAATAAAAAACTAACGAATGTTAAATGTTGGACAAGAAAAGTTAATTTCACCGGTTTTTTACCGATGCTGATTGTATTGTTTTTTTAAAGTTCAAACGTTTTTTATTATTCGAGACCACACATGAAGTCATGCTGTGGTCACGCTTTAATTTTAAAATCCAGCTATCCTTTTCGTTTTTAAGACCAATGAAAGAGAGGTGAAGATATCAGATGAACAAATGATATTATTTTGAATGAATGATAACCTTAAAATAAGGGCATAGCTGCCAGATTAAGATATTTTTAAGTAGCATGTTTTACGTGCCCTTTAAAATTGTGCAATCGACGCGTCCGTAAGGTTCGAACTCGATGTTTGACAGCTCTAATATTAGAATAGCCATCTCTTGTCCCTTTTTAATCTTTAAAAGGTGAAAAGGACTGACGAACTTAAATTAAGGATTAGAGCGTGACTGTGTGAATCGCCATTTTGAACCGTTGTAAGTACCCTATCCTTTCCGATCTCTTAAGGGCGTGGGATGTGATATGCCGTTAAACTCTTAATCTGGACTTGTTCCTTTTAGATTGTGATTATAACCACCCACGACTTTTCACGAATAGCCTTTTAGGAAAAACAAATAAGCCTTAAGCCGTCTGAAATGTCATTAAAGTTTATTAATTAGACTGAACACAAAAACAAAAAAATCTTTTCTGCTACTCTAGGGGCGCCACATGTAGTTTTCAGCATAGTAAATTATCATCGTATTCATGATAATTTCAGTGTAACTTGAAACATGAATGTCGGTAGTTTGCAATATTTACCGACAGATGGAGCTGCAATGCACTCTGAGCATTTAAGTAAAAAGCAGTATCAAGTTTCGTCGACCTTTCACAGAGCTTGGTGGCATAATTGGAGATGCAGGTTCGAGTCCTGTCCAAGAGCGACAAAATTTTTCATTTTTCGCTTATATATATATATATATATATTTCGTTAACACACGTAATCAGTACCTAACAATAATAATCTACATATAGTAAATTATTGCCATTATTATAAGAAATTAGTGTTCTTGATTTAAAAAAAAATGGCTATTCTCCTTTATTTATGTTTTTTGTTTATTTATTTATATTACTATCGGAGGGTTAAGTAAATAAAGTTATAAAGCGACTGGCTAGTCTGACCTGTACACGTTGCTACCTATATGTATATGTACTCGATATACCTACTCGAAGTTTTTGGTTTGAGTGCATCTTTAAACTTAATATGTGTGCGAATTTATCTAGTCAACGTTTGCGTGGCTAAATTCGAAATTAAATCCTCAACCCAAATAAAAGGAAATTCTCGAACAATAAACAAAAGAAGCCTCAAACAGTTAACAAACAGACCTCAAGCAAATTGGATCAAAACGTGAGGTCCGGTCAATTTCCTCAACCGGTTATAAAACCCTCGGACCTTTCAATAAACCGTTTTTCAATAAACAAAGAAACTTGCACTGACCGCTACAAGTAAACGAAACTTGCTAGGGCTTTGTGCAAAGGCCCTTTACGAAAGTAAAGTGTACTAAATCATGCCAAGATAATCACATGAGTTTTTTTAATTCATAAAAAAATATTTGCAAGAACATAGTATAAACAAGAAGATGTTACATAAGGTTTTTGTATCATATGTTCCACCAAACAATGGCATGTAAACATTATGTCAAAGAATAATAGCATTTATCCAAGAGCCAACTTGATAATAAAGTTTTAAATATCTGAAATGGACACATTTTGATAAAATTAGGTAAATGGTTATACACGCGAATGGCCATTGAATATGAGTTACGCTTATACAAATCTATTCTGGAGGGAGGCTGGTACAGTTCATCTTAATATCTCGTTGACCTCTGATAAAATATTTCACTATTTAACATAAAATATTCTGGTTGCTGTCGAACAAGTAAGCACAGCTGTTTTATATAAATACAGAATAAAGGTAAAATTTTACTAGATTTAAATAGTGGTCTACAAGAATCCATTTATGATGGGCCCTGAAAATCTTTGCATCCACTGAATTACCCCATAACGGTAAACCATAACTTAAGATTGATGAAACATAGCCACGGTTTTCGAAGCTGTTTGTGTTTCGCTCAGTGTATTTAAAAAAACTAAATTAATTAAAAATACTAAATAAAGTTTATTACCGGCTATAGGGGATCGGACTACTTTTTTTTATTTTATAAATCAAAACTTCTTAGTTTCTGCTATCGAACACTAAAAGATTTTTTTTTGAAAATTGACCGAGTTATAAAGGTTTGAAATTCATGATTAGACAGAGAGGCACATACCCACTTGTGACGTCATTTATTAGTAACGCCATATAATCTCCGTACAAAACATCGTTTTTGAAAGAGACAGACATATTGAAACTTTAAAAAATCACTGTAAATTAGTTTTTTAACCGATTCTGTTTTTTTCTTCGCGAATCGTCTGCTACTAATCTATATTTTAAAAATAATTCATAAAATATGGTAAATTTATAAAATATGGTGAACAGTCCGATCCCCTAATGTCAACCTTATTGCTAAGGTCTTCCAGGTAACCGGAAAATTGATATAGCGTCTAGGGCGCTAAACGTGGCCGTGGACGTATATTTTAACATCACACTAATATTATAAATACGATACGAATAAAATATATTTGGATGTTTAGATGTTTGGATGTTTGTTCCGCCTTCAAGCCTTAACTACTGGAAGGATTTGAATGAAATTTGGAATAGAGATAGTTTGTATCCTGGATTAACATATAGGATACTTTTTACCGGGAAAAGTCTTATTCCCATGGGAAAATCTTACATAACGCGAGCGTAGCCGCGGCCGGACCGCTAGTACTTTAATAAAGAAAGAGTTAGTTCAGTTGTACTTGTACTTTACAGACACGAAGAAGAAGGGAACATTGAGTCGTGTTTGTCATTCAGCCAACCAATATTCCTATTATGGTGCTATTATGTAACCTCTCTACACGTCCGAATCAAACTCCCCATTGAGTGCCGTTCACAATGACAATATTACCCAGCTCCCGAGTTGGGTCTCCCAACTCCCAACTTTGAGGAAATCAAGTCAGTTGTCTGCCGGCGGAATTTTAAAATTATGGTAGAGTTTGTAGTTGTGTTACTACTACTGAAGTGTGATTTTTATGATTTAGAAAACAAGTAATAGCTTTTGTGATTTCTGATTTCTAAAGTCCATTAAAATACTAAAATATTTTCTTGTGTATGATCTGATCCGAATATTACAACTAAACTATGTTAACGAGAGTTTGTGTCTCCGCCAACAAACTGCTGTGCAGTTTGGCGGGCTCTATTTGTGAAATGCCTGTTAATTTTGGAATAAATTAATTTTATTATTATTAGTCTGCGAATAAATTCAAAGGTCGTGTGTGAAGTAAACCAACCCGCACTAGGCCAGCGTGGTCGACTACAGCCTGATCGCCCTAATTCAGGATAGGTTGAGCCACTTGGTGGGGACGTTATCGAATATCATGCTGATAACGACCTTGTGCCGGGATTTCAAAAGAAAAGAAAAAATGCAATGTTAAGAAAACTTTCACGGAATAGGAAACAGCATGAAAGACATGGTTTTAATTTACAAATTGTAGCAAAGACCCGACGAAACGAGATAATCCGGCCCGATCCGCACGAACCGGCGGAATCGGGTCAAAACCGCATTGAATCCGGCTTACTTACCCCGCCACACCGACTTTATAACCAGCTTAGACCACGCATAAATAAAATACTTTAATTTTTTTTTTTTAATCCTTATGCTCGCAGGACGCGCTTTTATGTGTCATATTTTATTTATAATGCGCACGCCGAGGTGTGGAATTATTTGCGGGCGTTTGTACTATTGTGAACATGGTGCATAGCTATAGGGGGGTCGACCTTTCTAGAAAACTCTTTGCCGACCCTATAAAGTTGGGATGAATAATATAGAGTGGAAAAATCTGAATTATATATTATTATGCAATGTTAGGTAGTATTAATGTAATAACTTTTGAAAATAGAAATTTCGAAATGATACTGGGGCCAATTCCCGCAGCGAACTTAAATTTAATTTAAGGTAGTTGACATTCGGCAGTCGTCGCATACACAGCGTTTGATATCAGTTCCGACTTTTTTATCCTAAAACTGAAGATAAAGCGATCTTGCAAGCATTAACTATAAAGCCATAAACGTGAAATATATTTTTTATGTCATACATGAGTGAAACAAGTGTTTAAATTAGTGAAAGTGATAAATCTTCCTTTACAATATAACACGACGTGACAAGGTCAACAGGATGATCGGAGCAACGACCGGCCCAGGCGCATCATTCTGTCCTGCTCGCTCCAGTGACCTACATCAACGACGATCTCACCTATCGCGGCGGTCAACGATCGTTTGAGAAAAGTAAATACGAATCGGAGCGGATTGTACCCCCGGCTAAAAAACAAATAATAAAATAAAGAACCAACCATGAGAACCTGTGCAGCATGTAGGAAGCAGATTGCTATAGCTGAACTCATACAATGCAATAAATGCAAGGGGCAATTTCACTACCCCTGTGTAGGTATTCAGAGGGCCCAATATATGAGTAAAATGCACGATTTACAACGGCTTTGGACTTGCCCGTAATGTAATATGATTACAAAACGCCCTAAAAGCGATGGTGCACCCGTGAGAACCGAAGCATCGGTCGTTGATAATACTACGATGTCTGTAGATGAAAACTGAGAAGAAGATGAGAGCATATTAGGTGATACAATTGATATTCAAAATACTACGCAAGAGACAACCCCGCGACAACCAGGACACCACGTCATGAACCCAGACCACCCCTCACAGCCATCTCGCAGTGAATGAAATACCCACCCTTGAACAAATAAGTAAATTACTGGATGAAAGCTCCGAGCTAATACGACGTCTCTCAAGCAGCATATACTTTCTGAAATGACATCTTTACAAAAACATACCCAGGAGAAAATTTTGACTGCGACCAAAAAAATACACCTAGAACTAACAAAACACATAAATACGATCGATGCCCAACAAAAAAACCTGCAAACTGACTTAGACAGGGTAAGTGAGAGAATTACTCGTCTGGAAGAAGAGAAAACTCAACTAAAGAAACAAGTACAGGAATTAGAAAAACGGATAACAACAAACACTTCGTGTAACAAGATTTACGACCATGAAGCTCCTAAAAAATTGTACTTTATGGCCTTGAAGAATACCAATACGAGAACGAACAAGAACTACATGACCGAGTGATTTTTCTACTTCAAAATATATTATCAGTTAATTTAACAGGGTATATTGAAGACATTAAGAGAATTGGAAGACAGGGAAAGCGAAGACCGGTTATTGTAGAATTAATCAGTAAAAAGATGACACAATATCTTCTACAACAGGGCCGTCACTTTAAAAACAGTGTAATAAATATCTCCAAACTCCTAGACGAAACATCAATCACTGCGAGAAAGATAATCACTGCGAGAAATTCTACATCAACACAGAAAAAACGGAAGACATGCGGTAATACGAGATAATAAATTGTATATACACTCCGTCAAAGACAGAACAAAATAAACCGGAGGAGAGCTACGCGGACAGAAGCAGTACCTCAAACACAAACCACACACTTAATACTACTACTTCCACACCGCGCTCCTTTCGATAATAAATTTGAAATATGTATTCAAAATTTACAAAGCATTAATAACAAGATTCATGTCGTACAGAGCTTTTTAGAGGATAAAAGTTTTGATGTAGTTTGTTTAACAGAAACATGGATTAAGGAGGAAAGAATGCAATTTATTGAATTACACAACTATAATTTCGCTACATCTTTCAATCGACAACACCGAAGAGGTGGAGGGGTAGCCATCTTAACACGGAAAGGAATACATTATAGGGAAATGTCAGATATTACTAAATTATCAATGGAGTACACAGTAGAATATTGTGCTATAGAAATACCGGAGCAAAAACTAATAAATACTTCCACTCTGTCATTTATTATTTCTGTGTGTGCAATAAAGTATATTCATTCATTCATTCATTCATTCAAATAGTTTGCGTCGGTAGGTGAACAATCATCACAGTCACAGTCGCAGAGAGCTCCGCGCGGCCCGCGCGTTGAGATCTCCATGTACTTACAACCGGTCACTGAGCTACAAGTAGGCGAAATAATACAACAGCTGCCAAATAAATACAGTTCCGGGCCTGATGAGATACCTAATGTATTAGTTAAAATGTGTGTTGCCGAATTGACTTATCCGCTAACGTTATTAATAAATCAATCGTTTGATGAACAATGTTTCCCATAAAAACTAAAGGTTTCGAAAATAAAACCTATATTCAAACAAAAAAGGCGGGCAGAAAGAAAATGTAAGCAATTATAGGCCGATCGCGCTTCTATCGGTTTTTTCGAAAATATTTGAAAAAGCAATGACGAACCGTGTGTATACTTTTCTGGAAAAATATAATTTATTAAATGTAAATCAATTTGGTTTTAGGAAAAATCGAAGTACAACAGACGCGATTGTTAAGTATGTCCAGGAGGCATTAAATTACATCCAGGATAAATACTACGCAGTCAGCATCCTGCTGGATATGACTAAAGCATATGACAGGGTGTCACATAGCATATTATTGGCTAAATTATACGATATAGGGATTAGGGGTAAGGCTTACGGATGGTTTAGGTCATAATTGAAAGATAGGCAGCAGTATGTTGAAATAGACAATTACAAAAAAGAGACATGCGAGATCGGAACGAGTAAATCTACTATGATATGTACAAACTGGTCCATCCCGCAAGGTAGTGTGACAGGATGTGTACTTTTTTTAGTCTACATAAACCAATTGCCTAATGTAATTGACGCTCCGTGTTTAATGTTTGCCGACGACATTTCGTTGTTATTTAAGTGCAAAAACGATAAGGAAAGCCGAGATCACGTCATAAAAACCTTTGAAATAGTAAACAACTGGCTAACTGAACATAAGCTTGAAGCAAACCTGAAAAAAACTAAATTAATACAATTCAGACCGAGGCAAAAACCTAATATTGATCTAAGTATAGTAGCTAACAAACTAGGTATAGAGGAAGCAAACGAGTATAAATTACTGGGAATTACAGTTGACACTCATTTCACCTGGAAGAGTCAGATTCAGACGGTAACATCTAAATTATCTCAATTCTCCTACGCCCTGGCCATTCTGAAAGGTAACACACACTACGAAGCATCTTTGGCCGCTTATTATGCCTATGCATATGCGTGGATGCGTTACGGAATTCTACTGTGGGGAAATAGCTCTGACGCCCATGACATCTTCGTACTGCAAAAAAAATGCATCCGTATACTGTTTAATGTTAAGCCAAGAGATAGTTGCAGACCGCACTTCTTAAATGAAAAAATATTACCACTTCCATGCATCTTCATACTCGAGGCAGCGATTTTTGTTAGGAAAAACATTAGCAAATTTATTTACTGTACAAGTGCCAGACGTAGGCACCTTCTTGAGCTACCCAAAGGCAATATGCAAATTTTTAGAAAGGGCCCCGATTATACTGCAATAAAAATTTAATCTCCCAGCATATTAAGACCGAAATCAAAGACAAACCTTTTTACCGACTGTTAAAGAATTTTTTACAGAGCAAATGCTACTACTCCATTGACGATTTTTTTTGTGACGAACTGAAATGATGCAATAAATACATAGGTATAGTTAATCTTTAACCCTTAACCTAACCTTTTGACGATTTTAAGAATGACATAATTATACACGGTGTTACAAAAAAACCCGTAAATTTTGTATGGAGACCATCTACATTTTGTATGGGAATGCGATTTTTTTAAATCGTTTTTCGACCTATGTTCTTTGGGGAAAGTTGTTCAGTTTTACGAGCAGATTCACACCCTTTCGGCTTTATTTGTAGTTTTGTAACACCTGGTATATACTTACCATTATTAAAAATTAGTCTTGATATTGTTTTATTGATAATTTTATTTTGTATAAATTGACTAACATTACTATAATATTATAATTGCATGCCATGTCACTTCACTTGTATTGCAATGCCCATTGAAAGGTTTCATGTATCCATTTACAACCAATGACAATATTACACCTACAATTATTATTTTATGTACATGAAAGCAATAAATGAATTGAATTAATCTTAGTCTTTTATTATACTTTATTATTTTATTTATTATATTTATTACAGATTTGAATTCGCTGTTGATCGTCCATCTTGGGCTAACTAAAGAGCTTAACTACTAAAATGACGTGTAAACACTTACTTAAAATTTAGTTAAAATTTAGTTGCTACTTGACAACTTAATACGTGTAAACCAGCCATAAGTCCTTACCTCTTCCTACTTGTAATGGACGCGTTGACGTCGGACATACAGGAAGAGGCACCCTGGTGTGTGCTGTTTGCCGATGACATTGTTCTCGTCGGTGAAGATGGAGCCGAGGTCCAGAACAAACTGGTGAAATGGCAACAGAGACTGGAGAATGTGGGGTTAAAAATCAGCAGAACCAAAACAGAGTATTTGTTCTGTGATGTACTTGTTCTGCCTTGTCCCTTGATGGGGTTCCATTACGGTCTGTTCCGACTTTAAGTACCTCGGTTCACTGATTCAGGGAGATGGCGAGATAGACCGGGATGTAAAGCATAGAATTAACTCAGGATGGATGAAATGGCGGCAGGTCACGGGAACTGCGACCCCCGAATGCCTCTTAAGTTAAAAGGCAAAATTTATAAGATAATTATCGATCTGTCGTCATGTATGGATCGGAGTGTTGGGCCATCAAAGGGATGGATGAAAGACGACTTCATGCTAGTGAAATGAGAATGCTGAGATGGATGTGTGGAGTAACAAGAATGGACAAGATTAGGAATTAATATATAAGAGGAAGTTTGAAAGTTGCGCCAGTGATAGATAAAATGAGAGGAAATCGCCTTACCTGGTATGGGCACGTAATGCGGGGAAATGAATGTTACGTGGGGAAAAAGGTATTGAATTTGAATGTGGATGGATATGTCGGGAGAGGACGGCCAAAGAAAAGATGGATGGATTGTGTAAAAGATATGTTCAGGAAGGATGTGAGTGTTGAAATGACGGCTGATAGGGATGAATGGAGGAAGAAAACATACTGCGCCGACCCCAAATCCCATGATAAGGGCAAGCGAATGATGGGTCAGAAAGTGACAAGACTAAGATTAAATTTAAATTTAGTTTCGCTGCGGGAGTCGACACCACTGATAACAGTGATGATAACATTTATCAGTTATTGTTTTAAAAAACGTTTCAGCAATTTTAGAACACATGTCTACAGAGCAAAGTTGGGATTAGACGTTTGTATAAAACATTATGGGTACTTACAATAACGTGAAATATCATAAGATAAATGCGGGATAGCTATTCCCGATTCGTCTTCGAATCAACTTGTCATAAACGTTACAGTGTGAGAAATAGTATTTCTTTCCCCCGTCTTCACAGGAAGGGGCGTTAAGTTGGATTTTCCATCATAAAATAAATTGAGAAGTCTGGTCTTAAACGTTTTCTGGTCTGTGGTTCTTTGGTTCAGCTTCTAAATCCCAGCATGAATACCTGAAGAGCTTCGACTGGCTCAGTAGTGCCGCGCCTAATGATGTTACCTGTGATGTATTTTTAGGAAGATCATTTTATAAATTGTAAGGAGAAAATCACATACAAATGACACTGCACTATTTTGTGTTCTGTCTTCTAAGTGTACAGTTTCTTTCAACCGTATCACCAACATCTCATATACGTCCCCACCGAGGGGCTCGAGTCTACCCTAAATTAGGGTGATTAGTCCTTAGTCGACCACGCTGGCCCAGTGCGGGTTCGTCGACTTCACATACAACCTTTGAATTTATTTGCAGCAGAATGCAGGTTTCATCACGATGTTTTCCTTTTCCGTAAGAGCGTACATTTAAATTCGAAGACACATTGGTATACGTGGTGGGAATCGCACCCGCGTCTCCCGGACGGAAGGCAAGCGGCCCTAGCCACTAGACCACAGACTCTCAACCGTATAAACAAATAAAAATGCTGTTGCCTGTTATAAGGTATATATCACATGCATGAGTCTGGAAGTCAGGTCCAGCCGGGCGATTGCGTAAGCGGACTTGCTTTGCTTGGGGCGGGTTTGAAGACCGCCAGCGGCTTTCAAGCGATCGCGTAAGGAGCAAGCCAAGTCAACGAAGACGATTACAAGTGAGTATTTTTACTCTTTGTCCCCAAGACGATTACCGTCCCAAAAGTTAGACAATTCCTACAATCGGAATCGGAATACCGTTCAACTTGCTTGAAGCCAAGCCAAGTGAACGAAGCAAGCTCGACTTACGCGATCGCGGCCCTGGTGATGAGTGGAACTCCTCGACCACTTATGGTACGGACAGAAAATTCCATTTGAATACCCGTCTAAAAGCTTGAAATCAAAAGGACGACATGACTGTGGGCAGTCGCCGGGACCAACGGCTTCGTGCCTTCCGACGTAGTCTCTCTCTCCGGACAAGCAGATGACTCTGCCTGCAATGTCTTAACCAAACTTTGGAAAGTTTCACAAAGAGATTTTTGCTTAACACCACCAGGATTTGAACCTGGAACCGTAAAGAGCGTCGAAATCTCGACCACTCGGCCGCGGAGGCTGTTCACGGAGTGAGAAAGATAGGTATTCAATCAAATCAAATCAAAAATATTTTATTCGAATTAAGATTTTTACAAATCATTTTTCGACGTCAAAGCTATCATGGATGGCACCTTCACTACCAGTGTACGCCCTCTGTGGAGAAGAACGGCCAGAAGAAACTCTACAGGAATCGTATCTTTTATACTTTTCTTTTAAATATATAAAGAATCATACTTATGTCATAATTACAATCTACTCCGCTGATTTGGAACAACAGTTGAACAGACGTCTTTATCATCTAAGTAATAATTTATCGTATAGTAGGCCTTAGAACATAACATATTTTTAATTTTAGTTTTAAATTGGGAATCGGACAGATTTACAACAAGTATAATATTGGTGTCGATTCGGCATACGCCCAACTAAACTAAAAATTTGTCCCGTCTTTTTCTAACATTTTTAATTGATAAGGGACCAAAGATCATCGGTTTTGTTTTTGTCTTTGACTTCACGACTAACTGTCAATTTTAGTGGCTTTTTATTCGTCATGGTGTTAGGTAGGCACTAAAACAAGACTAAATGTGACAGTTAGTCGTGAAGTCATAGACAAAAACAAAACCGACGATCTTCGGTCCCTTTTCAATTAAAAATGTTAGAAAGTGACAGGACTAATTTTAGTTTAGTTTAGTTGGGCGTATGCCGAATCGACACCATTTCTATCACATCCCACGTCCCTCCCCATAACTCGAGAAACTGTGAATAATACGAATTCTTTATTGCATTTCCATAAAAGTATACTAAATTACTTGTAATAAAGTCCCTTGTAATCCCTGTTTTAATTAATTGGCCGTTTTGCCCCACCGGTCTTCATAAAGTTGATAAATTCACCTTTTTCCTCCAGCGCCGTTTTGTTTAAATTAAGAAATTCAGTCATCTCATCTACGCTGTGATTTTTATTTAATGAATTTGACGTGAAGTAAGGTGTAAGATTATAAAGGCCCTGGGCCTATGGAAGAATCTATACAATCATCCAAGTATGGAAGACATTCTAGCACGGATTAATCTTTATAAACCTTAAAAATATATTCGCCCTGACCTCCGCTTTAAAAAAGGGCAGGAGATAAATTAGAAAAGCTTCGCCTTTATATGGTAGGACTGGACAAATATTGAAGTAAATATTTATTATTTATTTATTTAACAATACACAACAGGCCTACTTATGTTTTTAATATATGATATTGTAGAATCGTGCAGGTTGGAGTTATGTAAGTATTGTGTTAAAAAAAATCGCTCGTTTTGCATAGCAAACTGATTTGAACACGAGGAATTTTGACATTCCTCGTAGACAAACTACACTACTATATACTTGAAAAAACTTCATCGGTTTCAAACGACCCTGTTCATCACCGTGGTACCACCTGACTGTTCCACCAGTACATTTATTAAAGCTCAAGATTCCGGACCCCAGATGCGTCGCGCCAGGCCAAATCTGATTTATGTGCCTTGTTAGAAGTTGGGCCAGGGTCGCAAGGCCACTGGGCCAGTACCAGCTTACGGACCAGTTTTACGTACATTGTTCTCGCGCATAATAAATCATTAATAAATTAACTTATGTATGCTTATGTCCTGTACCTATATCATAAATTATAATAATACTAAAGGTTTAAAATGATTAGTCAGGTGGCGAATAACCTTGTTTCTGTACTTTGGTAGCAGTAATTCTACTTCTTATATATATATATATACTCACCGGCACATCTAACCGCCCACCCTTGTATTTCGGGTTGATTTTAAACTACGCTAATTGTTTTATACATTACAATTGATTTATTGATAATTTTACGATAAAAATAAACGTTAAATTAACTACTTTTTAACTAACATCAGCTGTAACCACGGAATATAAAACGAGAGGCTGTTACTAATAGAATTATAAAGAATCATGAGTATCCCCTGAAATGAAGGGTGGGCGGTTGGATGTGCCGGTGAGTATATATATAAATAAATTGCTGTTCGTTTGTCTCGCTAAAACTCGAGAATGGCTGGACCGATTTGGCTAATATTGATCTTGAAATATTTGTGGAAGTTCAGAGAAGGTTTAAACGGTGAGAAACATAAATAATAAGAAACAGAAAAAAAGACAATATTTGTTAAGTTATTTAGTTTTCCAATACCAAATGGTCAAGGGTAGGTGTAGGGTAGATCTTGGGAAAAATGGCAGGACAACGTCTGCCGGGTCCGCTAGTAAAATAATATAATTATGTGCTCTACCAGGGATTCGGACCAATCACGCACTGGACACCACGTTCTGTATAATTTACTAACAAACAAATTATGAAAAACTTGCGGTGCGGGGGCGCGGGGGACACGTCGTGATTGGTTCATCTCGCTTACGCAACGTATTGACAGGCCTCATAATTGGTCGAAACTGAAGTGAGCCGCGAGGTATTGGCCGCTCAGAGATATTTATATGTGCAAATGCACCTATGCGTTTCGAAGTAGCGTCATGTGGTGTCCAGACCAGGGGTGTTCAAAATATTCAACTGGCGATCAACAATATCAAGACATAGAGATACGAAGCACCCCTGTTCTCTACCAACAAATATGATAATTTTTTTAGTCAAATAAATCAAACACTACCGTTTAAAAATACTGATTTATACCTTTTTACACATTTTACAATAAACGTATATACTTTATCCTCATATAACACTTGATTACGGTTGTAACGAATATAAAGAGGGAATAGAAAATTATTAAAAATATCAATATAAACGCCAGCGGTTTGCCGCACCAGGCTTGGAAAGCTGACGTAGCGATCCCGAGGATAAGACATAAGGAAGTGATGAGGAAGGTGGGCAGACCGACGCAGATGTGGAACAGTATGATGTTCTGGTTGTCCAGCAAAGCTGTCGGGCCAGAGGCTACTGTTATACCTGTCATTATTAGACCTATTAGACCTGTAACAATGTTATTTGTTTAGAACATTCATCATTGCGAGAGGACTTTGTCCAACAGTGAACGTCTTTCGGTTGAAACAGTGATGGTGATGAAGCTCTTTAAAAAATAAAAATAATAGTTCTAATTAAGACGATAGATGGCGCCAGGTCTACTTCGTGGATTCTTATTTTAAATCCTTTTATGGCGAGTGACTCGCCGGATTTCTTCGGATCCACGAATCATCAACACCATCTATCGAAGATTTATGAACATTTTTGTTTTTTATTGGCTGTCGGAAAATCCCTCATTATGTGCTTGGCGAAAGACATTGAAGACATTCACTTTGCGCCTGTGAAGACAGAAGCATCTTTGTGTTCCATGACGCTGCCTACATCAGGTGATCCTAAAAATAGTTTGCCAAAAACTTATCCTCTAAGAAATCGATTTTTAGGATGACTTCAGTCTCTGCTCTGGTGAACAGTTTTAGGTATACCGAATATAGAGATGTAACCAAACAATTTTCCCTAAAAACATTGTTGTCTGTCTACAGACTTGCACTGTTTCCTGTACTTGGGATCGGTAATAGGGGATCGGAGTACTTTTTTTTAATTTTATAAATCCAAACTTTCTGCTATCGAACACTAAAATAATTTTTGCTCTATCTTTAAAATTGACAGAGTTGTTAAGATTTGAAATTCAAGATTAGACAGAGAGGCGCATATACCCAGTTGTGACGTCATTTGTTAGTAACGCCATATAATCTCCATACAAAAAATCGTTTTTAAAAAAGACAGACATTGAAACTTTTAAAAATCACTGTAAATTCGTTTATTAACCGATTCTGTTATTTTCTTCGCGAATCGTCTGCTACTAATCTATATTTTAAAAATAATTCATAAAATATGGTAAATTCATAAAATATGGTGAACAGTCCGATCCCCTATTAACCCTTCAATCCACCCGACATTATTATGGATTTATTCAATTACTGGGGTATGTTTTAGTAGAGAATTCATCATCAACAGTTCATATACGTCCCCATCGAGGGACCTACCCTGAATTAGGTCGATTAGGCCACAGTCGACCACGCTGGACCAGTGCGGGTTGGTCGACTTCACACACAACGTTTGAATTTCTTCGCAGGAGTGTGCGTCCAGGTTTCATCACGATGATTTCCTTCACTGTAAGAGCATCGAATAAACGTACATATGAATTCGTAATTCGAAAACACATTGGTACGTGGTGGGGATCGAACCCGCGTCTCCCGCACGGGAGGCAGCGGCCCTAGCCACTAGACCAAGAAAGTTAAAAATGTGGTTCTTACCTGTGATTCCATGTGGTAATGCTGAGATTCCCTTCTTCACAAATATGAGGACGGACCCTGTGATGATACAGATGAGACTGGTCACCTGGAATATTATGTGGAACATCTTCTTGTGTTGCATTCGCATGGGGCTGGCCCAACCGTTTGTGTAGCTGAAGGCGAGGATAGCTTCTACCGTGAAGAAGTGCCACTGTAACAAATTGACCATCATCATCATCATCTCAGCTGAAAGACGTCCACTGCTGGACAAAGGCCTTCCCTAAGAATCTTCACCTGGGTTCTGCACTATCCGCATTCAGTGGCTTCCCGCGACCTTTGCCAGGTCACACCTCCTAAGGGCTTAGTAAGCTCCTTTGTCACGCCATCTGAGAATCTCCCACCCGGACATCAGTTGTCGTGGCCGAACTGGAAGTCTTTAAATAGACTTCGGACTCAGGTCGGCCGGAGTAAAGATAACATGTCTAGGTGGGGATTTTCCGATAATACTGACATAAACTGTGTGTGCGGAGAAGTACAGACGATGGCCCACCTGACATCATGTCCTGCGTGCCCTGCCACCTGCACGCAGCAAGATTTGATGGACGCCACACAATCCGCCGTCCAAGTGGCCACATTCTGGGCTACAACATTATAAAATTCGACTTGCCATCGACTCGCTAAGAAGAAGAAGTAAGCTCCACTCCTCTTTACAAGACTGCTCAAAAAATGGAGTGCAATGGGTTCAGGGTTCATATGTATGTGAGTTTCTTTATTCCACTATAACTTCCAAATTCCTGAACAGATTTGGATGTATGGGGCATAGTTAGAATCCTTGCATCAGCCCGAGTGACACTGGTTATAAATGTACGGCGCAGTTGGCGGCGCAGGCGCAGTCATGAAGTCGATAGGAAACAGTGAAGAAGAGGCTTTTGTTCAGCTGTGGGACACTATTATTTAGATATGATTAAGGATAGAAATCTTACCGCAGCAGTGCATACGTACGCATGCGCATCACGGGACACAATGGCATAACCTAGTATTACTACGTTCACAGCACCAATCATCAACTGCGACAGACAATTTAACATGGACAGAATCACTGGCTCACAATACTTATTGCCTTCGTCTCTCACTTGGACCGTTACATTTCCAAGTTTGAAATTTTTATTAATATTTATGGCTTCTTTGGTTTTTGGGGATTTTGTGCAAAACTCGGATATGCAGGTCATAAGTCCCGCGTCTTTTGCCATTCGCTATATTTTAAACGTCTTTTGTGATTTTAAAACATTAATAGGACTCATGTTAGGTTTTCTCTATAATATTTACTTCTCAATTCAATATTTTCTAAGTATGGTTTCTATTGGGTTTCTATAAAATATGTATAAAGTGCCAATTTTGACACCTTCGACAGACTTTTGACAGGCACAGAACAGAAATATCACAGAAGTACGAAAGAGATTTTAGAAGATATTGTAAGGTAGTGACATCTTTATTTCTTTAAAAATCTTACCGTCACAGGCGATAACAGTCTACAAGCTGATAGATCTTTCAGTATTTATCTGGTGGTCATCATCATCAGCTGAAGTCCTCTTACTTGGCTCATGTAACGACTATTCCCGTACTTAACAGCCAGGACTATCAGCAACGGTTTTTTCACTGATACAAGGGGTTTGTGAGTTCGGTTGTCGTCCTTACAACCCACTCGATGAAGATGGAAATTAATTTATAATAGCCTCCGTGTCCGAGTGGTCGAGATTTCGACGCTCATTACGAAGATTCCGGGATCGATTCCCGGTGGGGACTGTAGCATCGAGCCTCGTTGGTCTGAGTGCCATGTAGTTTGATACTGGCGATAATATTCTTTTTATAATATATTCGTTCTCTTTTTACCCACGACGGACGGAACGGAACGGAGGCGGTATATGCGTTTGGGGTAAGAGGTTGTTTGTTTGTTTGTTTGTTTGTTACCTTCTATATCGAAAACCACTGGACCGATTTAGTTCCGGTTTTTTGCATTGAAAAGGTATCACTTCAACTTAGGATCTTAGATATGTTTTATGTAGGTAGACCATCAGGGAGCGCTGCAGCAGCCAGATAAGTTGGCAACACAGGAGTTATCAAAAACTACCGAATCGATTTCGATGCAGTTTTTTGCATTCAAAAGGCTTCATATTGGAGCTGGTTGTTAGACATGCTTTGGGGTGGTAGACCACCAGGGAGCCCTGCAGCAGCCACATAAGTTGGTACTACAGGAGTTCTCAAGAATCGATTTCGATGCGGTTTTTTGCATTCAAAAGGCTTTATCTTGGAGCAGGTTCTTAGATACGTTTTATGGAGGTAGACCACGAGCGCTGCAGCAGCCAGATAAGTAGGTACTACAGGAGTTCTCAAAAAGTACTGAATCGATTTCAATGCGGTTTTTTGCATTCAAAAGGCTTCATTTTGGAGCAGGTTCTTAGATACGTTTTATGGAGGTAGACCACCAGGGAGCCCTGCAGCAGCCAGATAAGTTGGTACTACAGGAGTTCTCAAAGAGTACTAAATCGATTTCGATGCGGTTTTTTGCATTCAAAAGGCTTCATCTTGGAGCGGGTTCTTAGATACGTTTTATGGAGGTAGACCACGAGCGCTGCAGCAGCCAGATAAGTTGGCACTACAGGAGTTCTCAAAAAGTACTGAATCGATTTCGATGCGGTTTTTTGCATTCAAAAGGCTTCATTTTGGAGCTGGTTGTTGGATATGTTTTGAGGCGGTAGACCACCAGGGAGCCCTGCAGTAGCCAGATAAGTTGGCATTACAGGAGTTTTCAAAACTACTGAACCGGTATCTTTACAGATCAGGTTCTTGGACATGTTTTATGGCGCATGGCGGTAGACTATAAAGAAATACTGCAACAGCGAGGATAGATGGCCGCTTCCGATGCGTTATTTGCACCCACGACGGATCGGAGAAGGTATATAATAAGTACGTTAAAGGCAAATAAAATTTTAGTACCTATGTTATTGCGTTATATTTCTGAGTCTCTCTAACTCTTGTAATGCTACATTATTATGTGGGTTATTAAATAATTTGCGTTCGTCCAAGTCGCATATCACCACACCATCCAATGAGCGAACCCTACTGAGAGCTACGTAGGCTTGCCCTTTGGCAAACATTTTGTTGCCCAAATAAACAACAGCCTTGTCAACTGTTGTCCCTTGTAACGTACTTTCCAAAAAGTTTAAAATAAAAACAAAATTGAAAATTTTAAAAAACCCACGCCGGATTTTAAAACATATTCAAATAAAAAACAAAATTGAAAATTTTAAAAAACCCACGCCGTGTATTAAAATATATAAGAATAAAAAGGATTAAATAACATTTTTGGAAATCCCCCGACCAGAGTCAAATAAGATAAGAAATATAAAATAAAGAAATCTATAAAAAGAGTGATTTCTCACGAAATTCGCCACACAAACAACGAATTATGACCTTTCTTAGTCCTTACGTTTACGTACCTACTTACCTTTTGCTTTCTCGTAGAGATAGACACAGCAATAATATTAATTAATTTAGGTACTATTACATACTCATCTATCTAATAATATGATACAAATCCAATAAAAAACGTCGGGGGCTGCCATCATCGCTCTCTTTGTTCGAAATTTCAGTTTAAATATTATAACTACTTATTTATAAAGGTTGCCTGGAAGAAATTGCTACGAAGCAATAAGGCCGCCTAACTGTACATGACTACCTGTTCTTACTTCCACTCTGTCATTTATTATTTCTGTGTGTGCAATAAAGTATATTCATTCATTCATTCATTCATTATATTACTCAAAAACTAAATATAATGTAGATTCTGAATAAGTAAAACTCACGGTATTTATATAAAATGGCAGACCCCGACGTGTTTTATTGGATTTGTATCATATTATTAGATAGATGAGTATGTAATAGTACCTAAATTAATAAATATTATTGCTGTGTCTATCTCTACGAGAAAGCAAAAGGTAAGTAGGTACGTAAACGTAAGGACTAAGAAAGGTCATAATTCGTTGTTTGTGTGGCGGATTTCGTGAGAAATCACTCTTTTTATAGATTTCTTTATTTTATATTTCTTATCTTATTTGACTCTGGTCGGGGGATTTCCAAAAATGTTATTTAATCCTTTTTATTCTAATATATTTTAATATACGGCGTGGGTTTTTTAAAATTTTCAATTTTGTTTTTTATTTGAATATGTTTTAAAATCCGGCGTGGGTTTTTTAAAATTTTCAATTTTGTTTTTTTAACTATTCAGTTTAGAAAGAGAGCGATAGAAACTGCATACGGGCTGGGCCGTAGAGATTTGACGTTCTCACCTGCCGTCCGCCGTCGTGCGCGGGCGATTGTATGTCCTTCAGTACAAGTTCGGTGTTATTTGATTTATTATCAAGTTATCGTTTTATAAAACGATGAAAACGATGCTACAGGACACTGTCAAGCAAAATTCTCTTTGTGAGACTTTCCCCAGTTTGGTTAGGACTTTGCAGGCTGAATCACCTGATTGTCCAAAAAGAAAGATTATTCCGTACTTCGGAAGGCACGTTAAGCCGATCTATAATCTAGTCGTTACACGAGCCATGTCAGTGGCCTTTAGCGGCTCTATAACACTGACACTAGGGTTTGTCGACCTTACAACCCACGCGAAGAAGAAGGCTGTACTTAAAGATGACCAAAATCAAGCTCACCGCCATAGTGCAGATGCACACATGCGCATCTCCTGTAGTAATCGAATACCCCAAAGCGGCCAAGTTCATCGCTCCAATCATCATCTGTGACAACGCGTTACAGATGGACAGAAACATATTTTTGGCATACTGACTGCCCTCCTCAATCATGATTAACCTTACAGGACCCATTTTTAAATCCAATTCTTTGTTTTTGTAGTCTTTCGATGTTTTCAGGCAAGGTTTTAAGGCTGGCTTCCGACCTTCATGCATTGTTTGAAACTGTAGTCAACTTTGGTAACTCTAGATTGTAATGCAAATAATTTAAACATTTCGTGTTTAACGAGAAATTTGAATTGGAACTAAAATACAATAAAATAGTAGAAAATACTGTTTACAATTCTTGACACAGAGTTTGACATTCATAGACTCTCCGAGCAAGTAGCGAAGAAATGCGAAAAGAGATTTCTTCTTTTGTGCAGCTCTATACTACCTGGAAGTGCTTTTTGTGGAAGGAAGGGAAGTGCTTTTTACCGTGGGATTTTTTTAGTAAACTCAAGACAGTCCTGTCCTTTACATGTCTGTCGAGTCCGCAAAAGTGTACCCGAGACTTCGTGTACCAATCAAAAAGTCATGAAGTTCACTATACGTATCATCGTGTGTGATATACCATGCCATAATATATGGTCAATCAAGTATACCTTGTTACAACAGTTTTACCATAGTCATAGACTACTTTTTATGGTGAGAAAATATTTATTTCCGCAAACAAAGACAGCAAATTTTTATTGAGCATAACTTACCGCAAAAGTGCAGATACCCACATGTACATCGCCCGAGACGATTGTGTACCACAAGGCCATGAAGTTGACTATAGCTATCATCATGTTTGATACGCCATGCCACATGGAACAACAGACCTTTTTAGTATAGTCGTCGTGTTCCCTTTCGATATGCACGTTTAATTTCCCTACTTTGAAATTTTTGTATAATTTGTCTAAAGATTTGGTTTTTCCCAAAACAAACGATGAAACTGTGCCTTCTTCTGACATTGTTTATATTTAATAAATAAATAACTGTTTTTATTCTTCATGGATTTTTTGATTATAGAAATCACGCTTTAAATTAAACTAGGTTTATAAAATAATCTGTTAATTACAAATAAAATGTAAAACTGTTTTCATGTTTTGACATTCAAGCCAGCCCATAGACGAGAAGTCAGCGCTCAAGTCAGCCGCAAAAATAGTCATCAGCCTTTGTTGTTTATGAAATGCGATGACTCCGTTACTGGCACAAAGTAAAACTAGTGCCTTAACAAAAAAGAAAAACATTTCACAGAATACATTTTTACAGCTCGCCAGCTCGCTTCGAAACTCCTTCGAGGGATACCCGCTACAGAACCATAGACTATTTTTTTGTTGTAGGTAGTTTTTAGAAGAGTTCAAAAGTTTCTAATATTTTATTTTATTACTTACTGCTTTATTATTCCGTGTAGGTAGGAACTCATTGTTATGTTTGAGAGCTCTACAAATCCGACATTCTGTCTCTTTCTTTAAAAGGTGGAAAGTATTAATCTAACAGATTTCTGCTCCGTATTCGTCCTGGGCGGGATTTTATCTCGCGACCGTGAGCTTCGTAGACAGGTTACTATAGTAAGGTAGGTAGGTTACTGTAGTAGAACTGATAAGCTCTTATCTTGTCTATATGTCTACTATGTTTATCTATTTATGTGAGTATATTTACTATATCGGCTGTCTGATATTTACAGTACAAGCTATGCCTAGTTTAGGATCTACATTTTTTTTCACTAATAGATACGTAAAAATATCATTACCACCACTCTTATCCAGGTCACAGGGTGGTTCGTTAACGTTCCAATCACATGCTTAGCGTGTACGGACACCATTGACAAATGCAATACCCGAATTCCTATGTGGTCTCCACATTCCTGGACTATGGTGTAATAAGATTGGAATTGCTGAACTGTAAATAATATGGTTAGAGCGTCGGTGGTAGTGGCTAGGGCAGCTGCCTCCCGTCCGGGAGACGCGGGTTCGATCCCCACCACATACTAATGTGTTTTAATTAGGTCAGTTAGTGATAATAAAATGGAATAATAATAAAGTCTCGAAAAGTTAATTTCGTTTAACCGCCGGGATTCGAACCTGGACGCAATAAGAGTCAAACGCTATACCGCTCGGCTACACAACATTGAACATCCTAAAACCTAAAACGATATTAACCATATTATTTCATCAGCAGCTCACACACGTCCTCACCGATGGGCTCGAGCCTACCCTGAATTAATGCGATCAGGCGGTAGTCGACCATGCTGGCCCAGTGCGGGTTGGTCGACTTCACACACAACCTTTGAATTTCTTTGCAGGAGTGTGCAGGTTACATCACGATGTTTTTCTTCACCGTAAGAGCGTCAAATAAACGTACATATGAATTCGAAAACACATTGGTACGTGGAGGGATCGAACCCGCGACTCCCGGACGGGAGGCAGCGGCCCTAGCCACTATACCACCGACGATTAAATGCTGTAAAAAAGAGAAGGCATATTTTGTACGTATCTGAAATCTTGTTTATTTTTTAACAAAAACTCAAATTCTAAAAAGCTTTGTTCATAATACGATTTGTGGAAAAAATACGAAAAACATTGTAAATCTTCGATGGCCGCTCATTAACTATAATAAATAACTAGCTACAGCAATAGTACATTACTGGGGACGTCCATTAACACAGTAATCTAATCTGATGATGATCAACCTCAGTTACTTCCCTGGTGCTACAAGACTGTTGTTCTAAAAAGGATTACTTTTCTCGAACATGCGGATTAGAATTAGAAACGTTAATTTCCTAGCGCTGATCTTGATGCGCCAGCTCTCATCCTTTTTGAAACATTTAGTAAGTAAGTGACTGACGCATTTACATTTAAAAGGAACTGATAGAAATCAGTTCGATGCGATTTTGTTGATGAATTTATGATAATTTTAAATTTTTAGTTGTTTCTCGAGTGCCGTACTTTATTAATTTACTAGAAATATTTAACACAAATTCTTAAAAACTAAAGGTGCAACATTAAATTAAAAATCAATGGGGTTTTAAATTGAACGGACTAACCGCTATTTCTACCAGAGAATCAACGGGGCATTAACAAGTATCCTCATAGAGTGGTTCACGCGCAGAGAAGTTTTTTTGTTTTGTATGAATTGTAGTTACGCAAGTAACTCATTCTATCAAAAATGCATTCTCTCTTCCTGACCTATCCCAGTTGGTTCCAGTCTGATATTAATAACTGTACTTATGTGTATTAGACGGGTTAGGGGGCAGCACATCCGCGTTGAACTGGGTCCAGAGATGCAGAGGGTTAAAGATAAATATATTTGAAGTAAGATTTAACAAAATCATTTTTCTGTGTCGAAACTAGCCAATGAATACCAAGGACGAAATAAAATTATTTTATCTCTGGGTTTACTAATAAAAATGTGTTTGATACCGTTTTCTTTTTTGCTTGGATTGCATTGGAGCGGTTGGTAAAATACCGCTGTCAGTATGAACGTCACTCCGTCACGCTACG
Source organism: Carpatolechia fugitivella (assembly GCA_951230895.1). Taxonomy (NCBI): domain Eukaryota; kingdom Metazoa; phylum Arthropoda; class Insecta; order Lepidoptera; family Gelechiidae; genus Carpatolechia; species Carpatolechia fugitivella. The sequence continues at coordinate 1,049,723 of OX579659.1, read as the reverse complement.
TGACGCGATGACGTGATAATTGTCACGGCATCTACGTGTCGTGATCGTGAGTCAGCAATGTCACTGGGTCAGCCAATTTGATCCACATCAACAGCTCATATACGTCCCCACCGAGGGGCTCGACCCCTGAATTAGGGCGATCAGGCCTTAGTCGACCACGCTGGCCCAGTGCGGGTTGGTCGACTTCAGAAATCAGAAATCAGAAATCAGAAACATTTATTTGCAGGACATCACAACACAAAACATATGCATAAATAATAGTACATAATAATGCAACAGAAATTAAGTGAAAAATACAAACACAACATACTTACAAAATTGCCCCTGTGTTGCGACACCCAGACAAAAAGGACCTCACTCAGCAAAAGCCGTAGCCTACCAAGGTACACTACGGCGCTGATCTTCCGTGAGCCCAGCAGAAACGCGGCACGGACGAACATCATATACCTACTTATATTGTTATGTATATAATTTTAAATAAATAAAGCATAATAAATAGTAATGGTAACTGATTTGTATAATAACATAAATAAATAAACATACATACACCGTACACCTATCCACTTCACCAATTATTTTTGGGCGAAAGTACCCTGCGCGATTTATGTACGTCACGTCCAAGCAGACCTGGAATGATTTAGTTGTCCAGAGCTTCTAGTCCACAACTTTGGGGTAAGTAAAAAACCACCTAACTCTAACAATACCAGCCGAAGTACCCATCCCCACCGGTCATCCGTCTTCCGTCTAGCTGTTTACGTAGTCATGAGTTGTTTTTGCATTTTAAGTGTATGCGCTTTGAATATTTTTTTAAATGAGTTTGATGATTTCAGTTTACGAATTGGCGGCGGCAGATCATTCCAACACTTGGTCGCAACAAACTTGAAACTACCGCGGAAGGCAGCTGTGCGGCAACGCGGTAGGGCGAGAGAGTGACCAGACGACCGAGTCACATAGGACTGCACATCGCGGGACCACACTAACTTTTTGTACAGATAAGAAGGCAGCTGATATTTTACCAGATTGAACAGTAAGGCGGCGATGTGTATATTTCTACGATGTTTCATAAACAATATATTGGCCTCATTGAGGAAGGGAGTGCAATGCGTGCGGGGAGGGATCTTAAAACAATAGCGGGCACAAGCGTTCTGTGCGCGTTGAATCAGTTTAGCTGTCCGAGCGAGTAGACGCGGCCCATATACTACATCCATATAGTTAAACTTACTTAAAACCAATGAGTCGCAAAGTTTGATACGAGTACTAGTACTCAGCGACTCTCTGATTTGATAAAGCACTTTCAGACGATAGAAACAATTTCTAGCTACATTCTTTACGTGATTTTCAAATCTCAGTTCTTCGTCCAGTAGCAATCCCAAATTTCGTACTTCTTTTACTCGTTCGATCGCTTCTCCATTTATTGATATCTGAATTCCCTGAGCCACTATTTTACTTATTTGTTTTTTTGATCCTAATACCATATATTTAGATTTCGATCCATTTAGTACAAGAGCGTTTCTTTCTGCCCAAGCCGAAATTCGGCTTAAGTCCTCATTTAACGCTGCACACTTCACACACAACCCTTGAATCTCTTCGCAGGAGTGTGCAGGTTTCATCACGATATTTTCCTTCACCGCAAGAGCGTCGAATAAACGTACATATGAATTCGATCCGATTTAACTGTATTTCCTAATTTTCCTATCACAAATGTTAAGGAATGACTGCTGTATAGTATGAACTAGAACGTTTTCAGTTCTTCTAAAGACACGTTAATCTGTAAGTCCCGGGTGAAAATATATGTACAGTAACCAGCTTTTCGATTTCAGAAATGCTAAAATCAAATGTATAACTATACGAAGTCTTACCTAGCAGGCGCACCTTTAAGTATACTTCTCATAAAAAAAACCGAAACACCTTGCAAGTTTATGTTTTGTATGGACAGAAAAATTGTATTGTTGAAAAGTGTGTATAATGTGTGTGTATTCCTAAATATAGGTAATTTTTCTGTTATTCCTTACAAAACATAAACTTGCAAGATATTTCGATATTTTTTATGAGAAGTATACGAGTATATTAATGCTTAATATTAGGGCTTTCAAATCTTTATTAATTTTAAATTGGTTCTGAACGATTTACGTGGTAGGACGTTAAAGGGAACCTTTAGCCGTTTATGCGACTGATTGAGTACAAATATAATCCCCCTCGGTTGTTAATTCAGCTTGTGAAAATAACGTACGTAGTGAAGAAGTTGCCTTATGTAATCTAATTCTAATTTTTATTTTTAGCGTTTCACTTGTAGTATTTCGCCAGTATCAAGTGGTTTTGCTAAGTAAGTAGCATGAGATACACAGACAGCCCTAATCCCAAGACTAAGGTGCTGTGTACGGTTAAGGACTCCAGTAATATGATAGCAGAATTACTGAAGCTACCACGTGGCCGCTGCAAGTCATCAGTAAATGACGGCAAAATGCAAGGGTTTCAATTGTCCTATTAAAGTTTATTGTTCCGAGTCATTCACTGGATAATACACTACCAAAATTATACACTAAACACTCAAATAAACTCAACATCAACATTAACGGCCCGTTACAGTCCACTGCTGGACTATGAGCCTCCTCCACTTAAGTGGAGGGTTTTGCCATAATCTCCACGCTTGGCAGGCGGGTTGGAGATCGCAGATTAAAAGGTTACTGTATCAGAGAGCGCTGCCGCCCGTTCCCTGTTCAATGTGTAGTCCCTAAGTCGCCTCTTACGACACCCACGGGAAGAGTAGGGGTTGGTGACAAATGTATTCTACTCTGCCGTCACCACACGGCGCCCTCAGATAAACTAAAAAAACTAAAATTAAAATCAATGCCCGACCGCCATTGACGGATGCTAACAATCGACCCCGCCTTTTGTAATCATACTCGTACAAGATTTACTGATGGGTTACTGATGTACCACTATCGCTTTTGTATTAAAATCATATCAAGGATTACATATTATGTCCAATCTTGTTTCATTCGTCCTCTTTTTGTGTTCAAAGACGATATGACCATGTAATCAACTGAAGCTCTAGTATTGCTAGATGTTATACTTAGTTAGTGAAACCATAAATGATTCGGGTCGCTAGCTTATGAGAAAAGGTCTTAAGTTCGAATCCCACCTTACATAAAGTCAAAATACCTACAAGTGACCAGAGCCGCTGTTTTCCGTCCGTCCGATTCCAACCCAACCACATACTAATGTTTTCGAATTTAGAATCCACAATTTACGTTTATTCAAAGCTTCAATCAATGAATCGATGAGCGTATTGTAGTCCACTGCTGGACGTGTGCCTCCCCTCGGGCACGCCAAAGCGCACGATCACCCGCTTTCCTCATCCAGCCACCACCAGCGACCTTCCTCAGGTCATCAGCCCACCTGGCAGGGGCGCGTCCCACACTACGTTTCGAGAACCCGCCTGCTCCTACGCTCATCGGTTCTACGACAAAGCTTACCGTAAAGAAAGACATCGTAATTAGATTATTAAAACTATCGTGAGACGTTCTAGTCTGCCAACCGAAACAAAAATCGTGAGAAGACCGATTCAATTAATTACAGTGAAAAACATCGTAATGAAAAGTACACATTCCTGCACAGAAATTCAAAGCAGAGGGTACAGATGCGGTATTGTTGCTACTGTAGCAATTTCGTCCAGTCAACCTTAAATATTTCATTTCTACTCTGCCGTTGTAACCTTTATAAAGGCTCAGAATGCTAAATTATGTTATGGTATTATTTGGAAAAATGATCAATATCAAGAAGTCAATATAACATCTTCGGGTTTTATCACCGGGAAGGCCCCGAAGCTGGTTGTACGGCCGCTTTTATGGGTTTGTATAAGCCTGTCGGAATTAATATGCTTTTAAAAACTTTTACGGTCGTGACTACAACATCATACTGATATAGTAATTTGACAGTAATAAATAATAAAAATGTGGGGACATCTCACACACGGCCATCTGATCCCAAACTATAAGCAGAGCTTGTACTATGGGTATCAGACAGCTGATATACAATACTTAAATAGATAAATACATACTTATATAAATAAACAACACCCAGACATAAGGCAAACACAAGTGCTCATCACACGAATGTTTGCCCTGGGCGGTATTCGAACCCGCGACCCTGTGCTTCGCAGGCAGGCGTACTACCAACTATGGCTACGAGGCCGTCGTCGTGCAGTTCTATCTAACTTCACTCAACAGCCTAAAAGACAAATTAACTCTATACCTATATTAATGCAAGTCAGCACTTAACCTACTTGCAAATAAAAGTAGCGTTACTGTTGCCTGGGTGCCTGGACACCAAGGCACCGAAGGGAACGAAATTGCAGATGAATTGGCCAGAAAGGGAGCGGATAGTACCTTCACAGGTCCTGAGCCCCGCCTACCAATACCACAAAGAATTACAAAAGGAGTTATTGAGAAGAAAACAAGAGTAGAAACCAATGCCAGATGGGAAAAGGCCACCGGATACCGGCAGTCTAAACTTTTCATCAGGACACTTGATCGCAGACGAACTAAGCACCTACTTCAACACAAGATAAAAGACGTCAGAGTCATCACAGGTATAGTGACAGGACACTGCACGCTAAAGAGACATCTCAGCATCATGAAGAGAGCAGAGAGCCCCACATGTCCAGAGTGCGGCGAAGATGAAACAAGCTTACACTTCCTGGCAGAATGTCCGATGTACTCACTGCCGAGATGGGAAATACTAGGAACAGACAGCATCGAAAAGGAAGAACTGAGTAATCTGTCATTCAAGAACATACTGAGATACTGTAGAGCAACAGGCAGATTTGAGGGGGCCATCACGGAGGAGCCACAGTAAAACCAGTACTCCTTCGATGGGTGCTCCGAGGGTGGGCGATGGTAGGCCCGGCCGATTGCGATCTCACGGGGGGAGAACAACCGTGTGGGGGAACCCAGAATTTTCGAAGCTTAAGGCGTGGGGGGGCACTGGGACTCACGCGGCGCTCGGAGGGGCTGGCTGGTAGTAGCAATAGCCGTTGCCAAGCTGGCTCTTCTTGGGTAGTCGCGGGGGCCATTGGGTCACCCCATGTCAGAAGCGGAGAGAACAAGGGATAGACCTAACACAACTCACCTACCGTGAGTATCACGCGATACGGCTGAGCTGATGCGGCGCTATCATGAAAGGAGCATCCATCAAAACTGGGATTAAGGGTGAAATAGTTCTCATATATAGAGCAGGTCACCCGTCTGCGCTCCTCGCAGACGTCCTCCTTATACATACATACATACTATACCTATATTACATATTGACGTGATTTTTACACAGAAATAAAATCGTTTTTTGAAACTTTTATGAATGATTGTCCTATCGTGTCAGAGAACGTCTTGAAATTTTTCGAATGTGTAGAAAGCCTCTTTTTCCGACCGTACCATTAGCCTTACTATGCCTTACTTTATATTGGTCTTGAAGACACGTGTTCCCAACGACGCTATGTAAGTCGAGCTGTAAGTAAAACTGTGCCTAGGTTATGTAACAGTTAGGTAACCTCCACCAACTACTCTTAACTTGAACAAAAGGACTTTCTGAATAACGGCCGGTGAAGTTTCTTTGAAAACGGAAGAACAAAATTGTGATTGAAATTCTTATTTCGTCTGAAATCAATAAGAATAACCATTTACTTTTTTAATATTCTTAACTAGCTTTTCAAGTATCATTAACAGCTCATTATACGTCCCCACACAGTGGCTCGAGCCTACCCTGAATTAAGGCCTGGCCCAGTGCGCGATGGTCGATTTCACAAACAAACTTTGAATTTCTTCGCAGGAGTGCGCAGGTTTCATCACGATGTTTTCCTTCTCCGTAAGAGCGTCGAATAAACGTACATAATGAATTCGAAATTTGGAAACATATTGGTACGTGGTGGGGATCGAACCCGCGTCTCCCGGACGGGAGGCAGCAGCCCTAACCAGTAGACCACTGTTCAAGTATATTTATGCCAATAATATAGAGTCAAATTCATATCCTATACCTTATAGGGACTACAGGAATAGCAGAGCTTTTGTTTGCTACATGACGCAAACAGTCAAACCACGTTTTGAATTAATCAATGAATGACGCAGAAATAAACACCGAGTGGAAGTAAGAGCAGGAAGAGGTGTACAATTAGGCGGACTTATTGCTTCATAGGGTCGACCAACCCGCACTGGGCCAGCATGGTCGACTAAGGCCTAATCGCCCTAATTCAGGGTAGGCTCGAGCCCCTCGGTGGGGACGTATTTGAGCTGTTGATGATTATGGCTTCATAGCAATTTGTTCCAGGCTACCTTGTTCATCATCTAGAACAAACTTAGATAATTCTAAGAGAATAAATCTGTGCCGTGTGTCACCCAAATTCAGTCATAAATCTGAATCATCACCACAGTTCATAATATACGTCCCCACCGAGGGGCTCGAGCCTACCCTGAATTAGGACGATAAATTTGAATTATGTATACATATTGCATCGGACTGTGCAATGCTGTGGCAATACTTAGCATGTATGAATAGATATATCAGAATTAATACAGTCATCATCATCATCAGCTCCCTATCACCCACTGCAGGGCATAAGTCTCCTCTTTTTCGTGCCAACCTTTGCGATCTTATGCACACCTCGGCCAAGTGTTTCCAGCGACCCGCTCTACATCATCGACCCACCTAGTTGCGGGTCGACCGGGTCGTCTTTTCCCCTGCCTTGGCCACCATTCTGTTAGGGACTTACTCCACCTACCATCTCTAAATCCAGCCACATGACCTGCCACTTGAGTTGTACGATCCGCTTACCAACGTCTTGCACTTTGGTCCGTTTCCGGAGTTCTGCGTTCGGTATAAGGTCGATCTACTTGATGCCTAGCATGGTACGCTCCATGGCCCTTTGTGCAACTCCTAGTCGGTACACAGTCTCCTTTGTGAGCGCCCATGTTTCGGCACCATATGTCATAGTGCTCGATATATACTCTATAGGTAGGTAGTCAGCTCATAATAACATGCAGCCGGACACTTTGATCTTGATAGCCTCTATCCCGTAGCCTAGCATTAAGAGTAGTATTGGCAATGCAAATGTCTTCCTGCATAGTGCTTTAATCGAGTCACTCGAGTTAAACTCCCGAGACAACTCGAGTTTCTTTAATCGAGTCACTCGAGTTAAACTCCCGAGTCAACTCGAGTTGCTTTAATCGAGTCACTCGAGTTAAACTCCCGAGACAACTCGAGTTGCTTTAATCGAGTCACTCGAGTTAAACTCCCGAGTCAACTCGAGTTGCTTTAATCGAGTCACTCGAGTTAAACTCCCGAGACAACTCGAGTTGCTTTAATCGAGTCACTCGAGTTAAACTCTCGAGTCAACTCGAGTTGCTTTAATCGAGTCACTCGAGTTAAGCTCCCGAGTCAACTCGAGTTGCTTTAATCGAGTCACTCGAGTTAAACTCCCGAGTCAACTCGAGTTGCTTTAATCGAGTCACTCGAGTTAAACTCCTGAGTCAACTCGAGTTGCTTTTTAACACGCTTTTATTAGCTTCACCTACCTATATGTTTGTTTGTATGCTCTTATGTAACCGACTCCTTTGTTTGGACTCGATTTTGTGATTTTGACCCACTTTAAACGGACAGATTTAATTGAAACTTTGTACACTTATCAAGAACCGGTGACAATACAATAAATTGAAAAAAAAAAATACACAGTACCTCAAACTAAAAAGTGAAAAATAAAATATTGTTAAAAAAAAAAACTAAAAAACACGCTTTTAAAGCACAATAACAACACAACTAGTATGTGTTGTTTTTGTCTTTTAAATTATTATAAATAATACTAGTATTGTTCGTTCAATATTGTTTTCAGCTTATATTAAGAATTATTCTTCACTTTTTAGTTTGATGTGCTTTAAAGGCGTGTTTTTTAGTTTTTTTTTTTATATATTTTTTTCACACCGAGTTGACTTGGTTCTCTCGATATGAACTGACTGACATGACAGGCGTGGCTACTGTACATAACCCGTGGCGCCCTTTGGGTATAATTGTTGGGTTACTCGTCGCGTGTCCGATTACAGGTGACATGGCCGTCGTACCAGAGGGAGTTGCCAGCTATATTGCCCTGTGTTGCTATGTCACGACTTGTTAAATTTGGCAGCCATGTTAGATCACGGCTTCCGATAAGTCTTGGGTTTGATTGTTGACTAGAAGTAGAGCAGTTTATGAGAGACGAAGATCACCGATGATAAGTAAAACAAGACCTCCTCATAAAATATGTGGAAATAAATTGAAGAGGTATCTTACAACGGCACTCTGATCCCAAACTAAGCAGAGCTTGTACTAAGGGTATCAGACAGCTAATATACTTCACATAAATAGAAAAATACATACTTATATAGATAAACAACATCCAGATACAAGGCAAACACAAGTGCTCATCAAACGATAGTTTGCCCTGGGCGGGATTCGAACCCGCGACCCTGTGCTTCGAAGGCAGGCGTGCTACCAACTAGGCTACGGAGCCGTCAACACCTTACATTTTCATAAAAAGAGCCGTGTATCGCCCTCTTCAATGTTGTTGGCTAATTCCTTAAAAAGATTATAAAAAAATAGTGATTTGTATCTAACCATCAAGTTTTAATCACACTAATATTATAAATGTGAAAATATGTTTGGATATTTGTTCCACCTTCACGCTTAAAGTACTCAAAGGATTTGGATGAAATTTGGAATGGAGATAGTTTGTAACCTGGATTAACACATGGAATACTTTTTACGGGAAAAAGTCTTATTCCCACGGGAAAATCTTACATAACGCGAGCGTATAGCTGCGGGCGGACCGCTAGTCATTTATAGAATTATTCGTGTCCTACTTCGGTTCTATATTGAATCCACTCAAGCGAAATTCCAGATTGATTTATATTACAGCCTGCAGTTGGGGTTTATACACACTGCGACTTTTTGTAGCGAAACTATCGCGCGTTTTTGTTTATGTATCGCGATCGTTTGTACAAGTACAAAATGGCCAACAACTATATCGCTGCTGTATTGCGACTAAACCGCGAATCTTTCGCTACAAAAAGTCGCTGTGTGTAAAGAGCCTTGTTCCTACGGAGACAAATCGATTCACTCGATTGTGGAGAGTGAGCTAATTCCGAGCGGCCGGTTCAATGTTTAACCGCCAATCCGGTTAATCACCAAGTGTAGCCGGTTATTTTAGACCAGCTGTCCAAATCCGGCTAGAATTTATTTTTTTATTGTACAGCGGAAATCATACGGTGTTGTTTGTTATGATCTAGAGAGTATTCCGTGCTTTGATAAGCTAAGCTAGATAAGCGGTCAGTTCCGGCGGCTTTCACAGATGTTTCGGAAGGCACGTTAAGCCGATGGATCCTGGGATAAAAACCTTTTTTTTTTCAGCTTAAATATTCTGCCAAATGGCTGCCGGTCCAGTTCCATTGACTGGTGGTACCATTCATGGTACAACTGGGTCTAATTTATCGCAATCGTAGGAACCATTACTTCCACAAGTAAATGGTAACTAAGCAGTCTGCTGGTGAAATGACAAGAAGGATATCTCGTCTTTATATAAGCTTTATATATCTCGTCGTGATCTCGTCTTTATATCAATTTGTTAAAATTATGTTTCAACTCGTCTAAATTGTTAGGTGTCTGATATATTTTATCTAAACAGCTAATTTAAAAGGTTCTTTAGTCTACTGCTGCTAAAAATATCAACTCGACTAATTAGTTTAATAATTTACCAATTATTTTGTCGGCAGACCAATACTGCGTTAGGATTGCGCAAAGCGCGACATGGTGGCTTTTGGTATTGACTCTAAAACTGGGAAAGCCTGGCTAGCAGTCGACCATAGTGGCGAAAAGCCATTGCTGAAGGGCGTACTACCCATGACGCTGCATGGTTTCAACAGCTAGCCAGTAAGCATGAAGCAAGACACAGAGACCAGCAAGTTCCCGCACCAGCTGACTCGTCTCTGCCGCTCTCGAATCGGCTTGTACAGCCACGAACGCCGGTGCCATCAGACCGTTTATAGATAGGTAGTCAAAACGCGCCGGAGGGAAAACAACTTTTTAAAAACTAATTTTAAAATAAAAAGACGAATATTTCGTACAATGGTCGATGTTAGACTGACGATTTATTTCAGTTAATAATTCTTAGAGCTAAAGCTTATCCGCTACAGACGCTACCTAAGCACTTTTGGATGCAGCTGCATTAATGCTTAGTACACAGTTTCTATACTGGTCAGACGTTGTAACTCCTCCCTCCTTAAGTTCGAAATTACCCGAAGAATCTTTTTTCTGAGGATGATTTCGACCTTTGCAGGGATTGCATACCAAGAGTGAATTTTTATATAAAATAAAAGAGAAAAAGCCTATAATTAAAATTATATATAAGACAATGGTTCCAACGCTAATACTTTCCGTATTCACCACACTTTCATTTTCCACTTCACTATTCTTTAACGCATACGATAACACTTTTAGATCAGTCAAGTCGACTCCACTCAGCTTGACTGGGTTCACGTTCCGTTGGACATCAGTCTTTAGGTTTTCAGGAAGCTTTACAAAAGGGAGTTTCGGATATCTAAATTTCTCTCCTTTTAGGGTCCGATCTCGAAGATAGTGTTGTGCAATTTTGTATTCACATTTATCGTCGATTGTGAGCAGATATGTACCCAAAATAGTGTAATGAAGAATTTCATTAGCACACGTTCTTGTGAGGTCAACAGCTGACTTAGTGTACAGTATCCATCGGTTCGTCTGAAGTGGCTCAATCTTTACTTCTTCCAGCTCTATTGGAATTCGCACGCAGGAAACATTATTGGAATATCTCATCAGGTCTAGAATACAGGTATCTTCAATGGGTACTATTGTTTGCGTTTCATCACACAGATAAATTCCATCTTCAATAGGTTTGCACGGCGTGGGCAGCGAGCTAGCGTTCAACCCCTTCACGATAAGGTAAGGATATTTGGGTAAAATAATTAGGGTAAGGTTTGTTTCAGGGTCGGTGACAGGTAAGGGAACAATTTTGTAATAAAAGTAAGTATCTTTCTTAACTAATGGTATTTCCATAACAAACATTATTTCAAAGTTTTTAAAGTAGGATTTTAATGTAATTGACTGTTCAATTTTTACAATATTTTCAGGTGTTGATGGAAATATAAGTTTATCGTGTCTTTCTATCAGCTTTAACAACTTAACAAGTTCATCGGTATTTACAATAGATTGATGTAATATTCCTATTCTACTAAATGCTATAATATTTTCAATCTCATTCAATTTAGCGTAAATAATCTGAAAATTGTGTAAGAACAAATTATAAGCATGTATTATTTGATTAATGTGCGAGATAATTGAAATTTCATTAATATTTTTATTCATTTTATTAACGGCAAGATTTAATTGTATGAGATTGTTTGTTATATTAACAGTAGAGTTTGTGAAAATCTTCACCATTTCGGCTACAAGTGTTGTTTTCTTTTCTACAGAGTGCTGACGTGATTTTACTTCTTTTATCAAATTATCGTACTTAATGGCGTCACTGTGATCCAAATTTCCTGTAATAATTTTAATTAAAGATCCCAGAGGATTGATAAGTCCTCTCTTCTGCCTGCTATTGGGAATCAACTGAGTGTATTTTTCTAAAGTTATATTTAACATATGATTTACTTGTAGCTGAACGTCATTAAAATATATTAAATGTAATCTACTAATATTGGAGAAAGAGCCAACCAATCTATTTAATTCCTTAAATCTATTTATATTTAAATCTAAATCTTCTCTAATAAGCCTAACATCTAATATCTTAATAACTATCCACTTATCATAACTAACGAGAGCGGTTCCTTCTCTAACCGGGAGAACTCCAGGGTTCTTCTCGATCTTATAAAGATGAAGGGCCCGGGTCATTACTGCTTGGGTCAGCAGCAGAGCCAGCAGGACGAACCTGTGGAGGGCGTCGCACATCTTTAATCGGAACTCTAGTGTTTCTAGCGTTTGTCTCTACCGAAACTACATTTCTTTTGACTTTGCCTTTTACCTTGGCCTTTTGGTACTTTCGTTTGTCTTTAGCACGACGTGTGTTAACACCTTTAATAAGAATGTCGTCATTGTCATTTAAGTCAAAGTCAGTCTCTCCTGTTCTATCTTGTTCTTTTTCATCAGATACGTTTATTACTCTCTCAGTACACTCATAGAGCAGTACTGTACCTTTCCTGAACAATGCAATAACCATTTCTGTAAACTGTCGTCTATGTTCAATATTTGCATAATGAATAAAATATTTAATTTTGGGTCTAATATATTCCTTGAGGAATTGTTTAATCAACTCAGGATTATCTAAGGGCAAATAAACCTTCAGAATCTTTTGTTTTGGATGAGGTTACATTTTTACTGAGAGTTCATTTTTGAACCAGCTGTGTACTAAAATCTGGTGTGGTTTAGTATCCACAGCTTCGTGAAGTATTGGAATGCCGTTTGTGTCCATATCTACAGCGGAATGGACAGTGTCTGTACTAGAGTTTGTTGTTTTTTCAGTTTGTGCTGTTAATGTACTGGATCGGGTTGGGAATGGCTCATCAATACTTAAAGTGGTTTCAGAACGAGGGGCAGCGGAAGCAACAGCAGGTTGTCGTTCGGTATCTATATTATTTTCGTTGTTAGTAGCAGTCTGGGGTTGTAGTTGTTGTTCTAAGTTTGTTAAGTCTTCAGATAGTAATAGTTGTCGTAAGTAGTCATCAAGGTCGTCAGTGTCTCCTACATTAACTGCTGTCGATCTTTGGTCGTTGTCCTTGTCGTTACCCAAAGCATTTAGTCGTATTCGTGAGAGAGCGTTAGCGTTTGTGTTTTGTTTTAAAATTTGTTCGGTCTCTCTGTCGTCTACTAAATGAGTATTATTTATTTCGATCTCTTTGTAGTCTCGGTTTTCATATTTTGTGACGCTAAAAGGTTTACTGAATTTAATTTCAAAGTCACTGTAAATAATGGGTATTTCTGTATCTCGTGTCTTTAGTATTTGGTTCTTCATGTCAATGTTTGCGTCTAGTTGTTTAAGTAAGTCAGAGCCTATTAGTCCTCCGTAACTGCTGTCAACGTCGTACAAGTAAAATTTGTGTGTGTCAGTACTTCGAAAAGTTTTTAGTAAGGGTATATTTATAACTTCATCATGGGCACTTCGCGCATGTGTACTTATAATTTCGAAAGGTTCATTATATTTGAATTCAGAAAAATACTTGTTTGCGATTTCAGGGCTAATGAATGATCGTGTACTCCCTGTGTCTATCATAAATTTTGAATTAATCTCGGGAATTTCAATGTGAGGTAATTTTAAAGCACCATGATGGTTGAGATGTACTATTTCGGGGGGGTAAATCATAGAGGCCGTTGACTGAAAATTTTCAGTCCTGGGAGCTTCTTGTGAAGCTGGCGTAAGTTCAAAATCATTACAGTGGTCTACGGGATATTCATCGCTACCTGCCAGCTGATATTCATAGTCATTATTGTCCATCATAAAGAAAGTTTCAGGGGGGCATTCAGGTTCATTGGGCTCATTCGAATAAAACAAATTATTGGATGTTCGTGGGGCTACGTAATTTGGCCTTGGTTGGGGTGCTGTACGCATAGAGACATCGTTATCATATTGGTATGAAGGTCGCTGACCTTGCGGTTGAAGACCTTGGCCTTGTGGTTGTTGATACGATGGTCTCTGACCATGCATCTGTTGGTATGAAGGCGGGATACCAAATTTAAATTGAGGCTGATTGGTCGGTTGGAAATTGTTAGATCTGTACTGGTTATTATTTGAAACAAATGGCCTATAACCTACTTGTTGCGGAATTCCAAACTTAAAATTGGTTTGATTGGGCATAATCGATTTATAACCTTGATTTTGTGGGACTCCGAATTTAAATCCTTGGTTAGGGACGCCGAACTTGAAGCCTTGATTCTGTGCAAATTTGTTGTGTGTATTAAAATTAAAGCCAGAGTTTTGTGGTTGAGGAAATTTATAATTTGGTAAAAATTATTATTTTGTGGGAAAATAGGCTTAAAATTTGGCACCTGAGGGGAGAACTTTTGACGGTTCTTATTTTTAGCATTATACTGATTTAAAAAGTTTACTTCTTCCATCACAACTGTTAGTGCGTCTTCAAGTTTGTTACAACTATGAAGTCGTACCACACGCAACATGTCTTCAGGCAAATTGTAAAGAAAAACATTTAGGGACATGTGATTGTAAATGGTCATTTTAGCGTCTTTTTCATTTTCATCTTCAATTAAATTTACTTTGGAAAATAATGTACTTCGCACATTTTGGATACGGTTACAAAAATCTAAATAAGATTCGCCATGTCTTATTTTTAAATTTTCCAACTCTATAGCAATACACTCTTCTGACCTAGGGTCACCAAAATGCTGAGTTAACACTTGTTTCAACTCTACCCAAGTATCAATATCTTGACGCTCGCTTATCAGGTGGGCGGCTTTGCCTACTAAGCGGCCAGTAACAGCGTGAAATATATACAAGTCCTGAGCAACATTTCCTACTTGTCTAAAAGCATTAATTACATATTCACTTTTATTTAAAAATAAGTTTAACAACTTTTCATCACCATCAAATTTCGGTATTATATCCATCATTTCTTTAGGAATCGTACGTAATTGATCCATTTTTAATTATTTAAATGTAACTTTCAAATAAGCAAATTTAAAATTTTCTTAACAATAAAAACTAACTTAATATTATAAGACACTTACTAGGATTTCTGCTATAGATTTTTATACAGAGCCTATTATAGAGTCTAAACTAAATTACACAGCCAATGGAATAAGAACAGGGATAGACGGGATAGTGAAGAGGTCTACTCACAGTACGCTTTTCCCCATTTCCTCCAATTAAAACTGTAGAAGTTTTCGTATTGTCCTCCAAGCACAAAGACAAATTTATTTGGTTACAAAATACCAGTTAACACGTAAAAACGCGAACGAAACACTTGCACTCGGATCGATTTGAGATCCTCACAGGCGCAGGATTTCGTACCGGTATCCTGTCCGCAGCGCCAGTCAAAACGCGCCGGAGGGAAAACAACTTTTTAAAAACTAATTTTAAAATAAAAAGACGAATATTTCGTACAATGGTCGATGTTAGACTGACGATTTATTTCAGTTAATAATTCTTAGAGCTAAAGCTTATCCGCTACAGACGCTACCTAAGCACTTTTGGATGCAGCTGCATTAATGCTTAGTACACAGTTTCTATACTGGTCAGACGTTGTAACTAGGTAGATAGATAAAAATATTTATTAAATGACATATACAGACAGCACAGTGTTGCACGCCAGAAACAACAAAGCACAGATATTTATAAATAAAAATAGGCACGGTTCAGAAACAAACACATAACAAAAATAATTACAAACATACAATTTATGGAAGTTACTGAAAACCGCCAAACGGTTAAATAAAATTGTTTGCGGAGCGCACCGCGCCATCTGCATTGGGCCAACCAATTGGCGCTGACTCAGCGTGTTAGTACAGAAGGCCAATTCTACTAAAAAACCGCAACTGCACTGCTACGCGACGTGTGTCAAAATGAGCAAATTTTGACGTTTCGGTATTCTGTTAAGCAGTCCTAGTGCAGTAATGTTGCAGTAACGCAGCAACAAATGAATAGCTACTCCACTAAAAAAAACGTTACTGCAGCTGCACGTTCACTGCAAAATAATCGTATTCTGTTATTTTTTTTGACATTTGAATGGCGTTGGCAGCAGTTTTGTTGCAGTTTTTATGAAGTTTTATTAAAGTTAAACTTGAGCAACTTTTGCATCACAGATTAACTTGTAATATACGGTTTTGCATGGTGAAAAATGTTCGGTCTCTTTTAGGAGGAGTTTGTAGGACATGAGGAGGAACAATCCATAGTTCCGCCTCAATATCACCTACCCAGGCAATCAATTTCATGTGTATGGTACATTACCCGTATTAGTTATATTGCAGGTTGACTGCAGGATTTGTGTAGTTGCGGTGCAGGAGCAGTGCAGTAGTCGTGTACTCGTAGTTTTAGTGCTGGAAATTTTAGTAGAATACGTCTGTTTAACTGCACTGCTTCTGCACGACTCAAATGACAAGCGTAAACGTGTTATTTAGTAGAATTGACCTACAGGACGATGATGGCGCTGGTTTTCTGTCAGTGTCAGATTGAGCGAACGCGCACCAGGATCCCAACCGTTATCCGTTTATGACGCTGCTTAAAACGTCTGAAAAAACGGAAAAAGGCGAATGATGAAATAACATTCTTATTAACTACAATCTTGCAGCGCTGTATCCTTTATTAACGCCTTAACTGCCGCCGTTAGTGTTACATATGAACTCTGTTTTTACGGTATCGTAAGAGTTAAACTGTATTAACTTTGAACGACTTTACCTACATTGTAATATATAAGCCGCCATTTTGTTTGAAATTAACACACGAAACAAAGATAAATCTTATTTGATAATGCTTTTCATAAATGACAATAACTACAGAAAAAGTTGTAATTATAACATTTTTTAACACGCTTTTATTAGCTTCACCTGTGTGCTTGTTTGTAACCGACTCCTTTGGACTCGATAAGTGAAAAATAATATATAGTTTAAATAAACTAAAAAACACGCTTTTAAAGCACATCAAACTAAAAAGTGAAAAATAATTCTTAAAACAATAATACTAGTATTTTTCGTTCATTATTGTTTTCAGCTTATATTAAGAGTTATTTTTCTAACGTAGGTACATCTATATATATCTAACGTAGCTACAACTTCGTACTTCGTAAAATATCCGATTTGCTTTTTATCCAAGTCGACGTAACTAAGTCGTAGTATAACCCAATTTTTATAACTGTGCGCCGGTCAACGTCATAATATTTGCATGTTGGTAGATTTGGTATCCGTTTTGATAGGCGTCGGAGGAGGTGAGGAAGTAAGCGGGCGGGTGAATTCAATGCCACCAACATGACGATTTTGACAGCTCGAAGCGCACAGTTAAAATAATTGAGTTATAAGTAAGTATCTTAACGTACAAGAATTACATTAAATTCACACTAAATTATAATAAATATTTTTACGCCTTAAGTATTGAACGGATTTGGATGATAGTTTGTACCCTAAGAAGTCTTATTCCCACGGGAAAATCTTTCACAATGCGAGAGGACAGCTAGTACAAAATGTAAATTGTGTTTTTTACACATATCATAGTTAAATAATGAGCAGCGTCCGTATTACGGTTTAATTGTTATTGTTTTTAGGTATATAATTTTAAACAGCTCAATAAAACATTAATTATTTTGTTACAGGTAAAAAAACAATGGAAGATCTACGGTTGAAATCAGTAAAACATTGGTTTGTATAAACTCCTTCCAAACTACAGAAATGTGTACCAAATCTAAAGTTTCACTACTTTCACTACTCGGAATGCTTCAGATAGCCTTTTTCACTTGCACTTTCTTCAATTACTATGAGTGAAACAGACTGCTGTCAAGTAATCACTCTACCCGTTTTGCATTCAATGACATTTTGTAACAAGACAGGTTGCATTTTATACTATAATTTCTTCTGTTCAACAAAATGTGCTACGCAGCTACGACACGTAGCTTGTTCGTAGCCGCCTGCTACGACCTGCTACGAGTCTACAGATATTGAAAATATGCGCATAGGTAACGATTCCCGCGCTTCACTTTGTTTTCCCGCCGTTTTGAGAATGCTGACGTATGTTGACGTTTATGAAATGTTTTTAATGTTGTCATCTTGCTGGACTTAAGTAAGCTAATGCAAAAATATATTTATGTTACGCTTATAACATTATGAATAAAATTACCCTCATAGTCTCAAATCACCAAAACTAATTCCTAAAAAATATTTTTTAAATTTATTTACGAATGAACGAAACAAGCAAAAAAAGCTATTTTTTCTAAGTCAGACGTTGAAATAACACGTTATTCAGGCTAAAACTAGTTATTTTGACTTTACCATATATTTAGGCAAACGTCATAATTACCTGACAACACCGTGTCACGTCATACGTGTATTAAGAGCAATTCCTGTCACCCTCCAGACACGCGACAAAGATTAGGGGGCTTGCATACGGGAGACACGCGAAAGATTAGGGCTACACGCGGAGGGTTATTCAACATTTTGTCACGCTTGTTCTTGTGATGATAGTAAGCAAAACTTACTTTTATTTTTAATTTTATCACTTTTTTAAGTGTTTTTACTTACTTTTATTTTTATTTATGTAAAGTTATATAACAATAAAAGTAAGCTTAATATCTAAGCTTAATAGACATAATGATCTAAGCTAGATACCAGCTTTATCTAAAATCTGATACATCAGACATTGTATCTTCGTTGATAGAGGTGAAAAGATAGATATTTTACACAAGAGAGCAAAGTTATTTACATTCAGAATTCAAAATTAAATATAAAATAGCTAGATATTAACAGAATATTGAGAATTAGTTTCTATTTTAATTTCATAATCATGCTGTCTGTAAGTTTACTTGACAAGTGATGACAGTCTTATAAATTAGTCGCTAAAAACAACTCTATAACCTTAATATTTCTTGAAAACACATTTCTCTTTTTTCTCGCAGTATTTATCGTTGTTTATTTTCTAACCCACGTTTTACCTGTTGTTTATTTTATGTACTTTATTTTTAGTTTTTTTCTTTCGTGCCATTGAACGGGTTGTGGAATAAATCGCTCGGAGGGGTCGCTGACTGTGAGTTCGCATGACGAGTGATGACGTGCAATAACTTACGTCCTCTAAAGCCTTTCTCTTGACTCTGTTATTATTATTAATAGAGGTTATGAGAATAGGGCTCTATCATTTATGTAATAATATGTATTAAAGATCTTGGTAAATTGGCTTTTAAGAAACAAGTGAGATGTAAAAAGGGCTGAAAACGTCATCATATGTACTTTAGTTTAAAATTGTATGGTTTAATTAGATTCCTTTTTCTGAATATTAAATTAATATGTCTTTTTTTTAAATTTACTTTTACACAAACAACAATTAAATTAACGATTTATTTAACCGAAATATCTATTCAACCTGATATGTAGTGCCAATGACGATAATCTTATATTATGACGTGCTAATATGTATGTAATGCCGAGAAATATGGAGCTAATAATCCGCAGGATCCTAATCAATTATTACACTTTCACCACACCAACTGTTACTTGCTTATTATCACAATACGACGATGTTTACTATTTATTTATGAGTGTGTCGCGCGCCTTAGCGCAATACCGGCAGCATTCCCCGCGCGGCAGATGGGCGGGAAACGCGCGCCGTCCGCACGTACCCCACATTCGAAATTCGAACGCGCCCGCAGATGGAATAAATTATTTTACTTTTTAATTCCTGCCAGTGACGCAAAGAAATTGAAAATTCGAACGCGAGTGCAAATGGAACCGGAATAAATTATTTCTTTTTTAGTTCTTTGCGGCCAGTTTAAGTGGTTTTGTGCAGTGCATTTGAGTGGTTGAAAAAGTTCGGAATTTCTAACTAGTGATGTGAATTTGAGTGATAAATTTCAAAATTAACTTGGTAAAACCTACTTTTAACTTTCAAAAACCTATCTTACCTTAATGAAAATTACGTAAAATCTTAATTATATACTTTCGTGGTATGTTTCCTCCTCCTATGCCTCGTTAATATGTAGGATTTTTTGTAAGGGAGGCACTAATCATGCCACGTATAATGTACTGAGCCCTTGCTCTTATCAAGGGTCGGTCCACACATTAACCTGCGTCTGGACAAAAGACTTTATGGACGGACCCTCTCACACGGCCATTATTAATATGAGACATTAGTGTTGACCACATGAGCCTTATATTTAATTTCATATAAAAAACATCCTAAATCTATGCAAATAACATTGGAAAAAGGACAAAAAATATGTATGGCAGAAAATAGGTTATTGGTGATTCACACTTGTCAGCTAAAAAGTCAAAATTTTTTTATTCGATTAAGATTTTTACAAATCATTTTTCGACGTCAAAGCTATCATGGATGGCACGTTCACTACCACTACCAGTGTACGCCCTCTGTGGAGAAGAACTAATAAGCTAAGCTAATCGAGATTGACATAATATGTCTGGAAATGTATCCTATAAAAGATTTTCCCAATGTTATCTGAAACAGAGTATAGTTCTTTTAATTGACGGTCAAAACTTATTAAAAAAGAAAAGTATCATACAGAAAAAAATATGAATGAATCAAATCAAATCAAAAATTATTTATTTCCATAAGATGTAATGTGTATACATACATATTATGATATGTAAAATGTCGGAAGCGATTTAAAAGAAAAACTATTATTTTGTAACTTAGATTGTAGATGAAGATTTATAACTTTTTCCAAACAACATAATCGAAATACAGCATAGGTACTGGAGAACTTTTTTTGCTTCACCAGTTAAATTTGTAACTTGCCGACATTTTATAATGTAATAACGATTGTAGTTAAATAGTACATTACTGCCGCGGCCGCAAAATTCGATATTGATGGACGAGGGCACGTTTAAAGTCCGAGCCACAGGCGAGGACTTTTATTGTGTACGAGTCCAGCAAGAGTTATTGCGGCCGAGGCTTGTATAGTACTAAATTATAAAATACTAAAAATATTGTGGTAGGTACCTTGAGACGTCTTCTTGTATCGTATTAAACTTACAAGTTCTAATCGTTATCACTTTAACCTTTACTTTAACTTCTTGAACCATTCATTGTTATAATATTTCCCTAATTCAATGATTAGTTAACTTCATCGTGATAAATAAGTAAGAAAATATGTAGTACGATAAAAATAAATGAGACGAAAATTACAAACCGCCATATTGCATGCTTTTCTTTTTTTTTGTTCTATGCCAGTGTCATACAGAGCATACAGCCAACTTCAATCCGATCAGCATTTGCTCGGAAACAACATAAAGCACAAAGTGCATTTCTATACAACAAAATAAATAAGGAGATATCTATATACACATTAACTACACGGGAAGTAAATAAAAAACTAGACAAATGGCTACAGTCCTTAACCTATGTTCAAACCGAAAACCTACTTACTCACATCCAATAGATATTGTGTAAATGATAAATTAATAAACTCGCTTCACATTACACACTATCATCACATTATACACACACAAACACATCCACACTTTTACATACACTTTTACATACCTATTATCTAACCAATCTTTCTTCCTTTTATGTACAATACCACTTAACCGTTACACCTCAGTGTATACAATATTGTTTCGCTACCACGAAAAATGTACCACTAGCGACATATTATTTGTGTGGAGTTGCATTTGTCTGTACCTATATTACAGGTTTACCCTAGTTTAGGTCCTGACAGATGCTCTGTCATTCTAATGATCTTGTACAACTTTATTATTAAGTCCTATATTGTATAAGTCTTTAAGTCTTTGTACTGAATAAATAAATATATAAAAAAAAAATATATATATATTATATATTATATAATCTCTACGATTCGTGTACGATTCATATAAAATTTGAATTCAGAACATAAAAGTATGCTGAAAAAATACTCAAATACATTGAAATTTCTAGACGAAAGTTACTTTGCTGGCCTAGGCCATTTGAGGGCACATTGCTGGCCGCTGCTGTTTTGTATGGGGAAATGTTTCGTCCAAAAATGAGTTACTTCGCGTACTGTTTGTTTTTTGGCAGTAATGATCACATTTTCGAGCGAGTCGGAGAAATTTTTTTTTCTTGTACCTACATTTAAAAACAAGAAAAATAATTTTGAAAAAAATATGAATATTAAAAACGTACATATGTTGCGTCTAGTTTCACCCTACCATGCTGAGCCAAAACTAGCAGTAGCAGCTGAAAACATTGGTCTAGATTTGAATTTAGATAGCTACCCTCTCGGGTTGTGACCTAAGTAGTATTTATACTGTGCTGGTTAAAAATGGCCGCCGCTGAGGGCTGTTTAGTTTAGCTACTGACTAGGGCAACAATGTCGGTTGTAAAATATAAAATTATAACTATTTAAATGGCAAATACCATGGGATAGGAAAAATCCGAAAATTTGACTATACTTCTTCTTATCGTTAAGTTTTAAGGTCAACGACCGTACTTATAACTATATTCAATTCAATTCAATTTATTTATTGCTTTCGTGTACAGTCTTATGAATATGGTGGAGTTTCAAAATAGTGCATTCCCAAATAACATACTTATAAAAACGATAAAAATATATCTCAAAAAAAGTAAACATACACACAAATTAAAACCATATTTTAAACTATTTACATTACACAGACTCAGTTTTCATTGTATGGAGTTGGAGATTGCAAGTATATTGTGCCGAATGTTTTTTTTATTAGGTTTTTTATGACTATTGACTGATGGTGTTTATGAAGATAAAGTATTTACTTCCTTAGCTCACTCGTAAGTGAGCGCGATTTTCTCCGCAAAATTAAGTTGTTTTTACAGTGAAAAGTACGTACCTTGTGTATTCATATAGAATTATATTCTGTCTGTGTACCTTTTATCCAAAAGTCAACACAATAGGTTGCTTTTTGTAGACACATCACTCGACTTTTTATGTCCTCGAAGTAGGACTCGCGGTCCACGGAGAAGTTGCCTGTACAAACAATATTTGAATATCTTCGCATTCGTGGGCGGATTTACTAACGATATTTTCATACATCTACTACATAAATAGAGCGTCGCGCGTCGGTGGGTAGCGCCGCTGCCTCCCGTCCGGGAGACGCAGGATCTATTCCCATCTCGTACCAATTTGTTACTCGACGCTCTTACAGTGAAACTGCACACTCTTGCGAAGAAATTCAAAGGTTGTGTGTGAAATGAAGTTGACTAACCGCACTGGGCCAGCGTGATCAACTAAAAAGGCCTAATCACCCTAAGGGCGATTGCGCACTCATCCGCATCCGATTCTCATTCCATTCTTATCCGTTTCTGATCCGGTTTGGCCATCCTAGTAATTGTATGGACGCTTACGCACGCATACGTATCCGGTTCGTTTTCGATCCGTAAATTCTCACTCCGGATCGGTTTTTTTACGGATCAAAACCGAGTCGAAGTGGCCGCCATACAAATTGTACGTACGCTTGCGCACTACACGATTTTTTTACGGATGAAGAGTGAGGTACGGGGAGGGAAAAGCTCGCGCTGCTAGTGATGTGCCAAATTGACTATTTTTTGATAAACAAGTATTTTGGTACTCGTTACAAAAATAATCGAATGCACACTCGAGACAAGAGACTCCAGGATTCTATTTACGTGAAACGAACTATACGAGTAACGTGAGCGACTTTATTGCGGGATCTACATTACATACTTATCTACTTAGATATAATTAAAAAAGATCAACCTAGTATTCGATTTTTATAAGTACCCGAAATCTATACTCGAGTACAGTCAACTGCTCATCAGTCAGTGGTAAAGTGTTAACACTTTGACCTTGAATGCTTCTTGCTTCTATTATGGTCGAGATCAGCTCAGTCAGTCAGCTCGACTCGGTACATCACTACGACAATTTCATGCAATATCGTCTCAAATACGAATGAAAACAGGATCGGATACGGATGAGTGCGCAAACGCTAGACGTGAATTTACCGTCCGTTTTTTTTACGGATCAAAAACGGACCGGATAAGAATCGGATACGGATGAGTGCGCAAACGCCCTAATTCAGGGTAGGGTAGGGCCCCTCGGTGGGACCTATATGAGTTGTTGATGATGATATACATAGATGGATATTTGCTATTCCAGTAGCTGCGTTATGGAAATCAAAATTGGTGTTTCATTCACAGTTTTTCGTCCAAACAAGTGTGTTAATTTCCGGCTTTCAACAGACTGGTACACCTTCACGACATGGGCTAAGTGTATACTCCTGTCATAGTTACAAATGGTCACACAAAGAAATCTTTTGTTCGCCGCTATAAATGTGCAAACATTGGAAATTCATTAATTAAGATTTACGTACTTAAAAGTTAAACCAATTACTTAAATAATTATAATAATAGTTCCCCCATCATTCTTTATTTGAGACATCAAAGATCCAATAGTGTTAGTAATGTTTGCAATTTAAGTGTACCATAACAAATCGTGAATACAATATAAAATCAGCAAAATTTAAATTTAAATTTTGTTATTGCTTCCTGTAGGTAATGGTAACATTAATAGACTAGAGTTACAATTGTATGAACCCTATTCATCAACAGCTCATATACGTCCCCACTGAGGGGCTCGAGCCTACCCTAAATTAAAGCGATTAGGCCTTAGTCGACCACGCTGGTCCAGTGCGGGTTGGTCGACTTTACATACAACCTTTGAATTTCTTCGCAGGAGTATGCAGGTTTTATCACGATGTTTTCCTTCACCATAAGAGCGTCGAATAAACGTACATTATGAACTTGATATTCGAAAACACATTGGTACGTGGTGAGGATCGAACCCGCGTCTCCCCCTGAACCCTGTTGGGCAATGCAAATTGACTTACAACCTAAATATATTTAATTAACATAATAAGACATGCACAATATGCAGTTGAGATTCGGTATCACCCTCATTTAGATGCGTACGTCTGTATCTTTTCTTACTATACCCTGTCACTACAGATTGATATCCCTTTGCTATGTGCCACTAAACCCAAGTCCCTTAGTCGCCGTATACGACACACACGCGAAGACATGGGGTGGCCCCGTCCTATAGGAACCAAAATGTGGTTTAAAAATTCTGTGACCAAATTAGACAAGTTCCTTTTGACATTTGCATGAGAAAGGAACGTGCGGCGACGACGTGATCTGCGTGCGCGCTCACTGTGATGGATTGGAGATTGGGAATTCAGAATTCCCGCGCCCGAAATATGAAATTCTAATTAAGAATTTTTAAATCTTCTGAATTTCGGGATTCGAAGCCAATATTAAGTGGAGACTTTGTGGAGTTGGCTGTTTTGTTTGTCTCGTGTCGTATAAGTTTAAGAGAGGAAAATTTGAGCCTTGATGAAATTACTTTTTTGCAATAAGCCCGGCTTAAATAGGCTATTTCACTGTTCCTGAATTTGCCACATTTTATGAATTAACATGAAAATATATATAGTAGATCAATAGCAGACGATTTTCGAAGAAAAAAACAGAATTTGTTGAAAAATAAATTTACAGTGATTTTTTAAAATTTAATCTGTGTGTCTCTTTCTTAAACACTTTGCTATTTTGCTGTTCTATCTTTCACATCGTTCCACATACGCAAGGTATTTTCTTTCTTATTTTGACGTTATAGTAACTAAATTCAAAAGAAAACTACACTTTGTTCTTTTAAGAAATATGTTTCTAACTCTACAGTATCTCTCAGTTTCTTAATAAAATCCGATATGTAAACTTAAAGTTGAGTTTCAGAAACTCCGAATGTGCAGGGAAACCAAAGCACGAATTCCAGTCAGCGTTTTCATAACAGGAAGTGACTTCGTGCCGACCTCAGCTTGCATCAATCCTGGTTTACCAGGTTATAATTTGTACCTACAATTGGGGCCACCCCGTGAGGTTCTATTATATTTAGTTTTCTTTTTAAGGGTGGATTGACTCATCCTGATCGCAAGCGCCATGTCGCTCAAATATGTATTTGAGAAAATATGGATAAAAATGTGAACGCCGAGCGGCGAAATTATATTTTTTTTTAAACTTCTTTTTTTTGCGGTATATTTCACTTGTTGTTTATATTCAAACAGTAGAAAGATATTGCGAAATTGAAGCGAAATTGTATCATAGCTCTTTTGTAATTTTTAGGGTTCCGTAGCCAAATGGCAAAAAACGGAACCCTTATGGATTCGTCATGTCTGTCTATCTGTCCGTCCGTATGTCACAGCCACTTTTTTCGGAAACTATAAGAACTATACAGTTGAAACTTGGCAAGTAGATGTATTCTGTGAACCGCATTAAGATTTCCATACAAAATTAGAAAAAAAACAATAAATTTTGGGGGTTCCCCATACATAGAACTGAAACTCAAAATTTTTTTTTTCATCAAACCGTGCGGGGTGTCTATGGATAGTTCTTCAAAAATGATATTGAGGTTTCTAATACCATTTTTTTCTAAACTGAATAGTTTGCGCGAGAGACACTTCCAAAGTGGTAAAATGTGTGTCCCCCCCCCTGTAACTTCTAAAATAAGAGAATGATAAAACTAAAAAAATATATGATGTACATTACCATGAAAACTTCCAACGAAAATTGGTTTGAACGAGATCCAGTAAGTAGTTTTTTTTAATACGTCATAAATCGTAAATCGTAAACTGCGGCTACATCGATCAAAGTTACAACGAACTACTAGAACTTTTATGTTACTTGCTGCTACGGAACCCTTCATGGGCGAGTCCGACTCGCACTTGGCCGCTTTTTTAAAGTAATAGTGACTCAATATAGTTTATGATACTGATACCGACTTAAGCACTTATTTCTATTCTTACAATGGAATATATCTTCTATCATCTAATAACTATTGCAATCCCAATAATGAAGGAAAAGCAAGTTGATCTATACGCGCTAGCAGATTTTTAAGACTTATTTTCGTTCGAATTTTTAGATATATTTTTGCTTTGAACAAGCGCTCTATTGAAGTAAATTCTGTACTCTATGCAAAGATGTAAGGGCCGTGCTTGTGTCGACGGCGACAAAGCAAGCACATTCGTTACAATTCCACACATGGTCTTTTTGTCATATTTTAGCTCGCATTTTGTGTGTACGTTTTTAACCAACGTTATACGTTAATGACGTAAACCTTCTGTACATGTAGCCACTGTTATTTATTCTATGCAAACGCAATGGTTTTCTTACCGTATTCTGTGACATGTCATGAGACATGATGAGGTTTGGTACTTGATTTTTGTGTTTTCTTTTGTAGGGAACGTCTGCACGTTTGGATATAATGATATTCTTTGCTTTTGTCGACAAGGCAAGCCCATTAAACCTCAGACACGAATTGTAAAAAATGCAAATTGTGAATTAAATTCGCTGGCTCCTTTCATGTTAGGATCGCGTGCGCAGCTTGGAACTCATAAATTAAGATTGTTACGTTGCAAACTTGCAACTCATACTACGCTCGCGGGCACACGTGTTGAGGACTTCATGCTTTGTTGAAATTATGTTATTTAGTGCTGTAACAAAGCTATTAGAGCTGTAAAGCTAGGGGACTCTGGTGAAGTTGCGACTAAACTGCATAGTTTGAAGCATCGCAGCACTGCTGCAAATTTTTTGGTATTCTAGAGCGTCGGTGGACTAGTGGTTAAGGCCGCTGCCTCCCGTCCGGGAGACGCGGGTTCGATCCCCGCCACGTACCAATGTGTTTTCGAATTTCGAATTCATATTTATGTATGTTTATTCGACGCTCTTACGGTGAAGGAAAACATCGTGATGAAACTCGAACACTCAGGGTTCAGAAATCTAAAGGTTGTGTGTGAAGTCGACCAACCCGCACTATAGGCCAGCGTGGTCGACTAAGGTCTAATTGCCCTAATTTAGGGTATATATATATATATGTAAGCTTGAGCCCCTCGGTGGGGACGTATATGAGCAGTTGATGGATAGTGGCTGTGAACTACACGAACTCATACTTTCTGCCACCGGAATTCTCGCACCAATGTTTTAATGTTTTTCCGCGTCTATTGTCATCTTACTTCCCGTGGGTGCCGTAAGAGGCGACTTAGGGACTACACATTGAACAGGGAACGGGCAACAGCGCTCTCTGATACAGTAACCTTTTAATCTGCGATCTCCAACCCGCCTGCCAAGCGTCGAAATTATGGCAAAACCAAACACTTAAGTGGAGGAGGCTCATAGTCCAGCAGTGGACTGTAACGGGCCGTTGATTTGATTTGAAACATTATTTCAGTTGGTTTGAAGCCCCGCAAGGTACATTAGTTCCTATTGGTCGTATCGTAACCATTGCAAGATGTGAAGGCTTTACGAGTTACATGAGCGAGATAGCATCAGTATGTACCTATAGTTATATGATTTATACTTCTTGTGATAGAATTTTTTATAACTTTTGCTATATGTTAATACTCTAGGACAGGAAAAGGATACTTTGGTCTACAGCACACTGGTCCGATCTATCATTAAAAACAAATTGAACCCGATCGGTTTTTTTACGTTAAATTGGCGATGTATGTCACGCAACTAAACTTAAAATATATGTACTACAACGTCAGCAAGTCTTTTTTTGAGACTTTTTGAGATTTTGCGAAACTTCTTAAGTAATAGTTTTTCAGTTTTAAGGTTATTTTACTTTCGGTTCAGAGCATAACTCTATCTCGTGGCTTCGTTCGCTTCACAGCATTTCAATTGAAGCGATCGCGACACCTTCCGGTCCGCTGGAATTCCACTATTTCCACTGTACGGTGGGAGACGGTGGAAGAAAGCGCATTTTTGCTCACTGATTGATAGAACTACAGGTTTTAATAGTATAGGCATTGGAAAGTATGACTTAGAGAAAATGTTATTAATGTTAGTTATTTGTTTGTTTTAATGAGTTTTTTTTATAGCCGTAGTTTTTAATTCTTACTTAATATACGATAGGAATAAGACCGCCGATTATACTCGTTTTGACTTATTGGTAAAGTAAATAAAATAAAAAAATATTCTTAAATAATGCAGGCGCACAAACAAGACAATCTTTATAAGAAAAACCAAAGATTTGTGACGCGCGCCGCCTCGGAGCGAAGCGATCGTCTTTTGTTTCTCTTAGAGAAAAACAAATCAAAAACCCTATTCAAAATTGGAAAGTCGAATCATAACTGTCAGTTAGCGATTGGCCCTCGTGATCCTGGGTTATTTCCGCCATGTTGGTGGTGCATGTCGGTAATTGCTGGTTAGGGGGAGGGCTGGACAGGATTCCTGGAGAAATATTACACAACACTACTCACTACTTATCGTTGTTATCGTTGTTCCGTTACATGTAGCTAACTGTCCGACATGCAGGGTCAGCATAACCAACGTAGACAAAATAAACCCGCGCGACATACAAAGTGACCGCCAATAGCATTCAAGATTTTTGTCACACGTAGACAAGAACTGCGTTATTATTGGCAGAAATTCCGCCTTGTGAGTTATAACCAACCTAACGCACTTATATCGTAATGTACTATGACTTGGATATTGCGATGCTGATAAAGTTATAATAATGACATACTTACATACATACTATTGCATACATAGATACATTGTTATAACGAGATATTTTGAAATTCTTATCTTATTGTGTGTTCAAGTTTACAATAATAACCAGGTAACTAACTAGGTAGGTATTCATACGAGTACACGACAGATTTCCTCGCTAACTTTACCTTGAAGTTATGACAAATTGTCGGCTTGTGTGCCGTGCATTATTATCATGTACACAGTGCGAATCAAAAGTTATAATGTAATGCAGTGTTGGCCCAACAATGCACCGAACGTCGCCTGGAGGAAATTCCCTGCATAACATCTTATAGTGTGCAAGAATTCAAATAATCAGTAAAGTTTGCAAAGTAGATGATACTTAATTGTTGGTAGTTAGGTAGGTGCACAATACATTTGAATTTAAGCGCAGTTTGACGAGATATTATTTTATAAATGAAGCATATGTAATGTACCTTTTGATTATTAATAAGTAAATAATAATAATACTGGTGGTGGCTGGATGAGGAAAGCGGGTGATCGTGCGCATTGGCGTACCCTTGGGGAGGCCTACGTCCAGCAGTGGACTGCAATAGGCTGATTGATGAATAACAATGAGCGGAAAAATCTCGACCACTCGGCCACGGAGGCTCTTTAAGATATTATTAGTTCTGTCTGTGGCACTGTATTCGTAATGCAAGTGTTCAGTTGTACGTGCCGGCTTATGTACAAGTCTGGCTCGCGTCTGGGTCGGACTGAGTGTTGCTATAATCGGCCACGTCGCGTCCGAGGGATATCGTCTGCAACGGCTGTTACGTGTTCCAGGTCCCAGGTGGCGACTTGACAGCTGTACTCGAATTGCACTTCCTTGTTATGCTAAGGACCGGAGTTCAGCCATTTTGTTGTTTTTGGGCATGATTTTTAGGACTTGATACAGTGAAGAAGTGAGACTACATTCAAACGTGTCAGGAAGGCGAAGAAATCTATTTCAAGACATTCTGACATAATTTTGAGGAAGCCAAGTCTATGTACGAGTGGGTTTACGTCCTACTCTACCCTACTTAACGCCTTAATGGCTAAGCATGCTACATAATATAGCAAATTTTCTTCAGCCTAAACTGTTAGTAATTTCACTGACATCTAATGTCAATTTTAGTTTTTATAACGCGCGAGAGGTGGCGCGAGTGAGGCCGGTAAAGAAAAACCATTCGAACGTCACGTATCGGTTGAGGAAGATGCGTATAATATGAAAATAATAAAAATGGTATAATAACGTGAACAAAAGTGTATTTTAATTACTACAATACTCGTAATTATTCATTGCTTATACAACATTGCGGCTTACCATATTTGAAAAAATTCGCGAATGCCACAAAATACCTCATCTAATTCCCAAACATTGTTATTGACGAAATATTACCGAGCTAAGCAAGATACTGACGGTATAAAATAAATAAATATGGCAACCGCCTCGCGAATACTTCGCGTGAAACTTTTTAATTTTCCCTGAGACAGGTGGAGCGGTACAACGAAAGAATTAATTGGTAAATGTTTGCATTGTCATTTCAAATGGGACGTTTGGAAATTTAACCTCAATTCGTATGAAAAATTAATTCTATTAAAATCACTGTGGGACGCTGATTTTTGGCGCCGTCAATTTTTTTTTATACTTGTAAATCTTACTCTTCTAATCTAACTTGTGTAGTATAGATACTTATATTTTATTTAGCGTTTGAACGGTTTGAACCATTGATTTACAACAGCCAGACTTAATGGATTAAATAAGCAATCTAAAATTAAAATAGACGCATCTAGCATTTAAGATCTTTTAAAACACATCGGTTTACTCGCAAATACTTTTAAAACTGTATGTAAAACAACAAAGTGTAAGATTTTAACCTTTAAATTAACTACCTATCTAATACGAGCGAGATTAACCATGTCTGTCCGTCTACCCGGGTGAAATCCGGACTTAGACTGACTGCACATTAGCCTTAAGCCGACAATAAAGTTAATTTAATTGTATATATAACCCTTCCTTAAACAAAAGTATAAAGATATCTTAAAATCCTACTGTTTATTTCTTTGCCTTTCTTTCACGAATTAAGCGATATTTGGTAACTACGAGACAAATAAGTTCCAAATACCGCAACAAAATGACTTTCTATTCATTTGCCAAACATATCGTCATGACATAAGTTAAACACATGCAGAGCTTGTTTAGGCTGAAATGACGCGCCCCACTACCGCATGTTCAACACATGCAGAGCTTGTCTAGGCTGAAATGACGCGCCCCACTAGCGCATGTTCAACACATGCAGAGCTTGTCTAGGCTGAAATGACGCGCCCCACTACCGCATGTTCAACACATGCAGAGCTTGTCTAGGCTGAAATGACGCGCCCCACTACCGCATGTTCAACACATGCAGAGCTTGTCTAGGCTGAAATGACGCGCCCCACTACCGCATGTTCAACACATGCAGAGCTTGTCTAGGCTGAAATGACGCGCCCCACTACCGCATGTTCAACACATGCAGAGCTTGTCTAGGCTGAAATGACGCGCCCCACTAGCGCATGTTCAACACATGCAGAGCTTGTCTAGGCTGAAATGACGCGCCCCACTACCGCATGTTCAACACATGCAGAGCTTGTCTAGGCTGAAATGACGCGCCCCACTACCGCATGTTCAACACATGCAGAGCTTGTCTAGGCTGAAATGACGCGCCCCACTACCGCATGTTCAACATATGCAGAGCTTGTCTAGGCTGAAATGACGCGCCCCACTACCGCATGTTCAACACATGCAGAGCTTGTCTAGGCTGAAATGACGCGCCCCACTACCGCATGTTCAACACATGCAGAGCTTGTCTAGGCTAAAATGACGCGCCCCACTACCGCATGTTCAACACATGCAGAGCTTGTCTAGGCTGAAATGACGCGCCCCACTACCGCATGTTCAACACATGCAGAGCTTGTCTAGGCTGAAATGACGCGCCCCACTAGCGCATGTTCAACACATGCAGAGCTTGTCTAGGCTAAAATGACGCGCCCCACTACCGCATGTTCAACACATGCAGAGCTTGTCTAGGCTGAAATGACGCGCCCCACTACCGCATGTTCAACACATGCAGAGCTTGTCTAGGCTGAAATGACGCGCCCCACTACCGCATGTTCAACACATGCAGAGCTTGTCTAGGCTGAAATGACGCGCCCCACTACCGCATGTTCAACACATGCAGAGCTTGTCTAGGCTGAAATGACGCGCCCCACTACCGCATGTTCAACACATGCAGAGCTTGTCTAGGCTGAAATGACGCGCCCCACTAGCGCATGTTCAACACATGCAGAGCTTGTCTAGGCTGAAATGACGCGCCCCACTACCGCATGTTCAACACATGCAGAGCTTGTCTAGGCTGAAATGACGCGCCCCACTACCGCATGTTCAACACATGCAGAGCTTGTCTAGGCTGAAATGACGCGCCCCACTACCGCATGTTCAACACATGCAGAGCTTGTCTAGGCTGAAATGACGCGCCCCACTAGCGCATGTTCAACACATGCAGAGCTTGTCTAGGCTGAAATGACGCGCCCCACTAGCGCATGTTCAACACATGCAGAGCTTGTCTAGGCTGAAATGACGCGCCCCACTAGCGCATGTTCAACACATGCAGAGCTTGTCTAGGCTGAAATGACGCGCCCCACTACCGCATGTTCAACACATGCAGAGCTTGTTTAGGCTGAAATGACGCGCCCCACTACCGCATGTTCAACACATGCAGAGCTTGTCTAGGCTGAAATGACGCGCCCCACTAGCGCATGTTCAACACATGCAGAGCTTGTCTAGGCTGAAATGACGCGCCCCACTAGCGCATGTTCAACACATGCAGAGCTTGTCTAGGCTGAAATGACGCGCCCCACTACCGCATGTTCAACACATGCAGAGCTTGTCTAGGCTGAAATGACGCGCCCCACTACCGCATGTTCAACACATGCAGAGCTTGTCTAGGCTGAAATGACGCGCCCCACTACCGCATGTTCAACACATGCAGAGCTTGTCTAGGCTGAAATGACGCGCCCCACTAGCGCATGTTCAACACATGCAGAGCTTGTCTAGGCTGAAATGACGCGCCCCACTACCGCATGTTCAACACATGCAGAGCTTGTCTAGGCTGAAATGACGCGCCCCACTAGCGCATGTTCAACACATGCAGAGCTTGTCTAGGCTGAAATGACGCGCCCCACTACCGCATGTTCAACACATGCAGAGCTTGTCTAGGCTGAAATGACGCGCCCCACTACCGCATGTTCAACACATGCAGAGCTTGTCTAGGCTAAAATGACGCGCCCCACTACCGCATGTTCAACACATGCAGAGCTTGTCTAGGCTGAAATGACGCGCCCCACTACCGCATGTTCAACACATGCAGAGCTTGTCTAGGCTGAAATGACGCGCCCCACTACCGCATGTTCAACACATGCAGAGCTTGTCTAGGCTGAAATGACGCGCCCCACTACCGCATGTTCAACACATGCAGAGCTTGTCTAGGCTAAAATGACGCGCCCCACTACCGCATGTTCAACATAATTTTTTTGTTTTATGTGTTAGTGTTTCTATTTGACCATGATGTAGGCACACAGATCGTAGTTCACGTAACAGTCGACGCTCCGACACAGATGAGGTGTCGTTTTTAATGCACTCGCACATCTAAAACAACTAAATAAGTAGTGGGGCGCGTCATTTCAAACTAGACAAGCTCTACTCATGACCCAAATGTTTGTCCAGGAACCCGCGACCCCTATAGGTTTGCAGGCGCGCGTATTGCCAACACGGAAGTTGTAACTCGTAAATCGGCAAACTACTACAAACTTTCTTTTACCTCGGTTTCTCCCTACAGACATACAGATTTTAATCAACTTTTATCTAGGGACGGAAAACCGAAGTACCTTTAAGGTAATTAGCGACTTCCACCTTATGAGAAGTTTTTGACTATCATCAGCCCATCTCTTTGAGCTTGACTTTGTAGCGCGGGCGCAAGATGGTATCTTTTTCAAAAGTTGCATGTACTTACTCGCCTAGTTATAGGTTTGAATAGACCATCTGTGTCGAACTGGCGAAGGGTTTTGATGTATTTTTCTTCGTGTTATAGTTACACGCCATTTTGTAAGCAAACATTGTATTCTCACTTTCTGTACTTGTTTTATATTTTTTATCATTTTATTTTTATTTGATGCTTTTGATTTTAGTATCCAAGTAATATTTTTATTTTTTTTAATATCTCCTGGCTTTTAATCTTGCACCACACCTCTGTTTTTTTTATAAGTATCCTCTCCCCAAAAGTGCCTGGAAGAGATCGCTGCAAGCGATAAGGTCGCCTTTGCGCACCTAATTAACCTGTACCTAACTGCTTATATGTTACTTTTGTGTGCAATAAACTGTTTTTACTTAATTTCTGATAATTTTAGAGGCAGAAAGAACAAGATTTATTTTAAAACAATCCACTTCAGCTTTATCTTGCCTCGCTCCACTTAAGGCATGTCCAACACAAGATTATAATAGCCGAAATATAAAAATCTAATTGAAAATTATATCTTTGATTTTATTAACGAAAAGCTGCATCCGTGAAGAAAGAGAATTATTCTAAAAAAATATAATCTAAAGAAGCCATTGCAAACTTTTTAACTTAATTATATTTACCTAATTCCAATTAATGCGATGGAAGCAAATCTATGAAAGTATTTGCCCAATAGGGCATAAAAGGATTTCTTCCTAAAATGAGGTATTTGCTGAAGGGCTTTTCATCAAATGATGTAATAAATCAATATTCTGTCGTCCATGAAAGAGATCAAAAGTCGCGCATTTTATATGTGGTCTTAAAATGAGGCATCTTTGTAAATGGAAATACTTATTATGTTTGGGTGACGGGTTTTTCGTCAAAATATCTGTCAAATAGGCTTTATGGTTGTCATTTTCTAATATATGGTGTTTCAAAAGCGTTATACCTAACTTTCCTTTAAATTTTGTCATTATTATTTTTTTCCGTGTAAAAAACTTGACACTACTGGCACAAAGTAAAACTAGTGCCATAAAAAAAAGCGTTTCTGTGGCGCTATTTGCCACTTTAACAAAAAGTCAGTACTGTACAGTGAAAATATTCACAAAAGTCCAAAGAGTTTTGTGTAAAATGTTGCAGAAGTTACTCTCATTTGTCTTGCCCGAGTCCAGCCAACCTTATATCATCCAATTTAAGAACGTCACAAAGTTCCGGACGTGTCTCGAGATAACACCGTTTCTGAGATGACAGCTCGACGTGCTTTTAAAAAATACCTAAGTTTTTTAATTCGTATATTATTATCTTTCAACTAAATGTAAGCACGAGAAGTAAGATTAAATAAGCCATCAGCTATAATTTCTACAATAAAGTTGAAAATTGACACTTAAGTCGCTATTTATAAAAGAAATCACTGCACATACTGCATTGTCTTGAATCTCTTTTTTTTATTTTTACTTTGGCCCTCTTCTTTTTTTTGATTGGTTTTTAGCCCAGTAGGCAGTCACCTGACGAGCATTGTCGGTTACTTTACACAAGTCTCGTAAACCAATATTGGTCCACAGATTAAATATATTTGGAATTAATTACCAAAATTATAAACTGTAGCCATGCTTGCTACTATTATTTCTTCTGTGGTCATGCTAAAAATTTGATAACACCCGGTATGTTTACTGAGACGAGTTCGTCAGATCAAAGTCCAGCGTTTTAGCTTGGCGTAGTAATAAGGGTCCCGTAATTTGGGCTCAGAGAAGGCCCTAATCCTTCAGATCAATCATAAAAAGTAAGGAAAAATTGCTTATAAGAAAAAATTATCGATTTTGAGCGTTGGTGTAGCCTAGTGGCTTGCGTTATTAACGATGATTTGTGGTTAGAACTCCAATAACAATGTGTCTTAAACCATCATCATCGTGTGTCGGTAGTTGTGTGTGAAGGCGACCAACCCGCACTGGGCAGCGTTGTTGACTAAGGCCTAATCGCCCTAATTCAGGGTAGGCTCCAGCCCCTCGGTGGGGACGTATATATGAGCTGTTGATGAGGGCTCATTTAATAGTACATTGTTATACGAGGGGTGAAAGTAACTTATTTAGCGCCGAGACGGGGTGCGAGGGCCCTAATAGTTAGAGGCACCAAATAAGTCTTTAACCAGAGGTAAACACTGTGCTTTTCATTACGAATACAAGGAACAAAAAAGGAATAAAAACACGAATTAGCTAAAGAAAAAATGAGTGACTTCCATATCTGAATCAGATGAACTCATTGTAAACAAAACCCTACAACTCGAGAAACAAATGATAATCGGATTGTTGATTTCCCGCCTATTTTTTATTTTTTGCTGTGGCCGTGCGGCCAGCTTTTGAGTCATTATTTTTAATTTCCATCATTGAAAAATGTTAAATATTTTGCCCAAATCTATTTTATTTTACAAATAGTTGAAAGTTAATTATAATAAAGTCATTTAAAAAATATATATTCTTTATAACTTTATGTTATTTCAATTTAACATTGCGCTGTAATTGAGTGGCTGTATAGAAAGATGGAACATAGTTCAATAGAAATGTGAAATTAGAACCAGTTTTTTTTTAAATGAATGAATGAATGACAGCTGTTAGTTGAAAGTGATTCTCCCTCCGGGCTGAAAAGTATTACTTTCAATCCGCTCCTCAGGCAACATCCGAACTACTTTCAGAGTATGAGTAATGAAAAGATTCTATTCTCTTTCCGGCAATGCAACTGTGAAAACCGCATCCAATTCCGTGCAGCAGACAGACAGACGGACATAAAAAACTTATTGATTATTTTTTCTTCTAATGCTCTTTTAAGTTTCTTCTATGTACTGACATCAACCCAATTACATTTTTATCATCGCGTTTGAGCACCTAATGGTTGTCGACATTACATCGAATCTCTTCATCCAGAATATCTCGAACGTTCAATGCACGTATGCATGTTGCACAGTGCACCGGTCAATGTTTCTGGGTAGTTACCCCGTTAGCACTTCATTAGTGCCAGAGGCGTCGACCTAGTGCCAGCCTGTGAGCACCAGATCAAATAGGAGCTGGATTTCAGTGCTCCCGTTTTTAGGTCGAGTTGTACCACTATTGGATTTATTTCTAGATTTATCGTTTACCAGTTTACAAAATAGACGAATAACGTATACAATATAATGAATATTTTAAACTAGACAACAAGTAATCGCAAATGCATAAAACATGAAATGTTTCAAAAAGACCAACGGCTTAACGTGCCTTCCGAAGCTCGGAATCATCTTTCTTTTCATACAAACTGGTGATTTAGCCTCATCAACAGCTCATATACGTCCCCACCGAAGGGCTCGAGCCTACCCTGAATTAGAGCGATTAGGCCTTAGTCGACCACGCTGGCCCAGTGCGGGTTGGTCGACTGCCGGCTCTCGAATTCAGCCTGCAATGTCCTATTCAAACTGGGGAATGTCATACAAAGAGATTTTTGCATGACAGTGTTCCCTGGGATTTGAACCTGTAACCTCCGCAATGAAAGACGTAATCTCGACCACTCGGACACTGAGGCTGTTTAGTTTCATGAACCAAACAAAACACACTAGGTTTTTTTTTAATATGTATTTTCATTTAGTATACCCTTTGTCGCAAGCTTACTGGCCACTTTTTGGCTTAATTTGAGAGTCTTTTCATTACAAATCCTTTCATTACAAGTCCTACAAATCTTTCTTTTTTTACTAGAGTACTCTTTGAATTCAGAATTAAAGGACTTCCTCTTTTCCCGAGGTTTTCTTTATGAGATTATTTGTATGCTTACTTAGGGTTAGTAGAATAATCTAAAGATAATTGAACAGAATATAAAGACACGCTCATAAGCTTAAAGAAGTGAGCAGAGTTTGAGTTGGCTCATTGGGGTCACACTTAAATAACGCGTTTTACTAATCTACAATAAAAAAATATATCTTGACGTATTCATCATCATCATCATCGTGGGTTGTAAGGTAGACAACCGACTTCACAAACCCTGGTGTCCGTGTTATAGAGCCGCCAAAGGCCCCTGACTTGGCTCGTGTAACGACTAGATAGCCGGGACCAACGGCTTAACGTGCCTTCCGAAGCACGGAATCATCTTTCTTTTCAGACAATCAGGTGATTCAGCTTGCAATGTCCTAACCAAACTGGGGAAAGTCTCACAGAGATTTTACTTGACAGTGTCCCCACCGGGAATTGAACCCGGAACCTCCGAAATTGGCGTCGAAATCTCGACCACTCAGCCACGGAGGCTTGACGTATTAAAAATACATCGTAGAGGTTTATAAAATATGGTGTTAATTTTATAGTAATTAATAATAACTATCTTAGATAAATTCCTCATAATAATTATGTGTTCTAATAATTTTATAGTGCGATATAAAACAATGTAAATAAAATCATGGAACTACATTTGTTACTGGCAACACCAGATAAAACAGCAGTGAATGGCAACCAACCACACAAAAGTAGCAATGATTGGCTTGAAATGTGTTGCCAATTAATTCGCTACAGGCAGTGTCCTCAATTTTTTTTTTATTATCTTTGTATTGCATTGTAACGTGCCTGTAGTTAATACTTTTTCATCCAAATTAAACAAATGAATGCGTATAATTTATCATTCGTATGATTGATTGTGTCGAGCGCATGTGTGGAATGAATTGGAAGTTTTTAATTAAGTCCTACGTCGTACCTACTTCCTTACTACTGAAATTAATTTTATTTTCTGTGTAGGATTTGGTCTCTTTTCAAAAATAAAAGCTTCGAGTACATTCCGTGAGCTTGCTAAAAGTAGTGTTTTAATTTTAGAGCTGCCTGTTTATCAACGTTAAATAAAATCGTTTTCTTCTTATATTAAGAGTAACTTCGCTCCCTCGAGGCGACGCGGGCTAGTAATCTTTGTTGAGTAATCCTCGGTCGCTTTTTTGTATTCGCCTCTTCTAGGATCGGACAGCGACATTCACCATACAGCCATAGTCTTCCCTCTGTGTTAAAATTTTCTTCAGAGCTGTCAGTTCGTATTCTTATTTCAAACTTTTATCTTCAGCTTTTAATTTTGTAAATGACGATTTCTTCTTATGTTTTAATTCCAGCCAGTCAGCGTGCCGTGTCGTACGGAGCCAGTGCAAGTCCTGGCTAATACCATTAGCGAGAACCCTGGCCGGGCTGGTATTAAGAAAGTTTCCTAGGTCGTGCTGTTTCTTTGTGTTTGTTCACAGTACGTAGAGCTACGCTTGGTACTGGCTGATTTTGTCGCGAAGATAAAATCATCTGAAAAACAGCTGTTTTCACTGATGTCTTGTAGGGCCTACTTATTTAGTGGTAATGTTTTCCAAATTTAAATCTGGGTAAGATTTAATAAGTTAATAAGCTGTAAGTTAATAAGATTTTGATCTTTTCTCTCTCTTCTTCTGTTGTGCTGTTTTTCACATTTGTTTTTATACGTTCAAAATGAACGATTTCTTCCAATTTTAAATTAGGTATATTTGTAATTTTTCAGTTAGTTGCACAGCTTACGTCAAAGCTTCCAACTCAACCAATCAATAAAACTCAGTACACTTCTTTGAATTCAAATTATCTTATTCCTCAACCCGACTAAGCCTGACTGTTAGTAGCATCACAAGATTCGATCGCGTCGTCTATAAATCCCATTATTTGTGCAAACTTCTACCGATCGCCGTCGGCAGGCGCATTGCGGACGAATGCATTTTAATTTCCCGCCTTTTTTCGAAAAAGGAACACCGGCTAACACCGCTTATTCTATTTCTCTATTGTTCGTTCATTGTTGTAGTGGCCAGTTTTAACATATTTGTACTGGTTTTAGCTTCTTTGTTTTTTTTTTATTGCACTAGTTAAACTTTGTGGCAGTGTGAAGTTAATATTTTTTTTGTTTTTATAATAAAACTAGTGTCCGCTCGCGTTGTTTGTGTATTTCCCGTGGGAATAACACTTTTCCCAGATACATAATGAAATCGTTTCAGTAGATTGAATCCATACATTTGTAATATTAGGAATTCTCATAATTTTTTTTTTATTAAATTTGTATATTATGTTTCTCGACTCTTGTTTCTCTTATTACTAACTTCTTCTTCTTCATCGTGTGGGTTGTAAGGTCGACAACCGACCTCACAAACCCTAGTGTCAGTGTTATAGAGTCGCCAAAGGCACTGACTTAGCTCGTGTAACGACTAGACCAACGGCTGAACGTGTCTTCCCGAGCACGGAATCATCTTTCTTTTCAGGCAATCAGGTCATTCAGCCTGCAAAGTCCTCACCATACTGGGGATAGTATCACAAAGAGATTTTTGCTTGACAGTGTCCCCATCGGGAATCGAACCCGGAACCTCCACAATAGCGTCGACATCTCGACCACTCGGCCACGGAGGCTGTTGCTAACTAACTTACTTGATACTAGAAAACTTCTTGCATTCATTTAAAGATATAATCCGAGTATCTTAACAGTACTTTTTAAGTAAGCCTATTAAATCTATGACCCCTTAAAAGAACTTGTTCTTAAGCTACCCTATTCAAGCTCGTGTTTTCAGAATTTACCATGAGAATAGAAACGATGGATCTCTTATGAATAATGCATTTAATAACCGGACTCACTGCGGCGATTAAGATTTCATAATTAAACGCCCCTCCCTGTTCAATGCTTGATAATTGCCCGACTGCGCGAAGCTTAAGAGGGAAGAATAGTACATGCTCGTCCATACAATAAGAGAAAACGTTTTTCCACTTCTAAATATTTTCCAATCTCCATGATTTTTAGTATGTTATTGAGACAATGAATAACTAGGTTTATAGCTTTCATTTTTTCAAAGTTTGCTATAGATTCAAAGTTATAGGCACCTCAAGTAATAGTAATTTTAGTAATTAAAACTTTGTTGAACGAAACCTATAAACCTTATTGTGCTGTAACGATCGACATCAAAATCAAAATTTGTTGAAATTTTGTTAGTGGAAACCGTTTTCTCCCGAAATGGGAATTTCATCAAGAAAAATACCTATTGTCAGTCGCGAGCTGCAACACTCTCAAATTCTACTCGATTTAAAATTTAATTTAGGATATATTCTGTTGCACATTTTTTTTTAATTTATAGCATCAATAGAAGTGCTAGTATTTGATCGCCAAAGTAGCGACTATGCTTTCTAAAAATTTTAGGTTCGGAAAAAACAAATTTAAAATTTTAATTATTTTTGTAAATATTTACTTTACGTTATTTTGCAACACTGCGAACCTGTTGTTGGGTTAAATGTTTTAAAAATAATGATAAGGAGAAGAAGAGTGTAATTTATTATGATTACATCGCGTAATTATATTAAATCTTTTGTTATTGTGTTTTGGAAGAGGAGTGCTAATTAACTTACCGTCTGATTTTACTGCGATGTTTGTGAAAGTTATCAGCTCATATACATCCCTCTGAGAGGCCCGAGCCCTCTTCTTTTCTTCATTCTTAATACGGCCCAGAGCTGGTTGGTCGAATGCCAACCTTACGATTATGTTTTTCTATACCTTATACTCCATATAACATTAGAAAAAAAACATTTAAGCGCAAGTTCAATATATTAAGAGTAAGCTCAGGTAGGTCTTATTAATAAATTATTATTTAATTAGTTTTCTATAATGGTTGCATTTTAATATTAATCAAAATGGCATTATTAATACTTATGAGACTAAATTACGTTAAGAGTAGGGAACCCCGTAGGGCAATAGAAAGGGCTATGCTTGAACTTTCCCTGTGAAATTGAATCAGAAACGATGAGATCCGCAGGCAAACCAAAGTTCCTGACATAGCCCGAAGAATTGCAAAACTTAAGTGACAGACAAATCAACAAATCTAATTTTAACAACTTTAACAAGAAATAATACGAGTAGCTCACAGCAGGACAGACTTCAACACCACATAAGCCAGAGGGAAGTGAAGTGACGAAATTTATTAGGGTACTTTCTTGTTGGGGCTTATCGTAGTTCAGTACGGTCAGTAATAGCAAATATTGAAAATTCATCGAACAAAAGTTACGCAATTTCATAACAACTTCGATTGTGCCCAGTTAAACCAATATAACTAGATTTAAGGCGAGGCCCTATCCTAAATTAGCAATTCAACGCGCGTTAGTTGAAAGTTCAACCGACGCACTACTGAAATAACGTTCATATTAGCGTGCGATGCTTCACGGAGGTTACGTCCGACATTGCGCAGGAATCGTGCGAAAAACTCGTTTTTCTTGAATGCTTTTCTCTTTTTTGTGAAAAATATAGAACGAATTAAAAAACTAGCTGGTTTCGCCGTTTAGGTATTAATATAGCCACCCAAAAAATACAAAAAAATATGTTGTTGTCACTGGAAATATTGAGAAAACAGATTTGAAAATTTTGAATGTGGGGTGATTTTCGGTGATTTTAAT
Source organism: Carpatolechia fugitivella (assembly GCA_951230895.1). Taxonomy (NCBI): domain Eukaryota; kingdom Metazoa; phylum Arthropoda; class Insecta; order Lepidoptera; family Gelechiidae; genus Carpatolechia; species Carpatolechia fugitivella. Next base: position 1,007,043 of record OX579659.1, on the reverse strand, counting down.
TATTTATTCTTGCTTTATTCCTTAATTATATGTAAAATCTACTTTTAGACGTCGCTAAATGATAAACTCTTCTGTTGGTTGTAATTTTCTTGATTTGGTACATATTCCGAGACGTGAGATACACGAGTTAAAAATGGGGCCTAAGAACGATTTTTCAAATAGGGCCTCGGCTTAACCAACCTTGAAATCCCCGAATTCGATTAAACTAAGTTAACCAAACTAAACAAGGCTAACGCGGTCTGGAAACTTCGAATGGGTCCCAGTCCTACGACCGGGTCTTGGAGAAGCAAATGACCCTGTTCTATTTAAATAAGTTAGTACGAAGAATCGAGAGACGTAAGACCGCGAATATTTTTCAGTCAAATGATGATAAAGTCAAAAACTTATATACACATCTCACTATATATATATACTGTTACCGAGAAAACTACTCTTAGTTATATTTATTTACATTATTTTAACAATATGCTTACAAGTTTACAACACGTGCTAGCCGCCGGAAAACAGGACGTTTAAGAGACAGAACTAGGGATGGGATACATTACGAAATATATAGACAATCGGTTAATTTCATCCGGCTAACAATACCTCGTAGCCATGTATCGTAAACGACATGAAAAAAAAAATGAAAGAAAGGGGCTAGCTGATTTGTATAGCAGTTAGATTTTCTTTTTTTTTTTTTTTGACATGGACCTAATGCTTGTGTCGCAAAATCGACGTATCAAGCGTAACCGGACTTTTGGGGGAGCGGAAGGCTCTTACCCCTAGTATTAATAGAAACAGCCTAAGGGCGCCCACTTGGGGGCACGGACCTCGGCCTAGGACTTTGCCATGGCGAGAAGCGCGCGGGAGAGGAATGACCCTGATTATGCAGAACTTGATTGCGTCAATCGCGCATATAATAGGAGTTCCTCAAGGTTCTATACTAGATGATCTTTTATTCCCAATATACATAATATTGAATGAACATTTTCTAACATTAACACCAACACCTTTATTTTAATTTTCTTTCATACTAAACACCATTTTGGGTAGATGTGGGACAAATTTAATGTATCAAGTAAATTAGTTAGTTTGGAACTACCTACATCTAAAATGTAAAACAAAGTACTTTAGATAGTATAATATTCTTACTATTTAACATCAACTTTATTACCTTGTTATGTTTCTTTGTTTCTGGAATTGGATTTTGCACTCAAGTTTTACTACAGAGTTTGATTAGAATATGTTTTATTTATGAGTTAATATTCTTACTTTTAGTCCTTTGTTTTTAGGTTGTAAAGCTAACTCTTTGAAATATTAAAATGATTTTCTCCGTGATAGCAGTGGTTATAAGTAGTTAGAAGAATTTATTCTGTAAGTAATGAAATTTAATCCACTACACAATTTACTTATTCGAATGGATTTATGAACCAGTACGCTAATTCATCAACAACAGCTTATATACGTCCCCACCCAGGGGCTCGAGCCTACCCTGAATTAGGGCGAGGCGAGGGTACGGTAATTACTAATTTTAAAATAAATGATATTGTTAAATAATTATAAAACCCAAAGAAATTGGACGCTCGCCACCTCGAAGCGACCCTTTTTTGTTTCTTTGATATAAAACCAATTTGACATTGGCAAAAAATAAAACTAGTGCCATAAAAAAAATTTGCAAAACATATTCTTTTTTCAAATATCTTCAATTTCACACTGGCACTTTCGTTTAAAAATAAACAGGTAAGCCAACAAAGCAAACGCATTTGTCGTCGAACAGCCAATGTATTATGGAAGCGACGCGACGGAGCGAGCTTTTAGACGTAACTCGAGCCTTTCTAAGCTTTCGACACTCGACGTACGGTCGACGACAGTGTCTGTTACACCCAACGAATTATCTATACTCAAGAAACGTAACTACGCTTCTAACTTGACCCCACCAAATGAATACCAAAGAAGCCGGGAAAAAAATAGTACATTGTTATACGAGGGGTGAAAGTAACTTATTTAGCGCCGAGACGGGGTTTGGGGCCTGAGCGTAGCGAATTGCCCAAATCTATTTTATTTAAAGAAATAGTTGAAAGTCAATTATAATAAAGTCATTTAAAAATATATATTCTTTAATTAATACTTAACTTTATGTTATTTCAGTTTAACATTGCGCTGTAATTGAGTGGCTGTATAGAAAGATGGAACATAGTTTAATAGAAATGTGAACTAGTTTCTTTTTTATAATTTGACAGCTGTCAGTTGAAAACGATTCTCCCTCCGGGCTGAAAAGTATTACCTTCAATCCGCTCCTCGGGCAACTTCAGACCTACTTTCCGAGTATGATTAATGAAAAAACTATATCGTACCACATTCGAATACGCGGTACAATGATGTTTTATATGACTCGGTTTGTAAAAACGTCGAAAGTAAGCTTCAATGTACAGCAGCGACATCATCTGCCTGTCTGTCGTCGTCTGTCAAAATTAATTGTACGAGTAAGGTGCCATGTTTTAGCAGACTTTGCTAGGCGGTTACTCTTCAAGACTAATTGTAGTTCGTTGGTTACACCTGGTTAAAAGTGTCACGGTTATTTCGTATTCATTGCGATTGGGAAGGTTAAGTAGAGCCACACGGGTCCGGTCACGAATGTCAAACAAATAAGGTCATTTTTAAGCAACAGAACTATTTAGGCTAATCACTCATCAACGGCCTGTTACAGTCTACTGCTGGACTATGAGCCTCCTCCACGTGGAGGGTTTTGCCATAATCTACACGCTAGGCAGGCGGGTTGGAACTATCTCCATTACAATTTTCATCCAAATCCGTTCAGTAGTTAAGGCGTGAAAGCGGAACAGACATCCAGACATCTAAAAACATCCAAATATATTGCCGTGTGGTGACGGCAGAGTAGAATACATTAGTCACCAACTCCTACTCTTCCCGTGGGTATCGTAAGAGGCGACTTAAGGACAACACATTGAACAGGGAACGGGCAGCAGCGCTCTCTGATACAGTAACCTTTTAAGCTGCGATCTCCAACTCGCTTGCCAAGCGTGGAGATTATGGCAAAACCCTCCACTTAAGTGGAGGAGGCTCATAGTCCAGCAGTGGACTGTAACGGGCCGTTGATGAAGTACCGTAAACTCACGATTGTGTTAAAAACCGTTACAATATAGCATAGCTGAAAAAAGTTGCTGTATTTGCCTCAGATTTTAGACATAAATGTAAAACATGAGTTTCTCGGCGACAAAAATTGTCTAAATTATTTACAATTACGCTCATATCTTTGTTTGGACTGGTTCGGTGTACTTTTACGTGTTGTTGACTGTCAAGAAGAAAATATTGGTTTCAGTTTACCTTTTGAGGTGTATTATTCACATAATTCTTTATATCATGAATTTATGTATGATGTTTTGACATTTCATTGTCAGGTTATATTTCCATTTCAATATTATTCAATATTTGTCTTACGCCAGCTTATTGTTTCGATCGGCTATGTTGTTCTTATCTTACGGTACTTGCGACAAAATTCTATCGGTCGTAATTGACGAATATTTCAGTCTACCTGATAGTTTACATACAGTACCCACCTTATGCTAAAGACGAGGTTTAATTCCAGGTTAAAAATTAAAAAAATAAAGAAAGAAAGAAAAGAGAGAGAGCGAGATATTAATAAAATATGTTTCAAAGGTTGTCTGTATGTTGATATTAGACAACATAGCAAACTCCATCCATTTGCTTGCCTTTATCTTTTCCCTCCAAATGAACCATGTCAGAGGGTTAATGACTCTGACAACAGGGTTTGTGAGGTCGGTAAGTTCAGCAAAATAAATAATCTCCTTGGTGGTGACAGAATATCAGTGCCTCCAGTAACTGCGTGTGGTTATTGGTGCAATATGCGGAGTTGCTACCATTTCTTGCCAAGTATTTAGAGTGTAATTTGTAATGTTTGATGCCTTGAATAAATCGTTTTTCTTTTCTTTCTTTCTTCCTTCTTTCAAATAACTTAACTCAACTGTTAATAACAAAAGTTAAAGCTTGATTTCCCCATTCCTTAAGATTTATAAGCATTATTTCAGCCGAAACACATCCTCTGCTGGATAAAGCCGGATCTCTACATTCTCACCTATTTTCCAGATTAGCTTCAGCCTCGGACCAATCACGCACTGGACACCACATTCTGTATAATTTACTAACAAACTAATTACGAAGAACGTAGCGGTGCGGGGGCGCGGGGGACGCGTGATTGGTTCATCTCGCTTACGCAACGTATTGACAGGCCCATAATGCGGGATTTTCTGACAGCTCTTTAAAAAATAAAAATAATAGTTCTAATTAAGACGATAGATGGCGCCAGGTGTACTTCGTGGATTCTTTTTTTTTATTCTTTTATGGCCCTGGGTGACTCGCCGAATTTCTTCGTATCCACGAATCGTCAACGCCATCTACCAAAGTTTTATGAACAATTTTTTTTTTATTGGCTGTCGGAAAATCCCCCATTGGTCGAAACTGAAGTGAGTCGCGAGGTATTGGCCGCCCAGAGATATGTGCAAATGCACCTATGCGTTTCGGAAAGTTTCGCTCTGACATATGGTGTCTAGTGGGTGGTTGGTCCGTGGCTTCAGCTAACCTAAATATTTTCAGCAGTTAACTTTAAACACAGCACATAAGTAAAGAGGTACAACGAACCTCGATTACTGCCTTCCACACTGCCTTCACATTTCCGCGCTAAAAGCCGCCGCTAACAGACTTCAGTATCTCAGATGCAGACAGCTTGAATCGTCAACACTCCCGTGTGTGTTCTAGCCTTATTTCCGCCATCTTTTTTTAGAAAATTATGGTTAAGCCTCAGAGGAAATAAAAGACGATCGCTTCGCTCGCGTCAGAAATATTTGGGTTAAGCGGTTTTTAAAAAGTTTTTCTGGACGCCATCGCAGCGCAGAAACTGTCAAAGTTTGTGTGTTCGCGTCGCCTCGCGCCGATCGTATTTTGTTCCTCTGAGGTTTATACTCTAGTTCCTTAGTTTATACTCATAATAATCTTAACTGTGCATGAATTTTGAATGAAGGTAATCACGTCCTTAAGAGGTGAGCAAAGCTTTACTTGACTTATTTTTTACACTAAAACTATGTATGGCAAAACTGTTGGATTTACCGACCTAAACGAATTTAAGATTCGTCTATCTTTGTGTTTTAGTGCACCTATTGATAGGTTAACAGACTGAGTTACAATACTGAATTCAGTACATTTTTGTGCTTTTGTATCTTAAAATATAACTTTGTATACGATCTATACATTTCGCAACATTTTCTAACATTGCACTTGTGTGCTGTCAAGCTTGTAGAACCTGCTTCGAAGCGGCTTCAACACGACAGACGGACAGACAGACTGACTTATAAGAGGCATCTTACTTGCTTCGTTTTGTATGCTTAAAGCTTCCTAATTGTAAATTTCTTTTTGAAGAGTTTTCTTAAGGCGAGACCCTATCCTAAATTAGCAACTCAACGTGCTTTAGTTGAAAGTTCAACCGACGCACTACTGAAATAACGTTCATATTAGCGTGCGATGCTTCACGGAGGTTACGTCCGCCACTGCGCAGAAATCGTGCGAAAAACTCGTTTTTCTTTAACTCTTTTCTCTTTTTTGTGATAAATATAGAACGAATTAAAAAACTAGCTGGTTTCGCGGTTTAGGTATTAATATAGCCACCCAACAAATACAAAAAAAGTATGTTGTTGTTGCTGAAAATATTTAGAAAACAGATTTGCAAATTTTGAATGCAGGGGTATGTTTTCTAAATATTTTCAGCAACAACAACATATTTTTTTGTATTTTTTTGGGTGGCTATATTAATACCTAAACGGCGAAACCAGCTAGTTTTTTAATTCGTTCTATATTTATCACAAAAAAGAGAAAAGAGTTCAAGAAAAACGAGTTTATCGCATGATTTTCGATGATTTTAATTATTTATTTTTGCTTTATTCCTTAATTATATGTAAAATCTACTGGGTTACGTCACTAAATGATAAACTCTTCTGTTGGTTGTAATTTTCTTGATTTGCTACATATTCCGAGACGTAAGATACGCGAGTTAAAAAAGGGGCCCAAGAACGATTTTTCAAATAGGGCCTCGCCTTAACTTAAATTCAAGTCAATCTATCCTTTTCACTTCTATGTGATGAAAGGAATAGAAGATCGAATTAGGTTTAAAATTCGATACCCTATAAGAGCTTGTCTTATTAATATTTTCTCTCTTCCGTGGGTCTGCTGGAAATATTTTTTTAGAAATAAATAGGAATGTTGGGTCGCTTCATTGTTACGGATCTCGTGAAAAAAAATGGTGTAACAAATAAAAAAAAAATAGGAGTGTAGAAAGGCACATGTTGACTTTAGAAAATTTCAAGTTGAAAGTTTTAATGAAAGTCCGTTTTTAAGAGAAGATAATAAACAATGCGAACGACAGCTCGTTAGTTATAATTTGTAAAATCTGCCAGGACTAATTAGGTAGACTACAGTTTGTCTAGTCTGCGACTAAAGACAAATGAACAGGCTGACGAATAAGCTAGAAAATCTATGACTGAAAATAATTTCTAAGTATACAAATGTTACTTCTTAAATAGCTCAAAAGGAAATATGAAACTTTACTTGCACTCCGAGTTAAGCAGCGACAAACGTCGACCTTTCAAATGGCATAATTGGTTAACACAATCAAATCAAATCAGCGGCCCATTACAGTCCACAATAATTAACGCAACAATTTAAAATTGGTACAATTTATGTGTTCGTTACCACTGCATGCTAGATATTAATATGCGTTATGGGGGCCGGTTTTCGGGCATGAAAAGCCATTTTTCCGGGGTAGAGTAGTGAATATATTTTTATTAAGATCGAAAGTAGTAAAAGAATACATAAAAAAAAATACTCCGATGAAATTGATAACTTCTTCGTATTTAATGTCGGAAAGATTCCGCATCGACAAATGTATTAAGACTACCTACAGTTCTAACAAATGTAATGTTTACTATACTAATACAAAACGCAATTAACGAAACCGTTTTCATATATAAAAGGGATAATAGATTTTCCGGTTAACCGACTCATCTGGGTATCCGTATCGCGCTCTTTTCCGGTTCGCGTAACCGCTCAAAGTGTAACCGCATCAAAGCCTTCGCTAATAGTTCCCGGTATTCATATTATGTGAAATTAATTTGTTTCGAGAGAATCTTCGTAGATTACGTATTACAAATTTTTATTTTATTGTTGACTATCGGTCCGCCCGCGGCTTAGCCCGCAACTGGTAAAATTTTCCCGTTGTAATTAGACTTTTCCCGTTAAAAGTATCCTACGTGTTAATTCAGAATACAAACTATCTCTATTCAAAATTTCATCCAAATCCGTTTAGTAGTTTAGGCGTGAAAGCGGAACAAACATACAAATGTATTTTCACATTTATAATACGTGATATTAGTGTGATATAGGTGACTTAATGCTAATTACTGAGTTTCGATGACCAGTGCATTAAAAGTCGAAAAACTTTATTTCAGGTGTAACATATACTTATAATATACAGTATAATTGTTTGATTCGTATCAATTAATCAGACTATATACTTATTGCAGTCCACTGCTGGACGTAGGCCTCCCCAAGGGCACGCCAAAGCGCCCATGATAAAAAGAAAACTACATAGAAGCTATATTATGATGAAAATTTATTCTACTTTTTATATTAAGTAGGGAAATTCTCTTGTGTAGTAAATTGCTACGGAGGCGACAATTTCACATCTTAACAAGTGCAAAACTCTTCCCACTACGGTGACTGCTCGTCTTTGACAATTTTAAAGTAATAATAACACAGACGGCACAATAGGAGGAGACTACCTACGCTTTGGTTATAGATTTTTATAAATATCTTATCTGATACACCCCCATGGGGCTCAAGCGTAACTTAGGTTACTATGGTTAGCCATTCCAAAATTCCAAAAATTTGATAAATCTTAGGTAACTTGGGGGTACAGTTCTGTTTTTATAGTAATAAATCTGATATTACTAAATGCACTGTATTTTACTGTAAAGCAACTGCAGACATATCGAAACGGCAATAATATTTATATCTTGCAAACCGAACAGACTAAATCCCGACCTAGTGTTTTCTAATTCTAGCCAGACCTGCCCTCTTAACTATTTATAGTATTATGTTCGTTCATCTAGCTCCGGCTAAATAGACGAATGAACAATGCAATCAAAGTTTCTAGTTTATTTTAAAATAAGTTTTTTTTTTTTTTATTTCTTTGAGGAAAGTTGTCTACAAATTGATATGACACATCTGTTTGTTTGAATTAAATAAGATAGACTTACCAGCCTTTAAAACAGCCTTCTTCGTCGTCCGATCGATCGGACAAACCGGTCGGATCACGTGGCCTAAGGGTTTTAGTCTAGCATTCAGAGCGTTTCGCTCGTGATTTACAGGTTCTGGGTTAGAATGTCGGTGAGGACACTGTCGAAAATCAATCAAAAAGCAAGTAGTAGAAACAGATGATTTCTTCAGCTTTTACGAAGCTGGTCCCGGCTATTATCTATGGAAGAAATTATTTGACTGTGCCTCCTCGTACCGGTTCTCAAATTAAATTAGGATGGGAACCCTAGACAAACAAAAAGTGGGAGATCTTTTGTCAGAATCTGACAATGGCGGACGTGTCTTCGTTTTCATTTTTTTATTTTAGTTTATTGAAGTGTTTAGTGTATAATTTCGATAGTGTATTATCCAGTGAATGATTCGGGACTATAAACTTTAATAGAACAATTGAATCGCTTACACTTTGCCGACATTTTTAGATGATGCCAAGAGGCCTCGTGGTGGCTTCAGTAATTGTACTATCACATTACTGAGCCCAATTCACCGAACAATCATCCATGGATATATCTTAAACCTAAAAATATCACTCGACACTGCCGAAATACGTCTACATAAAATGTGTCGCCATTAGTTAGGAAGAAGAAAAAATAAACAAAAAGTGTCTATTGTTAGCAAAAAAATAATAATTAAGTAACAGTTTTTATTTTATTTCCTTAGTAGTTGCCTGGCCACTAGACAATAAATTATTTATCTATCTATTGCATGGTCGTTCAAGCGGAGTCTTCTTTGGTTACTTGGTCTTTGAGAATTTTAAAGTTTTAAACAAGACCTCCAGTTGATTCAATGAAGTTGCGCTGTCGTTGGTGGAACTCTTGATTCTGTCAAAGTTAGAGTGAGAAACTACTTATGTCTTTATTTTTCTTTCGCAATGGGCGTTTTTCATTTCTTTTTTTAAATTTTAGTTCCCACTTTTCCACTAGATGACTGTTTTATTTGGCCATAGTATAGGCCATAGTTTTTTTTAATACAATTTTATGGCTCTGGATACAGACTATGGCAGTGTTGCCGTGACACAAAATGTAAAGCCCCTTAAAAAGTAAACCCTGTTGGATTTTCTCTAATATGTGACATAAGCTATCAAAAAATATTATTTTTATTACATTTACTACTAAACTTTACAATTTATATAAAATGATAAATAAAAAAATTATTTTTGTTTATTTTTACCCTATTTGTGAGGAAGTTTGGAACCCAGCGCTACAAAGCAGGCTTTTGTAGAACTAAAAGAGAATCGAGCCTCGAAACGCATCACATCAAATTATGTTTGAAGAATTTAAAATATCCTCAGAAACAGTGCCAGCTGTGGAGGCACCCAAATTTATCTCATTTTAATTTATGGCGTTTCACTTAATGTATAAATATGATCTTAGTCTTTCTTACTTCATGACTATTTGCTAGTTTTTTTTTGTGCGTGATGGAAGGAACCTAAACAAAGTACTTACTTTCGTATTTTTTTTAGATACGAATCTTGTTTAGCTGTCTTCCGACACCCCTCGCTTTAGGTCCCTCTGGATTTCAAAAGTGAGGCTGGCTGCGTATGTGATGCAACTTTAAAATTCACCCTTGCTGTCAATCACGAGAAAAACAACAACAAATAGACAATCTGACGTTTAGTTTCACTCAGTTGTTCCCCTTGTGCCTTCAAATTCAATGTCGACCCTACGAACGATGCGATAAGATTAAGAAGAAGTAAGATTTAAGCAAAAATAAATACCGCTGGATATTCTGCATAAATTTGTAAGTGTCACATTTTGTAAATTTATACACACAAAAATCCAGAGAAGACGAAAGATGGTCAAAAACAGTGACAAATTGGTACCCAATGGACTTGTCCGTTTCTTGAAACGAAAAAGAGGAAAACTTTGGAGCACAATAGCAAGAGAAAGGGAATCCTGTACACAACTCCTCCAACTGGAGGAGGCTTTCACCGCAAGAAGCGGTCCTTGCACGAAAACTATTAACACTAAATAACAATTCTTATTCAATTCTTGATTGGTCAACTCAAACTTGCGTTTTAAGTCCACCTTAAAATGGCCGACGAGACGCGCGCTGTTACTAGCTTTTTTCAATGTTTTACGGCTCTAGGATAGTCATTATAGGACGACCGAAACTTGCGCAGTGTTGCCTACTCAAATTAAAAACTCCTTAAAATCAAAATAAAAAAATATTTATTTCCATAGGATGTTATTACATCACTTAGATCGCAAGCTTCAAGCGTAGCAAGGAGCTTTTTCATCTGTGGTTGTCAGATCATGTTGGCAGTAAGCCCGACCTGCACTTGGCCGCTTTGCCCATCGTGACGACGGCTGACGCTGAAACGCCTACAGGTCCCAGTGGGCGCAGAGTAATTGGCGTGGTTTACGACCCATCCCGAGACTTTTTTTTGGTTGAGTGTGGTGCCAGTTTTAGCAGGCTATGTAGCGTTTTTATCCTCTTCGAGCGATTTTGAGAACCAAAACCACCAAAGAAGGCCAACTTGTTGACAGGGTTGACTGATTTTGCTTAATCCCCTCTATCCGTTCCTTTCGAAGCACGGAACTGTAAGGTTTTTATCTCACTAAGACTATATGGCGGTTCACAACAGATCGCAGATATCAACAAAATGTATGCCTTGGTTGCGCAAGCAAGCGGACACCACCAGGAGAGTTAGGGCGTTTGCGCACTCATCCGTATACGATTCTTATTCGGTCCGTTTTTGATCCGTAAAAAAATGGACGGTAAATTCACGTCTAGCGTTTGCGCACTCATCCGTATCCGATCCGGTTTTCATTCGTATTTGAGACGATATTGCATGATATTGTCGTAGTGATGTGCCGAGTCGAGCTGGCTGACTGAGCTGATCTCGACCATAATGCTATAGAAGCAAGAAGCGTTCAAGGTCAAAGTGTTAACACTACCACTGACTGATGAGCAGTCGACTGTACTCGAGTATAGATTTCGGGTACTTATAGAATTCGAATACTAGGTTGATCTTTTTAATTATATCTACTTATGTAATGTAGATCCCGCAATAAAGTCGCTCACGTTACTCGTATAGTTCGTTTCACGTAAATAGAATCCTGGAGTCTCCTGTCTCGAGTGTGCATTCGATTATTTTTGTAACGAGTACTAGAATACTTGTTTATCAAAAAATATTCAATTTGGCACATCACTAACAGCGCGAGCTTTCCCCTCCCCGTACCTCACTCTTCATCCGTAAAAAAATCGTGTAGTGCGCAAGCGTACGTACAATTTGTATCGCGGCCACTTCGACTCGGTTTTGATCCGTAAAAAAACTGATTTGGAGTGAGAATTTACGGATCAAAAACGAACCGGGTACGTATGGGTGCGTAAGCGTCCATACAATTACTAGGACGGCCAAACCGGATCAGAAACGGATAAGAATCGAATAAGAACCGGATACGTGTAGTGCGCAAACGCCCTTACCCTCCAAAAAACTATACATTTCGTAGGTCGCCGCGACTGGTTGCACCACCATTGTGTCCCAGTGAGATATAGGTCTTAATCATGGACCAACATTTTGATGAAAACGTGCGGTATTGATCAAAATATTGGCACTTTTAATCGTAAGTCCCAGCTGCTTTCTACAGAAGTAGTCGTTACACGTACATGAGCCATATCAGTGGCCATTAGAGGATCTATAACACAGACACCAGGGTTTGTGAGGTCGGTTGTCAACCTTGCAACCCACTCGATGAAAAAGAGGAAGACCAAAACCGCTGTAAAATTAGCCATACCCCATCGTCATCCGAATGCTACATCGTCTGATGAAATATTAATACGCGCCATCTTGCCCAGTTGGGCAGCTTTCTTTTCTTTTCTACAAATGTTTGTATGTTTGTTTGTTGTTGTTATATTTGTATAAATTTCTTAGAAAATTAGGGTAGTAATATTTTGTTCAATTTGAATTTGATAAGAACCATAATATTGAATTATAAGTAGAAAATTCGCGCGGAAAGATCTGTCTGATTGACGCTTGATGTTCACAGACAGTGCATTTATTAGTAATGTGTAGGGTCGGTCATTGAACTTACAACCCATACTAAACATGCTAATACGTAGTGTAATTCAAAACGATGTTGGTTGAACCGTTTCAATTTGTCAGCGTCAAATACGTTTAGCTTAGTAGTTTAAAGATTTACAAATAATATCAATAATAAAATAAAATAAAGCAAAAAAACATCTAAAAATCAATCGATCAAAAAAAATGAAACGGAAAAATAATGCTTTATCAAATACCAATAGATTCAACTATTTAAATTAAAAGCGAAAAACTTACGATATGCATCTAGCGATGTAGCAATATTACCACGCCGTAGCCACAATTGCTACGCCGTAGGTACTAGCTACGATGTAGAGGTGCACTGTGGTATCAGATACATTGTTACTGGAACATTGAGGTCATTATGCAGCTATTATCTGCACAGTGTGCCAACCACAAACACTAGATTAGGGGGGTAATGGCTCACTTACTAGGCATACCGGTATTCAGAATAAGGCAGGATAATTTGAAGGCATTATCTTTGCCTTCACTTAGTGGGTTATTTTTATTTTACATACCCATCGGCTAGTGCTATTACTATACAATGTCCATAGCCATAGAAGAGTACGTCCCATAAATATTTAATTTTTCGTTGTTTTAAACATTTCAAGTTATTCCTTTTTTCCTATCCTATACTTTTTCATGTTTCTTATCTTTACTTTATTTTTATTATTGGCAGCATCGGTGTCACATATATTTTTAAAGTTATGTTATATTTTCAAGTTAGCTTTTTTCCAATTTCAGAAAATAAGGTTGTATTTTAGTTTCATACTCAATTTTTTTATGAATTCCTCCATAATATTCAATTGCAAACAGTGTTAAAACAGAATCTGAATATTCATAAAATTAAAATGTGTGTGAAACGGTTAAATATGTCGTCTTTTGGAACTTATAGTGCTGCGGTGAAAATTTAAATTGTAAAATTACGATGAAACAAGTTTAAAAAAAATAAACGTTACGTTTGTAAAGTGACAATACATACATACACATGAACAAAAACATGTGCATGATCTAAAAAAGAGGTGCAATGACTGAAACCATGGATAAATGTAATAGAACATAAACAATCGACGTGATTTGTAGAGACAAATCTTCACACAAAGCGCCATCTATCAAAGGACAGTGAAATTAATTTTCCAAATATGGCGGATCTATGAGAGTGAAATCGATAACTTTGAATGTCGAGCAGAGCATGAAATGAAACTATATTTTAGAAAAAAACGGATGATTTTACGTGCATTCGACCAAGAGTTTAGTTAATGTGTGTAGCGAGCGTGGTGCACGGAGCATGATCGCGCGCAATGCACGCCGGCGGCGCGTGTGCGTGGCTGGGCACGCCGTGCGTGCGCAAAAACGGCGCCGTCTGCACGTGCCGTGTGCACACCGCCTTACTACAGGTGAGTACATACTGGCACTTGGCCATTCCATGTATGGAACCGTCGCACGCATGAAGCTGGATAATGCGGAGCTGGAGGTCGCATAATACGTCTTTCTGCTTCGATACTCCGAACTCGCTTTCTAACTGCGGGACGGGGTGAGGAAGCGGGGATTGGCGGGAGGGGGTAAGTGGTTGTTCTGTACGTAATACTTTATTAATTCTGAGATATGGCTTAAAACAAAGTGTATATTAAAGACTAGCTGACCCGGCAGATGTTGTCCTGCCATTTTTTTCAACATCTACCCTACACCTACCCTGCGTAATTTTCAGTTTTTTTTTTTAATTTAAGAATCTTCTACGAAGTAATAGAAAACATTTAAAAAAAAGATGAATGAAATCGGTAAAGCCGTTCTCAAGTTATAGCGTGACCAGGAGAAATAGGGGTTCATTTTTATGTACCTACTAGCTTTTCTACCCGGCTACGCTCGGGACTGAAATTAATGAATCGCAAAAAAGATTTTAAATGAAATATTATCTTTTTCTTTATTTCACAAATATAGTAGCCTATAACCTGATCAGCAATCTCTTCTATCGATTGGTACAAACCCCATCGAAATCGGTGTAGCCGTTCTCTAGTTATAAAAGGACAAACATTCAGTTTTATATATATACCTATTTATAGATTTAATAGGAGACCGAGTGCCATAAGAGCCTTGTCGCACCATCTGTCGCATTGTAGTTACAATGGTATGCACTTCCCACAAGAACTTGCAGGCTGTCAGATCGTGGAGTTAAATGGTATTCCTCGACGATTCACGTATTCTAGCTACGAATAACAGCCTCCGTGGCCGAGTGGTCGAGATTTCGACGCTCATTACGGAGTTTCCAGGTTCGATTCCCGGTGGGGACAACTGTCAAGCAAAAATCTCTTTGTGAAACTTTCCTCAGTTTGGTTAGGACTTTGCAGTCTCACCTGATTGTCCGAAATGATTCCGTGCTTCGGAAAGCACGTTAAGCCGTTGGTCCCGGCTACTATCTAGTCGTTACACGAGCCAAGTCAGTGATCTTTGGCGGCTCTATAACACTGAGACTAGGGATTGTGAGGTCGGTTGTCGACCTTACAATCCACACGATGATGAAGAAGAAGCTATGAATAATTTGTTATAAGGATAAACGAAAGACTTATTTATAATTACATATGAAACACTGTTTAATTTACGACCGATAGTAATACAAGAATTGTTCAATTTTACCACTTGACGCTCAAAAACGTTGTCCTATGAAATTCAATAGAAATTGTCACAAAGTAAACGGAACATTGTTTGCTCTACGAACCATTTTTCAATTTCACCAAATGTCTTAGCTTTTAATCAACAGGAGTGTTCTTCTCTTCGACTACAAATAAGTGGACAGGGACCTTCTGTCTCATTCGTTTTGTAGTCTTGTGACATTGTTTATTTTATCCATCACATAATAATTACCAAGCAAATAGGGGATCGGACTGTTCCTTTTACCATATTTTATTAATTATTTTTAAAATATATATTAGTAGCAGACGATTCGCGTAGAAAAAAACAGAATCGAAACGAATTTACAGTGATTTTTGTAAAGTTTCAATATGTCTGTCTCTTTCAAAAACGATTTTTTGTATGGAGATTATATGGCGTTACTAAGAAATGACGTCACAAGTGGGTATGTGCCTCTCTGTCTAATCTTGAATTTAAAACCTTTATAACTCGGTCAATTTTAAAGATAGAGCAAAAATTATTTTAGTGTTCGATAGCAGAAACTAAGAAGTTTGGATTTATAAAATAAAATAAAAGTAGTCCGATCCCCTATTGCAGTGCCAATCACTAAATATGAAAAGCTTAATTATTGACACACACCCAAAAACGTTAATACAACTAATATTGATACTACTTAACTTAACTACTCGTAAAACATACGCACAAGTATTCGATAGCAGCAGTAAACTTTTTTTGACGGATGATGAGGATAAAGATATGAATATGCAAACAAACTTGCCCAAAAATCAATCTGTTGCATCAAAATCTAATTGAAAATTTAAGAACTGCAAATTCGACGGCCCTGTAGGCTGTAGCCAAGTTGGTAGTGTGCCTGCCTTCGAAGCACAGGGTCGCGGGAACGAATCCCGCCCAGGGCACACATTCGTGTGTTAAACACTTGTGTTTGCTATGTGTCTGGATGTTATTTATCTGTTTATGTATGTGTATCAGCTATCTGGTATCCATACTAGAAGCTCTGCTTAGTGCGGGATTAGGTGGCCGTGTGTGAGATGTCAAAAAAAAAGGTTTTTTGTAAATTGCTTTTTTTGCTTTCGCGCTGTTTTGTTAATTACAGCTACGTTCAATTTAGAAACATGAAAAGGTGTTTTTTAAACAAGGAAGTTAAATATTATGTTGCCACAAAAAAAAGTAGCATATTATGTTGATTAAATTGAGCCATTTATTATTAATTTGGGTAGTTTTCTTTTATAAAATAATTGGGTAAATAGATACCCTGTAATGTTAGCTTGGGCGGAAGCTTGTACCAAAAATTGTCTGGAGGGTTTCGTTAAATCTTGTAGTG
Source organism: Carpatolechia fugitivella (assembly GCA_951230895.1). Classification (NCBI taxonomy): domain Eukaryota; kingdom Metazoa; phylum Arthropoda; class Insecta; order Lepidoptera; family Gelechiidae; genus Carpatolechia; species Carpatolechia fugitivella. The sequence continues at coordinate 990,652 of OX579659.1, read as the reverse complement.
ATAATACTTACTTGTTGATCTTTGCTTAATTCTGCTTTTACTTTATATTATGAACATTTTAAAATCGAGGTATTATTTTTTTTGCATTATTCTTACTTACGGAATGGGTGCCGGAGGATGGTCGTCGCCGTCGAGGCCGACCTCGGAGACGATGGCGAGACGACATTGACAGTTTCTACAAGGCTTGGCATCTGGAGGCTCAAGATCGAGACAGTTGGTGAAAACGAGGGGAGGCCTTTGCCCAGCAGTGGGACACAAATACGGCTACATAAAAAAATTATACATATTCTTACGTTCTTTGATAAAAAAAGATATTCAAAGTGAATAGCGTGAATATTTTATACTTAAGTATAATAGCCATGTTAAGGAAGAGCGGCATCTCCTGGCGCAGGCAACGCTGTTAGCAAGGAGATTCCGACTGAATGGTCAAATTATGTATCTCCTTGGCAAATGAAATAAAGATTTATTTATTATTTAATAGCTGTAAGACAGAAAAAAGTCATAAGACATTTAAATTCCATATTTAAATGTTTGATATTTCCTATGTTACATGGTAAAATTAACTAAATAAAAAAAATGCACACTGTCCCAGAATAGGCAGAGAAGTGGTACAGACAGTGGTCACAAACAGCGGTCGCAGAAACCAATTTCCGGTTTGGACATAAAAAGTGCGAAGCGACGCATGACGTCACGTCCGGCGAATCAAACGGGGAATTCTTTGGTCTGGATATAGCGTTTGGTTACGTGAATATTGAATTTGGTGCTTTTGAGTTTTCCATATTTTTCAGTATAGGCCCGTTATAAGCACGTTTATTATAACAAAATAATCGATTTAATCTATGCTCTATTTCTACTTCGAAAACTACGAACAAATTATTTAAATTGATAAAAAATAAAAACAAATGATAAAAAAAAGAAAAAAGTAAAATTTTATTTAAAATTTAACTTTCTACTACTCGGCATGAACGACACGATTGGAAATAAATAAAATGTTGCGTTCGTCAAGTTGACGACTTCAATACTGCGATCGAACGCTGTTTCCGATCATCAATAAAGTGAACGATAGGGCGTTGTTGGAGAGCTGGGCGTAAATAAAACTCGCAAAAAATAAAACAATAATAAAAAAAATATATTTTTTATGATATCGGTCTTAAACGGGCGAATAGTCTAATATAAACTGAAAGATGAAATAATGCCATAGAACCGAAGGTCGTAGCACAAAATCCCCTCTTTACCAACTTGGTGGTCGTGGCAAAAAAAATGGTTTGTGTAGCTAACGTTTCGTAGCTAAGTAAGCTACGCTTCGTAGCTGTCTCGTAGCAATTGCTACGTCTCGTAGAGAGTGCATTGTTTATTTCTGTTCGCGCTGCAGTTGATTGACTTAAGATTTTTCCAATGGGAATAGGTTTTTTTTACTAAGGTTTGCGTTAATCCAAAATTTGATCTAATTATCTACCGAATTGTATCCAAATCAGTCCAGCTATTTAGGCGTGGAACTACCTATAGGTATATTTATTTATGATTAAGTATCGAACCCATCGGCGGCGGATAGATTGAGCAAATACTCTTAACAGATAAATACAATTTTTCTTATCCCCAATTCGGAAACTAAGTAAATATTTTCAGTATAAACGAGCCACCTTGCCGAATTCCAATTATTTCCGTAGTTCTCGCCCGCCATCTTGTCGTTTAGAGATACGGTGCGCTTGCTATCTCTTGGCTTGGAATTTCTTTTATTTTATCTGCAACTTGTGACTCGAGGAACGAAAAGATAATAGATACGTACATCTATATGTAAATATAATCTATATCTATGTGTTTCTTTTATAAGAGCGTCGGAGGTCTAGTGGTTAGGGCTGCTGCCTTCCGTCCGGGAGACTGATTCGATTCTAACCACGCACCAAAGTATGTTTTCGAATTTCTAATTCGACGCTCTTACGGTGAAGGAAAACATCGTGATGAAACCTGCACACTCCTGCGATAAAATTCAAAGGTTGTGTGTGAAGTCGACCAACCCGCACTGAGCCAGTGTGGTCGATAAGGCCTAATCGCCCTAGTTCAGGGTAGGCTCGAGTCCCTCGGTGGGGACGTATATGAGCTGTTAATGATGACCTAATAGGGGATCGGGCCACTTTTTTTTTATTTTATAAATCCAAACTTCTTAGTTTCTGCTATCGAACACTAAAATAATTTTTGCTCTATCTTTAAAATTTACCGAGTTATAAAGGTTTGAAATTCAAGATTAGACAGATACCCACTTGTGACGTCATTTGTTAGTAACGCCAAATAATCCCCATACAAAAAATCGTTTTTGAAAGAGACAGACATATTGAAACTTTAAAAAATCACTGTAAATTCGTTTTTCAACCGATTCTGTTTTTTTCTTCCCGAATCGTCTGCTACTAATCTATATTTTAAAAATAATTCATAAAATATGGTGAACAGTCCGATCCCCTATTGCTATGTATACCAAAGTATACAAAATCGTATTCAAGCAGACTTGTGACCTTGAATGCCTCACTATTCGCCTTGCGACTGTGAAACGTGAGCGAGTGAAAAGAAGCACTCGCTCACGTTTCACAGTCGCAAGGCGAATACCACCTTCCATTTTCGCCGAAGGACCTTTATCCATCGCGCGGAATGTTCCATATTGTAATTTCATGTTCGGCCAGCAACAAGTCAGTTTATTCGTGTTCTATTTCCAATGTATTAGTTCTGGATCTGTCAATCTAGCCAATTGGCCCCCCCCCCCCCCCCCCCTGGTCCGCCGATAAGATAAGGGCGTCATCGTCGGCACCCCGCCGCGTTGGTAGGGCTGCCAACTTGTTAAACTGAACTTTTTTTATTATTATTAATTGATGGACTTACTCTTGACCACAATCAAGTTCGCGAGGGGCGAGATGTGGTCGATGATAGAACGAGTACACCCAGAAGGTGCCTGTTCATTCTAACTTTGAAAATACTTGGGTTATAGGCAAAGAATTCCACTCCATAATCGTGCGCATAATAATAACAGGTTATTTAAAGCGCTTTGTGCTGCAAAGGGGTATGTCGACCAAGTGCGGATGGTTTGATGAACATTAAAAGTTTACGTAAACAATGACGTAAACCCGCAGTTTCTTTTAAATGAACGTTGGTACCAACTTCTTATCTTGTGGGTCGTGAAGTCAATGGCCAACCTCACCAACCTCGGCAGACTGACGAGTGTCATTCGTGTTGTGATTGGTAAAAAAATAACATTTGGCCTTGTTTTTTTTTATTACATTAAATATTCCTTAGATATTATGGTTTTTAGTCTTTGGTTGCTTGTTGCTCTAGGTTGCGGATTTTATTATAATAGTAGGTTACAGGGCCTGTCACATCGGTTGTCGAGCTTTCAATTTAGATTGGATAAAAAATTGGAAAAAAAAAATATTTATGGGTATGACAGCAATTTTAACATGTTTTTATTAACTCGCTTTTTTATTTTCATACTTCATTATAAATGCGAAGAGTTTTTTTTCTGTTAAATAAATCATTAATGGAAAATGTATCAATATTATTAAAATATTTAGTTGTTTACAATACAATCTCCTGTGCTCTCTAGTGTTTTTATGTAGATTCAAGTAATGACATAAATCCATTTTATAAACCTTAGAAGCGCCCTGTGGCAGGCAACCCTGGCAGTGGCTAGTATTGACAACCGCTAGTTTTACGATCGAATTGTCCGTCTGTTTCGTTCGAGTATTTGTATTGTATTGGTGTATTTGTTCGGCAGGGCGATCGTCTTTTGTTTATGACGCTCGGCCGGCGCACAGTGGGCCTCGGCGGTAAATAAGGAGGACAAAACCTGATGGATTGCAATTTGCGGTGTATTTGTTGACCTACGGGCTGTTTGGTTTCGTTCCCCGGTTGATTTTTTTTTTTATTGAAAACAAACGGGGTTTTGATTGTATAGGTATTGAATTGATTTGCCGACTTTGTTATTTCTTTTGTTATAAAATCTAACAAATACATATACATTATACATATACATATATATTATCTCTGTGAATGAAGCGAAAGAAGTATGTCTGGATCGTAGCAAGTGGAAGGAAGTGGTCTCTGCCTACCCCTCCGGGAAAAAGGCGTGACTTTATGTATGTATGTATGTATAAAATCTATGAATGCAGTTTTTCTTGCCACTAAAACCGATGACATGGTTCCCTAGAACGTCTCTATGTCTTAGTCTCAGAGTAACTTATTCTGACGCATCTAAATGGGCTACACTGTAAATCATAAAAATAATTTTAACAAAACAATAGAAACCTCCTTCAAATTACCTTATATGGTTATCTCCACTAAAAAGTAACATATAAAATAACATTTCAGATGGAACATGAAAAAAAATATTACCAATATCCTCAATTAAGTAAATGTAGTAAGGTAGTGTATTAAGTAAATATTTAGAATTTTGTACTTCCTTTTAGAGTCGGTGCCAGCCAAAAATTGTAGACGACGAAACTACGAGTATTAATTATTTATCGAATGAAACCTACCCGGACTAATGTTTATTATGTATTTTTTTTAATATGTGGGGACACATCTTCACACACGGCCATCTGATCCCAAACTAAGCAGAGCTTGTACTATAGGTACCAGACAGCTGATATACATTACATAAATAGATAAATACATACTTATATAGATAAACAACAACCAGACACAAAGCAGACACAAGTACTCCTCACACGAATGTTTGCCCTAGGCGGGATTCGAACCCGCGACCCTGTGCGTCGTAGGCAGATACACTACCACCTGGGCTACGGAGCCGTCAACCATCAGTTAAAAATATTTAGTTTAAGCACAGTCTAAGCATGATAATAGCGTCGGTGGTCTAGTGGTTAGAGCCGCTGCCTGCCGTCCGGGAGACGCGGGTTCGATCCCCACCAAGTACCAGTGTTTTAGAATTTAGAATTCATATGTATGTACGTTTATTCGACGCTCTTACGGTGAAGGAAAACATCGTGATGAAACCTGCACACTCCTGCGAAGAAATTCAAAGGTTGTGTGTGAAGTCGACCAACCCGCATTGGGCCAGCGTGGCCGACTAAGACCTAATCACTCTAAATCAGGGTAGCCCCTCGGTGGGGACGTATATGAGCGGTTGATGAAGCATGACTAAAATGATTTAACTTTATAAAGTGATTCCGTTTACCGTTATAAAACATTCAAAATTCGAATATCAAATGGCGTCTGCTAGACTGTACACGCGGCATCCTTTGCCTCGTCTCATTGCGTCTTGCGTAGCTAGGGTTACCGGATCAAGAATTAAGATTTCATGACAAAATCCCTGGCTATCCAGCTTTTTGGAAATTCTGTGATAGTGTTTTATGATTTAAACAACGAATTATCTATGGTCTAGAAGAGTAACTACGCTTCAAACTTGACCCCACAAAATGAATACCAAAGAAGCAAAACTATACCATACCACATTTGAATACGCGGTACAATGATGTTTTATATGACTCGGTTTGTAAGTACGTTGAAAGTAAGCTTCAATGTCCAGCAGCGACATCATCTGCCTGTCTGTCGTCGTCTGTCAAAATTAATCATGTGCCATGTTCAGGTTTTAGAGGGCTTTGTTAGACGGTTACTCTTCTAGACTAATAGATAATTTAAACGAACTTGTTGCAGACAGCGAAAAACAAACAGGAGTAATTTTATTTAATTAATAGTTATTCAACAATATTAAAATTCGATTCAACTAAGTATTTATTTTTAGATGGTTTTTTTTTCGGACAAATTAATCAACGAGTCCGGAAAATTCCGGTATTGTGGCCGCCCTACGTACGAGTAGTTCCCTGGGGAAATAGCTTGAAACAGCGACAGCTCGCTTTGACGACATTTATGTTTGGCACAATACTTCTGTTATTGTTTATATACAAAAGCAAAGAATAAGCTTTAAACTTGTCGATATAAAATCTTCGGTTTTAAAAAAAACTTCTTGTTTTTTTCTAGGTTACATTCATTCGAGAATATTGAATCATACCGTGTATAAAACTGATTCTAATCCCCATTTTCTCTTGTCCCCAGGAGTTCGCCACCCTCACGAAAGAGTTGAACCAGGCACGGGAGCAGCTGCTGGAAAGAGAGGAGGAGATCTCCGAGCTCAAGGCGGAGAGGAACAATACAAGGGTGAGTTCTAAAGATAATAAATTATTATTATGACAGCGTCGGTTGCGTGGCCGTTATCTTCCGTCCGGGAGGCGTGGGTACGATTTCCACCACGTACCAATGTGTTTCCGAATTTCGAATACATATGAACTTTTATTCTACGCTCTTACGGTGAAGGAAAATATGGTGATGAAATCTGCATATTGTCGCGAAGAAATTCAAATGTTATGTGTGAAGTCGATCGCCCAACCCGCACTTGGCTAGCGTGGTTGACTAAGGCGTGATCGCCCTAATACAGGGTAAGCTCGAGCCCCTCGGTGGGGACGTATATGAGCTGTTGATGATAATAGAATATTCAGAAACATTATAATTCAGAAACAGACGCCACGCCAATAACTCTGACTGACACTAAGATTTTATAGGTCGGTCAGTCGGTCGCCGATCTTAAGACCGACACAATAGGGGATCAGACTGTTCACTATATTTTATGAATTTGCCATATTTTATGAATTATTTTTAAAATATAGATCAGTAAATAGATAGGTTGTAAACAAAAGATTTGATACATTTTATTGATTTAAAAATACTTTAATACAATTTTCCAAGTTTATCGCATTTGTTATACGTATTAATTAAGTGTATTTTGTGTTAATTAGTGTATAAGTGTAAAAAAATCTAATATTTATCCTAAATTGTGTATTTAAAAAACGTACCGTTGACAGTTGAGTATTTTATTTGAAATAATTTGCTACTGGGCTATATACTACGATACTTTCAATATAACTAGTTACTTAGGGACGTGAATCGATTTGAAATTACTTAGTTTTTTGTTGAATAGCTTATTTTTTTTATTTTTTTTTTGTACATTTCATTATTCATAACCTCAATTTAAGTGACTGCTTATCAGCTGTGCTACAGCCGTGTTTTAATCTTGCTTTTTTACTGTTATTTATTTTGTTTAAAATGCCAACTACCAGAAGTGAGGCAGCCCGTCAACTAGAAGACAACTTAAAATTAGCTTTGTATGAATTAAAACAGTGTAAGGTAACCAATGAGCAGTTGCTTACTGAGAGAGATGAAAGTGAGAAGGAGGTGTTGCTTATTGTTAATAAGAACTTAAAATTGAAAAGTGAGATGACAGAGTTGCACAACAAGTTCCTTGACGTGACGGGAGATAGGGATCGGCTTCAGCACTTGGTGGATGGCTTTGACCGGAGTGGCAGTGCGTTCGAAGATGCTCTGAGGCGTATTGCTGTCCTGGAGAAGGAGCTTCGCGACGCACGTAACGAGATTTCTGCATTAAAAACTGCAAACGATAGCCTCAGGTCGGCGCAGACCCAGTCACACTTTGAGGAGCTGTTCACTCCACCTGTATCTTCTGTCATCTCACCCACAGATCAAAATTCATCTGTAACAATTGATCTTACGTGTGATAGTCCTAACAGATCGCAATCTGTTACCACTATGAGCTGTAGTAAAAATAAATTAAAGAAATATGTTAAATTGAATAATTTTATAAAAAAAACTCAAAAACTAGCAAATAGAAATAAAATATTTTGTAAAAATGTAAATTGTAGCAAGGAACGTGTCGAATTAATTAACGAAATCGACGATTGTAGATTATGTTTGGAAAAAACTACAGAAAAGTACGAATGTGACACACGGCGCCTCCAGTCAGATATGCATATTTTAAACTCGTCATTACAAAGTATTACACGTAAATATGAGTCAGCACAACACGAAATTAAGGAGCATGTGTCGGCTATGAATAGTTTGTTGGAGATGTGTAAGTATAATTATGACACTTTCATATCTTTGACCGACAATCACATCTGTGATTGTAAACAAGCTCCAGCGAGCTGTTCCGTGCCGACCGTGTGTCCCGCCGAACAGCCGGCCGAACAGCTGATACTGACCCAGGCGCCGTCAGTCGACTTGAGTACTAATAGTGTTATCAATAACGCCTCCTCCTCTCGAACAAAGAATAGGTATATAATGTACAGCGATGAACTTGGAAAAAATATAGGTTTACAACTTAGTCGGCGCGTGGGCCAGGCAATATTAAATAACTGTATGCCTGGCGCCACATATTCACAAATATTAAACAAAGTGTTGTCATCGCAGTTTTTAGAACCCACGACCCTAATTATTTTAATTGGTAGAAGGGAAAATGTATCTCAAAAACTAATTACTAAATACTTTTCCAAACTAAATTCTTTACAAAATGTAGATAAAATAATCTTATTTGCGTTTCCCTTCAGCCAATCTTTGTCGCAACATGAGAATTATATAAGACATGATTATAATACATTTATACACACATTGACATGTCGACATACTGAAAAATTTCATTTCATAGGCACCAATATTTGTATTGGAAAATATTTTTATTTGACTAAGGATAGGTATTACCTATCTAGATTTTATACAAAACAGATAGCAGAGTTGCTATCTTATTTTATTTTGAACTCAGTCAATTTTTTGACTAATGAAACGCCTGCTTTTATTGAGCAGAGTAATAATAATGACATATACCCCTTGGAATCTGTTCCAAGTTCTTTAAATTAACCCATAGGACAACAGAGAGTAACTCTGGCAGTAGCCCTAATATTTGTATAAATATACCTTCATCTTGCCCATTAAATCAAGTTACTAGTAATAAATGTAAAAGCAAGAATATTTTAAACGTGGTTCATCAAAATATACAGGGCATATTAAGCAAGGAATTAGAAGTTAAGTTGTTCATGAACTGTAATAATATTGATATTTTATGTATTACAGAGCACTTTTTAAAAAGTTATCAGTTCATGTTCAGCTTTAATAACCACCACGTAGCTAGTTCGTTCAACAGAAAAAAAGCAGAACGCGGTGGCTCCTTAATACTTGTTAATAATAGTTTTAAATATAAGGAACGAGTTGACATAGTGAGCCTGTCTGTTGAGCATACTATTGAAATAGCCTGTATTAAACTTGAACAACTTATTGTAATGAGCGTATACAGACCACCAGATTCATCTTTTGATTTATTCGAAAAGATAATGGATGAAGCGTTGACTAAAATCAGCGATAAAAACAAATTTTTTATAATTTGTGGTGATTTTAATGTTAATCTGTTAGAGGATAATAATACTTGTACTAGATTTAAATCTTTATTTTTATGTCACAACATGAACTATCTTTTTTTGGAGCCTACTAGAATTACTGCAACATCTGCTACTTGCATTGATAATATATTTTCTAACATTACGCCTACTTACAAATCGGTCATCAATAAATTAACCTCTGATCACTCTGGTCAGATAGGTATATTCAATATTAAAATAAAAAAGGACCAAAAAGAGAATATTACATGTGTCCCCATTAGTGACACTCGGCTAGAACACTATAGGAATAATATTTTAGATAAATTATCGGAAATACCATACAGTGACGATCCAAATTTACTGTATAACTCAGTATTTAACTTTGTCAAAAATGAATATGATACGGTATTTAAATCAAAAACTATAAAAGTTAATAACAAAGCTTTGTTTAGTGATTGGGCGACAGCGGGAATTCATAGGAGCAGACGAAAATTATATGAACTCTATGAAGAGAAATCATATAACAAAAGTACGGCCTTTCTAGATTATGTTCGTAGTTATTCAAAAATGTTTAAACGCGTTTGTGCCGTAGCTAAATCCAATTTCATTAAAAACAAAATTGAATCTAGTAGCAATGTAATGAAAACGACATGGAAAATTATAAATAGCGAGACTGGAAAGGCCAAAGCTACACATAATAACTTCAAGCTTAAAATAGATAATCAATTGTTAAGTACAAACCTAGAAGTAGCAAAAGCCTTTGAAAATTTCTTTACGGACATTCCAGTTTCAACAACCAAGTCTTTAAATTCATCTCCCGCTGCTGCTGAATCTATACTTAAGCAGAACTTTGAGGAATGTAAAACAGATTTTAAATTTAGGCACGTAAATAATGAGGACATTGTAAAAGCGTTTAAATCCCTGGAAATGAAAAAGACGGCTGACGTCCATGGTCTATCTGTAAAAATTATAAGTTCCATTATAGATTGTATCGCACCTCACCTTTGTTGCATATTTAATCAATGTATAGATAATGGTGTGTTTCCTGACTTGATGAAACTAAGTAAAGTGATACCTTTATTCAAAGCCGGTAGTACATCAGACCCCACAAATTTTAGACCTATATCGATACTACCAACTCTTAGCAAAATATTTGAAAAACTCATACTTAATCAATTGCAGAGTCATTTTTATGTCAATAATTTAATTCATGTTGCTCAGTTTGGTTTCACAAGGGGTCGTTCAACAGCCGACGCTGGTGTTGAGCTAATTGACAATGTTTTTGGTGCCTGGGAAGACGCAATGGATGCAATAGGTGTATTCTGCGATCTATCCAAGGCTTTTGATTGCGTCCATCATGACATTCTTGTCAGGAAGCTACGCCATTATGGTGTAAAAGATCAGGCTCTTGGCCTTCTGGAGTCATATCTAACAGATAGGGTTCAGATGGTCGATGTTAATGGGAAAAGATCACCCGGATTTTCAATAAGTATGGGCGTCCCGCAGGGTTCAATTCTTGGACCTTTCTTGTTTTTAGTATATATTAATGATTTACCTTATCTTGTTAAAGCAAAACATGGGTTAGTATTGTTTGCCGATGATACTTCTTTGATATTTAAAGTTAAAAGACAACAATCAAACTATGACGACGTAAACAATGCTATCTCTAGTATAGTAAATTGGTTTACTGTTAATAATCTATTACTTAATGAAAAGAAAACTAAATGTATTAAATTCGTATTACCCAATGTGAAACCGGTAACTACAGATATATTTATAAAAGGACAGAAATTGGACCTTGTAGATTCGACTGTCTTTTTGGGCATTACTTTAGATGCCAAACTACAATGGGATTCTCATATAAATAAATTGTCAAACCGACTGAGTTCAGCAGCGTTCGCAGTTAAAAAAATTAGAGCCCTTACCGACGTAGTCACCGCTAGACTAGTCTACTTCAGTTACTTTCATAGTCTAATGACCTATGGTATTTTATTGTGGGGTCACGCTGCGAATGCTAATAGTATATTTATTTTGCAGAAACGGGCTGTTCGTGCAATTTATAGATTAGGGCCTAGAGTGTCACTGAGGGAAAAATTTAAAGAAATCAATATTCTGACATTTGTGTCTCAATATATCTATGACAATCTTGTGTATATAAAACGAAATATAAGTAATTTTCAGAAGCACAGTGATATACACAATTTTAATACTAGAAATAAAGACAAGTTGGTTGCTTATGTCAGCCGACTACATAAAATTAGTAATTCTTTTAAAGGCAATTGTATACGCTATTACAATAAGGTCCCTACTGATATTAAAAACTTGCCTTTAGACAAGTTTAAAATAATTATAAAACAGAAATTGTATAAAAAAGGTTACTATAGGATATCTGATTACTTAGAAGATAGGTGTCCATGGGAATAGATTGTTTGAGTAGCAGGCTTTTTCGATATGTAATAAGCATTAATTTTGTAATTGACAATATTTTATTTAAAAAAGGAAACGCAAAAGATGCGACGACTGTGGAGTTTCTTCGGTGAGCTCTTCTCCACAGATTCCGCCATTGTGTAAGTGATGTAATAACATCCTATGGAAATAAATTATTTTGACTTTGACTTTAGCAGCAGACGATTCGCGGAGAAAAAAACAGAATCGGTTGAAAAACGAATTTACAGTGATTTTTTAAAATTTCAATATGTCTGTCGATTTTTTGTATGGAGATTATATAGCGTTACTAACAAATGACGTCACAAGTGGGTATGTGCCTCTCTGTCTAATTTTGAATTTAAAACCTTTATAACACGGTCAATTTTAAAGATAGAGCGAAAAATCTTTTAGTGTTCGATAGCAGAAACTAAGAGGTTTGGATTTATTAAATAAAAAAAAGTAGTCCGATCCCCGTTAGGTACTTAGAAGAAAACGGTTGAATGTGAGAGAATTAATATAATCTAGGTGGACAACGGGAACAAAAAATACCCCTGATACACCAAGGTGAACTTTGTAGGTGGGCCACGGTCTACAAGGAAAATAACCGATCAAGCGTTATAAAGCCCAGATCAATATATTATCCTGGCAATATTAGGTATATTCATGGTATGGCACTAATATTCAAAAGCTAGAGTTTGTTGTGGAGTTGCGAACAAGATACGTGTTATTGATTAAATATCTTATGAGACCGGTGCTCCTTCTGTAAAGTTTGAAGCCGCGGTTTTAGTTCAGGCGAAGTTGGAAGGAACTTTGTTATCCGTAGCAATATTTTTTATCTGTATACTGAAGAAAAACTAAAAAGAAGCGGTATATAAAACCATCGCGAAGAAACTGATACGCCTGCGAGTGAATTCAAAGGTCGTTTTGAAGTCGACCAATCCACCAATCTTCACTGGGCTTGCGTGGTCGACTAAGGCTTTATCGACCCATTGTTTGTTTTAGAATATGGTTGTCTGCAAGGGTTATCGTGCGCTTTGGCGTGCCCTTGGGGAGGCCTACGTCCAGCAGTAGACTGCAGTAGGCTGATTTATTGATTGAAGGATTAAGGGCCTTTGTCACTCACCTCGAACCACTTTGACCTACGTAAAGTTGCAAGTACATAAAAAGTCGCGTTTTGGTGTACATGTATGAAACATATGCCAATCAATTGAGACTCCATGATCCACAGTCAAACTGTATATGCAGTTTTGTGGGCTTTGCGTTAAGCAAAATGTATAATATGTATGTTTTTTAATAAATAAAAAAAAATAGATGAAATTATTACAAAAAACAAATACTCTTGTCTTGCTACTTTAGGTAGGCCAGCCTTCGTAAAAAGATGTTCGAACCTCTTTATGATATTTCCACAAACTTCAGATCAACTTTCAACCTTGAAAAATCCCGAGTTCACCAAGTCAACTCTTGAATCAAAAATGTTTCATTTTGCATACTTTCCTCGTTGAAGTAACACTGAAATATTCCGAAAACAATTCGTAATGTATCAGGTGATGAATTATTCAACAACCACCTCCCCTCTGTGAGACTGAGAGGGTAATATTTGTCAATGCTTTGTGATTTATCTTATACTTGGGGTAAAATATTAATGAACGCATTTGGGTGATGAGTGGAGCTTGTTAAGGTTGGATTATTTAAACAATGAATATTTCAGTACCTAACTAAGTTTGCTATAACATTTATGAGACATTTTACGGGCTTACCGCGACAATATTTATGTTGAGGAGACCCGATATTTCGGCGCTGTTGCTAGCACCATAGTCGCGGGTAGGCATCTACCCCCGACCAATAAATATTATCGCGGTAAGCCCGTAAAATGTCTTATAAATGTTATGATAATGACCGCGAAAGTTTAAAATTATATAAGTTTGCTAGATGTTATAAGATTATTATATGTCCCTATAACGAGACGTCAAACCTACCCTAGACTATCCGCCCGAAAGAGACCGATATCATTAAAATTTCTGAAGCCTTTCTTCACGATATTTAAAAAAAAAAAACTGGAAAACACGCTGTCACTGTACACTGAACCTTTTAAATTCTTGTTGTTTACATACATACTTCGCAGTCATGTACAGGTTCCCTTACGATATTTAAGCGCGTCGAATAACGCACTCAGTCACCTGCGAAAAAAATCATAGGTTGTGTGTGAAGTCGTTTAAGTCACACTGGGCCAGCGTTATCGAATTTGGCCTGTTCGCCATCATTTAGGAAGGCTTGAGCCCTTCAGTATTATGAGCTGACGATAAGAAACGGGTCTTCACAAAGTGACTTCAATCACTCAATCAATGCTGGACGTAGGCCTCCCCAAAGGCACACCAAAGCGCTCGATCACCCGCTTTCCTCATCCAGCCACCAGCAGCGACCTTCCTCAGGTCATCAGTCCACCTAGCAGGGGGGCGTCCCACACTACGTTTCCCGAGACGCGGTCCGAGAAGTGACTTAGCTCATTTTAAATCATATTCCCTTAGAATTCTTATGTTTTAGGTGTTTTTTCTATGCTGTAATTCATTCTTACATTTTTATTCAGTTTTCCTACAAGATAAAAAGTTTGTGGAAGAGATCTCATATTTTAACACAATAAGAACACTATTTCTTAACATTACAGCGATGTCTAGCGAATGTGCCTCGGTAGGACCATTCTTCCGACTCTAAAACTGAAATAACATTGCACCTCTGGGGCTGTCTTAGTTCTGGTACAGTCACAAATTATAATAAATTTATAGTAGAAGTAAATACTGAGTACTGAGTACAACAACAATGATGGCCACGATTCACACAGTCACGCCCTAATCCTTAATTTAAGTGCGTCAGTCCTTTTCAACTTTTAAAGATTGAAAAGGGACAGGAGATGGTCATCCTAATATTATAGCTGTCAAACATCGAATTTAAACCTTATGGACGCGTCGATTGCACAATTTTTGAGAGTACGTAATACATCTGACTTAAAAATCTCTTTATCTGACACCTATGCCCTTATTTTAGGTTATCATTCATTCAAAATAATATCATTCGTTCGTCTGAATTCATCACCTCTCTTTCATTGGTCATAAAAACGAAAAGGATAGCTGGATTTCAAAATTAGAATTAAAGCATGACTTCCCGAATCGGGGCCAATATAAATGTGTCAGTTGTTGTTAACAGCCTCCGAAGCCGAGAGATCGAGATTTCGCCGCTCATTACGAAGGTTCCGGGTTCGATTCCCGGTGGGGACACTGTCAAGCAAATATCTCTTTATGAGGCTTTCCCAGGTTTGGTTAGGACATTGCAGGCTGAATCACCAGATTGTCTGAAAATAAAGATAATTCCGTGCTTCGAGAGGCACGTTAAGCCGTTGGTCCCGGCTACTATTAAATCGTTACACGAGCCATGTGGCTTTTGGCGGCTCTCTCTATAATACTGACACCAGGGTTTGCGAGGTTGGTTGTTGACCTTACAACCCACGCGGTTGTTGCTAGGCCCAGGATCACATTTAGCTGCGCTTTTTGCAGTTAAAACCCGTTTAATACGATTTGAGCACGATCAACATTAATATTTTTTATGTTGCGTAGGTTTGTAGGACATTGTTTTTCTTTGTGTTTTTTTTAGTGACCGCGAAGGTATAAAATCATAATAATGTTATTTAGATTCATTAATCAAGCTTTGTTCACACAGAAAAATGTTATAGAAATTCATGAAAAACATTTTGACAACGCGGTATTTTTGTCACGTAACGAATCTGCGTTAGTCATTTCATTATTTACTTTAGTCTGGTAAATTCGTGCGTGATTTTATGTATGTAGACACATTTGAGATTCTCTTCACATTGGTGATGAGGCTACTAAATCCTAACTGTATTTAGCACTAGTGGGTTAGTGTAGCCGTGTCACGGAGTCTCACCCTATTGCCGAAAGCTAGTCTGAATTATTCAACGTGAATCTGGGACTAGTATCAACTCTCAGGTCTGGATTAAGAGACCTAGTGCCCCTTAGGCACGGGCCTTTAAGGCGAGACATTCAGAGTAATTACTCATCTTAGGGGGCGTGGCCAACTGAGTGAAAGGGGTGAGTGATAGCGATATACACCTAAAGTAAACAACAGAATGGGATAGATGATGAGCATGATGCGCTCGTAATAAAATGGCGTTAACGACATGACATGTTTTGCTTATTTATTGGAAAACTACTTCCTATTTTTTGTATATTTATTACAAGTGATTACTGTCGTAATTGCCTATATTGTGCACTTAATTTTACGTGAATAATTTTTAACAGTCCGGAGATAAAATGAATGGTTAGAGCAATGTTTCTATCGAAAAAAATATCTACAATCGTGTTTCTGAGATTGTACGACTAAAGAAAATCCGATCAAAATTGTCAAATCGATATTACAACCCATAAGTAGAACGAGATATATGGAAATCCTTTAGCGACTTTTTACCGTATAAGAATTTATAAGCCTAACGAAATTTCCGCGTGTCTACTTTAAATTACGAAACCATGACGTACGTACGTTCTTCTGACCCAAAGCCAAATATTTTCTTTATCAACGCTTGATTTAAAAGCTCTATCGATGGCAGTTTATAGCGCACATGGTTGATCTTTTATAATTGGAAGTGTTTACAAATCGCAATAATTGATTATGTCGACTTTGATCTGAGATCGATCGATCATTCTAGAAATTATACCCGAATGAAATAATTTACAAAAAGAAAGTAGGAAATTATTAGGTTACTTGCCCATCATGATGAAACCTGCACACTCCTACGAAAAAATTCAAAGGTCGTGAGTGAAGTCAACCAACCCGTAATGAGCCAGCGTGGTCGACTAAGGCCTGATCTTCCTAATTCAAGGTAGGCTCGAGCCCCTCGGTGTGGACGTATATGACCTGTTGATGATGATGACTTGTTTTTATCTGGGGCCCCTTTCGTCGAGGCGTTTGGGCCTCGTGTTTCTTGTTGTGCTGAGGTCGTAATGCGGCCCTGTCTAGACCCAGCCTGAAACTTTATCTGATTAGTGTATGCCTGCCTAGCATAAAGACTAAATAAAGTTTGTTAGGGGAATTCACTTCGTCTTTAGTGTATTTTTAAATTTTGGTTATTTTGTAGGAAATGAAGGTAACTCAGTCTCATTTTTTTTTTAAAACGAAGAATTTGTCAGCTGCGTCCTTTCAAGCCTATATGGTGGAATGTTCCTAGGGAACTGTATCTTTTACTTTGTTGAAATGTGTGAAGTTTGTTAGTTCAAGTCTTCAACTTGCATAATAAACACTTAGTTTACCCTAGGGAGGTAAACGTCCTTTACCACCAGCGTCATTATGTGGCCTTTATTAAGGCCTTTAAGGCAGAAACACGAAGTTACATATTTAAATAAACAAATGTCTGGATATCACCAACGTTTCTACTGCATCATTGCCTGCCTATATGGTTTTGACTCTATTTATAGGTATATATATAGGTATAATAAAAATGAACTCCTATTTCTCCTGATCACGCTATAACTTGAGACCGGCTTTACCGATTTCATTCATCTTTTTTAAAAATGTTTTCTAATACTTCGTAGAAGGTTCTTACATTAAAAAAAAATATGAAAATTGCGCAGGGCAGGTGTAGGGGAGATGTTGAGAAAAATGGCAGGACAACGTCTGCCGGGTCAGCTAATCCTAAATAAATAGGGCTCTCAGGCATAAGCCTTTGATATAATTCAAAGATAAAGACAAGAAGTCTTTATTCAAAGTAAGATTCTACATAAACATGAAGCTAGTAACAATACCAAAGACGAAAGAAATTTTACCATGGCTGGCACGTTCACTACAAGTGTGGTTCAGGCTTCAATCGGTCGCGCAAGTAGAGTTATGTCACATACACGTCTTCATTGTCTTTTTTAAAGTAATTCAAAGATGGCGGACCTTCGTGTAAAATATCAAGCCAATCTCTACTTTACCCCTTTTCCAAACGTTGTTTATATGTGTGTGTCGGGGATTGGAGCGTGATTGTATGTATGTATGTATAAATACAAAAAACAGGTCATACCAGGCAACCTGACTGATTCATCCTATTTATTGCAGCTACTGCTCGAGCACTTAGAATGTCTGGTGTCGCGACACGAGCGCTCCCTGCGCATGACGGTGGTGAAGAGGCAGGCGGCCGCGCAGTCAGGAGTGTCTTCGGAAGTCGAGGTCCTCAAGGCGCTGAAGAGTCTCTTCGAACACCACAAAGCTCTCGACGAGAAGGTAAACATTTCTGTTGTTTTTAGTGCTGCCTCCGCGGCAGTGCGCTTGGTGTGTTTTGTTATAATCCAGGTGGTGGATATAATATCACTCTCCGATGGTATTAAGACCACACCCAATCAAGTTCTGCATAATCCTGGAAGGCCCCGTCAGGGTCATTTCTCTTCCGCGCGCTTCTCGCCATGGCAACGTTCTATGCCGAGGTCCGAGCCCCCAAGTGGGCGCCCTTAGGCTGTTGCTATAAGTTCTAGGGGTAAGAGCCTTCCGCTCCCCCAAAAGTCCGGTTACGCTTGATACGTCGATTTTGCGACACAAGCATTAGGTCCATGTAAAAAAAAAAGTTAAGACCACAGCACAGTGACTGGCTCGACAATGTATACGGATAGCGATCGTGTACATCCACTCTAGCTAACGCTCTCTGATTCTGACATAACCACCCCATACATACACACCCGAGACAGTGTGCGTTCTTAAACACATACACACTACAGTGGAGACAGAACAAATAGATTTTAAATGAAATGGGTAGTATTCGTTTTTTTTTTCAGTGTCTTGTGACTTTAGAACGTTATTCTGATTAAAAAGAATATTCTAATATTTCTTCAAAACCCTCAGTTCTCTAATGTTGTGGTGATATAATACATCCCTCCGAGATTCAGCAACACCATACGGTGTAATTATTAGGGATTTTCTGACAGCTCGTAAAAATAGTTCTAAACAAAACGAAAGATGAATAAAGCTCAACGAAGAAGATTTTGCACAAAGACAAAGTTCAGATATTTTTTTTTAATTTTTAGCCAAATCTCCATCATTTGTTTTTGCAAAATCGCATTGAATGCATTTTATGAACTACATAGGTATATTTTTAAATTTTCTGTCAGATAACTCCTCACAACTTAATTTTAATTCTACTAATTAAATAACGCGTCAGTGGTCTAGTGGCTTGGGCCGCTGCCTCCCGTCCGCGAGACGTGGGTTCGATCCCCACCACGTACTTATTTGATGCTATTACGGTGAAGGAAAACATCGTGATGAAACCTGCACACTCGGTTATGTGTGAAGTCGACCGACCCGCACTGGGCCAGCGTGGTTGACTAAGGCCTAATGGCCCTAATTCTTGGGCTCGAGCCCCTCGGTGGGGACGTATATGAGCTGCTGATGATGAATTAAATAACATGAATAACGGAAATGAACAGAACAGACAATATGCATCTATATTAATGTAAACAGATTTCTCTTTCACAAAAATAGCCCTAACAATGTACACGAACTGAGCAACACGTATTTAGACCCTTTGTTAAGGCACTCTATGTAAGAGCTTTTACACAAAGGAGTGAAAAATAAAGGGATCCTTTGAACTTTTCAGGTGCGGGAGCGGTTACGGGTCGCGCTAGAGAGGAACACGGCTTTAGAAGAAGAACTCGCCTTAACCAAAGAAGAAGTAAGTAAATAACCAATAAAATCTGTGCCAATAAAGCTCTGTTACAGGGTTACCCATAGAGTGCCATAGAACAATAAATTATTACCCCACAAATATACCAGATCAAAAAATAAAAAGACGCGTGTTCGTGTGTGCGGTATTCGTGAAACTTACAAGCTGCTCAGTCCTATTTCCATAACCTTGAGAGACTTATACTAGTGGACCACGTTGAGGGGAAAAGGAGCAGAGGAAGAGCGCCCTCTCGGTGGACAGATGCCATTCTCGAGTCCATTAATTGCAACACTCAGGCCGCAATCCACCTTGCCCAAGATAGATGCTCCTGGACAGCCCTGTCCCGCAACGCGTCTTTTGGTGGTCACGACCCTCACTCATGAGGATACGACGAAAAAGAAGAAGTCCTATTTTCCTTATCATCGCATTTAAAGAAATAAATAAAATAAATATCTGGGAATTTGTACTAAGTTATTTGTGGCCCGGTCATTACACAAAAAAGGCTTCTAGTTTATTTTTTACAAAATTATATAACAAAGATACCTGAAAAACTCTTAATTAAGGCATTTTTAAGGTGTTTCGCAGTTTTTCGAGCACCATTAGTAGCACAGGGTTTTCTATCTTCCTTGGTGAACACTACTCCTACGCCTAACAATATATAACATAATCGTAGTTCCATTTTGTGTTGTTAGATGACGATAATGACCGGTATATTGTTGCATAAACTAATGGTTAAAAAAATATTATACTTACAAACTGTTTCGAAAAATTACATAGACAGACATATAGACATAGACAAATACCCCCCCACACCCACACAACACACTACAAAAAATCACCCTATACACTAAAAAATAAATAAGATATTCTAATAATGTATTTTATAGTTACAACAGTACAAGTCGTCGAGCGGGCAAGATGGCGACAAACCGAAGGAGAACGGCACGGTGCCGAGCGGCTCGCCTGAGAACGGTGAACAACTACAAACTAAGGTAACATTACAATCTTATCCTAGACTATCCCACTGCTGGGCAAAGGCCTCCCTCTTCTTCTTCCATCCTTCCCTACCCTGGCCTTCCACATCCCAACTCCTTAAAAAAGAGTCAAGCTCATCTCCTACGAGGCCGTCCACGTCTCCGCCATCTAGAGCCCACAAAGAGATAGGCGGAGACGTGGAACAATACAATACAAATACATTTTATATACCAAAACAAAAGTTCCCATGGGAATAAAACTGAAACCAGATGGCGCTACAAGCGCGAAGCAAAGGAGGACGCTCTAAACGGATAAAGTTTTCTCGGGTATTATTCATATTTTTTCACATATTTCATCAACGAATTATCTAAGTATAGTCTAGAATATTAACTACGCTTCAAACTTGACCCCACCAAATGAAGTAAACAAAAAAAAAACTATTCCACACGACATTCGAATACGCGGTACAATGATGTTATATATGACTCGGTTTGTAAGAACGTCGAAAATAAGCTTCAATATACAGCAGCGACATCATCTGCCTATCTGTCGTCGTCTGTCAAAATTAGGTGCCATGTTTTAGCGGGCTTTGTTAGATGGTTACTCTTCTATAGATAATTAATTCGTTGTATTTCATCTAGTGATCCGCCCGCAGCTCGCGTTATGTAAGATTTTCCCGTAGGAATAAGACTTTTTCCCGTAAAAAGTATCCTATGTGTTAATCCAGGTTACAAACTATCTCGATTCCAAATTTCATCCAAATCCGTTCAGTAGTTTTTGAGTGAAAGAGTAATAAACATCCATCCATACATACAAACTTTCGCGTTTATAATATTAGTAAGGATGAAATTTACGGAATTGACAAATCATAAATAATTAACTTGAGTTTACTTAATAAATTCAAAGCTTAGTTTAGAGCGGCCTGTTTTGGCTACCTACTTCCTTTTTTGATTGTACCAAATGTGTACTACTGGGTGACAAAACGTCAAAAATACCATCTTAAGGGCGCATTCCAAACAGACTTTCAGCGCCGTCAGCGATCAGAAAAGCAAAAATGTAAGGATTTCGCCCCCTGACTTAGTAATTCGGTACGCAATTTACGGGTGCTGAAATCGATTACAGCGCGACGACGCAGGGTACGTTTTTGTTTTTAATAATGAACGCCTTTTGGGTACTTGAACGTACTTGACTTTGGCGCATGTGGCGCCATTTAGTTCCAGTTTTATTCACTAGAGAAAAATAAAGAAGTCAAAGGTTAAGATCTTGGCTATTTTGTTAATGTGGTCACGCCAAAAAAAGAAACTTTCGATTCTTCCGTATACAACGCCTTATACCTATAATTAATTAACGGGGGTACCAATAAGTTGGGGATGGGTTGCCAAAAAATGTGACATACAATGTTTTAGACGCTAACTACTTGTCTGTCACTATATTGTTAGAATTATTGGTGTTCTTCTAGCTTTTTTTAGAACTGGTTTCAGTTTGTGGCCTAATTTGCACGCTAAGCTCTGTCCTCCCGTTAGCGGATACAAACGTGAAGATTCATATACATACTTATCTAAAAGTGTAGACACATTGATAAAATTATTATTTAATTAAATTATGTAGAAGCAATTAAAGTAAAATAAGTCGGTACTCAGTAGAATATTGTTCTACACAATTGAATAACGTGAATACAACAAGGTAAAATGCCCTCAAGCAAGCATTCAAAGGTTTGGTTTCTACAAAGAGGGAAAGACTGAGTAATTAACGAACAGAATTACAGTACTAGGTGCTAAAAGAGTATAATAATGCTTATAATGTGGGACAAAGAGCTTAGTTGCATAATACGTTTTGACTACCTAGTGTAAAACAGGGCACCCCCCATTTAAAAAGGACTTAGGCGTATTTTTTTTTTTATATTAATATTATGTTACAAAATCATGCCTAATTTATGATTGATAAGCCAATAATAGGGAATATGCACAATTTTTTAAAATCCATCAATCGTAATATTCCAAGTTCAAAATTATTTTTGCAAATACATATCTTGCTCAGAAACAGCTTCAAAGTTGATGGTTAGACAGAGAGGTCCGACGTGACATGTGACGTCATATGTCACGCGGGCCATACATCCGCCATAGAAAATTTTGTTTTCCTAAGAGGGACAGATTATATTTGTTTAATAATGTTGTATCTAGTTTGTTTTTAGTTCAATTTCGATTGTGTTTTGACTGTCAGTATTCTATTTTTGTATACTTTTAGATGAACTATATATATTTTTATATATACTCACCGGCACATCTAACCGCCCACCCTTGTATTTCGAGTTAATTTTAAACTACGCTTATTGTTATACATTACAACAGATTTTTTGATAATTTTACGATAAATTAAACACACTTAAATAAACGTTAAATTAACTACTTTTTAACTAACATCAGCTGTAACTAATAGAGTTATAAAGAATCACGAATATTCCCTGAAATGAAGGGTGGGCGGTTAGATGTGCCGGTGAGTGTATATTTCCATATATTTTTATGCATATTCCCTATTGTCCTATTGTATACTCATTCACAAAAATGAAAATTTTCGGCGTGACCGCATTATATGATTATAAAGAAAACACTATTTCAATACTAATAAGTACTTACTTCAAATGGTGAGCACTTTTACATACGGGTAGCACAAATGGGACTTTCAGGTTCTAGGAAATAGATCAAGGGAATATGATTGCGCACCGTGCGACACGAAATTTATTGGCAACACTGTTAAAATTTCTTTTTAGTTATATCCCAATAGATGGCGCTGGTTTGGTTCTTCGTCTTACTTGGAAAAAAGTTTACAGAAAATCTTGAAAATTGGGATATAATTTGTAAACGAACAAAACCACCCGTTGCGTTTAAATGCATAAACATACTTATATTTTTAAACTTTTGTGTCGCTCTGTGCATATAATATCTACACACTTTTCTATAAATACTTACACAGACTCAATTATCGCAGGTCTAAAGCTTACGTTGAGTCAGTATTAGCCTTTTCATTTTATTTAGAAGCTAAGAGACGGGACATAAGCTGACAAAGGATGCTATTAATTTATGGTTTTTACGTACCTACTTATAAAATTAATGATTACTTTATACATACGGGTCCAGCTCGGAAACTTACTTTAGATTCAATATTAGTTTTCGATGAAATATCGCCTTTTCTCTTTAACTGCACAAATAACTATTCGTTCATTAAAACATCGTTAGTTTAACAGCAATACCTTTTATTTTCCAAGAAAATGAAGAAATTTGTTAACTTTAGTCTTCTTGCGAAAATTGACTCTTTTTACCATAACGTTCAACAACCTATAACACTAACAATAATTTACAACACAAAAGAAATGTTAAGAATGTGGTTTTATGAAAATTAATTGATGTGTTTTAATTTCAATTTGTCTAGCCGCTTCGATGTTTCTGTGAACTGTGTTTATTTTATTAAAAAGTAAATCTTATTGTAATATTTTAAACTAAGTGTTTTAAATCTTAGAATGTATTTGTTGGTTTTATGGCAATATTAAGGAGCATTTACACTCTTGTGGCATGGTATAATGTCATGACGCTGTATTTTATGCATAATCACTTTTTTGTGATATTTACATGGATTAAAACCAACATCTACAAGAGTTGCTTACTGAAATTGTTAAACAAATTAGAGTAAGCATGTTTAGATAACTGTTTTTGTTTAATGGTCGACACAGGAGCAAAATAATGTTAACGGCGAATCGGAATCAAGCAAGAAACTCACAGAGTATCAAAATACGATCGCCAAGCAGGTTAGATATTCACATGTATCGATTGTTAGCCTATACATGAGCTACAGACCTCAATAACCAGGTCTGGCCATTGCACGTCAAGTGTCGCCATCTGTTGCATAATATCAGCATTATTAAAACAAGAATATACATGGAATATTTTATATAGAAGCAGAATTTATTTCAGCTTAAATAGCTTTGAATGCGTAGTTATTTAGAGGTACTAACTTAAAAAAAATACGTTGAAAATTTGTTAAAGACTTGCTTCAAATTATTATCTCAACGTATTTTTTTGTATAATGCATGCAAATTTAACTAACCATGTAAATACATGTATCTAACATAGCATGATGCAAGACCATTATCGCTTAGGAAAAACTAATTATTTAAAACACTAACCAACTGAATCACTCATACTACATTTCACTAGAATAACTAACACATAAATAGGTATTTCACTGAGGAATCATCAACAATATCACTGTAGTTGAGTTAGGTATCACTTCACTAAACCCCCTTATTTTAAGATAATGGTAAGTAAAGTTATGCGAGACTTTAAATAAAAAATTGTATCTTCAAATATGTTTACAAATTCTTAAAACTAAAAACTATCTTGTATTTACAAGTCAAATTCGATATTGCCAAATTGGTACTCCATTATGTAGATTAAATAAAAAGCATCATGAATTAAAAAAAATGGTGGCTTTACTAAACGTATTATTAAAATAAATCTTAACATGAATTTATGTATGTTTAATAAAAGAACTACAAACTAAAATTAAGGGAAAATATATACAATCTTAAGAGCTAAGCTTAGCGCTGATTGGCTGCTTTGGTAAAAATATCATGTTAAAAAGATTGCTTTTCTTTGCAATTATAAAGTTCTTCAAAAAAACATGACCTGCGGTTTTAATCTTGATTTTATTCAATACTTATCAAATTATTATATTTTACAGTCAGCAGAGCTAAGCTCATGGCAGCGGCGGGTAGCGGAACTAAACAACAAAGTGTCAGATTTGGAAGAAAGGTTGCAGCGAGGAGAGAAGGAACTTGTCAAGAAGCAAGATGAATGCGCCAAACTGCAACGGGACTTGCGCGAGAATGTGGCGCAGAAGGAAGATCAGGTAATATATTACATATTGCTATATTCATCAAAAGTGTCGGTGTTCTAGTGGCTAGAGCCGCTGCAATTCATATGTACGTTTATTCGACGCTCTTACGGGGAAGGAAGACATTGTAAAGAAACCAGCACACAAGAAATTCAAAGGTTGTGTGTGAAGTCGACCAACCCGCACTGGGCCAGCGTGGTCGACTAAGGCCTGATCGCCCTAGTTCAGGGTAGGCTTGAGCTTCTCGGTGGGGACGTATATGAGCTGTTGAAGAACTATATTCATTATAGTGGCATATGCATATGACGGAAAATGTAAAATCACCTTTATTTATATTTTTGTATCGAGTGACTTTGCCGAAAATTGGTAGATGAAAGATTGGTGAAGGCACAGCCACAGAAACTAGGTTATCTGACTCTATTTAATCCTTGTGCATTATAAGGGGCAAACTAGACTAATAGTTGTTATTGTTATCTTATAAATTCGAATTATAATTATCTGAAAAAGTTTCCCAACCGTAGTATCCATAATTGTGAGTAAAAATATCTTCTGTGGAATACATTTTTTATTTGATTTAAATTACAGGAGGAGAGAATAGCTACCCTGGAGAAGAGATATCTATCAGCTCAAAGAGAGTCCACTTCGCTCCACGACCTCAATGAGAAGCTGGACCAGGAGTTGCAGCACAAACAGGCGCAGCTTAAGGTATGGGCTGATAACATATAAGAAGGAGGAAACTAAATCTAAACAGAGCCTCAATTTTCGTTTTGAAATCCTCTTTGTAACATGTCTTCTTCTTTTCGAGTCGATGGTTTTATATTTTGGTGGACCAGTAGGCAGCCACCCGGCGAGCATTGTCGGTCGCCTCCCACAGGTCCCGTAGCGTGCAGGTGTCAGGGCACGAGGGGCATGTCAATAACACCACACTGGCATTGACTGCTATTGGTGTGACCCCACCGGCAGCGGTTGTCCTTGCAGCGGCCAACTTGGGTCCGTAGCCGGTTCAGGGACTTCCATATTGGCCACTGCAAGTCGCCACCCGGAGGAAGAGCTTCCTTTTTGGGGAATAAAGCTTTCCATAACGGGGAACCCCCTCTTCCATAGACTTGATTTAGCCTGAATAGGGGCTCCCTCCACCGCAGTTACAGTTATTGTTATTGGTGTCGAGTTGGTGTAATGTGCGAAGACGTTTAATCTGGACTGGACCCTTTTTTTCTGCCACGCTAACTTACTACTTCTAATCCTTATAGTGCGGCCAGCATCGTGTGGCAGCTGTTGGGCTGTACAGTACACCTTTAGAATCTTAGAAGCTTCTTACAACCATCCTTCTCTGTACAATGAACTTCATCAATAGTACTTCCCACATAACACCTAGGTCGCTAAAACCACCCCACTTCGCTCGCTCACGCATCATATTCTCCACAGCTCCACGAGGAGAAGATATCAGCTCTTGAAGAGAAGCTGGAGCTGTCCACGCAGAAGCTGGCGCAGATGTCTTCACTTCCGGAGATGGAGGAGCAGCTCAAAGCCAGGATGGAAGCTCTTAATCAGGTCAGTATTGGTTACAATCGGTTGGGACTCGCATTGCTAATGACTTTGAATGGGTGTACTGTCATGTATCATTGTCATAGTCTAATTCTAGATATTTTAATATTCGATCAACAATTACAGCTAGATCGCATACACAATCAAAGCTAAATACTGTCTGCGTCAATGACCTCGATTCGGGATGTCACGCTCTAATCCTTAATTTAAGTAAGTCTGTCCTTTTTACCTTTTAAAAATTGAAAAGGGACAAGAGATGGCCATCCTAAAATAAGAGCTGTTAAACATCGAATTTGAACCTTATGGCCGTGTCAATTGCACAATTTTAGAGAGCACTTATAACATGCTATGCACTGACAGCTATGCCCTTATTATAGGTTATCATTCGTTCAAATGAATATCGTTCATCACCTCTCTTTCATTGGTCATGAAAACAAAAAGGATAGCTGGATTTTAAAATTAGAATTAGAGCATGACATCCCGAATCGAGGCCAATATATACTTATACAGCTACATTTGTTTATTAACCAACCGAGACAAACGTTTAAAAACAGTTTTAAATTTAACCTAATAACAACTCAAATCTTCATAATATAATCTCTTACCTACAAGCATTCGTTTTCTTTGGTTTCAACCGTACGTTTGGTTTCAACTAAAACCAAACTAAAAGTGAGGCGTTATTAACCGAGACGACCCGATATCTACATATACCTATTGCATCGAAAGAATGTCGTCCTGACAGCTGTCATACACGTACAATTTTTCTTCTGTCTCTTTTGCACCCATTTGGTTTTCATATTTCCTGCCTGCTGTCAGGACGGCATTCTTACGATGCGATTGCTATAGTTGTAATATAAACTCCTGTTTCTGACATTTATGAAAAAGGAAAATCGTCTGGACGATTTATTTTAGCAAGATACGCTTGTTGATCGTTGAATAGTTCAACGAAGGAATTAGCTGAAGCATAAACATACATTATTATTTTTTTATTCATGTAAGGTAAAATAAAAAAAGTTGGCTATGTACTCCACTAAAGAAACTTAATGTAAGTTTATGCTAAGCGGAGCATCGCTCAAATACACATATTACAAATACTTATAGCTAATGAATATTACAGCTTGATTACAATGCAATGAAGTGACGTTTTAATATTTTTTTATACAAATTAGGTTTAGGATTTTGGACTAACTTATTTAGGACTTCTGTAGGCAACATATTATGTACTTATTAAGTAAATATTATTATGGTGTAAAGTACAAAACAAAAAATGGTTCATGCTTTTGCTTTTACATCTTACTTCTTACCATAGATATTTCACTAGTTGGAAAATGACGTCATATACCTTCTATCCACTTTCCTATTTCGTACTGTCATACGTATGTCACATATTTTATATGGATATTTCTCAGAGAAACAAAAGACGATCGTTCGCGCATCAGAAATATTTGGAATTATATATAAAAACCATAACAACGTCCGTGGCTGAGTGGTCGAGATTTCGACACCCGTTACGGAGGTTCCGGGTTCGATTCCCGGTGGGGAAACTGTCAAGCAAAAATCTCTTTGTGAGACTTTCCTCAGTTTGGTTAGGACATTGCAGGCTGAATCACCTGATTGTCCGAAAAGAAAGATGATTCCTTGCTTCGAAAGGCACGTTAAGCCGTTGGTCCCGGCTACTATCTAGTCGTTACACGAGCCAAGTCAGTGGCCTTTGGCGGCTCCATAACACTGACACCAGGGTTTGTGAGGTCGGTTGTAGACCTTACAACCCACACGATGATGATAACAACGTTAAGTCCTGTTTACATTATATAGGGAATATGCATAAAAAAATATTAGTCTTTTTCATAGATCATCTGAAAGTATACAAAAATAGAATACTTACAGTCAAAACAGAATCGAAATTGATCGAAAAACAAACTAGATACATCATTATTAAACATTACGAAAATTATCTATGGCGGCGCGTGACATTATGACGTTACAGTTCACGTCGGACGTCTCTGTCTAACCATCAACTTTGAAGCCTTATAACTTTGTTTCCGAGCAAGATATTTGAGAAAATATTTTTTATGTTTCGTATCTGGAACTTGAAATATTTCGATTAATGAATGTAAAAAAAATGTGCATATTCCCTATTGGTCATAAAAACTAAAAGGATATCTGGATTTTAAAATTAGACTTAGAGCATGACTGTGTGTATCGGTACCAAGATCCCAATGACCTCGCCAACAAAACCTCAAGCCTTATACCTCGAGAATAAAATAAGTGAAATTATAGTCCGGGTTGCAGGCCCAAGAGCGGCACGGGTCGGCGGAGGACCGCATCCAGCGGCTCGAGGCCAGCGTTGAAGAGAAGAACGCGGAGCTGATGAGGCTCAACCAGCGGCTGAGGATGAACGAGGAACACAACACTAGGCTCTCGGCTACTGTAGATAAACTGCTCAGCGAGTCTAATGATAGGTGAGTCTAACTGTTAATATTTGAGTTTCGAAACCTGACGTACATTCTAAATAGGGGATCGGACTGTTCACCATATTTTATGAATTGTTTTTAAAATATAGATTAGTAGCAGACGATTCGCGAAGAAAAAAACTGAATCGGATGAAAAATTAATTTACAGTGATTTTTTAAAGTTTCAATATGTCTGTCTCTTTCAAAAACGATTTTTGTATGGAGATTATATGGCGTTACTAACAAATGACGTCACAAGTGGGTATGTGCCTCTCTGTCTAATCTTGAATTTCAAACCTTTATAACTCGATCAATTTTAAAGATGAGCAAAAATTATTTTAGTGTTCGATAGCAGAAACTAAGAAGTTTGGATTTATAAAATAAAAAAAAAAGTAGTCCGATCCCCTATTAAGACCCTAGATCAGTCACCCAAGGATCCAGGTTCTCGGCCACAGTAGGTAAACTACTCGGCGAGTCTAATGATAGGTGAGTCTTTTACATTTAGCGGCAGAAACTATATTTAGTCTACACCTAACCCAGAAAATGACGTTCCGCTAAATGGATTTTCGATTACTTTTCAAATTTTAATACAACCAGAGAATTCTGATTATTTCTGTACTATAATAAAATGTGTGAATAAATAGAATTGTTTTAAAAATATTGTTTCTATAAAGGTACGATCCACATCGGTACTACCACGCACATCCAGTGTCTTGCACTAGGGGCGCATTTACAACTGCAGCTATCTGGTGATTTGGTTGAGAGTAACAGTTGCAATATCAGTTTATCATATCATTGTAAATGATCCTTTGTTTTCAACAACATAACCTCAAGTCATGGGTGGAGTGTTTAACATTGTTTTTAGTCTTTGCCTTATTTTTGTTTCGTACGCTTTGAGTAGTGAGTTATTATGAGTATTTTGTTGTACTAATAACCTTTAGAGTGTATCTATTCGGTAATGATTTTATAGATTTTGTTACCAAAGTTTTGACAACACAGAAAATTAAAGCTCTCTGGATCTTTGATTACGTGCATCTCGAACCCTTTTGCTTAATGATTTTTCTTTCATCCCGAACATGTTATGGGATCCTAGTATAGGTAATAATAATTAGCAGCCTCCTTGGCCGAGTGGTCGAGATTTCGACGCCCATTACGGAGGTTCCGTGTTCGATTCCTGGTGGGGGGACACTGTCCAGCAAAAATCTCTTTGTGAGACTTTCCCCAGTTTGGTTAGGACATTGCAGGCTGAATCACCTGATTGTCCGAAAAGAAACATGACTCCGTGCTTCGGAAGGCACGTTAAGCCGTTGGTCCCGGCTACTATCTAGTCGTTACACGAGCCAAGTCAGTGGCCTTTGGCGGCTCTATAACACTGACACCAGGGTTGGTGAGGTCGGTTGTCGACGTTACAACCCACACGATGATGATGATGATGATGGGTAATCATTTCAATTTTCATAGGGTCACAAAAAGGATCAAAGATCAGAAATTTTAGGAGGCAAAATAAATAGAAGGCGTCGGTGGTGTAGTGCCTAGCGCTGGTTCTTCCCGTCCGGGAGGTGCGGGTTCGATCCCCACCACGTTTCAATGTGTTTTCGAATTTATTACGGTGAAAGAAAACATCGTGAGTATACCTGCACACTTCTACGTAGAAATTCAAATGTTGTGTGTGAAGTCGACCAAATCCCACTGGGCCAGCGTGTCCTTATTCAACACGATAGGCTGGAGCCCCTTATTGGGAACATAAATGAGCTGTTGATGACGTTGAATTAACTTTTCCACTTTTGTCACAGGTTACAAGTGCATCTGAAAGAGCGGATGCACGCGCTGGATGAGAAGAACGCCCTCACTCAGGAGCTGGAGAAGACGAGGAAGTACGCTGAAGAACTGCTGGCGGAGAAACAGGATATACTCAAGGAATTAGCCAAGTGGAGAATGGAGACGGAACAAGTAAAAGTCGTCAAGTCATTTTTTTTATTCGACCACCGACGTTGAGAGCGTCGGTGGTCTAGTGGCTAGGGCCGCTGCCTTCCGTCCGGGAGACGCGGGTTCGATCCCCACCACGTAACAATGTGTTTTCGAATTTCGAATTCATATGTACGTTTATTCGACGCTCTTATGGTGAAGGAAAACATCGTGATGAAACCTGCACACTTCTGCGAAGAAATTCCAAGGGGCTCTAGCCTACCCTGAATTAGGGTGATTGGGCCTTAGTCGACCTCGCTGGCCCAGTTCGGGTTGGTCGACTTTATACACAACCCTCAAGCTCAATAAAATTTAAATATTAGGTACTTTTTCACTATGTACACTTGGGTCAAAAACTTTACTTAACATGGCAGTTAACTGTTATTTTTCGCAAGTCCAATTTGAAATATTGTCAGCCAGAATGATATAATGAGTAAGTACAAAATAATCTCTATATAAGCTTCACCCGTCCAGTGGAAAAACAGATGTAAACTTAGCAAACTCACGTGTGTTTTATCAAATACTTGATTGGTTTTGAAGCTATTTTTTTTTTACTATCCCACGTGATCCCACTGCTGGACAAAGGCCTCCCCCGATTTTTTCCACCGCTCTCTGTCCTGCGCATGCTCTGTCCAGTCTACGCAAAAGGCATCCAAGTCGTTGAAGCTATACTGAAAAATATTTCCTTAATTTCCAGCTAAAACGCCAGATGTTGCAGCAGGAGATAGCGTTCAACATCCAGCAGACAGACGCGCTCACGAGGTCGCTATCACCGGGCGGCGTGCAGAGCGCGCCCGTCGGCTTCATGCAGAGCAAGGTAATCAATATATTTATTCTCATAACATTACAGCTTCAAAATAGATACTCACCGGCACATCTAACCGCCCACCCTTGTAGTTTAAAATTAACTCGAAATACGCTTATTGTTATACATTACAATTGATTTATTGATAATTTTACGATAAATTAAACACACTTAATTAAACGTTAAATTAACTACTTTTTAACTAACATCAGCTGTAACTAATAGAGTTATAAAGAATCACGAATATTCCCTGAAATGAAGGGTGGGCGGTTAGATGTGCCGGTAAGTGTAGTTTCAAAAAAAGAGAGTGATACAATCATAGAACAATAAATATTATTTGTCTGTGGATACAATAAATGTCTATACATACATGTGGGTAGTACAGAGCAACGAAAAATTTCAAATGTTAAATTACGGTTTTTCCTACAGCTCGAAATATAGTTTTAACTAAGGCAATAGATGGCGCTGAAAATCCTTGACTCTTTTTTAAGGAATCAGAGGAATCCAAGAAGACACAAAGACAAATGTCAAGATTATTTATAGCCCTGACTGTGTTATTGCAAAGTATTCCAAGCCTTGATTTTATCAACGCCATCTACCGGATTTTTGCAAACTTTTTTTTTAATTAGCTGCTAGAAAATTGTTTTGCCATCGAAAGTATAAAATTTACTTCAATCCTTTTTTGCACACCATACTGAAGTGAAGTTAGTCTGACACTATGACGTTGCAAAATTGCGGGTGGCTTTTTCTATTCTCATTTTAATCGCATTGTAAACCGATCTTAAACAGTAGGTATATTCATATTTACAGATTGTAAATAATATGAATATTATGAATGTTCATTTGTTTCAGTTGGACGGCTCGTGGGAGAAGCTTCAGCAAGCGCATCACTTAGCAAATGTTCAACAAGCGTTCGACACTTCCGATGCTGAGGTTAGTGACTTAGCAATTATATTGGTAATACATTTATATCGTTTTCTTTAAGTAGCCTCTTGTTTGACACCGAAGAGCGTGGGTGGTCTAGGGCCGCTGTCTTCCGTCCGGGAGACGCGGGTTCGATGTTTTTTCGAATTTCGAATTCATATGTACGTTTATTCGACGCTCTTACGGTGAAGGAAAACATCGTGATGAAACCTGCACACTCCTGTGAAGAAATTCAAAGGTTGTGTGTGAAGTTGACCAACCCGCACTGGGCCAGCGTGGTCGACTAAGGCCTAACCGCCCTAATTCAGGGTAGGCTCGAGCCCCTCAGTGGGGACGTATAAGAGCTGTTGATGACGATGATGACGACATTTAAAGAAACCGATAAGGGGCCGTTCACGAAGCTACAAGTTAAAAATTACAAGTACAATTTGATGTACATTGCAAAGACAATGAGATAAAACTATAAGGGCTTACAGTTTAGGCGAATTGGCTACGCAATGAATATAAAATTGTAACTTGTTACTAGTAAATTGTTGCTTCGTGAAACGGGGCCCAGTTCTTTGTCTAATTTCTCATTGACCCAGTCAATAGAGGTAATATGTAAAATGTTACTACAGAACGACGAATCAGACGGTGGCGTAGAAGGCGGTCATACAGACGCGGCGGCCTTAGCGCTAATGCTCCAGGAACAGCTGGACGCTATTAACACGGAGATCCGGCTCATCCAGGAGGAGAAGCAGACCACCGAGGCCAGGGCCGAGGAGCTGGAGTCCAGGGTGAGTCGAGTTTGTAAATATAGCCTGGTTTTAAGCAAGGATAAATTCTTTCACCTTGGCAAAGATTTCTTAATTTCTTGTTTTTGTTTCTTTTTTTTTCTTTTGTCTTTCTTTCTTAGTTTTCTTTCTTTGTATATTTATACAGGGTGTAAATGACAGGCTCTACAGAGTGATGGCTTACATTGAGGCCATGAATGATATTCGACTGGAATTTTTTTTATTTGATTGGGTGTTTTTTTTTATAAAATTACGTTTTTTTTATACTTAGTGTGTGTATGTTTTCATATATGTATGTATGTAGGTAGGCTACGAATTTAATCGTAGTGTGTAGGTATTATTTTATTTATGTATTCTTGTTTGTCTATCTATATATTGTTTAAGTATCTATGAAGGTATATATTGCATATGTAAGTATATCTGTGTGTACATATATTTGTGTGTATATGTATATAATATGTGTATGTATTATGCTATGTATTGTATATTGTATGTATATATTTACTATATTTGTCTATATATCATAGTTATAGGTTAAAGTAACTGTACATTTCCTTCACGCACTTACTACTCCGTTTCCGTACACTGTTCCTCTATAAAAAGAAAGGTTGTCTGGAAGAGATCGCTATGAGCGATAAGGCCGCCTTTGCGCACATTTTATAATAATGCTTTCTTTATATGTCCCATATGTGTTATGCAATAAAGTGTTACTTACTTACTTACTTTTCAGTACAAAGCACCACATTTTTTCAAATAAAATAGCAAAAATAAAAGTAAAATATATAATTAAGTCATAAAAAAATAAGCAGAAATATATTTGGCTCGAGCCCCTATGAGGACGTAGCTGGGAGCTTACCCTCTAACCTCGTTCTATTTAATCATAGCCAATTCCTATGTAAGCAGGTGGGAAGCTACGAGCACATGAACTTGCTATCGCGTCGAGGGGAATCCCCGCCTTTGGCTGCGTCGCCTTCCCGACCGCACCTCGCGCCGCATCACAAATATCATACGGTAAGTTTAATTTACATTTTGTGTACTTTTTTGTATTTTTTGTATTGTAAAATCGGTATTGTGTAAGTGTTGTAAATGCGTGGAAATACGTGTGAGCTAGGAGTTACCGGTTATTTTTATGAGTGTGTGAAACACATTATCAAAAATTATCGACCAATAGTAGTCAATATTAAGTTATTTTAATCAATATTACTGTTATCATCACATTTCCTCCTACAAGTCCAGTCATCTAATCAAATATTTTTATAAACTATGTGAGAGCAGAGATGTTTACATGTGTACCCATCAATAATTATATGCGTGTTTGGATGTGCAATAATCTAATATAATAAATAAATTTTGTATTCTGTTTATTTGTGTCTGATGTGATGTGAATGTGAATTTGTGTGCGTATGACCGTATTGTATACTGATTTGATCCTTGATCGACCGTAGTGTATTGTAATATTAGGAGCGCTTAAACTGCGTGGCTAGTTGTGAATGAGTGTGTATATGACCTATCTGTGTATATGACCTATCTGTGTCTATGACAATATAACTTTAGATACACTGTTTTGACCCCCGACTGCTACAATGATAAGCGCATTAAATTATTACGCGCGCGCGTGTGTATGTGAGATTGGATATGAATATATGAGTGTATATATTGATGATAATATTATGTGTGTACGATTCTATTACCCTAAGTCCCTAGTTTACACTAATCTTGGCTAGGCGCATTAAATTGCGCGTTAGAGTGTGTGTGTATTGCAATGGCAGGCGCATTAAATTGTGTGTGTGTGTGTGTGCGAGTGAATGTAAATACGTGTCTGTATGACTCATGATAGGCGCATTTAATTTGTGTGTGAGTGTGTGTGTGTGTGTGTGTGTTTGTGTGTGTGTTGGATTGAATGTATAATATGTGTCCGTATGACCCTATGATCCTATACTACACTGATTTACCCTCGACCGTTGCCATGATAACGCATTAAATTGCTGTATGTGTCTGAATGTGAATATAATATCTAGTTTACATCGACCGTGGCAATAATGTGTATGAAGGTGTATACGTGTGTGTACGACCCTAAGCCCCTAGTAGCCACTGATCGCCCGTTGCCCTGCTAGGCCCCGGCGGCGATGTCTCCCGCGCACCAGTTCAGGTCGCAGGGCGCCCCGCCGCCCGCGCCGGCGTGCGACTCGCTCCCGGCTAGCCAGGTCGGTCGATGTGTGCTTGCGTATACGACCGCATGTGCCCCGGCTTGAGTACCTACTTGCTCGTGATGTAAAGGAAAATGCTGCTGGTAATTTTGATGTTAATTCGATCAGTTATTGATGTCAAGATTTGAAGCTATACCTTTAGTTTTTTGTATCATTCTTTTCTTCTCATATTTTGCACTGTCGAGTACAAAATGATAATAACTCTGTTTTGTTTGCAGAAGCTTCAAATAGTAAAATATACTTCCATACAACCTGTTACTTAAATTACCCAAAAAATAAAACAATAAAAATATATATGAAAATTGGTTATTTTAATATTTTACCAGCTAATTCCTTTATATCATGTAGATATATGCCTAGCCACACATCGCAGTAACTCCCTAGCAAATCTGTGTCACCGCAAGCTGTATATTCTGTACCAATAAAATATTTGTATATTTGTGAATCAAAAATAGTACGCATAAATATATTTAGTGACAGATGTGTACCTAATTAGTTGGAACTTTAAACATTTGTCAAAAAGTTTAATACGTACTTATACCCAAGCTTAAAAGTGCAATATTTTAAGATATTACGGTGGTTGACTGTTTGCCAAATCAATATTATTATTTTTTCTGAGATTCTAGGCAAATAATGGTTTTGGTTTGGTTTGATTTTTAATAGTCAATAACTTACTTAAAATATTCAGGAATTTAAAATAGTCAACTACTTAATTATATCAAAACAACGTTTTCCCAGTGTGCACTACTGTTCGGAGCTTTGTGTACCTATTCATAATATAATATGTATAATCGTATGACTGTACCAAATAAATACGCTTTTTAGTTTGCAAACAATCTTGTATCTAATATTTAAATTGTATAATTTATTGTGTTAAAACATGTGTAGATAGTCTACAAATTATAGTGCACAATCTCTGTAACTATGTACGTACATACATAATTATTCAGTGCTTTTTGTTTTGTAGCCATTATAATAGATACTTATTATAGATCACTATATTTGATCTAAGTATAGATAGATACATAAATTATAGTAAGACAAAATCTTAAATAGTATTTTATTATAATAGGACATTTTTATAATTGGGCATTTTTTCGTGTGTGAATCATATTTATTTATTTCTTTAATTATACCCTGTTTTAAGAGTCTAATTGAGTCCTCTCGCAAAAAGTTCTAACGAGTATTCTAACATGTCGTAGCTATTTTTACAGCTCTATGAATTAATTAATAAATCTATTTATCCATCATCAAGTATGTATGTAGTATATAAATTAAATAAAAAGCATTTTCGGGACCCCCTTTATCGAAATAAATGTAAAAAATAACAAAATCGTTGTATTACTTTTATTGACCTCGTAACTTCCAAATCTAACCCACAACCGCCCATCAGTTACAGCTATGCGAGGACTCGAGCGCGGGAGGCAGCGGAAGCGGGGGGGAGGGGGCGGAATCCCCCCTCACCGCGCGGTCGCTGCGCCTCGAGCGGGCTGCGCGCGCGCTGCATGCCGAGCGAGACAGACTGAGGACGCACTACCCACAGCCTTACGACTCGTGAGTATCTATAGGCCGATTTACTTTGTTTTAAGGTTGACTGACTTGTAGTATCTTAAGTCCAATTTTCATTGTCTTAAAGCTGATTAAAATTATTTTATAACTGATTTACGTTATTCTAAAGCCGATTTACATTATTGTCATTTTATGAAGTGCTGATTTATATCCTAAGGCCGATTCACATTATCGTACTGAACAACTCGAGTTTTAGCGATGCTGATTGTAAGTAATTTCTGATTGGTAACTAAGATTATATTCATTATACTTACTTTTAAAAACTCATTTATTTAACTATTCTTTTTAACCTTTTTCACGCTGCCAAGGAGTTCGATAATGTCTGGAAGCCTCGCCAGGTTCCCGATACACAGGTGTTCATCTACTTTCACATTAAGATCTAGACCTAAATCTATTTTAAGACCTAGACCTGCTTCGTCAGAGATGAACCTGGCGAACGTCTGGTGCGATTGTCCGGACACTTTGTTCAACTATATGCCCCATAAGTTGTGTTTAAAGTCGAATTTTTATAGGAGTGTTGACAATTATCTCTTGCATCATCCCAGTTTAGTTAAATCTGCGAGTTATATTTGAGATTTAACCATTCAGACGAAGCTGCAAGTAGATACCTAACCAAGTTAGGAAGCGCCTCTGCTGCCGTGTGGTTGCGAGAACAGCTGACGGAACTGGTCCAGTGTAGGCTCCGATTACACGAAAAAGTGCGATCCCCTTATATCTCGGAGAGTTGTGAAGATATGATATTAAATCACCCTAAACGCATATACCTGCTCCGTTCCGTCGTGGGTAAAAAAAGGCTCAATAGACGCGTTTTCACGAGAGCTGTAAGGTGCAAAAAGAATTATTCGAGAAAGTCAAAAACGAAAATAGTTATGGCGAATATTCGAATTTATGATTTTGGCGCTCGATATTTTGGAAACGAAGAATGATATCAAAAATTTGAGAAAAATTCCTCTGGACAATTTAGTCAGCTACGATTTGAGCCTAAAACAAAGACGATCGGGTTAAGGGTTTGCGCTGTAACCTAACCTTTTTGAAAAAAGTCAAAAAGTCACAACGTAGATTCATTTCCAATGTGCTCGATAATCGTGTGAGGCACGGAATACGTGAATTATTTTTCGTACAAGGATTTTTGAAAAAAATGTTTTGTTGTCTGGTAGCCAGGTCATAAACTACTAAAAAAAGAAATTGTTTGTTTCTTTTTTTGTTATCTGTGTTTTTTTATCAACAATGAACACTTTTTATTTCGTCTCGGTTCTCGTCGTATCGGCAGCGGAGGCACAGCCTAGCCGTTGAGTTAACACTGTGATTCCCTTCGTATTTACAAAATATGTCATATCGTTTTGGCACTTTTAAATAAAGTGTCAATAAAGTGTTTTACTTACTTACTTTTCGCAATTAAAAACACAAAAATGCATTTAATAAAATGGAATTACTAAGGATTTTAGTTTATCTTTGAGTTCATCCCTTGACCATCGACATCGTCGACTTTATTATGGTATGTCGTCTATATCTATATTTGTGTGCCCCCGTAGAAAACCTTGAAAGCTAAAATCCTTAGTAATTTCAACTTCGCTACACCTTTGGATATAACTTGAACTTCTTTGCCAAGTTGAGCTCGTAACCCCAACTCGTAGAGTATTTTAACTTGCTAGCTAGGGTGTTGTAGAGAGACCTTTCGCAAGGTGCAATGGTGACCTGAGTAAATAGGTAGTCTCCCTTTGTACGAGCAAATTAAAAAACAATGCAGTAAAGTTGTTTGCCAATCCAGCAGGTTATAAGGCTGCGAAATATTGTTGCTAGCAGGTTGTAAGGCTGCTAGTTGTTGTGGAGCGCCGCGAAGAAAATGATCCAACAAATGTAGTAGAATTTGTTTACTGTAAAGTTAACAGTTATTATTTTGGTGATTCTTTCCTTGAGATGTTGCTAGTTCGCGAGATGGTATCACACTCAAAAGTTATTGCAATAATTTACGTATAATGCAAAGTATGTAAGATTTATTGTTTTTCAAATTACGATGCACAGGTGCACATAGTCTTGCAAGAGCCCGTTGCTCACGTATTGCGTTGGGGAAAACAATACTCGTTCGATTTCTTTGGTTACTACAACATTCGTAAACTATTTACTTGTGCCAATAGGGGATCGGACTGTTCACCATATTTTATGAATTTACCATATTTTATGAATTATTTTTAAAATATAGATAGCAGCAGAGTAGCAGACGATTCGTGAAGAAAAAAAAACAGAATCGGTCGAAAAACGAATTTACAGTGATTTTTTAAAGTTTCAATATGTCTGTCTCTTTCAAAAACGATTTATTGTATGGAGATTATACTTGTATGGCGTTACTAACAAATGATGTCACAAGTGGGTATGTGCCTCTCTGTCTAATCTTGAATTTCAAACCTTTATAACTCGGTCAATTTTAAAGATAGAGCAAAAATTCTTTTAGTGTTCGATAGCAGAAACTAAGAAGTTTAGAAATATAAAATAAAAAAAAACTTGTCCGATCCCCTATTATATCTACAGAATATTCTAAATACTGCTTTACATGGGTTTATCATATCTGCCACTTACAGCCTTTCTAACCGCTTTTATCCAGCTCAAGTCAAGAGTCACTCGGAGGCCTAGCGTCAGGTTCGTCATGGGGCGGAGGCGCCTCCCCCGGTCTACCTCGAGGAGTTGCAGCGGCGGCTTCCGCTGTCTCCATAGCTTCCATGCACCAGCAGAAGAAACGAGGCATCAAGAGTTCGCTGGGCAGGCTGTTTAGCAAGAAAGAGAAGGGTGGTATGCCGGTAAGTAGAATTCTACTTTTTGAAATGTAGCTTGTAATTTTTCTTATATCAAAACTTTTTTTTTTGTTTTGGGCATATTTACATGTTAGTAATTTTGTCAAAGTATAATTTTGGCAATTTACTAAAAATGTGTAGTCCTGTGTGAATAAGAACTCTTTGAATAAGAAATCTATATTATATTTTCTTCGTAAAAGCGTATAATAAACTTATCGTTCAGTAAGAAACAATGATTACAAAATATCATTTGAAACTTGCAATTTAAACACGTTTGTTTAAACACTATGATTGCTCAGAATTATTATTCTGCCAACGTCGACAATCAACAATGTTGCCAATAGGGAATATGCATAAAAACATTGTTTTTTCATAGTTAGTCTGAAAGTATACAAAAATGGAATACTGGCAGTCAAAACAAAATCGAAATCGATCGAAAAATGAACTAAATACAACATTGTTAAACAAAAATCTGTCCCTCTTACAAAAACAAATTTTTCTATGGCGTATGTATGGCCCGCGACACATATGACGTCACATGTATCGTCGGACCTCTCTGTCTAACCATCAACTTTGAAGCCTTATCACTTTGTTTACGAAAAAAAATGTTAATATCTGGAACTTGAAATATGTCTATTAATGAATTTAAAAAAATGTGCATATTCTCTATTAACAGTGTTGCCAATAAATCATCCTTATTCCAGCTACAGCAAGGTCAGACGGGCCGCTCCCTCTCGTCAACGTCTTCCCTCGGGCTGTCGGGGCTGGCGGACGAAGGCCCCCCCCTGCACCCCGCACACGACCTCACCCCGCAACCCCACCAGCCAATGCACCAGGACTACGCGAGAGCTAAGACCAAGTTAGTAGTATAGTAGGATGTTGTAGTTGGATTGGTATTGTAGTGGTGTTAGTATCCTACAAGTTGCGCCAATATTCTATCTCTATATATGTGTAGGAAAGATAAGAGATGTAACATTTCTCTTTTTTAACTTTTTACCCAAATAAAATATATTAGTATGTGGGAATATCTCACACAGCTATCTGATCCCAAAATGAGCTAACCTTGTAAGTTGTAACTATGGGTATCAGACAAAAAAAAAGTGCAACACAAAAGAGTATAAATAAATTAAATAATGATGAACTAAATTATTTATCAAAAGCAACACCAGATAAACTGGCAGCTGATTGGTAGCCAAAAACAGTGAGTTGCAATGATTGGTTTAAAATCATCAGTGTTGCTAATTTACTCCGTACAGCGCCCTCATTTTTATGTCTATTTTTTAATTCAATAAACAATCGATTTCTACGAATCTATTACTAATAAATAATCAATATTGCAAAAAAACGTTGTAGCTCATGTTACGAGGTTAACATTCCAATATCTAATTTACGAAGTAAATAAAATTTAATACAATAAAACATACTATTTTTGGCGATTGGCACTTTGGCTATCTAAATCAAAGGGTAGATTACTGACAGGCAATTAAAAAAATATAGTTCATAAATCTTCGATAGATGGCGTTGATCGCCACTATCGTCATAATTAGAACTATTATTATTTTTTAAAGAGCTGTCAGAAAATCCCCAATTAAAGGTAATTTTGTTTAAAAAAAAATGTTTGTGTTCTAGGCTGCCCATAATAGCAGTAAGAGCCTCCCTACACGCTTGATTCGTCGATTTTTTGACAAAGTCAGATAATAAATAATAATTGGCTAACACTTGTTCCTCTCAACCCTCAGAGACCGCGACTACCGGCACGAGTTGCTGGGCGAGGCCATGCGCGCCGGCACGCCCTTCGCGCTGTGGAACGGGCCCACGGTGGTGGCGTGGCTCGAGCTGTGGGTGGGCATGCCGGCGTGGTACGTGGCCGCGTGCCGCGCCAACGTCAAGAGCGGCGCCATCATGTCCGCGCTCTCCGACCAGGAGATCCAGAGGGAGATTGGTAAGGAACTTTCATTATAAGTGTACCAATGAATTCAATGGGTCTGACCGACGATTTTAACTGAAAATGCCAAAATGTTCTACAAAAAATACTGTGTTTTTTTTATATCTTTAAAAATGACTGAGTTATTAACGATCAAAGTGCACACTTTCGCACGAGGCGAGTGCTAGCTGTGACGTCATATTGATGTCATATGCACGCAACGCCGCCCGCGAACACTGCTTCACTGCATGCATATGACGTCACACGCTCGGAACTTCTCGCGGTCATAACTTTGGTAATATTGCATGTATTGAAGTGAAATAAAAAGTAATGTAATGTACATGATATAAACTTTAATAAAAGGCATGTTTTAATGTTAAATAAGAACCTATCGGTGTTCTCCATTCCATTCCAATGAATACACAATAAGAACACTATTATACCTATCGCATCGTAAGAATGCCGTTCTGACAGCTGTCATACACGTACAATTTTTCTTCTGTCTCTTTTGCACCCATTTGGTTTTCATATTTCCTGCCTGCTGTCAGGACGGCATTCTTACGATGCGATTACTATACAAATCTATCCCCGATGCGTCTTTGCTTGCGAAACTACTCAACTCTAATAGAACTGTACTCCGAAACATCTCAACTCAGATAGTTTTGTATTCCAAAACTACTCGTCTCCAAGACATTCTTTTTATTTTATTTTATAAATGAAACCGGTTGGGTTTAGAAAACGAAAAAGTGAAAATGGGGGACCTTTTGACCTTCCACTATATGATAATAATACTTTTAATTTTTAACACCGGACACAAAAAGAAACAGTTTTTTTTGTATTTTCGGGTATTGCCCTACAAATCGGCATCTCTTCTTAGCTTCTTTTTCTTGGCGTGTCCAAATAACAGCCTCCGTGGCCGAGTGGTCGAGATTTCGCCGCTTATTATGGAGGTCGCGTGTTCGGATCTCTTTATGAGACTTTCCCCAGTTTAGTTAGGACTTTGCAGGCTGAATCACCTGATTGCTCGAAAAGAAAGATGATTCCGTGCTTCGGAAGGCACGTTAAGCCGTTGGTACCGGCTACTATCTGTCGTTACACAAGCCAGTGGCCTTTGGCGGCTCTATAACACTGACACCAGGGATTATGAGGTCGGTTGTGGACCTTACAACCCACACGATGAAGAAAAAGAATAACTTATTAAGTAATTGTGAACGTTTGCAGGTATAAGCAACCCCCTCCACCGCTTAAAGTTGCGCCTGGCGATCCAGGAGATGGTGTCTCTGACGTCACCGTCCGCCCCGCGCGGCACCGCCTGCGCAGCGCTCGCCTTCGGGGACATGAACCACGAGTGGATCGGGAACGTGTGGCTGCCCGAACTAGGTAACGAGTGATCAAAATAGACAACATTCTAGATAAAATAGCCAGAAAATTCTGCAAAGTAGGATTGAATTATACAAAACAGGATCACAATAAGATCAAAATAGACATTACCTGGACATAATAGGACTAAAATAAAGTAGACAAAACAGGATCAAAGTAGACAAACAAAATTAAAATAGACAACTATTTGAAACAGCATCAAATTTTTATTGACATAATAAATAAGACGTAGCAAGATCAAAATAAACATGACTATACAAAGCAAAATTTAAATAGACTTAGCAAGATTACAATAGGCATAACTGAACAACAATTTAAATTTTTATACCCAAAAAAGTGCTCTGTTTTAGTTGGCTCACAGCATAGATATTTTCTATCAAATACATTCTTTGCTATATATAAGAGTTTCGGTGGTCTAGTGGCTAGGGCCGCTGCCTCCCGTCCGGGAGACGCGGGTTCAATCCCCACCACGAACCAATGTGTTTTAATTTCGAATTCATATGTACATTTATTCGAAGTTAACCAACCCGCACTGGGCCAGCGTGGTCGACTAAGGCCTAATCATGTTGATGACATTCTTTGCTGACAGGGAATAACTTTACAAAACAGGAACAAAATACTCGTATTATTATAAGGTACAATAATAAATATCCATATCATTGCAGGACTACCTCAGTACAGGACGACGTTCATGGAGTGCCTGGTGGACGCGCGCATGCTGGAGCACCTCACGAAGCGAGACCTCCGGACGCAGCTCAAAATGGT
Organism: Carpatolechia fugitivella; assembly: GCA_951230895.1. Taxonomy (NCBI): domain Eukaryota; kingdom Metazoa; phylum Arthropoda; class Insecta; order Lepidoptera; family Gelechiidae; genus Carpatolechia; species Carpatolechia fugitivella. The sequence goes on along the minus strand of OX579659.1, from coordinate 946,356 downwards.
CGACAGCTTTCACAGGTCAGTTCTCTTACAAAGATTATTCTTCTCCTCATCGGGTTTCAGAGTCGTGGAACCTCCGAAGACCTCTGATAAGGCTCTTATAACGATTATTTTCCTTGGATAGTTTACAGATAAATATAGATAATTGTTGAAGAGTCTTGTTGAAGTTGAAGAGAATTGTTGAAGAGTGCAAATATATAACATCAGCTCAGTTCAAACAAAACTCTTTGGTATATATATATATACCAAACCAAAGTAAGATTTCCCGCGATACAGGTTTATCCTAGTGCGGGGATCGTTGTTAATGTGATTTTGTCTGTGCAAATGGTTAAATAAATCTATTTTCATTTTTTTTTCATTTTCAGTCTTCTAAAACCTACATAAATAGTACATAAGTGCCGCGGCCGCAAAATTAAAGCCGTTTGAGGGCACATTCCTGGCCGCTGTTTTGTATGGAGCAATGTTTCGTCTAAAATTGAGTCACTTCGCGTACTGTTTTTTGGCAGTAATGATCACATTTTCGAGCGTGTCGGAGAAAAGTGTATTTCCTTGTTGGAACAAACAATTGTAATTCTAAAGTCTTCTAAAAACAACATTCTTATTTATTGTGTGCGGTTAAATAAACAAATTACTATCCCGTACGCGAGTTAGAGGGTAACAGCTGTTTTTTTCTTTTGTGCGTGTTTAGTTTAGTTTGAGGATTCGATCGCCATTTTAAGCCATTATAGGCCAGGCGTAGCTTCATTAATGACCTAAAGCGTGACACACAGAAGATGTTAAAGGTCTGATACTTGTGTGTTAGAAAATATAAAAATCCATTCTTTTTTTATCAGAACGTCTCTTCACTTCGGCGTGGCGTGTTTGAAGCGAGTAGGGTACTCTGTGCGAGTGCTGGAGGAGAGAAGGCGGGCGGCCGAACACGGCAACCGAGATGTGCTCGTGTGGACCAATGAGAGGCTGCAACGCTGGCTCATCTCCATTAACCTTAAGGTCTGTATCATCCCTGTTAGTATTAACTTCAGTATCGCCTTCATTAACCTTAAGATCAGTATCCCTGTCTAAGAGATCATTTATATCTAATACTTTAATTAAACGAGCAATTCTTGTATATACCTATATATATATATATAAAACGAACAAACGCTAGCTAGATCGATTTATCGAGACCCCCTATATACCAAATTTCATCGAAATCGTAGCAGCCGTTTCCGAGATTCTCGGCGATAAATCGATCTAGCTAGCGTTTGTTTTTTGGAACTACTGCTAATAAGTTGGTAGGTTAGTTGGTATGGGAATAATTTATTTTCCTATAATAATCCTTTCTGAATCCTATCAAAAGTCCCATCCTATTATTTTATAATACATAATATATTCTTTTCCTCGTTTTACTCGGGCCATCTGATGGAAAACTTTCAGACCACCAAAAAATTTATCAGAAATTTTCTTTCATTTTTGTATTTAAATAACTAAATGAAAGAATAAAAAAATATAAAAAAAGAAACAAACGAAAAAAGAACAAAGAAATAAAAAAATATATATTTTTCGAGATTCAAACTGCAAACTCGCGGTGTCCCGACTGAGCCAAAATTGCCTTTCTAATTCAATGATATCGCGTATCAATTCTTTTAAGCCCGAAAATACGGGGAAATCTATTTTTAAGCTAGATCGATTTATTGCCCCCGAAACTAAATTGTGAAATCGTTGCAGCCGTACGTTTCCGAGATCCTTATTATTCTTATCTTGCTCGTTTAAAGTATAAGAGTGGTGCTACTATGTCTAGCCGCGTGTACTTTCTTCTGAACGTATGAAGTAAGTAGAGTTTATCGAAATGCGTAGGTGTCTTACAAAAAAAATAAACGAGCTAAGCTCGGTCAACCAGGTACTATTTATTATGAGAGATAGGACCAAGAATGTTCCCTTGTGAAACCCCACATCTAAAAATACCGTGTATTGTATTTTATATCATACATAATCGGTTTATTTTTGCTCGAAATATGGAATTTAGGTAAATACGAGCACAATTATTAAATTAGAAGCCAAATATATGTAGTTCCTTTTCCGAGTGTAAATTGCTAGAATAAGTAAGTTTACGTTTGTGTAACAATCAATCGAAGGCTTTCTTTTAATCTAAATATATTATAGGTAGAATTTTCTGTTAAAGGTTGTGATGGAATCGTGTAAGTTTTTGCACATTGATAAACGTATTTTATTTTGATGGCTGTTACAGGAATATGCAAATAATCTAGTAGAGAGCGGCGTACACGGTGCGCTGATTTCCCTGGACGACAACTTCGACGCGAACAGTATGGCGTTAGCATTACAAATTCCCACGCAAAATACACAAGTAAGTAGTAGTGTCAGAGTTACGAACAGGCTTGTATGTTATATGGGTCGTTTGTAAATATCTATGTTTGTTAGCATCCAAAGATGGTTTTAATTTTATTGCTCATATCCCTAATGAAGCTCGATTATGGAAAAATTGTAATGCGATTTTTTTTTTTATGTAGCCTGTAATGTGTCCCACTGCTGGGCAAAGACCTCCCCTCTATTTTTCCACCGTTCACGATATTTAGCTTCCGTCTGCCACTCTGTCAGAAACGTGTCCAGGTCATCTCGCCAACGTCTCCGGGGTCTACCCTGTAATGCGAATATTGACCATAAAAAAATATTGGATCTTAATATTTGAGGGCTCATCTAGATAACTGCTCAAAGTAGCTAGTAGCTCTAGAGCTAGAAACTGATCAATTTACTACAAGAAATCTTTTTTTTTCGTCGGTCTACCTCGGAGAAAGTTCTCTGAACTTGTTATTTAAATATTTCAAACAATTTAACCCAGTTAATAGAATCGGAACTCTTCCTCTCTCGAGGTTCTTTGAAACGAGTAACGCCCTATTTTCTCAACAGGCGCGACAAATCCTCGAAATGGAGTTCGCCAACCTCCTAGCGTCAGGCACGGAGCGCACCGCGCGGCCCCACCACGAACACGCCGCCTCCTGACACCACACCATGAACTAGGCCGTCAGTGCCCCCACAGCGCCCCCATAGCGCCCACACAGCGCCCTCACCGCCCCCGGGCGACAGTGAAAGGACTGGCTTAGGTTAGACTGTTGGCAGTGCTTTGGGCGGATTATAGATGGCAGCACTGTTGATCGATGTTTTAGTTTAATGCTAGCAAATTGATGATCTTTAGATTATGAAGTGCAGTTTATGCTTTGAGATCAAGTGTTTTTCATTTCATAAAAACTAACTTCGTAAATAGTTTTATCGAAAAACACATTTCTAAAATTGGTTTAATTGTTAGCAAATAATTATTTTATTTAACTGTTATTGTATTGATAATGACTAAAACTTATTTTAGAAATCTGTTTTCGGTAAAAATGTAAAGATTACCTCCTACAACAATTTTATATCTAATGTTAGAAATCGCGTAATATTGTTGACCATGTGCTGTCATCTAGCAATCGTTCAAAATACTAATTGGACAAAGTTTGTTTGAACATGAGATTTCATTTTGATTCTGTTAGTTATTTTTCTGTGGCGTGATAGCGACGATTTCAAAACAATTTAGTATAATTGCTTCGATAAGTATGGACTTGATTCAAGTAAGGCATATCAATAAAACATTTCGCTTTAAATTATTAATTGGGGTGCAAGTTCTTGAACTTTTTAAAAGTTATATCTAATTTAAAACAGCATAATTCGGTTGCATTCGGTTAGTGACAGTCATTTGTTTTTAATTTTGTATTTATTTTTGTAAACGTTTTGATTCTATTTATTTTTGGTACGAAACCATATTTTTTTAAGTCCATATAATTTATGGAATCTCTAGTTTACGATGTGGTTACGAAATGCTGGTTTAGACGAGAGGGCACGGTGTGATCTTAGTCTTCGTAAAAAATAATTATGGCAACATTGTTCAGTATTTTTTTATCATTGAAATCATGCAAATATCCTTCAAGGAACTCTAGAAGTACAAAGTAATTAAATAAATAGTCTATCATCCTTAATGATCTTATTCATTGTACTAACATTAGTGTTAATGCTTAGCTATTGACACATTTTTGATAAATAAGTATAGGTTTTCACGAGGTAGGTGCGTTCAATAAAGTTCTTTGCCTATTTTGAACCTCTGACTAAAATGGATCCGCTATTTTTAAGATCGGGTACATTTATCAACTGTTCTGCGAATGAACCACGAAATGAATTTAGCTCATCGCACGGTCAATGTCCGGAGTAAAATATTAACCGCTTGTTAAAAGTACCGGTTTTCTTGTGAACTGGTTTAGAAAATTTACCGGTTTCCTAGCCCTGAACTGGAACATAGGCGCCATTTATTTTTCTCTTCTGTTCCACGGTAAATTCACATAAATAATAAATTAATATTATGTCTTTCTTATTTTCCTTACCTTTTTGTTTATTCTGCTAAAATTTCGAAACAAAACTGCACAGTGTTGCCATATGAAACAAAATATGAACGTTGTTGATACAATAAAACTTTCCAATAACTAACTGTGTATGATAACTTCTAAATATAACAGAGGTAGCGATATGCTTCGGAAATATAATAATTCAAAGTGCTCTGATTCCGTAGGTTAAATATTATGTACTTAAATTGTATTCTCATATTTATTGTAAAAGAAGTTATAGTCTGCCTCATGGTTTTATATAGAATAGACTTATGACTTTGATAATAGGGTCTCATTCTTTTAGTATTTATTTAGTTCGCTATCTGCTTTGAAAATAAAATTGATTTTAAAATTCTTGGATTCTTTACAATAAAATTTTGTTAATTTTCAATATTGACAATAATAATATCTGTATATGACTATGAGGCAAACTAACAATTGACATACCCTGATGCCAAAATATTAGTTACATTTTAACTAATATATTTAGTACGATTTCACCAGTGACAAGATATTTTGTGCATTCACAAAATCTCTGTACTTATTGTATTTTTATCTTATTACTGTTTATGTTTTAGCTTTTTCTCTGTTAATTAATATACTTAATAAAATGTCTTGTTAATGGTGAAAATGGTTATTAGATTGGGATGTTACATACATTTTTAAATTCCTATAAGTATTGATTTTAATAGTCTTTGCCGCAAGTGTACCTCCTAATCCATTGTTACATAGTAAGTAGCGTCGAATTACAAATATACACGGTGAAAGGACGGTTCTCCATACAACTAATTATTTTGACACATATTTCATCGGAATTTATTTCCAGATTTTTGTGAACGTTTTATTCGATTTCATTGCATTATTTTATCATAATCTTGTACATAGCGTTTATTAATTTTATTCATTTAAAAAAGCACGAGTAACAGGAAACATAGCAGTGCATTGACCTTGCAGCGGCCGGTTGGTCGCTGCGCGTGTGCATTTCATTCATAATAATAGTAACCCTGTTTTCTTCGGTACCATGATTTTTTGTGTGTCGAACACCTAAGTATGATATACTAAATGCACAGGAGACCTGTCACTTACACCGTGTATAGTAATCTATTCCTGTCCCTACATGCAGTACGAAGAAAGAGTGCATGAAAACAAAACATGGCTGGTCAAACTGATCACAAACCTAGCAACGCCTAAGAAACAAAATTATAGATTAACTATTATTTTAAAACGAATTTCTGATTTAACTGAATGTGAGAAATCTTCTTGTGAACTGCAGTTGTAAGTTTTCGATAATGCCAAGTCCTGCAACTTATAAAGACATTCACAATTTGAGTTTTTGGTGCAGCGGCGCGTTAATTTAAAGTATTTTGGCGGGTTATTCTAAAAATCCCTAACGGTAGGGTATGCCCACATTTATAACTCGAATCGATACGCAAAACTTCAATTACACGTTGCGTCGATAAGTGTTTTTGTTCGGGATTTCCGTTTATTTTTTCTAGTAAAGAAATGCAATTTGTATAACTTGGTATTATCAAAATTCTTGCGCTGACTACCTATACCTCTATCAACAAAGTGCCTCCCTGAGGCGTGTACATATAGCTTTACGTAGATGTGTGCCTCTCCGTGTCTGTTCTAGCTAACTAACTATAATTCGTATAAACTGAATACCTATAAATATCCTAATGAAAATACAAATTATGAAATAGGATGTATAATTTTAGTTTTATTTTTTTAAATAGCTGTTTTTACGGATGCACACAAACTAGTCTAATGACCTATTTATACTTTTTTTAGTGTGAGTGCGAAGGCTAGTTTAGAACATTGTGAGCCTACCCACGCTAATCGCTTGATGTTAAATACGTTCTCACTAGGAACAGAAAACCGTTGAAAATTACGGTACAAGTTTTTTTTTGTTACCCCTACGAAATAGGTAACCACTATTTCGATTATCATAAAAATAATCACTATTTTGTTAACGCGCGGTATAAATACCGGTAACATAAAAAACCGGTATTCATACCGGTACCTTTGAATTATGTTGACAGCGCGGATGGGTTGGTCAGTGATAACGAAAAATGTTGTTATAAAAAGAATCTTTCCGGTTCGTAGATCGTGTAGGAAAGGCAACCGTGTTTTGTACAAATTCTCATACTCGCACTAGATAAGGTGTAACAGGCCTTTTATGTACAGTGTTACAGACGTCGTTTTGTATTTTATATTGATTAATAACGCAATCTGTTCAGCGAAGAGTAATTAGCTAGGTATATTTTTGTTAAGCATTTTAAGAAATAACGTGTGAGGTTTGATTTAGACCACCGAGTTGTTAAAGAACTTTCAAAAAATCTGTTTAAACATAAAAATCAATTAAATCTACATCATCAATAGTTTAGGTATTCATTTTAAATTAAAATCTTTTGAATAAATGTCAAAGTAATTGAAACTTCTGAGACTCGGTGGTGAATTGGTACCTAACAATAGTAAAAATTAAACAAAGTCTATTGTGTATTATAGCTATTTTTATTTGTCTGAATCTTTGTGTAGCCAATATTTTGTAAATATGGTTTCCATAGTGTTACTATCAAGTAGGCAATGTAGCAATATTTAGCTAGGATGTGTTCAAACTACTATATTTTTATCGGTTTTAATTTTAACGCTTTATTTATTAACTAGATACTATTATTTATAAAGTTATAAATAACATCACTTGTCGAAGCTATAAGTATTGTTTTCATGTTTATTTTCAAATCTCCATTTTTCTCCCACCACCGGAAGGATGTTACTGAAAATAGTAATCTCTGCTTTTACATTAGTAAACTCTTTAAAAAAACCCTAAAAGCAGGTCAAAAGCAAGTAATCATATTTTGCAGTTGGTTTTAAATTTGAACTGTAATCTAGCTGCAATGTGTCTGGATGAAATTTTTGTGCAGTTAATAATGAAACTGCTGATACAGTCAATCAATACAGCCGATGACGTCAGATATTAGAAATGTAATGGAATCGGGCAGCAGCTGAATTCACTTCAAATGCGATCTAAAATATCCGATTTATGATCTTTTCCTTAAAAAAGCAGTTTTCATCTTGTGGGGATTATTTGGGGATTTATGAATATAAACTTACTGATTATGATGAATAATTACCTCATAATCGTGAATGAATGCGGTTGTCTATCAGATCACAATGTTTATTTAGGGCATGAAGGGTTGCTAATGTACGACTAGAATTTATAACGTGTGTATGTATAGTTATCGCGTAACAGTATTAATAAAGTATAGGGGGCACGCCAGTGTCGTAGTTTCTAACACAAAGGGCGTACAAACACGTATATCCAAGTATTTATAATTCCTTCATATTCGAAATTATCAACAAACTGTTTGGCTAACTTTTGCCTATATATAACCTTCTAAAATATAAAATGTACAGTATTGTAACTGTTCAGCGTTGATATAAAGATTGTATAGCAATGTTTCATTGCGGCGGCATAGATTTTATTACGCTGGCTAGAGTATTAAATGTTGGAAAAGCCTTGTGAACTAGTTAAAGCGTCTTGATATCATTCATACACATCAAATTGTTTCATTATCAACTAAATATATTATATAAACTACATAAAGTTTTATAAAATGCAAGTATAATATGTTTATGAGATGATTATTTAGTTACTTGTTAGGATATAGCTTGGTGTAGCTACGTTTTGTATAAAATGGTTGGTAGGGTTCCGCCGGAGTTAAGTGGACCTCTAAGAGATGTAACATCCAAAAGTTAATAAAGTATTCATTTAATTTCCATTCGAAATAATGTTACGTAGATATGCTCATCCGGTGAAAGTGTTTGTTTACAGCGTTATAATAGTAGGTAACTTCTAAAAGTGGTTTTTCACGATGTAAGAGTGGCTAACTTCTATCTCGGTATTAAATCAATACTTTGATTATATTCCATTGATTTTATTTAAGAGCAATTATTATTTTGAACTTCTCAAAATTGCCTCATGTGTCTTTATGTAGAGCTACTAAAAATGTAAAAAGGTTTACCCAACTTATCGCTTAATTGCAAGGTGTATCCATTAAACGTGCGCTAGGGTTTACTTACACCGATAAGAATAATGCGCGTGTTATTTTATCTTTCTGGTGGACGATATTAAATTCGTTATGTTTGGTGAAACCGCTTTAAGATATGTTTCATTAAACGTTTATACTGAGTAGATAGTGTCTGTTGTATGTAGAACATAGGTACTATCAATCAGACAGGGCTTTAAATCAGCGATATTTTCGTAAACCGGTACCATTAATCTAGGTTTATATCGATACCAGCTTGGTACTTATAAAAAGGTACTGGTAGGAAGGCACTTATTTTTTACCGTTACCAGGAACCGAAATGACATAACCATTAAGTAGGTACCGGTGTTTTTCAGTATTTCTGGTACCGATTACATTCTTGCAACTAACTAATCGTGAAAAACCACCTTTACAGTCCCAGGTTGTCGGAGCCGGTTCAAATAAATTGTTAATAATGTAATAGTTGTCGGTTCTTTCATGTTCTTGGTGTAAATCTGCTCCATAGCCTCCACAAGTGCCAATGTATCGACATAAGCAACGGACGTGGCCTCTAAACTAGAATAAATTTGTATCTGACATTCCAGCACATATTGACTTCAGATTTGAACTGTATACCTACTTGAACAAAGTGTAAGTTTGTATCTGAAGCAAACGGTATGTTCCATCAATTTCATGAAGATTCGTGTTGGTGAGAATTCTATGATATTTTTGTCAAACACTTACTGATTTTAAATAAATTGTTACTGAATGTGAATTGTAAAATAATTCTAAATGTATCTTACTATGATTGGTGATTCATTTGGCAAAAAGCTTTGTTAATTAAGTGTTTACTTTCCTTAATTGTAATATTTAACTTCAGTAATCGTTTCCTGAATAGTATATAATATTCCCACCAAAATGGAACAGTTAAGAATTTTTGGAATGACCAAACAAACTAGAAATTAATAATCATCAACAGTGTCGAACAAAAGTATTTTTCCACATCGTCCCAGTGGTTCGGACTACCAAAGAAAATAGTTACCTTCTCGTTAAGGAATTAATGTAAAATAGATTGTTAGAGTTTCAAATTGTATATAATTTTGCATATGTGTTGCATAGCTTCGTATAGTGAGGATATTTAATGAAATTTGTACCTAATGCTAGTTTCAGATTACCGGGCCGTCTTGAGTTAACATTCCAGGCTTCCTATATAATAAATGCTTCGAAAACTAACCATGTAGCCATATAACGGGAAACATTAAGTACAGAGGCAAAACTTATGTCTGTCAAAAAGTTAACCTAGACGATTATTTTGACATTTTGACCAATGTAATCTGAACTGTGTAGTCTTTGTATAAATATTTATCATCAAATGTGCGAACGACTCCGTTATGCATAATGATAAGAGGTAAATACAATTTACACGATGAATACGATTTGTTTCATTTGTTTTCTTTCTACTATAATCTCATATACGCGTCTCATATATTAAACAAATGCTAAAAGTTGTGTGGTAACCGGGACATGAAACCGGTACCTAAAACCCGAACCGGTAGCGATACCGGTTGTCGGTTCTGGTACGAGTACCCTTTTTTTTATCGGCGCGGCACCAGCAATCTAAATTAGAAATATCTGATAAGTATTGGTGGTCTGTGGTATTTGTAATTCAAGTACTAATCCCGGTACTTGTCGGTTATTTGCAATTTCAGTTTCGGGCACCGGTTAAAACAATACCGAAACCAGTACAATGGGTCTAAAGCGGGCTCCACATTCTCGACGAGACGTTTTGTCTCGGGTCTCGACAAAAATTAGGACGCGACGAGAGCAGGTCCTCGCGCATTTGTGAGCTCGGTACTCGAACAAGATGGACGTGGAAACATCTGTCGCTGCAGCATTGTTATTACAATTATATGTTTATTCGAGGAAAAAAAGTTAGAGACGTTGGAATAGACGAAGATGGTGGATGACAGAAATACATCGCAACAGAACAAGTTAAAATGTACATAATTTTAATAGCGACGGGAATGTGGAGGGAGTGTTTTGTGTTTCGGCAAAACTACACGAGAGCCCTTTGATTCGGGCACGAAATACCGACACGGAATGGAGACTGCACGAACATAGTTTGTCTCCACAAACTGCGAGTTGGCATGGGTCCTTAACTGACGGCCGCTGGGGCAGAAAGGTTCTCGAGTGGCGACAGCGTACCGTAAGACGCAGCGTGGGCAGGCCTCCCACAAAGTGGACCGACGCGACGATTTAGTGAAAGCCGCCGGAAATTGTTGGATGCGCAGAACCGGACGTTGCGGAGATCCTTGGGGGAGGCCTTCGTCCAGTAGTGGACGTCTTTTGACTGACTGAGCTGAACCAATTGAGATATGAATGAATGAAAAATCTTTATTTGTATTAAATGTGGTAGATAGTTGATAAACAATATAGTTAGAATCACACATTCAACCAATGTTAAATTGGTAAACAAATAATGAATTAATTAATTAGAGGGCAAAATTTAATATACGTCATGTCAATCATAAATTAAGAAATTATACAATAAGACAATGTCATAAAATAGCAGTATCTAGCATGCACAACCCAACAGTTCACTTATCAAACCTAAAATAGAGAAAATCTATTGTCTTATAAAAGCAGTTTTCACTAAGTAACCTATACAGAGCACTTTTAAATTGGTTAACAGGCAAATCCTAAATCATAAAACGCACAAGTGACTTTTTCACTAGGGAAACCGTAGGAATCGAACCCACGACCTCCAGATCAAGAGCCCAATGCTCTTAAACAAAAGGACACGGACGGGGACAGTAGTAGAAAATATTGTACTATGAACATTACATGTAGGCAAGATAAAATATCGTACAATATTGACCAAAGTCGGCAAAGTGTGTGCTTCCCGTGTGCTATTTAAGGCTCTGCTCACCCTTTTAGGGATATGTACGACGTGATATGTATTTATGTATGTAAGAAATCGTATGAGGTGCAGAAAGAGCAAACATCACATGCAAAAATTATACTACGTATAGGTATTTAATCGCAGAGAGAATAAATTAGGATTTTTATCCATACTGGGTCTTTAACATGGATTATCTCGACAACCTTGCGCGGTTGAGTCATATATCATTTTGTTCGTCTATAGATCCTCTATCGATATATTATACAGGTCTTAACATGCGCCGTTTTTTCAATAAAGTTTCCGTTTTTTCTTACATTCCCGCAAAATAGTGGTTATCACTATGCCAGACTCCCATACGGGGATGTTCAAACCCCTTTTAGGCTGGACTGGTCTACCTATATTACTATACTCTTTGGGTCTACGTCTAGGTAGGAAGATGACCTCATGTCTGTTTATTGTCTTCTAGTGGAAAATTATGAACTAAAAAGTAGTAGAAAATTAATACCTCCCTACCGCATGGTATAAAGGCGCTCTCAAGGACTGTGTCTAGCTGCATGAGCTACTGTACCTACCTACATTTTCCCATTATTTTCCGAATTATGCTCCATATGTCGACTGGGCCTTTTCCTGACAGCATGCATGGTCACAACAAGGAATTGAAAAATATAGAATTCTTAAAAATAATTATTATTCAGAACTATACAATACAATAGTTGTACATTTACATCTGAGGTTTCTTCTTACTCCCCATTTTACTCAAATGCCTACAAATCTTCTTTTTTAACTCTTTCTGCCTCTTAATCTTTTTCCATTCTTCCTCATCCTGCTGTCTCTTGTGTGCCTTTAGCCTTTCTGCTGTGGCGTCTTTTTGGACTTCTTTCTTCTTCTCATAATTCGTCTTAAGCATCTTCATGACACTTGACACTTTTTGTTCATGTGGATTCTTAACCACAGCTATTCTGTTCTTAAATTTGTCTAAAGGATTCTTTCCTGACAAAGTTGTGGTCTTCTCTTTAGGCTTGAACCTATATGGTAATCCTTTCTGCAGATTCTTGGGAATGACTAGAGGTTTGAAAACTTTAGCTTGTCTTTGGATTCCAGTGTACAATGAATCCATGTTTGCGTCACTCTGGATGTTTTGTTCTCTCTTGAGCTGTCCTTTAGTCTTCATGCCTTGCCATGCGTTTTTCTGTCCAAGAGGTAACAGTAGATTGACAACAGGTGCGTAGAATTTCGTCACATCAACTTTGAACCACGTTCTGCAGAAAATTAGATCACTCATCAAGATTTTGTCTTCAAATGTGGCTCTGAATGCCCCCTCTGGTTTGTTTAGAGCTTTTTTGATCTGTCCTCTAATTCCTGATACTGTTTTAATTCTCGCGCCTTCAAATTTTGCGACTTCGAGAGTTGTTGTGAACATATCTTTAATGAAAGCAGTCTTTTTATAGATTTTCAGAGGTGTCCCTACTAATTTAAGTTTCTTGACAATTTGAGTTGATTTGTTGATCTCATTGACACTACCAGTAGCTGCTATTCTGAACCCCAGTGATTTTATTTCATTAGTGTTGTTGTTAACAGTTTGCAAGGCTAAAAACCCTGTATTTTGGGGTGTGATTGGGCCATAAAAATGCATGTTGCAAGTTACATGTTCAGGAGTGTATTTGAGGTATCTAAATTTCAAATCATCTTCTATTTTAGAATATATAGGAAGAGTTTGGAAGCGTCGCCAACCTAGCGAAATAATCAAAGGATCATTGGTTTTTAAGATCTTTTTATACCATCTGTGCTTTTTGACTTTGCAAGACACAAAGCCTATATTTTGTTCTGCCATGTTGAGAGCACCAATAAGTATTGGGTAGCTTGGATCAAAATTTGATACAAACTCAGATGGCATGTTTTTGAACTGCATTCTGACATACAAACCTGGTCTGAAACCTTCTACTTCTACTCTTAAACCTTGGTCTAAATTCTCAAATACAGATTTATTTAATTCTGACTGTTTTAATGCCTCAGCTTTCAAAGCTTCGTAATAAGAATGATCACCCTTAATTCTATGATCATCAGGGTTATCATATTCTGAATCAAACTTGGCTTTTAATTTCATTTTCTTTTCTAAAATTTCAGATTTTGTTGGTTCACTTTTTCTTTTACTACCTACCTCTTCAGATTCTTCGTCTTTAGTGTTATTTTCGGCGACGTGCTTTTTTCCTGTCTCCAAGTCCTCAAAGTCTCCATACATCTCATCATCACCATCACTAGCATCATCCAATTTTAAGAGCTCTTCAGCATCTTCATTAGCTGATCTCTTGCCAGTTACAAAGCAATTAATCAAATACTGCTTATTATTTTCACTGGTCCAATTTTTTAAGTTGGGCTTGTCTAACGCATAGAAGAAGGAACATTCGTCCATATCCTGCTTCTCTTTCTCCTTGTGCTTTTTCTTTTGTGTATCTGTAACTTTTTTGAAAAGCCCTCCTATATCTTCATCATCACTTTCTTCTTCAGATTCCTGTTTTTTTGTCTTATTTCCTATCTCAAATTCTCCATAAACTAACTTCATTATGTTCTTTGATGTTCTTTGTCTTTCAAAGTATGCTTCTGTTGCCTTTTCTCCCAGCTTTTCTTTCCATTTCATACCAAAATCTTCAGGCTCTGATTTTTCGGAATCTGTGTCATCGTCATCATCTGAATCTTTCCCATTATCATCATTATTATCTTCATCTTCAGCCTCTGACCCTGATTTGTTATCCCAAGGCAATTTATCTGCTTTTCCACCAACTTCTTTCTCACTCTGATCTATACCACTGTCATTGTCAGAATCATTTTCATCTGATTCATCTGAAGAATCATCTTTTTTACTTTCAACTTGTTGCAAATACTCATCATCTTTGACCATGTCTGGATAAATGACAGCTCCTCCACTGAACAATTTGAAACCTGATTCTTGCATTTGTTCATCAACAGTTTCTTTAGTTTCAACTACACTTTTGAGCAATGTTTGCTTTTCATTGGTCTCTTCATCTTCTTTTTTATGGGAGTGGGAACCTTGTAGTTCAATGTATACTGCATCTTTATCATAGACAATGCCTCCGACTCCTGAGAATGGGGCATAGATCTGTCTCTCTCTCTCAACTAGATGGCGTTTCTTCTCACTACTGGGCAGCGGGCATGGATCTGGCAAGTATGATAGTTCACCAATCTTCATATCGCCAACACCTACAAAATGGGATATTTTTAGTATCTCATATGTGTTTATGGAATATAAAAAATAAGCTTGTCAAGATTTCTAAACAAAGTAAACAAACATTTAACATTGATGTTTGATCATTTGTAGATACATATTATGTAGGTGTGTAATGACAAACTTTTAATCTAATTAGAACATTTTCCTTCCTACATGGTTTCAATATTGAGCTAGGACGAATAAAAAAGTCTTACCTGCTAAATGAACCATGGAATCCTTCATCAATGGAACTCCCCTGACATATCCATACAGCACCACATCTCTGTTCACTTTCGGATCCTTTCTTATACACTCCTGGTTAGTAATGTCTTCCAACCTGTCAGCTAGTATGTAAGAATGTGTAGACCGCCAGCTTAGTGGCCTGAATTTCATTACTGATATGAAGCGAGACAAATTCTTAATTTCATTCCGCAAGTACTCCCCATGGAGTATACCAGACAGGTAAAATAGCTTTGCGCCAGAATAAACCTCTGTCCAGAATCTGTGCTTCAATGTTTTCTTTGTAGCTTTTAGAGTTTTAGCATTCTTTATCATATCAAGATGTGTTAACACGCCCATGATTTTCGGCATGCCATGAACTTGACAGATGTTTAGGAACTCGAAAATTTCCATTTCAAAGCCGAAGCTTGCGTCGCATAGTAATAACACTAAATCTGCACATTTTGCAATGTCTATCATAGAGTTAATGTCGTTGTTGCATTCTATTAATGTTATTCGCCGTTTCTTCGAGGTAACGATAGTTATGGGACCGTTAGTACTAGTTACGTTTGTTTTTATGAAGCTTCTGATCAAATTATTGATCAAAGTAGTCTTACCAACTCTAGGAGGGCCTACTACAGCAACCACGATTGGAGGCGGTTGTAAAGGTGTCTTATCGACCTGAGGAATGTGCTGCTTCTTAGCGATCACATTTTCCCTATGCCGAAACTGTTTTTCAGCTCTCACCGCAGATTGGATCGCAAAGGCTTTGGGATTTCTTTGACGAGCAGTTAGGTTAGACTGGTCAACTTGATTTTTCTTTTTCTTCTTTTCTGCTTTACGCCCAGCATGTTTGGCTCGATGAGACTTTTTCTTATCAAAGGCAGTCTCGTCCGCCATCGTTATACTAATATTTTATTCAGTAAACACGCTAAATATCGTAAGAAAACGAATCAAAATAAATTCTCACGTGTTAGCCATGTTTTTTGACATTGACATTTGAAAAAAACGAATGATGGATGAGTGAATGTTTTGAAGTTGAGAGGTGAAGACACACGAGCGTGTTTTTAAACGCTTGATTGTCTTTGGTTTTGAATATAAAAAATATACAATGACATTTCTTTTCTAAACTCTGGCAACACTACGAACAGCTGTCATTGAAGTCTACACAAATTAATCTAGTTTCTCGTATTTTTGTGCAAAAAATCCTTTATTTGGATGATGATAGCAAAAAACCCGACTTCTAATGATAGCTCGCGAGTGGCCGATACTGCTTTGAACTGAATTCAGTTTCTGTTACCATGAGTACCTCGGAACTGGACAGCCGAAACATTGCGATTTCCATGTTAGTGACATTATTTTTCATAATAACTAATTATAGCGGGCATACGTCGTATTTACTTGTATATTAGCGGCGTATTTAATATATTTGCTTTGTTTATTACCGCTTCCACGTCGTAGCATCGCTTTCTAGTTACAGTTAGTGTACCTGCATTTAGTTGATATAGTTATTGATCCTAGGGTCAATGATCTATCGTAGATCAGTCAAGACTTCAACTGTGAAGTACTTATCTCATTGTTCATCTGGTATAACTATTGCAAAACTGTTGATACATTTTCTTTGACCTTATCTATTGTGATATTGTTATAATATCTTATGAATAATAGTGATGTTTTAAAGTTTTTCTAATTGTTCTCACATGCAAAGTAGCTTGTTCAATTCATTTCCCTAACCTTGGGAACGGACACGGTTTTAGTTGCTTGTTACATGAAGCGTGGAAAGTTTATTTGAATGGACTCTACGTGAGAAATATATGTAAAGAATTATGTTTAACTTATGATGTATGAATTATAATTAATAACAAATTATAGTTAGAATACTTTAAAAAAAAATTCTCCCGTCGGTTCTTCTTATATAAAATATTATTAAATTATTAAATTTCAACTAACAGTTAACTGCTTGATAGCATGAATAATTTTAGAATACCAAGCCACTAGATCTTTAACCATGTGAGAGATTATTAATTTTTAAAACCTAAATATAAACAAATCATTTTTACTTTGACTAAAATTTTATACCTTAGGCAGAGACCCTCAAAATGCATTTTCGGCCATAGTAATCGCATCAGATCAGAAGAGCTTCAATCATATTGCATACAAACCTAATAATAAGCTATTAAGCATGTTTTTAATGCAAACATTACTTCACCAGGCGTAAATCGGTGGAGAACCTAGTGATATCCTCTCAAGATGCCATCGGGCAGAGCATCAGCCAGGCCCTCACCTTCTCCGGAGTCATCACGCAGCAGGCACACCAGATGATGCAGGAGACCAGGTCAGAGACTTTACCATGTTTTTACAATTTCATATCTTAAAAATTTATAACACTGTGAAAAAATCATCAAACCTTGTGAGTGATTTCGAAGCTGCGATGCCACAAACAGATGCTTCAAATTTCAGTATTATAACACTTTTTCTAGGGAAGAATCAATTTAAAAAATATTCATAGGCCTTCTTATTGAACTAAGTATTTATTATCATTCTGATTTTCATTATTGCAATGAACCTAGTCAAAAACATTAACTTAGGAACAATATATAATATTGAATTATATTTATGAAGCGAAAAAAAAACAGACACTCTGTAACAATTATTCAAATAGGGTCAAAATTGCATCAACACAATTTTTATATCAACTGGGTACGTGTATGTAACTTCTGAAATGACATTTGAAGTTTATTTTTGAGTGAAAATTCCTAAGCTTAAATTAATATAAATTATTTGGATTTTGCACAGAGACAATCCAATGTTTCTGCTAATCATTTTATTTAAAAGTCATTCTGTATAATACCACAGAATATTCTACACTAGCAGTCTGCCCACGGCTACGCTCGTGTTATCTAAAACAAACATCTAAACATCCAAATATATTTTCACATTTATAATTTTAGTGTGATGTGATGATGTGATGACAAAATCACAGATTGTACCTATATAATACATATATTAATACTACAAACAAAATATAAAGTTTGCAATGTAGCAGTGTTTGTATGGTAGTTTTCAATCACAAACAAACAGCATAATGGAGAATGTACACACACTTTTGTTTACCGCGGGAAAACATCTTATTCCCACGGGAAAATCAAAGACCACGCGAGAATAGACGCCGGCGAACGACGAATTGTTCACTTAGCATCTTAGCTTAGCATAGAATCTCTCCACGTCGAATCTCTTCTAATAGACTTGATTAGTATCAGGGAGAGCGGGAAGCTTATTATTGTTGCGAGTGATAACTTCCTCTTGCTATTCATAGGTCAGCAGCTTTTAGTCCCCACCGAGGGGCTCGAGGCTGCCCAAAAGAGGGCGATCGAGCTTTTGTCGACTACGTTTGCCCGGTGCGGGTTGGGCGACTTCAAAATCTGTGTGACCTAATGTGTGAACATAATCTTGGAATATCTTGGATTCCTAGATAGGATTATTAATGTACATACTTGTTTCTTTCCTATAGTCGTTTTCGAGAGTCCTTCGTGATGCCCCTTAAGCTTGTGGTTCCTTCACTCATAAGTCTTTAAACATAGTTGTTGAGCCCAAGGTATGCAGTCAGGGGAGCTTAAAAACACGAACAAAAATAAAACTAGTCTAAAATAAAATTTTATGAGTATATTTTTTGTAGCAGCAATGTCATGTCGTAAAATATACACGTACAAAGAAATACATTTCTCTTGTGTCATTTCACTGTTGTAGTAGTAAGAGAATATACTTCACGCTATCTCTGTTGTGGAGTGGCCAGAGAAATTTCCAATAATACATGCTAATGAACTACCATTCTCTATCATCATGTTAATCATATTTCACAGTCATTTATTAGGCCTTTAGTCATCTATTTAGAATCAGTAGTGGTTCTCGGCGTAAGAGAAGAATATTTCACTATTGATTTAAGAGGCTGTGTGTGTACAAGAGTTTGAGATTTTGTTTGTGATTATCAAAAGAGAGTAAATATGTGCGTGTGTGTGTTTAGATATAGGGGTAAATTGTAAGTACTTATTTATACCAATTTACTTCTGTCGTTTTAAAAACTCCCGCGTTATAAAATAATGGCCCTTGTATGTATGTATGTATGTATGTCTTATGGGGGACGCCTGCGACGGAGCGCAGACGGGTGACCTGCTCTATGTGTAGAACTATTTCACCCCTAATTCCCAGTTCGGTTGTCGCCCTTCGGACTCGCGGTGCATCGGATATTTCTCCCTGTTTCCTCGCTCTCCCGGACAAGTTCTGCCCCCACACGTATCCTCTCCCACCGCTCCAGGTAAGCGCTTGCTGGAGTGTCCTAGCCGATTCACCCCAGACAGAAGGGGGTACCACTCCGCATGAAGGGAACCCGAAGATTCCCCTCCACGGTGCGGAGACCTTTTGTCTATATATATAATAGCCCTTTATTAGGATAAAGACGAACTTATCATCGTGTGGGTTGTAAGGTCGACAACCGACCTCATAAACCCTGGTGTTTAGAGTTATAAGAGTCATTGGACGCTTCTGACATGGCTCAACCTCCACTGAAAAAATATACTTTTTTTTCTATTTAAATTATTTTAGTTTCAGGTAAAAATAATTCAGATTTATTCGACAGTTTAGGAAAACATCGCCTATAAAGAAATTTAAAAGTTCATATCTGTTCAGACAGGCGATTGGGCCATTGTGGTCAACCAAGGGCTGAGGGCCCTTTCTAAGAGTAAGCTTGAGGTATGAACCTCAAGTCTACACACGCATATGTTCGTCTAGTGATGTAGGAAAGTAGTTACTTTACTATTAAAGATAACACATTAATTATCTTTGTTTGCATGTGCTAAATATTTGTTCTATTTAGAGAGCGTACGAATTTGTTTACTGTAGATCGTAAAATTCTGTTTTGTCTTTTTATTATAGCGTGACATAAGTGAAAGAAATTACTCGAATTAAATGTTAAGATTATTTCTCTTGTGACTAAAGTTTTGTTTTAGTTTAGGTAAAAGAATAGTTAATCTTGAAATGGTTAAAAAAATGTCAATGTTTTACCAGAGTTATCAGAAATCGAATACTTCTATATTTAATAGAGTATATTATTCGTATTGGAATATAAATAGGTAAGTCAGATTTGTTATATCCAGTTTCGAACGTAACAAAGCTAATAGTATGAGGTTATGATTGCATACATACTTATTTATCTTTTCTATGAAAGATTTGTAAAATTAGTGATCGTTTATTACTAAAATGGAATTACTAGAGTTAATTCAATCAATCAGCCTATTGCAGTCCACTTCTGGACGTGTGCCTCCCCTCGGGCATGCCAAAGCGCACGATCACCCGCTTTCCTCATCCAGCCACCACCAGCGACCTTCTTCAAGTCATCAGTCCACCTGGCCACTAGAGTTAATTAATAGTTTTATACTGGATACCGACAAAAGAATACACATCGTCCATAGGTGCAAAGTCTGTCTGTCTTGTGCTGCTTGGCCGGCATCCAGCGACTTCCCGCAACCTTCACCCTGATCGTCGTGAACGCCTTGATTTTCCATATAAGTTATTGTGTTGAAGATTAATAAAAGGAAGCTGATTTGATTCATCAGTCAAAAACTCCATTATGATCTTTTAGTAACCCTAGAAATGTGCTTTCTGCATCCTCTCCCAAAGAGAAGCGCGTCGAATCAGAAACGTGTTGTAACATCCGCTCCGTTCATTAGCGCCCGCAACGCCGCCGCCGCGTTTTGCTTTTTTTGTTACAGTCCGTGACCTCGATACTTCCAGCTACCTATTCAAACAAAGCTGATAACGCTACCTGAGAAAAAACTGCTTGTAGCTAGCTGCTAGTTTGTGCAATATGAACGTATACAATAACGTCAAAACAACTACTGAAAACTCAACTTTAATTGCAACGTCTCCCTAAGGATTTGGATTTTAAAATAGTGTTGAAACACTTATTAAATAATCTATCTTTAGCATTGTAAATCTTAATTATAAAATCCCTTGCTTCAAAAGTGATGAACTTTTCAAAAAATCTTCTGAGTCTCAACCTAACTTTCCACGTTTGTATCTGTTAAATTAAACGGACACAATGGGCGAATTTTCCAAAATGCCTTTTCCAAAATTTGGTATTTCAAGCTTCAGTAGCTCCGTGATGCTGTTATACCATACTAGCGGTCCACGCTCGCGTTGTGTAGGAGTTTCCCATGGGAAGAAGACTTTTTCCCGTAAAAAGTATCCTATTAATTAATCCAGGGTACAAACTATGTCTATTCCAAATTTCATCCCAATCCGTTCAGTAGTTTTGCGTGAAAGAGTACAAACATCCATACATCCATACTTACAAACTTTCGCGTTTATAATATTAGTAAAGATTTATTTAGCCATTATAAAAGTATTTTTTTAGTCACAATAACTAGTTTTTGTTTTTTCAGGCTCTATATCGTAATAACGCAACCACCTTGCGCATTACGTGATTACGTACTAACTGAGATTTAGCGTCAGGAAGTTGCCATTTATCCTATCAACGCAGATAAATTTATTTCTGCTACCGTACCAGATTTGTCGTGATCTTCTAATCTAACAGGGGAAGGCGAAATATTGAAACCACTACTTTTCTCGTTAAATCTATTTTATTCCACTTAAATACTCTCTTAATAACAATAGCTTTCGCCGCCATAGCCAGAATGCCCAGCCTATCATTCTTGTCCGTTTTTCGTGCACCATCTAAAGCCAGTCTTCAAGTGTTGCCATCTTGTTTCCCGATGTTTTTATAAATCGCTAACATGCCCCACCACTCTCACCGAACGCTCTCTTTGTGAGACTTTCCCCAGTTTGGTTAGGACTTTGCTGGCTGAATCACCTGATTGTCCGAAAAGGAAGATGATTCCGTGCTCCGGAAGGCACGCTGCCGTTGGTTCCGGCTACTATCTAGTCGTTACACGAGCCATGTCAGTGGCCTTTGGCGGCTCTGTAACACTGACACTAGGGTTTGAGAGGTCGGTTGTCGACCTTACAACCCACACGATGAAGAAGAAGAAGAAGAAGTCCGAGCGCTCTTAAACCGTAGAAAGGAATTCTTAGACATCATCTATCTATCTAGCCCACATCCAGCCAATACTGAGTAATAGGGCTCTTCTTTATTGTGCCATATTTCGCGGTCCTAGGCAGTCCTCATCCAACACTTTCCTTCCACTACTGCCACGATATCATCTGATCAGCTGGTGGTCTGCGTTCTGATCCGGCACTCATGCACTAATTTCGTCCATCTTCTGTAATCCTGCCGTGATGAATTCCGGCATCACCTCCATTGCATTGCATTCCTGTGTGACCTCATGATAAATTCAGAACTGGAAACCACGCTACTGATTGAATTAGACCAATAATAAGCAGTTTGTGTCGAACCCAGGTAACCCAGGGATTTTCAATTGGGGTTTACCAATTGCACCAGCGGCACTTATGCCTTGCAGTAGCGCGCGATGCTGGCATTTTAATCAAGTTTTTTTTCTATACTTGAGGAGTTTTATAAACATGTGATGAATGAACCATGAATTTGTTGATGGTTTATATCCTGACTGGGTTTTTGGGGTCGGTCCTCGACCTTACAACCCACACGAAATGATGATGATGATGTATCTGGGCGAACAAGGCTCGGTGCCTTGGTAGTACCGCACTATTTCATGGGATGGTGTTGTATACGTTTTTTTTTTAAATAATTAAACGAAATGTGAGTAAAAGCACTGTATTATAAAAGGAATTAAATAATGAGAACACAGGTTAACATGTAGTTTGATAGGTTAGTTAATGTATTTTCACAGCTGGAAAGATGCTATTTTACGTGTACAGACTTCAATAAGGTTCATACTCGGTATCTGATTGATAGATCTGCAAACGAAAATAATCATTGTTATATTTTTGCAAATGACCATCAGCCTTAGGATGGTAAACCATTTATTGGGCCGACTGTACACGCACCTCGTGAGAATATCAGTTAAATCCCAGTCCAAAAAACTAGTGAAAAAACATAATAAAAAAAATCAGGACGATACGAATTTAAATTATAATCTAGCCACGTATTTAGCATGGATCAGACTCCATCTCCGAGCAGACTCACTAATTAATTGATATAAGTACGTATTCCTTTGTGAATCGCATGCGCTCACGATAGCACATTATTTGATCTTGAAACGGCGCAGGAAACGCATCGTCCTCGCTGTATGTATCTTTGTATCATCGATCATAACATTTTAGCAAAGTTACAGTTTATACAATTGTGTGACAGTGCGCGAAAAAAAACAATTTATAGTTCGCGTGCGATGCGATCAATTAAGGCGTATAAAAGTGTTACAAAGTGTCGCTTTTCCTTTAACGGTCTTTATAGACGAACTGCAATTGCTAAATTTAGCAGCAAAGTAGCAGTTTGAAAACAGTCACTGCTTCACGGCTGCGTCACAACGGTGTAGTTAGAATAAAGTCACAGTGTAACTACAATGCAGTCAGAGTGTAGCAACTAAAAAGCGGTGACTAAAACTGCAAGAAGACTGCTGCGCAGTAAGTTACACACGGGCGACACTTTGCCGACAACAGAGATGACTGGACAGCAGCCGTCGACTGCACTGTTCTCTTGCTGTCGTGCGTGGCGCGTTGTAGACTAGCGGCATTGACGGCTTTCGTCATAGTGCAGGCCGTGTGTAAGCACGCTTATATATAATTTCTATGCAGCTCGTTTGTCTAGAAACGTAACATCACTCATTCGAAAAAGAGTGTATCTTTTAATTTGTGTTATCAGTGCTTATCAGTGGATAATTGATAATTGTGGATCAGAGTTAGCGGTCCAGTGTTGATACTTATGACTGTGTCGATAGTCGATCATCATGAAAGTGGAACAGAACTTCCAAGTGCGGTATACCCAGTTCGATTCCCAGTGTAAAGTGTACTGTACTAAGTAAGTAAACATTGCTATATTTTATCTTCGTAACAAGAGGAAAGACGTGGTCTCTGCCTACCGCTCTGGGAAAAATGCGTGATTCTATATTTGTATGTATGTATTAAAAAATCGAATTATTGATGATACAAACACTTGTACTCGTTCCACATTTTATAAAAAATCTGAATTTATTTTATTCTTTAGCTAGGAGAACTGTTAATTTCGTGCTTGTTAAATTGCTCAATTTCCGTATGTTATTGTGATATGATAAGCGGACATTTTACTATTTTGATATCAATGACGAGTTCATTCGTTCATTCAACTTTTTTGTTTCGTTACATTGGATCCGGTCACCTAAGGCCACTTCCCTGAACGGCCACTTTTCTTGTACGGCCACTTTCCTTGAACGGCCACTTTCCTTGAACGACAAATAAGTCATGATATTGCACCATTTCGACGCACATGACCAAGAACGCAAATGGCCAAACCATAAATTAATGGCCAATTGCGTATTTATATCCTTCGATACGTGAATGACCAAGAATGTAAATTACCAAAAACGCTTTTGGCAATCCATAAATTAATGGCCAATTGAGTATTTAAATCCTTCGAATCGTGATACATTTTGTAATTCTTTGGGTGGTGTTCTAAGTAGGTATGCAGGGTGTCGATAAAGTCTTTTGATATGATTGTGTCGAAATTATATAATTGTAGAGCCTGGATTACCTTTCTAGTAAGTAAATTAAAATTTAAGTTCCGGAGCTGTCCGTCGGCGGCGGCTGCGTGCGCGTTTTTTACATTTTATCGCGAGTAAAAGTAGCTAAACTCACGTCATCCATCTGTTAAATCAATAAATACACTATAGCAATAAGGATGCGCTTGCGCTCTTAATTACCCTGTGTATAAATTGTATACCCTGTTTGTTCAATATTAGTAATTTTATAAAGTTATGGAACAAAAAGGTTTCAGTCAGTTTCATAAATTGAACTATCACCGAGAACTATGTGGTCGAGATTTCGACGTCCATTACGGAGGTTCCGGGTTCGATTCCCGGTGGGGGTTGTCAAGCAGAATTCTCTTTGTGAGACTTTCTCTAGTTTGGTTAGGATATTGCAGGCTGAATCACCTGATTGTTCGAAAACAAAGATGATTCCGTGCTTCGGAAGGCACGTTAAGCCGTTGGTCCCGGCTACTATCTAGTCGTTACATGAGCCAAGTCAGTGGCCTTTGGCGGCTCTATAACACTGACACCAGGGTTTGTGAGGTCGGTTCTCGACCTTACAACTCACACGATGATGATGGTCATCGAGAACTAAATGAGATGTTGTGTCATTTAGCTAATACGTTGTATAATATTATTTAGTACGATTATCCCGGATAAACTAATCAACAGGTTCTGGTTAAGGATATAACTAACTTGTATTGTGGGGAGATATGTGATGCGTTTTAGGTTTTAGTATTAGGATGTTAGTAACATTACCAAATACAGGTAAATGCGTCAAGCTTTTAGATTATGACGCCTGTTGTCTTGCCAATTAAATTTCATACAAAATAAAAATAAATATAGAAATACGGTGCAATTTAACTACCAGACAGTGTGTGTCGGGGCCTTTCGAAAACATTTTATTTTATTTAACGTTTATGAGTATAGAAGTGTGTAGCAAGCTGAAGTGGCAGTGGGCTGGCCACGTCTGTCGCAGAACCGATGAGCGTTGGAGCAGACGGGTTCTCGAATGGAGACCACGTCTCGGGAAACGTAGTGTGGGACGCCCCCCTGCCAGGTGGACTGATGACCTGAGGAAGGTCGCTGGTGGTGGCTGGATGAGGAAAGCGGGTGATCGTGCGCTTTGGCGCGCCCTTGGGGAGGCCTACGACCAGCAGTGGACTGCAATAGGCTGATTGATTGCTTTGATTGATTGAGCTTGAAACAAAAACAACCACAACACGTGTTGTATTTTCTATTGATTTCTTATTTTTAATTAAGATCCGTTCATATTACCCTGCACGTTCTATCTAGTAGATAAAAGTAATCCATAGCAAGCTTGGATTCGTAGCATAAAAAATATAATCGCCAGCATTTTTTAACGTCACAGGTAGCGTCTATAGGCGCAGAATATATATTAGTACTACCTATAGTTATTTCTAACACGTCACACAGCCCGATTCGTCACACCATCATTATTAAAAAACGACCATTAAAAACGAATTTATGGGCTGAATTTACCTTATAATTTTGTGGAGACATGTCGCTAGCCAGTCTGTATATATTTTTCAGAACTTGTTGCTACTAAACCGGAGTAGGTTTAGGTATCTTGTGTATTCAGAATCACATACATTCTAGGCTACCTACATACCTACATGAGCGTCGATAGTGTAGTAGCTACGACTACGTGATATATCTATGACAGTCTTGTGTATGTAAAACTAAATATAAGTAATTTTCAGAAGCACAGTGATATACACAATTTTAATACTAGAAATAAAGACAAGTTGGTTGCTTATGTCAGCCGACTACATAAAATTAGTAATTCTTTTAAAGGCAATTGTATACGCTATTACAATAAGGTCCCTACTGATATTAAAAACTTGCCTTTAGACAAGTTTAAAATAATTATAAAACAGAAATTGTATAAAAAATGTTACTATAGGATGTCTGATTACTTAGAGGACAGATGTCCATGGGAAAAGATTGTTTGAGTAGCGGGCTCTTTCGATATATAATAAGCATTAATTTTGTAATTGACAATATTTTATTTGAAAAAGGAAACGCAAAAGATTGTGGAGTTTCTTCGGTGAGCTCTTCTCCACAGATTCCGCCATTGTGTTAGTGAACTCACCCAAAAAATGTAATGACGGATCTAAGTGATATAATAACATCCTATGGAAATAAATAATTTTGACTTTGACTTTGTCTCACCTGGGAGACGCTGGTTCGAAAGCCCACCCAGCACATACAAAATACGAATTTCGTATTCATAGATACGCCGATGTTAGTGTTTCTTAATGCACCTAGTGACAGGTTGCCAGCCTGTCGCCTATATTTATCTATCATAATAGTACTAAACAGGCGATTCGCCCGCGGTTACACTTACGTTATGTAAGATTTTCCCGTGGGAATAAGACTTTTCCCCGTAAAAAGTGTCCTGTATGTTAATCCAAGTTACAAACTATCTTCATTCCAAATTTCATCCACATTTTTTTGAGTACTGTAAGTGTGAAGGCGGAACAAACATCCAAACATCTAATTATCCAAACATCCAAATATATTTTCACATTTATAATATTAGTGTGATTAATGTTGAGTCACTGTATAATTGTTATTTCCACCAGTTAATATGAGTAACTGTGCCTAGTTATGAACTTATGACGAAAGGTGCGATTCTGTTTATTATTCTGTTTCTGTTTTTATTATTTCTTTAGCTAACTGCGTTAATTAAGGCCATCTTATTTACGGCCATCTGATCCCAAACTAGCCGGAGCCTGCACTATTATACAGATACAATACATACACAAATAGATAAATACATTTATCTATATAGATAAATATCGGGCGGTCGGTACTGTAACGAGGCATTCGTCCTCTTTCCTGTTTTATGACTGGCAACCTTTCTTGCTGGCAGTTTTATCTTTCATTTTAAATTCATTTTCAAATTTAGATTTCTTACGTTTCGGTCAAGGACGTTAATTAACGTCCTTGGTTTCGATTTTGTCTTTTTCCTGCCAAATTCTTCACTTCATGTCCTGATCTCCGCTTCTACCGTTTTCCATGACAGTTATATAATAAATAATATAATATATAAATTCCTTTTCTTCGGACTGAACCTTGGTTATAGCCACATAACCCTCTACAACACTCTTCGTGTAGTGCTCGGCAGCTCCGTGGCGGCTGCTGGGCTACAGTACTAAACAGTTGTTTCGAAAGCCACCCAAAAAAAGCGTAATATCGAATGAACGACATACTCATTCATACACCAATGAGTAAACAAAGAATGATGGGAGCGGCACTGTAAGAAGGCAACACTGTTGATTTTTCATCCAATCATTGCCATTTCGTGTTTTTGGTTACCAATCGCCGCCGGTTTATCTGGTGTTGCCATAAATGATGAATTTGTTTTATCATTATTTATTTATATCTTTTAGTGTCGCACTTTTTCCCTAACACTTTGCTTTTAATTATAAAAAATAAAGTAAGCAATTTACGAATTCATTAGTTTAGTCTATTTTCAAATTTTGGTCTAATAACTAGGAATAATTATGCCATGAAATACCAGAATCGGTGCTCATTCAAAGTGAATGCCATTCATTGCCAAAGTGTCGTAACTAACTTTTGAACAGTTTAGTAACAAGCGGCGAGAGGAAGGAACCTTTTAGCGCAGTTTTATTATGTTTTATAAGGCGACGAAATGTTTCTTGAGTTTTGCCTTCAACTGAGCAGTTTAAGTGATATTTACAAATGAGTTTCAGTGTTGTTAAAGCAATTATTAAAATTGTAGTGAGATGGAATTGTAAGTTTATTTACTTACGTTTTATAATAGCGTCGGCGGCATAGCGGTTATAACTGCTGCCTCCCGTACGAGAGTGTCCGTGGTACGGATCGATCTCCACTGCCTAGTCCTTGTGTGATTTCTGTGGAATCTTCATTAGTAGATATAGCGATTAGGTCCGTTAAAAAAAATCTGTGGAATCGAGGCTGGGGGGGTAAAGCCCCTCTTCTGACCACGGATTATATTCCGTGCTTCTGACCATCATCGCATCGTCGGCATATTTTTTTGCACTCTACAGAGCGAGTAGTCTAAATCATTGTCTGAGGATGCTTGCATAAAAAACGGGTTATCGGTACAGACAAATTCGACTTGCCCCGCGTCATCTTAATGCACTCACATATAAAAATCAGTTACAAAATCTCTATCTTTCTTTATGTGTGAGCGCGTAAGATAAAATTAAAATTTCCTGTACGTATCGCTTTCGCCTCTTTATGCAATAAATAACCCTTACGTTTATGTCAGTTTACTGCTTAAAAATTGCGTTAGGACATTACGTCAATATTTCTTAAAATTGATCGGAACTGGCGCGCAAACTGTACTAATGTGATTTAGATTTACCTATATAATTATTTATTTCATTTTAACAATTGTTGATCTTTGCATGTCATACTTTTGTAAAAAATGATCGTCAATTAAATGATGTATTCCACTTAGAGCACCCCGTCTGAATAGCACCTGTGCGAATAGCACCAAAGCTATTCCACTTTAAATACAATTCAATTTATAATTGTCAATTATTAACAATGTCAAAATAGTGATAAAAAATAATATTCTAAATATAGTCCAAATAAAACAGAAAAAAATGAATGTCCAATTACTTAACTAAAAATAAACGTTATAAAAATAAAATTAATTGAGCTACATACATTGTAACTATTCAAAAATAATGCCAACTAAATTTTTCATTACGAATTACGTAATTCAAACTTCAAAATTATTGTGATTTCGAATTACGTACGTTTATTATTAGTTTTTTTTTTAATTTATTGCGTGTATGTCCTACGATGATGGAGTAACATCATGAGGAAACCGCCAATAGGTTGTTGAAGTCGACCAACACGCACTGGGCCAACATTGTCGACTACGGCCTGATCACCCTAAATTTAGGATAAGGGAGCCCCTACGTGGGGACGTATATGTGCCGAAAATAAAAGGGGATCGGACAACTTTTTTTTTATTTTATAAATCCAAACTTCTTAGTTTCTGCTTAAGTCGAAACTAAAAGAATTTTTGCTCTATCTTTAAAATTTACCGAGTTACAAAGGTTTGAAATTCAAGATTAGACAGAGAGGCACATACCCACTTGTGACGTCATTTCTTAGTAACGCCATATAATCTCCATACAAAAATTGTTTTTAAAAGAGACAAACATATTGAAACTTTAAAAAATCACTGTAAATTTGTTTTTCAACCGATTCTGTATTTTTCTGCACGAATCGTCTGCTACTAATCTATATTTTAAGAATAATTCATAAAATATGATAAATTTAGGAACAGTCCGATCCCCTATTGACTTATTAACAATTGCACACAACCACAAAACACGACACATAGTGTCTCTTATGTAGATTCTTTGTACAGAATTTTAGTAAAAAATAAGCACTTTGGAAAATTATTAAAATTCTTACCGTATTACGATTTTTATAATTTTAGCATGTAAACAAATGTGGTTTAATCACATTTCACTTTACTTTATCACTTGCACCGCCCATTACAATATTCTCCTTGCGAGTCCTGGTCGCCTGGTACTCGCTGGCCGTCTACACTTGGTTGTGGTTCGTAGCCCCTAATATGCCACGGCAGCGCGACGCGTGCTGGTCCGTGGGTTGTCTTCAAAGTACTCTAGTACGGCTTCTTCAAAATTCGGATTCGTGGAGTTTCTTCGGTGAGCTCTTCTCCACAGATTCCGCCATTGTGTTAGTGAACTCACCCAAAAAAATGTAATGACGGATCTAAGTGATGTAATAACATCCTATGGAAATAAATTATTTTGACTTTGACTTTGACTTTCGGATCTTGGGTTGTCGTGCGACCAGTCGCGGGCTCGCAGGTGACGAGTGAAAGGACGCGGTGGAATACAAACGATTCAGCATGCGTCTGAAGCAACGCACTGAAGGCAGATGCCTAGCTTCAGCAGCGGGTCTACTTCTATGAATCGCTGATTACATATCCCGTGCTGCACTCAAGTTTCCATCGGTGGCACCCACGTAGAGCATCATTTTGTAATTTTCCTGATCACTTCATGATCATTTTGTAATATTCACGGTTTATCACAACAAAAAAGCGGATTTCGAATTTCACACCAAAGCGGATAGCGATCGACTGAATATTAGGTACCTAGGTATTGCTAGAATGTGCGGAATTATGTTTCTTAAAATTATGGTTATGAAATAAAATAAAATCATGTTAATTTTCAAAAAGCAATAATTACTCTTCAGTTCGATTCAATCGGGTTCGATCCCCACCACGTACCAATGTGTTTTCGAATTTCGAATTCATATATGTAGTACCTACCTACGTTTATTCGACGCTCTTACAGTGAAAGAAAACATCGTGATGAAACCTGCACACTCCTGCAAAGAAATTCAAAGGTAGTGTGTGAAGTCGACCAACCCGCACTGGGCCAGCGTGGTCGACTAAGGCCTAATCGCTCTAATTCAGAGTAGGCTGGAGCTCCTCTTGCTTTTTAGACGTTTTGGATTACTTCAGCACTTAATTAGGTTATGAACATTATTTTAAATTTTATACTCACAAAATTAAATTACATAAAAAACAAGGAGATGGCCGACTCTCCATACATTATTTGCCCCAGAGTCGTTGAATAACTGAATATATACATACTCGTAATAATGACTAGAGACCTGACAAAATCGTATTGAAAAATCTTTATTTCGAATACATTAGTGGTTCCTACGTATCTAGCGGGGTTATTAAATTGTGTAACGGAAAAGGAAAACATCCGAGTTTCCTTTTAGTAATGGCGACAATTGATGGTTTTATTTAACTGTTTTGTCTTAACCAAAACATTTTTTAATCTAACCTAACGTGCCAGTTTCGACAAAACATAGTAATAATTATGTCATTACTACAAAAGAAATAATAATGTATTACCTCCTATGGTTTACACTATTGATTAATTATTGTAATACTAGGTCTTTATCAAATTTCAATATTGAAGATCGATTTACAAAATATCTTACTCAAATAGTAGATTAAGGTCTGGCAACTCTATCGTATTTGCCACGTCGTCACGTTCACGTCAGACGATGTCAAGCGTTGCTTGATGCGCATAGAGTATGCACCACGGAGATACCTACGGAGATGCATACGCACTCTATTCATGCATGCTGTCTCTTTGCTTTTTTCGTTCCTGGCCGGTCACGATTTTATGCAAATGATGGGTCAAGCCATCCTGTCCTAGTACTTAGGGTAACTGCCCCAATTATCACCTCGTACGATACCCAAGTAGGTTGTTTTAATTTAAAGCCGGAACCACAACTCACAAGGTGAACATTATTTATTAAACGGTATATTGTACACGGAATCAGCAAGGGAGTTAGAACAAATGATACAAACTCTGGATAATGAGAGCAAAAGAGTAGGGTTACACATGAATGCCAGTAAAACTAAAGTCATGACAAACCATGTGAAACATCAAATAAATATGTGTATCAGGCAAACAAATTGAATATGTAAATGAATATATCTACCTTGGAAAACAAATGTCGTTCAATGCAAAAAACATAGAAGATGAAGTTGATAGAAGGATTAACAGCACCTGGAAGAAATTCTGGGCACAAAAGGAAATACTAAAAGGAGACTACAACCTAAAGTTAAAAAAGAACAGTAATGGACACCTGTATACTACCAAGCTTGACATATGGCAGCCAAACATGGACATACACTAATAAAATAAAAAATAAAATTAGCACATGCCAACATGCAATGGAGAGAAGTTTATTGAAACTAAGGAAAATACATAAAGTTAGAAATGAGGAGATAAGACGAAGAACTAAACTCACAGACGCCCTGAAACATGCACTACATCTCAAATGGAAATGGGCGGGCCACACACATGTCAAGGTATCAAGACAAAAGATGGACTCTGGAAACTACAAAGTGGTCAGGTCCCAAAGGAAAGCGAAGCGTTGGAAGGCCAAAGAAACGATGGGTCGACGACATCACTGAAGCTGCTGGGGCAAACTGGATGGAAACGGCGCAAGACAGAGAAAAATGGAGTGGGATTGAGGAGGCTTTTACCCTAAGGGGATCCAATGAGAAATGTTTATACTAGCAATTAATTAAATAGTAGGTAGATACGAAGTTAAGTAAGATTAATATTGTACAAGAAACTTTAGTTTGGAATAAATAAGCTTTATTATATTATTATTATTATATTGTACACAATAAACAAATAAAATACACTAACACATAAGAAAATTACACAACAGGCCTGCTTATTTTTAAAGAAATATCTACCAGAAGACCTACAGTGATTTCTTTCATCATCAACAGCTCATGTCCCCACCGAGAGGCTCGAGCCTACCCTGGCGTAGAGCTATCAGGCCATAGTCGTCCATGCTGACCCAGTGCGGGTTGGTCGACGTCACATCACACGCACCCTTCGAATTTGCCGGTCGATAATGATTAAAATAAAAAATATTTTTTGGCATACTCGTATGATCGTATCACGTTTTACGTTGGAACGGCCTAAAAAGTATAAAAAAGTTTTTTTTATTATTGTGCACATGTACACAACACACACACATACATTAACAACCTAGTTTTAAACAATAACAAGTTATAATTAAACTTTGTAAAAACTACAAACGTAAAATAAACCATTGAACATATCCGGAACACATTTTGATAAATGTAATATTAGCTGTGCTAGCTAGGAGTGAAAGAGGTGGAAACTATTCCGGAAGGAGCGGTCGAAGGTCAATAACCCTAAACAGCTGATTGCTTGCTAGTGTTGTGCGAATTTAAATTGATTAAATGAAGACCTGGAATTCAATTATCTATTATTAATTAGAATGTGAATTTAGAAGGCTAATATTCTAGCATGTGATTTGTAGTCAATGTCAGAGTTGGTGCACTTCGAGTTGATACCCCCTTTTGGTTACACGTTGTATATACTTATAGGTTTAAAAAGATGAATTGCTGTTCGTTAATCTCGCTAAAACTCGAGAACGGCTGGACCGATTTGGCTAATTTTGGTTTTGAAATATTTGTGAATGTCCAGAGAAGGTTTATTAGGTATAGAAAATATGGAAAACTACACCCGTGCGAAGCCGTGTAGCGGTTTGCTAGTTTAAAATATAATTTACATGTACAATACACAATCTTACACCAACCAACTTGTTACATAGCATTAGGTATTTATTGTAAAACCATATTTAACAAGCTATAAAAAAATTATCGCTCTGAAACTGGTCGTTTTATAGTTTTTTTTTAATTTCCCCGTGATATTTCCTGCCTATTTCCTGTAACTTAATACTATGTATCCGTATTTATATAGTTTTTTTTTAGAATAGCGATTCGAATTACCGTTTGAATCTTCAAACGGCTATGGTATAGAAAAGTCGACAGTTTCAGTAGTGTGTATTATAAAAAAAACTTATATTAAAAATACAACACTTATTTCACACTTTGAGAAACAAACTGAAATATGTTTTTGAAGTACCTTTTTTTTTTTTTTGTTCATGGCACTAGTTAACTTTGTGCCAGCTTGGTAAGTACTGATTTTTGATGAAACAGTGGGAACAATTTTTTTATGACCTGTGTTCGTCTGAACAAACTTATTCGAAATGTTGATTTTGAGGTGAAATATTATATCCTGCAGGAAAAAACCAAACTATTTTATTTAATTTATACGAAACACGCACTGGGGAACGTAACAGGCAAATAGGTATTGGTACTTCAAGAGTTGATAACATTTTATATGCTTGGGTAACTAATAACTATCGTTACTCGGTTCGTAGTTTTTGCTCTAACTAACACTCGTCTTATTTTGTTGCCTGCTATGTATATACCAATATTCGATTACAACGCTTATTATCAATATTTCAAGTAAGTGCTGTGTAACAATAAGTTCGGATTTTTCTTTATTAGATTTGTAAATAGTGGTGTTTCCCGCGGCGGTTATTGGACAGAAATAAAACGAAAAAATTAATATATTAACTTGCTTATCTGCCAATTTTTCTGTACGCTTATGTCGTATCGTAGAACATTACGCATTTTTACGACTATCTCCTTTCTGTAGATTTTGTTCAATTATAAAAAGATAACGAAGAGCGTGTCTGTGGTTTAGTGGCTAGGGCAGTTGCCTCCTGTCCGGTAGACCAGCGGTTCAAAACCTACCACGTGCCAATGTGTTTTAAAATCCATATGTCGTAGTAAGAAAGGGGCATCGCAAAACCTTCACACACCTGCGAAGTAATTCAAAAGATTGTGTGCGGTGACCAACCCGCACTGGGCCAGCATGGTCGACCGTAGGCCTATTGTATGGGCTGAGTTTCAAATGAGTTATGCTGTTAATGATTTTCTTTAATAAAATATATTTTTTTGCTTGCAGAAATGTGTCGAGATCGCCATCCCCGTCGCTACGGAACAGTGAGGGTCCGGACAGCTTGGAAAATGACAAGGTGAATGGATTTGTACATGAGAATAAAGAAAAAAATATACTTACTATATCATAATCAAATTAAGGAAGCGCACAGTCAAAATTGAACACACTAATAACTTTAAAATGTTTCGTGCGCCTTTTACGGCTAATCTACTTTGATGGAATTTAGTACAAAGATAAGTATAGTTTAGTATCTTTGAACGAACACTCAAATTTTTTGTATACGGGTAAATAACCTATGTTGCCTAGAAGGAACTGCTAAGCAAGGTCACCTTTCAACTTATTTTTTCATATTGTTTCTCTTTGATATCGATCATAAATATTGTATGATTTGTTTAAAGTTCGTTGTATTCTGAACTTGATCGATATTAAAATAAAACTCACATTGAAAAAGGCAACAAATGCACTGCCAAGATATTTCGGTCATTTCATATAAAATAATGATTAATGTAAAACCCTATTTACTTATTATACAAGCCTTATACTACAATACCTTTATTCTATAGGATTTCTGCGTTGGAAATCTTATAGAAGAGTCGTTGTTACAACAGGGCGAGATGGCGATACACGTGCCGTCTCACCCGGCCGGCGACACTGTGTCGGTCTCCAGCGCCAGCGACATCGCCCCCTCACCAGCCCCAACGTCTGCCAACGCCAAGTCTGATAACCCTAAGGTAAGGTAGGTGAGGTAGCGCGTGTCGGTGGCTTAGTGGTTAGGGCCACTGCTTCCCGTGCGGGAGGCGCGGGTTCCAGCCCCACCACGTACCAATGTGTTTTAGAATTTCGAATTCATATGTACGCACGTACGTTTATTCGACGCTCTTACGGTGAAGGAAAACATAGTGATGAAACCTGCACACTCCTGCGAAGAAATTCAAAGGTTGTGTTTGAAGTCGATCAACTCGCACTGGGCCAGCGTGGTCTACTGAGGCCTAATCACCCCGATTTCGACGCCTATTACGGAGGTTCCGGGTTCGAATCCCGGAGGGGACGCTGTCAAGTAACAATCTCTTTCTGAGACATTCCCCAGTTTGGTTAGGACATTGCAGGCTGAATCACCTGATTGTCCGAATAGAAAGATGATTCCGTGCTTCGGAACTACTATCTCCGTGCTACTATCTAGTCGTTACAGAAGCCAAATCAGTGGCCTCTATAACATTGACACCAGGGTTTGTGAGCTACCCGCACGATGAAGAAAAAGATCGATGGAGAGTCACGATTAGACTCTTAAATCTTCTCTTCTATTTATTATTGATGATGCAAACACTCGTTCCACATATTTATATTTAAATGAACCCGACTGGTTCCGCTTCACAGCATCTTCAGGGGTTACAAAACTACATAATTACAAAACTAGACAAAGCCACAACAACATTCCATCCGTGCAATATAATGTGCACATTTTCTTTTTTTTTTTTTTTTATGGCGCTATTTATACCTTGTGCCAGTGTCGAGTTGGGAAACGCAAAAAAAATGCGCAAAACTAAAAGGAAAGTTAGGTAAATTATTATGAAATAAATAAATATATAGATAGGTTGGCTGGCGTATAGATAATATATCTGTCGGTAGTTTGATATTAGAACAGTGAAATATTGGAATGTTTTGTTGATGCCTTCAACAATGTGGCCGTTAACTTGAATAATGTTTTTTTAGCTGGTGATTTTAATCTTAGTTGTATTACTTGGACTAAATCCGATAGTGCCTTGTCTCTGTCGTATAATTGCAATGGTTCTTCTTTAGCACATATATTGACTGATTTTATTTCTTTAAATAATCTTTTTCAGTATAATGATATTTTGAACAATAGGAACAGGATTTTGGATCTAGTTTTAAGCAGTTTTCATAATGTCAAAATCCATTTGTGTAATAATCCTTTAGTCAAAATAGACCCTCAACACCCACCCTTAGATATAGAGATACCATTAACTTCGTCTCCTACACTCAAAGTTAATACGGAAGAATATAAATTATGTTCAAATGTTAGTGATATGGTTAAATTATTTTATAATAAACTAGACGATATTATTAAAGTGCACGTACCTAAGTCTAAATTAAGAAATCACAGAAAAGCACCTTGGTCTACACAAAAATTAATCAAACTATTAAAGGAAAAAGAAAAAATTCTAAAAAAGTGTAAAATATTTAAAAATCCGTTAGATCAAATCTCATTAAAAATTATTAGTAAAAGATGTGAAAGTTTGTCTCTTATCTGTTATAATGACTACATTAGTAAAATCGAAAGCAGCATCAGCAGTAACCCAAAGTATTTCTGGTCATACTCGAAATCAAAGCGTAGCTCTACAAACCCACTACCAGCTAAAATGTTTCATAACGACAAATCGGCTAGTGACGGTACAGGTATCTGCCATTTGTTTGCTACACATTTTTCATCAGTTTTTGCTGATTCTCACTTGACCAATTTTCATATTCCCGAAAATCATTCGGTTCACCATATTGGCAATATCCACATTACACAAAAAGTGATACTCAAAAAATTAAAAAGACTTGACTTAACCAAGGGTGCCGGTCCCGACAACATACCTCCTTTGTTCGTTATTAGATGCGCCTCAGCTCTTAGTGTACCATTGTACTATATTTATAATGCCTCACTCAGCACAGGCGTATTTCCTGGAGTCTGGAAGATGGCCAAGGTTGTGCCTATTTTTAAGGGTGGCGACGCAAATGATGTTGCCAACTACAGGCCAATTTCAATTTTGTCAATTTTTGCCAAAGTGTTTGAGGCATTAGTTTATCCGCACTTGCAATATTTCTTTAAACAATCGCTAACGGAATATCAGCATGGTTTCGTCAGTTCAAGATCCACAAATACTAATCTTGTAAGCTACAATAACTACCTCGTACAAGCAGTGGATAGTGGCAAACAAGTCGATGCCATATACACAGACTTTTCTAAAGCCTTTGATAGGGTTTGCCATGATGTGCTTATATTTAAGTTGTCAAAGTACGGCATCCACGGTTCCATTCTTAATTGGTTTCGTACTTATCTAAGAGACCGATATCAGTATGTGGTTGCCAAAGGTTTTAAATCCCATTGTTATGTTGCAAAATCTGGCGTTCCTCAAGGGTCAATTCTCGGCCCATGGCTTTTTAATTTGTTCATAAACGACATCACGGGCATTTTTGAATTCAGCAAAGTCTATCTTTTTGCAGACGACCTTAAACTGGCCAGAGTTGTCGAAAACAGGCAAGATAGTGGACTTTTGCAGCAGGATATTGACTCTCTTGCCAGATGGTGCATAGTGAATGGCATGTCTCTTAATACGGGAAAATGTTTCCACATTAAATTCACTCGAAAACACAACTATTATAACTCTAGCTACAATATTAATGGTGTCACTTTAGGAGAGGTTTCTGTGATCCGTGATTTGGGTGTCTTGTTTGATAGCAAATTAACCTTTCTCCCACATATGGACCAAATCATCAATAAAGCTAGTAAAGTGCTTGGTTTTGTGATTAGAAATACCAAACTTTTTAAAAAACCGTCTACCAAAATCATCATTTATAATGCTTATGTTCGTAGTATTCTAGAGTACTGCTGTGTGGTGTGGGCGCCTAACTATAATGTACATCAACTGCGTATTGAACGCATACAAAAACGTTTTCTCAAACACTTAGCTTTTTGTGGTAACAAATATAAACAACTTACCTCCTATGTAAAGAGACTTGAATATTATAAAGTAGATAAACTATCAACGAGAAGACTATACATAGACTTAGTTTTTTTCTACAAAATCTTCAGAGGTCATTTTGACTGTCCAAAACTCGTACGTAGCTTCCAAATATACGTTCCGCGTCGCTGTCCTCGTCGCCCCACTGGTCTGTTCGTGACGCCATTCTCTAAAACTAACCTCAGGAAATACTCACCCATATCTAGATTAAGCCGCAACTACAACTCTTTGGGAGATACAGTAGACATCTTTAACGATTCTATTAGTTGCTTCAGATCCAAAGTCCTGTCCATTGTTAGGAGTTAGCATAGGGCAACGTCTCTTTCTCCTTTTTACTTGTGGTTAATATGTTACTATTATTTTTAATATCGACGCTGGAAAGGAAAAATTATCCAAGCGACATTTTTGGCCATATTGAGTTATATACATTGTTGGAATCGCCTGATTTTTCTGCGTCGTTTGGTCTTATTCACGTCCTTCTACGACGACTTTTGATGTCGCTTCGACATATTGGAGTTCGCGAGATTTCACTTTTTTTTCCTTACTAACCGACAAAATTTTCGACCATTTTTGAAAATTTGGTGGTTGTCGTTATTGTGAAATGCTAAATTTGCCTTTGGTCAAGTTTGACATTTCTGTTCGTACGGTAATTACTCCACTTAGTAAATTTTTCCAGTATCTGGCAATATAGTGTTAGGCGCATAGTATATTTTTTCCTTAGAAAAGATTTGTTCTTTTATCACTTAAGTAATTATGGCTTATTTGGTTTTTTTCCTACATGGCGTTTATTTAAAATTGCCAGTTTTCTTTTTTTAATATTCAACTGGTTCAGCAAATATTACCTGCCTAAAAATACAACTGATTGTCGGTTAGTCAATTTTTACCTGCCGTTTTCAAGTGTTATTTTATTATTTAGGCAACTTTTACTTGAACGTATACGATTATCCAATGTTGGTTATATCCTATGGTAGTGACATGCACAGGCGCAAAGTGTATTTTTACCTAAAATAATTCACATGAAAAATGTCGGTTAAACCAACGAATAACGCGTGAGCAGTCGCTTGAGCATGCAGTGAAGTTAGTTTCAAAGTAACTAAGATACTTCAGTGCACGGCCGGGCGTCGCTTGGGAGACACGCGCGCTTGCAATTCCGTTGTCAACTG
Organism: Carpatolechia fugitivella; assembly: GCA_951230895.1. Taxonomy (NCBI): domain Eukaryota; kingdom Metazoa; phylum Arthropoda; class Insecta; order Lepidoptera; family Gelechiidae; genus Carpatolechia; species Carpatolechia fugitivella. Next base: position 906,628 of record OX579659.1, on the reverse strand, counting down.
AGGTACTGCTTACGCTTATCTTATGACAAACACGAAAACTGTAAGTAGAACTAACAAATAAATTTGTTTTATAATACTGTTTCCGCGTTACTACATGGTATACCTTTATTTTAGAACAATGGACCGAAGAAAACGTTGTAATAGTCTTTTGGAAAAGGCTCTTATAAAATCGGGAATAGCGACCAAGGACGACACTCGAATGATAATCCTGATCCAGAAGTCTCTCGCAGTATGGACTTACCTTCGAATGATGGTCTAGCTCCAGGAGTCTCTTGCAGTATGGACTTACCTTCGAATGATAATCCTGATCCAGAAGTCTCTCGCAGTATGGACTTACCTTCGAATGATGGTCTAGCTCCAGGAGTCTCTTGCAGTATGGACTTACCTTCGAATGATAATCCTGATCCAGAAGTCTCTCGCAGTATGGACTAAGTCCATACTGATTCATCATCAGGATTATCATTCCTTCGAATGATGGTCTAGCTCCAGGAGTCTCTCGCAGTATGGACTTACCTTCGAATGATGATCCTGATCTAGAAGTCTCTCGTAGTATAGAATTACCGTCGAATGATGATCCTGCTGCAGGAGTCTCTCGCAATAAGGAGTTATCTCCAAAGGATAAGGCCGCTTTAGGTGTAAGTGGTCGTAAACGAAAAGCCAAAATAAGTATCCGATATGTTGATTACATGTCTGATGAAGATTTTTCTACTTTATTCAATCCTGGTGAAGAGAATGGCGCAGTTGATTTTGACGAATGGGTAGGATCTGACACATTAAGCAGTGATGAAGAAAAAGACCAGTCAAATAAGAAAAAAAAAGGAAAGAATAAAAAAAAGAAGCAAAAAGGGTCAAGTAAGAATAAAAACAGTGAATTGCTGGAAAATAATACTGAAGAAAATTTGGATACAGAAAACGAGAACGTAGGAGAAAGAGGTTTTAAAAGAGTGAAGAAAAAAAAGAAAAAGGAAAGGGCTCTTTCGAAACAAACAGGAAAAGAATACGTACGAAAAGATGGTCAATTAGTGCCAGAAGAATCAATTCAACCTAATCCATGTAAAGGTAAGAAATGTGGGCACAATTGTGAAAACATAACTGAAAAAAGAGGCAACAAGTATTTAAACATTTTTGGACGCTTACCCCTGAACGCCGTAGAGACTGGTTGGTTGGCATGACTGACAAAGAAAACGTTAAACGTAAACGTAGTAGTTCAGAATCGCGCAGTTACACATTTAAGTATTGCATTACTGATGGTGAAGGAAAAAGAACTGTATGCTTACAGTTTTTGACAGCAACATTAGATATTTCGCAAAAGTGTATATATTACACGGTAAAAAATGCTTCCTCAGGAAGTTCTAAAGACGACTTGCGAGGAAAATGTGAACCACCCAACAAAACCAAACCTAGTACTAAAGAATCTGCCGTCAATTTTATCAAAAGCCTACCAGCCGTCCCCTCACATTATTGCCGTCATCATTCTACCCGGGTTTACTTGCCTCAGGAATACAAAAATATTGCACACGTATACAGCGTTTATAAAGAACGCAACGTGAAAGCTAGCATAGACATAGTTAGTGAAAAGATTTTCCGAAAAATATTCAGCGAAGAATTTAATATATCATTTCATGTCCCTAAAAAAGACAAGTGCCTGAAATGTTTACAGTTTCAACAAGCAGATCTCAGCGATCCAAAAAAAAAGAAAGAAAAGGAAGATCATGAAACTGAGAAAGAAGAAAGTTTAAATAGATTTTCTACTCATAAATCTATACACAAAACTGATCCTTCCACATTATGTGCAAGCTTCGACTTGGAGAAGGTGTTGAGTACTCCACACGGCGAGTCAATGCTGCTTTATTATTCAAGAAAAATTGCTGTACATAATCTATGTTTCTACGAAAACGGAACACGCAGAGTAAGTTGCTATTATTGGGATGAAAGCAACGGGAAAAGGGGTGCAAATGAAATCGCAAGTATTCTCCACAGTTACATAAAATCTGTGGATGAAAGAGAAAATATAAAACACCTTCTTCTATACTGCGACTGTTGCCCTGGGCAGAATAGAAATCGCACTGTCCTAGCCATGATACATTCTACTTTGCAGGAGTGTAATAATCTTCAGACGATACAAACTAATTATTTACTAACAGGGCACACGTATATGCCTGTTGACAGTGAACACGCCGTTATAGAGAACAACCTAAAAAAAACTATAATTCATGCGCCTTTGCAATGGTACACTGTATTTGCTACGGCAAGAAAAGAACCTCCGTATGAAGTTGAAGCAATTACTTTTGAAAGTTTTAACAGATGGGACGTCGTTGGCGATAAATACTTCAAAGGAAATTTGACTGGGAAAATAAGCAAAGTGCGAGTCGTGACTTTCAAGAAAAATAAGCCTTCCATCATTTCTATCAAAGACTCCATGAACGTTAATGCTAAATCGTATAATGTCGAAGTTCAATCCAAAACCAAAGGTCCACTGATGCCTTGCTACCGATCACGACTGCCAATTGCAGAGGCCAAATATAATGATCTCATGAAACTTTGTAAAGATAAAGTAATACCTGCTCCATTCCATCATGAATACTCCACTATCCCAAAGTCTACTAATGCAAAAGATACCTTGCCTGAATCAGATATTGAAGATGATCAATAATAATTACAACATACAGATTCTTTTATGTTATTTTTCTTAGAAGTTTCTTTTTAGTTTGGTTTATTCAATGAGAGCTTTCAACTGGTTCCTATTATTTTAATTATTACTTCATTATTATAATGCAGATGATGACTGAAAATATTACTAGCTGTAAGTTGTTTTCGCGCAGTACTTATAGTTACTCTGTCAATTATAGGATGGTTCCCTGACGGCTGTTAGATTCATACTATGTTCTTGTCATTTCATTTAGTTTCTTATCTGGTTACCTGCTGACAGGAGAACCATACTATAATTGATAGAGTATAGTTGATGACTACTGTTATTTTTCGAATTTTTTGTTACGTACAGTTTTATGAATAAAGGTACATTTTATTTTAATTGTTACTGAGTTGTGACTGAAATGTTACTATATTGTAGTTATGTAAACATATTCACAGTCTTTATTGATTATAATAATTAATACGGCTAAATACTTAAATTTGTGATCTCAATGTTCTTAAAACACATAGTATTATTATTGTGATATACTAGTAGACTTATAATACCTAACTAATGCTAATAATGTGTACCTAAGTGTTGCTTTGTTAAAATTAAGAAAACTCAAGACAGTTTAAGTGTATTTTATTTACATTCTTTACTAAAATATTAAACCAAATTTCTGTAAAAATGTCGTTCATGTCAAAATTACGGAAAAAAAAGAATATTAAATTAATATTTAGGTTGTTTTGCCTCAACTTCCACATGTTTTTTATTTTGGTATGGCAACTTTTACTCTGACATAAATTCTCAAAAAAGATATATATTACATTTTTATCGTACCTTTTTTAATCAAAGCTTGTCGGTTAGTCAATTTTTCCCGTCTCTACTTTTAGGGAAAATTTTACTAAGCGACACTAACTTTAAAACTAAGCATTATTTTTAATAGTTACATATACTATAATGTAGATAAAAAAATAAACAAATAAATTTCTAAGAACTAGGCATATTGGACCATTACAAGAATTTACACTATTTTTTTTCTGAAAATTCAAACTTTAAACAGCTCTACTGTAAAGTTAGTCTGATGTCGCTTGGATAACTTTTCCTTTCCAGCGTCGATATGTACTTACTTAGTCTAACTAAAAAACTACCCCTACTTTTATAGCACGATGCATACCTACCTGTATTTGTGAATGATGTGGCTACCTTAACAAGAAATGCATTCAGTTTTAGATATTTTGTAATTGTTTTTATTATTGTAAGTATTATTGTAATTTCTACTGGTGGTCCAAAATAAAAATAAAATAAAAATAAAAATAAAACACAATATCGGGATACCAACTCTACGAGAATTACCCCAAAAATGGGGAGTTTTTAAATAAAGATCAAGATTATTACAATATTTGTCTTAAATAAATAATGGCAAATTCAGAGAGTAAAATATATGTGTAAGTATATGTGGAACGAGTACAAGTGTTTGTTTGAATCATCAATAATACTATGGAGTTTCACCAAGTGCCGACAATCGCAAGTATAAATTATTTCTCTTCTGTTCCACGTGTGTCTTCATATATAGTTCCCTAAAAAAAAATTCTCTGCAGTCATCCACACCGAACCCTTACCGAGGCATGGACCCGTCAGCGCGCGTCAAGAAGAAGAGCTGGTACACCTCCCTCTACCCCACGTATAAGAGCAAGTCTGACGACTTCAAAAGGCTGTTCAAAGACCTGCCTGATGATGAACGGCTTATTGTGGGTAAGATGTTTTTACTTGTCTGTACACGCCGTTAAGGCTGCGAATGTGAACATACGAATAAAGCGAAAAAGGGAATATGCACATTTTTTTTTTATTTATTAATCGAAATATTTCAAGTTCCAGGTAAACACATAAAAAATATTTTTTCAAATATATATGTCACGCGGGCCATACATCCGCCATAGATCATTCTGTTTTCGTAAGAGGGACAGATATATTTGTTTAAAAATGTTGTATCTAGTTTGTTTTTCGATAAATTTCGATTCTGTTTTGTTTATCTGGAACTTGAAATATTTCGATTAATGAATTTTAAAAAATGTGCATATTCCCTATTTTTTTGCATGTATGCACCTTAAACTAAGGTACGCTAGTCTTTGCGTTTGTAAAGGCAAGCAGCCTACCGCTTGTACGGCGTCTAACCTAACCTATACGACATCTACGCAAGACAAGATCTTTCTAGCCAGGATCTGCATAGCTTTTCCCTTATTCGTCTCTTACGATACAGACTTTAGTATTTATTCGTTTTGCAGACTACTCGTGCGCGCTTCAAAAAGACATACTAGCTCACGGGCGCCTATACGCATCTCAGAACTACCTGTGCTTCTACGCGAGCATCTTCGGCTGGGAGACCAGCATGAGCCTGCGGTGGAAGGACGTCACGGCCATCACCAAGGAGAAGACTGCACTGGTATGTATACAGGACTAGCAGGACCAAGGAGAAATGGGCAATAATACGTGTATATAACGTGTTAGATAAACTTAGTCATGGGAAATATAGCTCATTTTGAAGAGAAGAGCGATTCGGATCTTTTCGCTCTCGAGATTCGAATCGCAAACGATTGTAGGCTTATTTAGCTCGCAGAACTACTTATTAACTCACTCACTCACTCAGTCCGCTTGTCTGCGCAAGTGATACGCAACTTGCATGCAAGTTTCAAGTTGTATAAATTAAAGCCGCGTTTCCACTATGCAAGTAGCTTGCATGCAAGTTGCATGCAGCTTGAGTAATGGAAACGTAAACTTGCATGCAGGTTGCAAATTGCATGCAGGTAGTTTTGAACTTGTAAACATAATGCGCAACTAACGCTTGTCTGCGCAAGTGATATGCAACTTGCATGCAAGTTTCAAATTAAAGTTTACAATACAAGTAACTTGTACGCAAGTGTGACGTCATACTTGCATGCAAGCACTTGCACAATGGAAACGCGCCTTTAGTCTCTAACTCTATGAATGAACGCAGCTCGGCTAAAGAGTTGAAGAGTGATTGGGTTTCTAAAGAAGATCTAGCTCTTTCCAATCACTCGAGTTACACACCGCTAATAAACATCGCGAAACATATATTTTGAAGAACTTTAAGAATTTGGAAAACCTTTGAATGAATTAATATACTTAATACCTTTGTTTTAAAAAATATTCCGCATTCTCAAAAAAAGACCTTTTATACAAACTGATCTTGTCATCAACAGCTCATATACGCCCCACCGAGGGGCTCGAGCCTACCCTGTGGTCGATTAAGGCCTAATCGCCCTAACGCTAGCCCAGTGCGGGTGGGTTGGTCGACTTCACACACAACCTTTGAATTTCTTCAACACACAACCTTTGAATGTTTTTCCTTCACCGTAAGAGCGTCGAATAAACGTACATATGAATTCAAAATTCGAAAACACATTGGTACGTGGTGGGCATCGAACCCGCGTCTCCCGGGCAGCGGTCCTAGCCACTAGACCACCGAAGCTCTCTAACTGATCCTGACTCGGTCTAAAATATTGCGACTTGTGAAAAAAAAAAAGAATAAGTTGTTCAAATTCACCCGAGGAGGTTGTCACGTTGTTGTGTTACGAAGTAAAACAGAAATATAGATACAATTTTTTTAAGCATCTTTTTTAAGAAGAATACAGACCTATTTTCTTATTCATACTCGATAAAAAAGAATATTCTCCAACCAGGTAATCCCGAACGCGATCCTCGTGTGCACGGAGGGCGAGAAGAACTTCCTCACGTCGTTCTCGGGCCGCGACAAGGCCTACCTCATGCTGTTCCGCATCTGGCAGAACGCGCTCATGGACCAGCCCATGACCAGCCAGGAGATCTGGCAGTGGGTATGTCATAGCAGATAATAGACTACATTAACTTTATTATTAAATGCATTATTTATTATTTTTTAATAATACTTGGCAATTAAGCTTGTTTTTTGGTCCAGAAATTTTTCATTTGTAAAAATAAAAAAAAGATTTTTTTTGCTTTTTTTCGGTAAATTTTAAAAATACTTTTTTTTCGGCTTTTTCTTTTATTTTTTCCATTTTTATTTTTTTGAAAATCAGAAATCTGAAACATTTATTTGTAGGACATCACAACACAAAACACATACATAAAGAATAGTACATAATGCAACAGAAATGAAATGAAAATACAAACACGACATACTTACAAAATTGCCCCTGTTGTGTTGCGACACCTAGACAAAAAGGGCCTCACTCAGCAAAAGCCGTAGCCTAGCAAGGTAGACTACGGCGCTGATCTTCCGCGAGCCCTGCAGAACGCGGCACGGACGAGCATCATACACCTACTCATCATAATCAACCATATAAAAATCGAAATTTCAAAAACATGCTTAAGAACACAATGTTCAGGTTTATTTATGTCCTCTCCGCGCTAATTTACACTTTCTCTCGTCGTTATATTATAATTCTTCTCATCGCTGTATAACACTCCCTTAGGTTGTTATAAAATACTTCCTCACGAGATCTGGTAGTGGGTACGTCCCTTTATTTTATCTTACGAGTACTTTTAGGGTTCCTTACTCAACAAAAAGGATCATCTTGTTGTGTGACTGTTGGTCTGTAGCAGATATTAAATTGAAATAAATAGCAAATACAGTCTTGGAGCTGTAAACAAATCAAGCTTACAGTCATTCGCCAATCAAAGGATCATCGTATAGACAGATATTTGGTTTAATCAATATTTGTAATTATTTCATCAACATCAACGGCCCGTTACAGTCCACTGCTGGCCTATGAGCCTCCTCCACGGTTTGGTATTGCCATAATCCCCACGCTTGGCAGGCGGGTTGGAGATCGCAGATTAAAAGGTTACTGTATCAGAGAGCGCTGCTGCCCGTTCCCTGTTCAATGTGTAGTCCCTAAGTCGCCTCTTACGACACCCACGGGAAGAGTAGGGGTTGGTGACTAATGTATTCTACTCTGCCGTCACCACACGACATTTGCAATTATTTACCGATCGTGAAATACTTTTTATTGTGTGTATTGTTAGATCGACAACAGACTTCACGAATGGTGTCAGAGTTACAATGAATTATCTATAGTCTGGAAGAGTAACCGTCTAACAAAGCCCGCTAAAACATGGCACCTAATTAATGTTGACAGACGACGACAGACAGGCAGATGATGTCGCTGCTGTACATTGAAGCTTACTTTCGGCGTTCTTACAAACCAAGTCATATAAAACATCATTGTACCGCGTATTTGAATGTCGTATGGTATAGTTTTGCTTCTTTGGTATTCATTTGGTGGGGTTAAGTTTAAAGCGTAGTTATTCATAATTCGTTGCAGAGTTATAGAGCCGTGCCTTACCAACCTGGGAACAGTCACAAAAAGTATTTTTTTTGTTTGACCACAATGTCCAAACCCGGAACTTCCTTAATGACAGCCGAGCGCTCCACCACTCGACCACTGAGGTATAAAGCGTTTCAAATAAGAGGTACAAACTCGTAGACTTAACTTGACACCTCGCCACTATAGCGCTTCATACTAACGAGGTGTCAACTTATGCGGGTTATATACAACGTGTTAGCTGACGCAGAACCTCTTGGGTCCACAACTTTTTTAAATTCGCAGAAATAAAAACTTTCATACAAATTGACTCGATCAGCTGATCAAAGAAATACGAAAGAAAGAAAAAGACAAAAAAATGAAAGAAAATCTTCTTCTTTCTTCAACAAACTTTTTTCTTCTTTTTTTGATGAAAGTTTAAAAATGTTTGCTAATTTTAAAAAGTTGTTGAACAAAAGTCGTTCAGTTTCATGGGCTGACTTACCACCCGCGAGGTTATTTCGCTAACACGCTGTATAATGACATGCTATGACGCCGTGTCCGCGATCCCATGCTTACATAAGTATATGATATTAGAATTTCAAACGACCTCAATGTAGTGCCTTCTCAAAAACACGGAGCTACAAAACTTGGAGATTTAAAAATTTTGAAATTTAAGTAATAAAATATCAGCTACTCATGACCATGGAGCGTGTGAGCGTGAGCGTTCCGAAATATCGAGGTAACAATATTAAATATAGCCGGAATAGCCGTGGTAACAAACCCGAAAATTGTGACAATTTTAGTTTAAAATATCAGGTGGATACCCAATAATACAAGCTCTGCTTTGTTTGAGATCAGATGGCCGTGTGTCAGATGTCCCACATATTTAATTTATTTTGCCGGCTCGATAACTCTGACTTCAGGGTTTGTGAGGTCGGTTGTTGAACTTACAACCTACTTAATGTTCATTTTTTTCTTTTTTTTTTCTTTTCATTTTCTACTAGTTACGATAATATAGATAATAGGCTTGTGTCAACTAACAATGAAATCAATGGATGAATGTTTCTAGACGTAAATTGTAATATTTAAACAGGGAAAACCGAAATAATTCCACATAAAAATTAATGATTATTGTTATTTTTACAAATTAAAATCAAATAAATACCCCCCCTGGCCCCTCCGCTGTGAACGTCAATCAGAACGTATTACGTCACATAGTAGTATGCCGCCATTGTTGTTTTGACGCTTGGTTAACTTTTTCATACAACAGCACAAGTGAACACAATCGTTTGCCACTATGTGACGTCATTCACGACGCCATGACACTTTCTTGTGTTTTTACGCCAGATTAAAAATATTTTCTTAAAACTTAAAATATGTGTTTTAAATATAATTTTTATCATGAAATATTATTTATCTACACTCATGTCGTAAATCCTTCATTTACTTATCAGAAACGCTAAGCAAATGATATACCTTTCGATGGAGCCGTGACTAAGGATCCATACAAATTTCATTTCGTTATCGCAAAGTTGTAACAAAATGAAGTTTTTTTTTTAATTTTTACGCAGATGCTTGCTATTTGAGCACACTAGCGTGTTTCGGAACGCAACCTTGGCGGCGCGCATGCGCGGTGCGATATTACTGCAAATTTATTTTCGCGCCATTAACGTTTGTAATGTCAATAATTATTACAATAAACAATGATTATGTACTTTATTTTGTCTTTAATTTAAATTTGTTGTATGAGTGTAGATAAACTATTGTATGCAACTGTACATAATTAGTATTTAACACTCGTGTATACTTTTATGAAACTCGCTGCGCTCGTTTCATAAACCACACTCATGTAAAATACCCCTCATTATGCAACAGTTGCATAAATAGTTATTTTTTGGGGTAACACAGGTACTAAACTAACGAAATAAGCCATTTTTGAAATTTACAACACAGGCCTATTGTTCTTTTTTTATCTTTTTTTACTTTATAATTATTACACGATAGTAAGTCGTTATTTCTTTAAAGTTGATGATTATTGTCATATCTAAATTTTATTAGATCGGTGACGACAACTAAGTAATGTGGGTGGATGCTGGAGGCCATTGCTGAATCAGTTCATATGTGGATTTCAGTAGGGCTATGTACCTGTATTTATTGGTGCGGGGCCTTATTCTAATTTTAAAGATATATTTTTTTTGTGTTGCGGATTTTTACTGTGGTAAGTTTTTTTATATTGTTTGGTGAAAGATTCGATTCCCGGTGGGACACTGCAATAACAAATAATTGTCATTGAGATACTGTCTAGCAAAAATCACTTTGTGAGACAACATTGCAGGCTGAATCACCTGATTGTCCTAAAAGAAAGATGATTCCCGTGCTTCGGAAGGCACGTTAAGCCGTTGGTCCCGGCTACTATCTAGTCGTTACACGAGCCAAGTTGGTGGCCTTTGGCGGCTCTATAACATTGACATCAGGGTTTGTGAGGTCGGTTGTCGACCCGGACGGCGACGACGGAGGTCAATACATTTTTCGAATCGCTCATTTTGCAAAAGCTGCTCTTTGGGTTGATGTCATGGGCTGATCCACCACTCTTTGCGTTGTTTACCATTTTTTTGTTTATCTCTAAGCCGACTAAAGCCCTATACTTACAGATTATGCCCTGGTTAGTAAAGTGACAATTAAAATTACCTTGCGGGCTAGCTGACAATTAGTAGTTTTCAACACGCGCTCGGGGGCTAACGTGCCTTTAGCTCGATCGATGAAAACACCGCACAGTTCGCTGGTACGTCTGTTTTAGTATCGCATTCACAATAGCTTTCTTAAAGCTTCAATCAGCTACTTACAAACGTGTACATAAGGATCGTGCCAAAGTTCTAAAATTGGTTTACTCATCATCAACAACCAACCTCACAAACCCTGGTGTCAGTGTTATAGAGCCGCCAAATGTAACGACTAGATAGTAGCCGGGACCAACGGCTTAACGTGCCTTCCGAAGCATGGAATTTCCTTTTGGACAATCAGGTGATTCAGCCTGCAATGTCCTAACTGGGTAAAGTATCACAAAGATATTTTTGCTTGACAGGGGAATCGAACCCGGAACCTTCGTAATGGTGTCGACATCTCGACCACTCGGCCGCGGAGGTTGTTAAAATTGGTTTACTGTAGATCATTTTCTAATTTGAATTGTTGCACTGTAATATGTTAGGCATCCGGCAGCTCCATGACTCTGATACCAGGGCTTCCTAGGTCGGTTGTCGACCTTACAACACAAAAGATAAGAAAAAGAAAATTAACTTGCTATCCTCCTGCGGCTATGCTCGCGTAGTGTAATATTTTTCCCGTGGGACATTCCCCAAAATCCGTTCAGATATTTTCATAGAATTCGGTTCAGTAAATTTAGCAGTGAAAACTTAAAGACAGATTGAGTACTTTACCACAGAATGAATATCATAGTACTCTGTATAGTACTCGCAAAATACCGTGTATCTTTAATTGACATTGTAAAATATAACAAGACCTAAATAAAGGTCTACAAACCGGTTCATTCCCGATCAATATTTCGAGCACCTGTTGATCATTGCGTGTCTATCAGCTGGCCACCACTGGGCCAGCCTACCTACTTATTAAACGTTAATTTATTAACTAAGTAGCTACCTGACTGTTCCTAACTGTAACTGTAGGTAGGTTAGGTCGCCTTAGAGTGAAAACCTCGGAAATAAATTTCGGTCAAAATCTCTTTTGTTTTTGGAGAGAAGAACTCACGAATCAAGCCCTAATTTTACTTATACTAAGACCATCCAATACTCGTAATTGCTTTCTATGATAAATAATGTACTATTGATATCATTTAAAAAAAATCATTATCATTTAATGATTATATATTTTTCGCGATTTGATATTGTTTAAGTTAATTATTATAATTTAATAGTTATTCGTACGCCTGCATTTTTAGAATTTATTTTCCGTAGGAATTGAATTTTCTCACTCTGTTAAAACTAGTCTAGTTTTATTTTATTTTTGACCAGTACCTAATCTATCTGCCTAACAATTTTCATCCAATCCGTACTACTTTTTTTTATTTTATAAATCCAAACTTTTTAGTTTCTGCTATCGAAAACAAAAATAATTTTTGCTCTTTAAAATTGACCGAGTTATAAAGGTTTGAAATTCAAGATTAGACAGAGAGGCACATGCCCACTTGTGACGTCATTTGTTAGTAACGCCATATAATCTCCATACAAAAAATCGTTTTTGTTATTGAAACTTTAAAAAATCACTGTAAATTCGTTTTTCAACCGATTCTGTTTTTTTCTTCGCGAATCGTCTACTACTAATCTATAATTTAAAAATAATTCATAAAATATGGTAAATTCATAAAATATGGTGAACAGTCCGATCCCTTATTGTGCAATAAAGTGTTATATGATTTTAGATGTTTGTATGTTTGTCTGCAGGTGCACAGTTGCTACGGTGAAGAGCTGGGCTTCGGTTCGGACGACGAGGGTTATTCCCGGGAGCTGTCGCTACCCACCGACCCGTTACCGCACATCGACGGACACAGCGAGGTATGTTAGAGGGAATTTCCGAGGGAACATACGGGGAAATCCCGTCGGTTCACGCTTTCTTTAACGAGTCTGTACAGGGTTGATTACTCATCATCGTAAGATGATAACATGCAGAGTCCCGTTTCACGATGCAACAATTTACAAGTAACAAGTTACAATTCGAAGTACATTGCGTAGCCAATTCGCCTAAACTGTAAGCACTTATAGTTTTATCTTATTGTCTACGCAATGTACATCGAATTGTACTTGTAATTTGTAAATTGTACCTTAGTGAAACGGCCCCCAGGTTGTTAGGTCGATGAACGAACACACAAACCCATACTCGTTGTTTAAAGAAATACATACTTATTATTATCATGCAAACATCATCAACAGCTCATATACGTCCCCAAACATAAATTGCAAAAAATATTGTTATTAATTTCATTTTGTTAATTCACGATTCCGTATTACCTATATACACCGTGAAATTTAACGGGTTGTGTTTCGTTAAATAGAGTGTTCAGTCCATTAAACTGTGGCCCAGCACCCGCCACGAAGAGAGTTGTAGAGGGTTATGTGGCAATAACCAGGGCACAGTCCGTAGGAAAAAAGGGTATTTATGTATTTATATATACTCATCGGCACATCTAACCGCCCACCCTTGTATTTCGAGTTAATTTTAAACTACGCTTATTGTTATACATTACAACAGATTTATTGATAATTTTACGATAAATTAAACACACTTAAATAAACGTTAAATTAACTACTTTTTAACTAACATCAGCTGTAACTAATGAAGGGTGGGCGGTTAGATGTGCCGGTGAGTGTATTATATAATCACTCTCTACTAGAGAGTCTCTAGTCTTACAGGACCATCATACAAGCCCAAAAGCCCGGCATGCCCTAGCGTAACAGGCTAACAAACAACGTAATATACGAAATAATAATTAACACCGAACCAATCTTTAATACCACTTTTTAAATTGCGCGCCATTTAATTTTCAATTCAAGTACAATGTACTCGAATTATCGGGCTGTACAATTTTGGCCTTGAAAGATCGGGCCGGCCGGCCTTTATCATGGTCGTACATTATCAGCTCCGTAGTCGTCTCCACGCCGCGCCGCCGGCCGTCTCGCTCGCACCCGTGGGCTTTAATGGGGCATGCCTTGCAAGCCTGATTTGTATGAAATCAGAGCGCAAAATATGCCAACGTTTAGAAAATAGAAACAGCGATTAGTATGGACTCGAGAAGCCCGGCATGCCTTGCCATGTGACGTCATGGCATGGGGCCGTCCGAGGACGACCCGACGTTAGTTGCAAGTCGAGCAAAAACAATGAGCCGCGTTTTGTTTGTTTACATTGTTGATTGCAGGTTATAATTTTATTGGTTAATTTTTGCTTTATTAGAGTGCTTTATTTTACTAAGTGGCAAAAATATGTGTAATATAATTGTTCCTTGTCGTGATGAGTGAAAGGTTTTATAAGAAGTGGAGGTTAATGTTAAGTCAATGAACTTTGGCGATAAAAAGCAGCTCATATTTTCGCCAAAACACGGGATTTGTGCATTTCTTAATCAAGTAAGTCTAAAAAGCAATTTAAATAATATATTCGGGTAAAAACTTATTGGATGGCCATTTCTATTAATGAAATTGTTGGTTTTGCATGTCTTTTTTGCCATAAAAAAAAGTTTCGAATGCAACAGATAGAGTTTGATTACGACTGATATATCAGTCGTAATCAAACTCTATCTGCCCCTGAAATGATATATCATTCTTAGCTAATGGCATTAAACTAGTAGAAACACGCGGATATGCTCTCATGCAAACAGGATAATTAATACTTTCTCTCATGTTTTGTAATATTGTCAAACAAAAATCAAACCCGACGAAAATCTCGGCTTGCCCTGTCGTTAGACCCTAGGCACGCTACTGATGGATAAGCGTTTACTGTTGGAGATCAGGACATGAAGTGAAGAATTTGGCAGAAAAAAGACAAAATCGAAACGTAAGAAATCTAAATTTGAAAATGAATTTAAATGAAAGATAAAACTGCCAGCAAGAAAGGTTGCCAGTCATAAAACAGGAAAGAAGACGAATGCCTCGTTACAAACTGAACAACTTTCCCCAAGAAACATGGGCTGGCAATTAAAAAAAAAATTTGCTTCCCCCATAGTAAATCGATCAGCTGGCCGCGCGGTTTTGTATGAACGGGCCAATTTTTTTTTGTGTTTTACAGCTCATGTTCCTTGGGGAAAGTTGTTCAGTTTAATGGACTGAACACTCCATTTAACGAAAAACAACCCGTTAAACACGGTGTATGCGCACCAGCAGGGTCAGGATAACCACCGTAGATAAAATAAACCCGCGCGACGTACACAGTGACCAATAGCATCCAAGCTTTTTGTCGCACGTAGACAAGAACTGCGTTATTATTGGCAGTTACGTTTTATGTTGCGTGGTTTAATTTGTCTAGGGTCGCTATGCTGACCTTGCTGGGTACAGCATTTACGGAGTAAGTGAGAAAGCCTAAATATTCTGGAGGTCATAAATATCAGAAATAAAATTCATACTAATAAAATACATGTGAAATTGTTTGTCTGTTTGACTTTCACCGCTAAAAGGGATATAGGCTACTTCTTATTGCGGAGTATTTTTATACCATTACCACGGGAATAAATAAATATGTGGGGAAATCTTACACACGGCCATCTAATCCCAAACTAAGCAAAACTTGTACTATGGGTATTAGACAGCTGATATACATTACTTAAATAGATAAATACATACTTATATAAATAAACAACATCCAGACACAAGGCAAACACAAGTGTTCATCACATGAAAGTTTGCCCTGGGTGGGATTCGAACCCGCGACCCTGTGCTTCGAAGGCAGGCGTACTACCAACTAGGCTACGGAGCCGTCGAATATAATAATCTTAAACAACAGCTGGATAGAAATAAAATAATAATAATAATAAATCTTTATTGGCTAAAAACAAACAGTTGCACACTGATCCCCACACTACAACAAACAGTTGCACACTGATCCCCACACTACAACAAACAGTTGCACACTGATCCCCACACTACAACAAACAGTTGCACACTGATCCCCACACTACAACAAACAGTTGCACACTGATCCCCACACTACAACAAACAGTTGCACACTGATCCCCACACTACAGCAAACAGTTGCACACTGATCCCCACACTACAACAAACAGTTGCACACTGATCCCCACACTACAACAAACAGTTGCACACTGATCCCCACACTACAGCAAACAGTTGCACACTGATCCCCACACTACAACAAACAGTTGCACACTGATCCCCACACTACAACAAACAGTTGCACACTGATCCCCACACTACAGCAAACAGTTGCACACTGATCCCCACACTACAGCAAACAGTTGCACACTGATCCCCACACTACAACAAACAGTTGCACACTGATCCCCACACTACAACAAACAGTTGCACACTGATCCCCACACTACAGCAAACAGTTGCACACTGATCTCCACACTACAACAAACAGTTGCACACTGATCCCCACACTACAACAAACAGTTGCACACTGATCCCCACACTACAGCAAACAGTTGCACACTGATCCCCACACTACAGCAAACAGTTGCACACTGATCCCCACACTACAGCAAACAGTTGCACACTGATCCCCACACTACAACAAACAGTTGCACACTGATCCCCACACTACAACAGTTGCACACTGATCCCCAAACTACAACAAACAGTTGCACACTGATCCCCACACTACAGCAAACAGTTGCACACTGATCCCCACACTACAACAAACAGTTGCACACTGATCCCCTCACTACAACAAACAGTTGCACACTGATCCCCACACTACAGCAAACAGTTGCACACTGATCCCCACACTACAACAAACAGTTGCACACTGATCCCCACACTACAACAAACAGTTGCACACTGATCCCCACACTACAGCAAACAGTTGCACACTGATCCCCACACAACAACAAACAGTTGCACACTGATCCCCACACTACAGCAAACAGTTGCACACTGATCCCCACACTACAACAAACAGTTGCACACTGATCCCCACACTACAACAAACAGTTGCACACTGATCCCCACACTACAACAAACAGTTGCACACTGATCCCCACACTACTACAAATAACGCAAGACTATTTGAATGAATGTCTGAAATACTCTCTACCAGGGACCGGGCTACCCGTGGAAAAACCCCTTCAGTCGTTAGGGTTTAAGTATTTACAGAATGATAATTAAAATAAATATATGTTTATCAGATTCCTTGATAGGGTTACCCTGTTGGATTTGCAAACGTTATAATTATAATATATATATATATATAGGGCTGATTGATAAGTTTCCGAAACGACAAAGAAAAACTTTAAAAATCTATTTAAAATAAATTTATTTCTCGACGTAGTTTCCTTCTACCTCGATGCATTTAGTCCAGCGCTTCTCCAATGCCGTTACACCAGTTTGATAAAATGTTTTCTCCAACCCCTCAAAATACTCGTCCACGGCAACAATGACTTCTTCATTTGATGAAAATCTCTGGCCACCTAACCATTTCTTCAGGTTTGGGAATAAGTGGAAGTCACATGGGGCCAGATCCGTGGAATAGGGTGGATGCGGTAGCAATTCGAACCGCAATTCATGGAGTTTGGCGACTGCAACCATTGACGTGTGTGCAGGTGCGTTGTCATGGTGGAACAAAACTTTTTTCTTGGCCAAATGTGGTCGTTTTTTCTGGATTTCTTCACTTAATTTTTGCAGCAAGCTTGCGTAGTACTCTCCATTTATTGTTTTTCCTTTTTGCAGATAATCCACTAAAATAATCCCTCGAGCATCCCAAAAAACAGTCGCCATCACTTTGCCGGCCGACAAAACCGTTTTTGCTTTCTTCGGCGCAGGTCTTCCGCTCTCAGTCCACTGCTTAGATTGTTCTTTTGTCTCGGGAGTATAATGATGTATCCAGGTTTCATCGACTGTTACATAACGCCGCGAAAACTCGTTAGGATCTCGGTTAAACAGCGCCAAACACTCCGATGAATCGTCCACTCGACGTTGCTTTTGGTCAACTGTGAGCAAACGCGGCACCCATCGCGCGCAAAGCTTTTTCATTCCCAAATGTTGGTGCAAAATATTAAAAACGCATTCAGATGAAATGCTCACCATCTCTGCTATCTCTCGCATCTTCAAGCGCCGATCATTCAATACAATTTTGTGAATTTTTTTGTTCATGTCCGGATTCGTGACTTCATTTGGACGGCCAGACCTGTGGGCGTCTTCGCAGCTCTGTCTTCCACGTTTAAAATCAGTTACCCAGGTGTGAATTGTACTCAATGCAGGAGCAGAATTACCTAAAACACTGTCTAGCTTGGTTTTAATCTGGGTTGCTGTTTTCTGTTTTAAAACGTAAAACTTTATCACCGCACGAATTTCGTTTCTTTCCATTGTTAAGAAAATTTACGACAGAGAAAGTTCTACGTCCTATCAAACAAATTCCACCAGTTCGATTAAATTCAAATTTGGCGTTCTATTTTCAAAAAGATGCCAAAATATAATGTAATATTTTTTTTTTGCGTATAATTTTTTTAAGTTCGTCGTTTCGGCCAGTTATCAATCAGCCCAGGTAGCATAATAAGAGTACGAATTAAGCCGTGCGGTGTCGTAAGAGGCGACTTAGGGACTACACATTGAACAGGGAACGGGCAGCAGCGCTCTCTGATACAGTAACCTTTTAATCTGCGATCTCCAACCCGCCTGCCAAGCGTGGAGATTATGGCAAAACCAAACCGTGGAGGAGGCTCATAGTCCAGCAGTGGACTGTAACGGGCCGTTGATTTGATTTGAAGAGTACGAGATATCGTTGATCAAAATCGTAAGGGTTCCAGTCCCTGCTCTCTCTACTGGTACTCCAATGATAATTTCGAACCCGGGATTTTCTAAAAGCAGCCGTCCACGCACCGACGCGCCCGTCAAAATCACTTATCAATACGCTGTTTCGTCCCGCGTGGCTGGACCGTTATCACTGATAACTGATAACAGGTTGATAGCCGCCTACGATTGACATTGATAACAAACGGCCAGTCTTAAATATATCATACTGAGAATGGCGGCCAAGCGACATGAGAAAAAAAATAAGAAAAAAGAAAATGTGAGTAGTGATAAAAGCTATTTAAATAGGGGATCGGACTGTTTACCATATTTTATTAATTTACCATACTTTATGAATTATTTTTAAAATATAGATTAGTAGCAGATGATTCGCGAAGAAAAAAACAGAATCGGTTGAAAAACGAATTTACAGTGATTTTTTAAAGTTTCAATATGTCTGTCTCTTTCAAAAACGATTTTTTTGTATGGAGATTATATGGCGTTACTAACAAATGACGTCACAAGTGGGTATGTGCCTCTCTGTCTAATCTTGAATTTCAAACCTTTATAACTCGGTCAATTTTAAAGATAGAGCAAACATTGTAACATAACACTGAAAGAGTGTTCGATAGCAGAAACTAAGAAGTTTAGATTTATAAAATAAAAAAAAAGTAGTCCGTTTGTATACCTTACACATAAGTTATACTATAATAATAATAATAATAAGTAATTTATTGTTCAGATTTTTTCATGTGTACAATTCAGTTATTATGCTACTTACATTTATATCTATAGTAATATCCCTGCTCCTTAAACTAGGATCATCTCCTGTATTTTAAAGAACAGTATTCAACCGTGGTTTAACATTCCTTGTGTTGCTGAAATAACTATGATTCGATTCTTATAAAATAAATTACGTAGGTATATAAATCTAAAACATCCAAAAGCAGGTTCGAGTCCTGTCCAAGAGATCAACAAAATTTTTCTGTCACTGCTTTATAAATTATTTAATAATATTGCATTTGTGTATGTGTGTGTGTGAGTGTGTGTGTGTGTGTGTGTGTGTGTGTGTGTGTGTGTGTGTGTGTGCGCGCGTGTGTAGAGTGGGAATATAAGCGTGTGTGTTGTGTGTGCAAGTTTGGTTGTGTTTTAATATGTTTATTTGTCAGATATTGTATTTAAGAGTTCATATTAGTAATAATTTAATTTAATTAAATTTTAATTAAGCTCAACCTAAACTCTGATTTACAAAAATGTACTTGATGATTGACGCTAAAAAATATGAAGATTAAAATATCTTATTTATGTCACATACTAGCGGTCCGGAAAATCTATACCTCTTTAAAAAAGCAAAAGACTTAACTAATAGACCTTTGAGAAACCCGGATAAATTAGTGCAAACTGTTGTCCCTAAAACGGCAAGATACAGTCAAAACTGTGGTTCTATGTGTATTAAAATTTATAATAATCTGCCACGAACTTTAATACAACAGCCTAAACTCGTATTTAAAAGAGAATTGTACAAATGGCTTCAATCACAAAATTTTTACTCAGTTAAGGATTATTTAAGTGTACAATTTGCATGACTTGTTTGGACATTTTTAATGTAAATTTGTGTATTGTTTTTTAAGTTATTATGACATTTATAATTTGCATGTTACTTTAAAGTGACTGAAAATGTGCTCGTTATTTACTATGCTGTACACCTGCAAACCTGTACCATTGTTCTTAGCAAATAAATCATTATCATTATCATTAAATAAATCTTTATTATTATTATATTATATATTATTATTATTATAAGTAGATATATTGGCCTTGATTCGGGAAGTCATGCTCTAATCTTAATTTTAAAATCCAGCTATCCTTTTCGTTTTTATGACCAATGAAAGAGGTGATGATTTCAGACGAATGAATGATATTAATTTGAACGAATGATAACCTAAAATAAGGGCATAGCTGTCAAATTAAGATATTTTTAACTTGCATGTTTTAAGTGCTCTCTAAAATTGTGCAATCGACACGGCCATACGGTTCAAATTCGATGTTTGACAGCTCTAATATTAGGATGGCCATCTCCTGTCCTTTTTCAATCTTTAAAACGCGAAAAGGAAGGACGAACTTAAATTAAGGATTACAGCAAGGCCGTATTCTCGACGACAGCGGGCGGCGGGGCGGCGGCGACCGCGACGCGGGAACTTTGTTCTATATTGAACTGTTCTCGACGACTGCGGGCGGCGGGTCAGCGTTGCCGCTACAATCCCCGCACCGCGGTCGCCGCCGCCCCGCCGCCCGCTGGCGTCGAGAATACGGCCTAAGAATTAGCCTCATTGTGATGATTTCCAGTTGGATCTGGTGGATTCGTCCATGGAGGCGGTGGGCGGGGCGGACTCGCGCGAGGACCGCTCCCGAGCCGGCTCCCGGAGCAGAGATTCCCCGCCACTCGGTGAGTTAAACCAACACTTACTGTAACTTATTTTTTTTTAATAATATTCAAGGTACATGCTGAATTCGTACAATAATATCTCGCCAAACTGTTACCCAGTTTGTTGGCGAGTAAAGCGCTGTAACACTGTACTGTTGATAAGGATAACAGTTATCCTAGGCTTCAAACTGGTTCCAATAATCATTCAAAAAGGGTCATCAGAGAAAGAAAATAATACAAACTAATACATTTTTTATGATGACCGAAGTTGAAGGACATGGTGTTTTGTTAAAATATGCATTATATCAATCAATCAGTCAGCCTATTGCAGTCCACTGCTGGACGTGTGCCTCCCCTCGGGCACGCCAAAGCGCACGATCACCCGCTTTCCTCATCCAGCCACCACCAGCGACCTTCCTCAGGTCATCAGTCCACCTGGCAGGGGGGCGTCCCACACTACGTTTCCCGAGACGTAGTCTCCATTCGAGAACCCGTCTGCTCCAACGCTCATCGGTTCTGCGACAGACGTGGCCAGCCAGCCAGCCAGTTCCAGCAACCTTCCTCATCTCGTCATCAGTCTGACAAGTAAAACACCGTGTTAGCTCCAAGCTACGTTTATTAACTGAGTGCATGATACAAAAACACCTTCAACTGCAGATTATAAGTAAAACTATATCTACCTACATAACACCTCCCCTTTTAAATTACAACTCGTCTTTAAAAAAAAACCAATATGAATTAACAAACAATAACTAAAAATATACCTACACCATTGTTTCTATAAAGCATAACTCTTAATCTAAACACAGTACAAACAAGACTTAGATACTTTTAAACTCATACAAACTCATCAAAACCGTACCGGACAGGTGGCCTACGAACCCTATTTTGTCTCGTGGTTGTTTCACCCGCGGGTGGACCAGCCACCCCTGACTCTATGTGAATATCACACCCCGTCCCCGGACCGGACCCTTCGCGAGAGGACGAGGGCTCTCTCTGCGCCGGCGCCGAACCCGACGCCGCCGTCATCTCCTCCGCCTGAACGTCCCCGGCTGGTGCTGGTAAAAGTGCAAACTCACTAGGAACGTCACGGTTATATGTGCTGCTTAAGCTATTATCTTCATTCAAATAACGCTTCTTTAGTTGATCTATATGCCTGTGTTTGACGATTCCATCTGTGGTAAGTACGTCGTAATCAGTATCTCCTAATTTATCTATTATCCTACCTTTTCCCCACTTTACCCCAGACCCAAATTGCCTAAACCATACTCTATCCCCCATTAAAAACTGCCTTTGAGCCCCCCCGGCTGCTTGCTCATTTTTACGCTGTAAGCCTGACACTCGTTTCTCCCTATCAGGTTTAATGCAATCCAATCTGGTCCTAATTGACCTTCCTAAAAATAACTGTGCTGGGCTTTCCCCCGTAGTGTTATGTACTGTATTCCTATATACTAATAGAAATCTACTCAAAGCAGTGTCTATATCGACATTTTGCAATTGTGCTTTTTTGATAACCCGTTTACAAAGTTTCACCCCGTTTTCAGCAGCTCCATTTGAGGCTGGGTGGTACGGTGCTGAGAAGGTTTGTACTATTCCATTAGTCACACAAAAAAATCGCATTTCTTCACTAGAAAAAGGTGGCCCATTATCACTTACTAATTGTTTTGGAAGGCCATACCTTGAAAACATTTCTCTCAAAACCTTAATCACTTGCTGGGCGGTAGTAGTAGTCATTTTAACTACTTCTATCCACTTAGTACATGCGTCTACTACAACCATATACTTAGTGCCCGCTAATGGTCCCAAAAAATCTAAATGCACCCGGGCCCACGGTCTGGCGGGCCACGGCCAACTGCGAGGCACGTGCGCGCTGGGCGCGTCAGCCAGCTCGGCGCACACGGCGCAAGCGGCGCACTGCCGCTCCACCGCCTCGTCCACGCCTGGCCACCACACATAACTACGGGCTAAGCTCTTTGTTTTGACTATACCCATGTGGGTGTCGTGTAACTCCTGTAATACCCGGGTTTGTAGCTTTGGTGGTATTACTACTCTGTGCCCCCACAAGATGCAGTCTAATTCTGCATATAATTCTTTTCTCCTGTTGTAAAATGGAGTGAGTTCCCTAATTTCAATTTCTTGCGGCCAGCCGTCTTTAACATAACTGAGTACCCGACTATATAAAGGGTCTTTTATTGTTTCGTTTCGTACTGAATTATAATCGAGTAATAACGCTTCTGATGCGAAATGCAAGTATGTCTGCTCTGGTATGTCGTTCTCTTTTCCCCCGTCCGCTTTATATGCTGCAATAAGCCTTGAGAGCGCATCGGCTGTATTTTCATCCGACCTCACGTATTCAATGTCAAATTCGTAAGCCGACAACGTTAGCGCCCAACGCTGCAGCCGACTAGCGGTCATACATGGTATGCCCATATTTGACCCAAAAATGCTCACCAGTGGTTTATGGTCGGTTCGCAGAATAAACCGTCTTCCATATAGGAATTGGTGAAATTTTTTCACTGCGAAAATTATTGCCAAAGCCTCCTTATGTATCTGGCTGTAGTTCCGCTCGGCGGCAGTGAGCGCGCGCGAGGCGTAGGCCACGACGCGATCCGCACTGCCACCGTTGGCGCCGGGCTGCGCCAGCACCGCCCCCAGACCGTGCGCGCTCGCGTCGCACGTGAGCGTCACCGCTCGCTCCGACACGAAGTGCGCCAGCACCCCACAACCGCTTAACAAACTCTTTGCTCTCTCAAAGGCCGACTGGTGACATTTATTCCAAACCCACTTTCTGTCTTTCCTTAACAAATCAAATAATGGACTTAGACAACAACTTAAATTTTTTATAAATTTTCCATAGAAGTTTATCATGCCTATAAACGATTTAAGTTCTGTAGCATTGGTAGGAGCCGTCATTTTTAGTATCGGTTCGACTTTCTCCGGGTCCACTTTAATGCCCTCTTTATTAATTATGAATCCTAAGTATTTCACTTCTGGTGCGAAAAATTCACATTTTTGTTTTTTAATTCTTAGCCCATGGTTTTTTAAACGTTCTAAAACAGTTTCTAGACTTCGAATGTGCTCTTGCGTTGTTTTTCCCCCAATACAAATATCATCTAGGAAGACTGTTACATTCGGAATATCCTTTAATAAATTAGTCATAATTCTTTGGAATATACCCGGACTTGAAGCTAGACCAAAAACTAAACGCTTATATTTAAATAAGCCCCTGTGGGTATTTATTATTGTCAAGTCTGTCGATTCATCGGCTAAACAAATCTGATTATATGCCTGAGATAAATCTATCTTCGTGAAATAAGTGCTACCGCTCAATCTCGACAATAAATCGTCTACTTTCGGCACCGGATATCGATCAACTAACAAAACGCGATTCAAGTGACTTTATAGTCAGCACACAGACGTAAAGCACCATCCGGTTTATAAACAGTTACCAGCGGGGTCGCCCAGTCGGAGTGCTGCACCGGCTCGATGACGCCGGCGCGCAGCATGGCGTCGAGCTCGGCGTCGACGCGCTCGCGCAGCGCGTAGGGTAGTGGCCGCGCGCGGCAGAACACCGGCCGCGCGTCCGGCCGCAAGTGCAACGTAGCTCTCCCGCCGGTGAAACAACCCAGCTCATTTTTGAATACATCACTGAACCTGGAATGTAGATTATTTACATATTTAGTTATGTTGAATGCCGTTCCTACCGGCGGCGGTACTTGACTAACGTTATTCACTGATATTTTTGGGATTTCTATACCTAATTCAGCTAACCATTGCCTACCTAGAAGACTTGTCGAACCATGATTAATTACATATAAATCTAAAAGCTTTTTATTGTTATTATATACAACATTCACTTCAATAAATCCTGATGGCCGTAATTTGCTTCCATCGTAAAATTTTAAAAGTAACTCACATGGTTGCAACGGAACATCACCAAAATGATTTTTATACGTTTTCTCACTTATACATGAAATTGCGGAACCCGTGTCAATTTCCATTGTTACTATTTTTCCATTAATTGAAATAGGCATGCTTACCGCACTATATTGTCTTATCGACATTTGGTACATTGGTTCTTCATCGTCGCAACCATCTCCGTCGTCGTCACCGCTATCTTGCTTCGGCCCTCTCGTACCGCAGGTCCCGCCGCCGTTTTCTTGCACCCAGTGGGTGCCGGCGGCGCTGCCTCTGTAGTTGCTCATGCCGCGTGCGACCCGTGCGCCGCCGCCGCCGCTCCGATTCAGCGGCTCGCCACGTTTACGGCCCCCGCCGTCACTGCCCCAGCGCGTCGCTCCGCCACCGCGCTGCTGTATATTCCCTCCGAACTGTGCATCATTGGTACGGCCCACTCGGCATCCTGCCGCTGCCGGAGCCCGAACCTCATTGTAGCCGCCGCCCCCGGTCTTTGGGAATGCACCGCCCACCACTGGACATACCCGTCGTAGATGGCCCTTTCTATTACACCGACTACACACATATTCTCGGAACTTGCAATCCCTGTAGCTGTGGCGAATGTCGCCACACCCGGAACAGTTTGTCGATCGCATTGTATGTACTTGAGCCGCACTAAACACATTCGCCGCGTCGTGGCCGCCGCTTTCTACGGCCTGCGCATCCCGCTCCGCCGCCTCCAAGGACAAGGACATAGACACCGCCTTGTCAAAATCTACTTTTTCCTTTGCAAACAATCTCTGTCTAATAGTATCGCTTGAAATTCCGCACACTAACTGATCTCGCATATTTTCACTAAAGTTCCCTCCAAACTCACAGTACCTCGCCATTTTCTTGAGTTGTGCCACGTACTGAGCGACCGTTTGTCCGTTACTTTGTTTACATTGTCGAAAGCGATAACGTTCGGCCAACATAGATGGTTTTGGTTGCAGAAATTTCTCCATAAGTGCTACCAAATCGGCATAGGTTTTTTCACATGGTTTATTTGGGCTGCATAAATTCACCATAATCTCATAACCGGCTTCACCGATAACCGAGATAAGCGTTGGCACTTGTAAAGCGTCTTTCACATCGTTTGCCAGGAAATACATGTCCATTCGGTCTATATACAGTCTCCAGTTACCACTTTGCACATCGAACTCGCTAATTTTCTTTCCCGACATTTTCAATTAAAAGAATCCCTATCCCGTACGCCACTGACAAGTAAAACACCGTGTTAGCTCCAAGCTACGTTTATTAACTGAGTGCATGATACAAAAACACCTTCAACTGCAGATTATAAGTAAAACTATATCTACCTACATAACACAGTCCATCTGGCATTATATAGTCCACTTCATGCTCATCAATCAAGAATTTGTTTGGTTAATCTAACTTGCATCATACATCTTTGGAAGGTCAATAGCACAATAATTAATTCAATAACATTCAAAATCACATAACATCCAATTACACTTATAAAAGTCATCATAAAATTACATTTTTAGTAGAAAAATTTAGAGAAGTGTTTTGCTTTGCTTTCCCCGGCTTGTAAAGTGATCTAATTAGCAAGTGCTGTTCTGGGAACTACCCAAAGTCCCTTTAAATAGCTTTAATAATAATTAATAATAATTTTATTTATTCATCAGACTACAAGGGTTCATTCGTGTTAGTAAAATTTAAGAGCTACGTTAGTATAAAAACAGTGTTTACATGAATTTACCCCCCGTTTCCCCTTACTAGCACCTTTACAAGATGGCGAAAAATAGGCGAATCGTACCTTCCTGCGATGGTCCTCAGAATAGAGTTGGAGCTGGCCCGCACTCTGCAGAGCAACGACGCTGCCTTTTTGCGGATAATCGCGTAAAAATCGTCAGTGCGTGCCGCAGCAAACATACCAGATGCGCTGCAGAATCGAGACAGCCCCCAGCAACATTCTGAACCCATTATTGTATTGAGTTCGCAGAGCGTTGACAGTCTTCTGCGTAAAGCTAGTCCACAGGCTGCACGTGTAGAATACTTGGCAGTAGGCTTTAAATAAAGTAATTTTTACCAGCCGACTACAACGCGCAAACCTGCGTACCAGCATGTTACATCTGACTGCCATCGCTCTACGCTCCCTCTCAATGTCAGCATGGTCCTTAAGGTCGTCGGTAACAAAGTGTCCCAGGTATTTAAATTGAGATACTCGTTTGAGCTCAACACCATTTAGGCTGATAGCTGGAACATGATTAGGGCACTTCCCACCGACAGCCTTAAAGACCAGGTACTCGCTCTTCTTGACATTATATGCCAAACCGTGCTTCTGAGTGTACTCCTCACATATGTGAAGCAGTTCATTGAGAGCTCTGACCGTTGGGCTCAGCAGCACCATGTCGTCAGCGTAGCTGATGTTATTTATGGTAACATCATCCACGCGACAGCCGATGCGTTTGCTGCTGAGCTCAACGATCAGATCATTAACATACAAATTAAACAATTTGGGGGAAGTTAGTCCCCCCTGCCGTACTCCACTCCCCAGCCTGAAAGATTCCGAAAGCTTATCGTCCCATCTCACCCGGTTATCCTGGTTCCCGTACCAAAACTGGAAGATGCGCAACAGCTCAGCCGGCACATCCCTCCCCCGCAGCTTGTCCCAAAGCACATCGTAGGACACAGTGTCGAACGCCCGCGATAGGTCTAGAAAACACGCGTACACGGGCGTCCGACGCTGCGTGTAATATTGTACAGTGTGCTTCAGGGCAAGTATAGCACTCTCTGTCGACAAACCCGGACGAAACCCTTTGAGGACGAAGCTTTGCGTTTGCATTTATCGCCAGTTACATTTCGCGCATGCGTCGTCGCAGTCAAGTGTTTTAGACGGTACCTAAAATATTATACGTCAAGAGGTTAATGTGAAAAGAAAAACTAAATTAAATTATAAAAAATACTGTGTTAAGTGAAATAACAAAGAAAAATACAGAATAAGGGTAGGTTAGGGTCATTCTAAGTACCTAAATAAAAGGTAACTTACACCTTTTAAAACAATTTATAACTGTGTAACAAAGACATTTAATAATTTTTAGTTTAGTATTATTTAGTTACTGTATTTTCGTTTCATTGTGTTTTCTTGAATAAAAAACGTATGTATAAAGATTGTTTACCTTTCGTTAGGTACCAAAACTAATAACTACGATTGTGTCAAATCAGCGTCTTTTTAATTTACGTCAAAACAGCAACTTTTCTTTTGTAATGTTCTTGTGTACAATAAATAATAAAACAAACTTTATTTTGAAAATAAAGACAAAACATATAATTTGTGTAGGTACCTACATTTTTAGTTAGATTTGTAATAAAAAAACATAACTTCCACGAATAATTTAGAATATCATAATAGTGTAAAATAATCACATTCTGAATACAGTCATGTTGGCAATTTATTTTCGATATGTCAGGTAAAAAAAAACTGATACCTATACCTTAATAAATTATATCGCCGAGTAAATAATTATTGACAATTTGTGTTGAGCACTGCTCAGTCCATGCTAGATGTGAGCGCGATATTTTTCGTTTTTACAATGATATTAATTAAAATTGAAAGTCCGCATTTATTTTTATATTGTGTTGTTGAACAAATAAATTTAATACTTTTAAGATAAAAACCGTCTCACAATGTTTGTAATTTTGTTTAAAAATTAAAAACTATCAAGTTGTAGCAAAGCATATCGTTATGTTAAGTATCTTGCGTTTTCTTGAGGCTTCTTATTGATTGTATAATAAGACTTCTATACTATTCAGCTTGCAGTGATTAGCTGATCATGCCCTTCAGGTAGCAACCGCCCCCGCCGGCGGGGACGCGGAACTAATAGTAGAATAGGCTTGTGTCAACTAACAATGAAATCAATGGATGAATGTTTCTAGACGTAAATTGTAATATTTAAACAGGGAAAACCGAAATAATTCCACATAAAAATTAATGATTATTGTTATTTTTACAAATTAAAATCAAATAAATACCCCCCCTGGCCCCTCCGCTGTGAACGTCAATCAGAACGTATTACGTCACATAGTGGTATGCCGCCATTGTTGTTTTGACGCTTGGTTAACTTTTTCATACAACAGCACAAGTGAACACAATCGTTTGCCACTATGTGACGTCATTCACGACGCCATGACACTTTCTTGTGTTTTTACGCCCGATTAAAAATATTTTCTTAAAACTTAAAATATGTGTTTTAAATATAATTTTTATCATGAAATATTTTTTTTTTTGGTAATACAGGTACTAAACTAACGTAATAAGCCATTTTTGAAATTTACGACACAGGCCTATTAATTCAGTAAGACCCGGTAGGGGTCATTCTTCTCCGACGCGCTTCTCGCCCTGGCAACGTTCTGGGCCGAGGTCCGGGCCGTCTGAGGGCGCCCCCAGATACGTTGTCATAAATCTCTAAGGGGTACAAGCCTTCTGCTCCCCCGCAAGTCCGCGCCCGCTATATTACCACTCTGGTGGAAATACCGATTAGGTCCGTCAAAAAGAAATATATCATGTGATCATTAGTTTTGTCAATAAAGATCATAGCTGTATAAATGTGGGCGTACCTAGGCTACCTAAGCTTAGACGTAATGTCGTACGTAAGTCACTTGGCGACGGATTTCTACTTGAATCGTGGAGCAAGGCTACAGACGAGAGACTTGGAAGACTATGTGTTCGTTGATCTGAAGGACACTGCATTATCCAGATTTTTGAGTGAAGAAGAGGGGTACGAAATAGCCCAGGAAGTACAATGTGGTTTGTAGCTTTTGCTAATATGCTCATATTTATAGCTAGTGGCTCTGTGAGCGGGTCTGTACATACGTCTCTTTATATTTATTTTTTCTCCACAAAGATCCCCGACCCGGTATGTGACCTGTAGTGGAAAACAGCTTCAGCGGTTGACCTTGTAAGCTGGCAACCCCCATAATTCCGTAATTTTTTAAAATTTCCAAAAACTGACTCGACAAAAAAATTTGATTAGTTTATCGAACCTGCTCACAAAATTTCGCAAGGATCAGTTCAGAAACGCGACCTGTAGAGTGGAACAAACAGACAGACTGACACACAGACAGATAGACATACAAAAGCAATTTTGGCCAAACTGAAACAAGACGCTCACATTTAGAACAATTAATTTCAAAATAAAAAAAACTACAAATAAATAAAAAAAGCTTTGTTAAATCAATGTTATGAAATAATAAATTAATGAAATAATGAACTAAATATTTCAAAATAATATTTATGTTTGTAAATACGTAAACAAGATAATTAAGGCAAAAAAGAAAATGTTTTCTAACATAAATTGATTTAAGTACATCTCTTTTAAAAATGTAGGCACAAATGGTGTACAAACACTTTTCCGTTCTGAGAATCGATAGTCTATATTTTAGGTGTCAAATGACACTAGAGATGGGAAAATTTTGATTAAATGCCTGTGATGAAGAATATTCTTTTTTTTGGTATTTTTTGTAACATGTTGTATATAATATAAATCCCAACGCAGGCTTTTCTAAGCGTAAAAGGAGACACCGACACCAAACACCTTGGTCCTATATCATCATCATCATCAACAGCTCATATACGTCCCCACCGAGGGGCTCGAGCCTACCCTAAATTAGGGCGATTAGGCCTTAGTCGACCACGCTGGCCCAGTGCGGGATGGTCGACTTCACACACAACCTTTGAATTTCTTCGCAGGAGTGTGCAGGTTTCATCACGATGTTTTCCTTCACCGTAAGAGCGTCGACTAAAATACATATAATAAAAAACATACATATGAATTTGAAATTCGAAAACACATTGGTACGTGGTGTGGTGGGGATCGAACCCGCGTCTCCCGGACGGAAGGCAGCGGCCCTAGCCATTAGACCACCGACGCTCCTATAACCCTATAACTCCTACGCTGCTCCTATAACCCTGTTATTTACTTATAAATATGATTTTTATTGTGAACCATACATACTGAGCGAACTTAGCCATGCTCGTCCTATTCTTGGACAGCTTACTTATGAAACGTGCTGATTCATAATTTTTACTAAATTCAATTTATTTACTAAAATATACAAAATACATTGTCTACAGGTGGACCCAAAGCGACAATGCTAATAATACTAAATGATACCTTATTATATATAAAAAAAACATTAATTCATTTGCACATTCTACTCAGTCATTCGGATAAAAATGCAAACATAATTCATATTTTTTTCTTAATACAAAACATCCGTGATAAATAAATAAATTGTATGATTTCTAACTTCTACATCTAACAGCAAATAATAAACAAACGTTACTCTGTTTCAGCCTTAGAGTATTAATACAGTAGTAGTACTACTCTAAGGTTTCAGCTTACCTATGCAACGTGCTGATTAATAATAAACAAACGTTACTCTGTTTCAGCCTTAGAGTATTAATACAGTAGTAGTACTACTCTAAGGTTTCAGCTTACCTATGCAACGTGCTGATTAATAATAAACAAACGTTACTCTGTTTCAGCCTTAGAGTATTAATACAGTAGTAGTACTACTCTAAGGTTTCAGCTTACCTATGCAACGTGCTGATTAATAATAAACAAACGTTACTCTGTTTCAGCCTTAGAGTATTAATACAGTAGTAGTACTACTCTAAGGTTTCAGCTTACCTATGCAACGTGCTGATTAATAATAAACAAACGTTACTCTGTTTCAGCCTTAGAGTATTAATACAGTAGTAGTACTACTCTAAGGTTTCAGCTTACCTATGCAACGTGCTGATTAATAATAAACAAACGTTACTCTGTTTAAATAGGCATATTAAATAGCTTCTCGGAACACTGAAAATAAAACATTGTTGTTATGTTATCCACCACGGAACGGAAGTTGAGGTTTTTTGTGTTCTATGTGGATAGTAACTTCCCGTGGGTGTCGTAAGAGGCGACTTAGGGACTACACATTGAACAGGGAACGGGCAGCAGCGCTCTCTGATACAGTAACCTTTTAATCTGCGATCTCCAACCCGCCTGCCAAGCGTGGAGATTATGGCAAAAGCTCATAGCCCAGCAGTGGACTGTACCGGGCCGTTGATGTTGTGGATAGTATTGCATCTGAGGAGCATCGTTTCAAAACGCAAGTTGTCACATCACGGACAACGTTTAATTTGCCACGAATTCGTACTCTTTAGTTATGGTAGTTTACAACAACGAAAGCATATTTCCTTCAAAACGCTTTAAGATTAAACATCAGCTGCAGTGGCGCCACCAATTGAAATAAATCATTTACTTATTGTCAGTGATTTCGATCTAAATTATTAAGCGTTTAACGACAATAAAAGGGTTACAAACATATTTTAGTTACTGTTTTATAGTCCTAAATATAATCAATAAGTTTTATATAAGTCGTTACTATTAAAAGTGGCCACGTCTAGATTGTTTGTCTGTTGTTCCAGTGACGAACGGCGACACGGGGTGGCGGGGCGGGGGTGTAGGGGGCGAAGCGGGCGGGGAGGGAGACACCCTCCCTACTGACATGTCAGACACCAGTGACAGTGAGGACAAACCCAAGTGAGTACCTACTTACAGTTATATAGGTATAGCCCATATATGCCTAAAACATATATGTCTCCAAACCTTGATTACTTTTAGATATTTTAGTAAAAGAATGAAGAAATAGTAATTTTATTACTAATTCAGGTAAGTTGGTCATTTAAGAGCCACTGTGCATATATGGGATAATATACTTCGGCGTTATTTAATGTATTTTCGCTGTGTTCATGCTTGTTTCCGTTTTGTTCAGATAGCTTTTTGTGTACCACTACATGCTTGCCTTGGATGGAAAAAACTGTGCGAGCAGATTATACCGACACCTTTTCTGCAGCCATTTTATTTCCGTCCACGTTTTGCGCACTCGAATTTGCCAACCATTGAGCCTTTTTGAGAAGTACTTTCCTGCGGTCGCCGGCCACGCCCCCTCTGCTCGCTCGTCTCTTTCCGCCTGTTGTTGACAACAGTCTAACCTAACCTAACCGAAGTGTATTCGTTCTGGGTGGCTTAGAAAAACGCGGTGTACCAAAACAGTTGCGTTCAAAACTGCGTGAGCACTTTTTTTTTACCTGTTTTTGGATGCAACTTTTTAGACATCCTCGTTTTGAATGAATGTGTATTCATTGTAAACCATGTACATCAAAAACGTGGCGTACAAAACCAGGTTTGGTCATGAAGGTTTCCCGTTTCTAAATCTCACAGCTCCATCTATGTACGCGGATAAACACTTATCGTTCCATCAATAACGATAGATAGCGAGGAGGGTTTTGAAGGAGTTACACCGTGGAATAAAAAAAGAAAAAGAAGATCCTTGGGTACCAAACTATTTTTGTACCAATATAATAGTTTTTGTATTAAAATAAACTGATACAAGAATAGCGTAGTTTAGCCGTTAAAGCGTAACAAACAGACAGGCAGAGAGAGATAATAAACTAAATAACTGATAAAAATATTAAACAAATTAAAAATATATTAAAGTACCACTTTACAGTTGGCCAGTTCTTGGATGTGTTTCCGGTCACTTCGTAAAATTTCACAAAATAATTTAACTTCATTCTGCTTTGCCTGATAGTTTTGATTTTGTTTTGTTTTTTTCTTTGTCCACAAAAACGTTTCGAGTGTTGAACACTCAACGCACATAATCCCAAAATGTAAGAGATTGAGCGCTGAGTTATTGTTTTGTACTACAAAATTAATTTGAAATAAATAGATTTAATTTTTTTGTACACTTTCATATTTTAAAAATTTGTAAGAATGGTTGTACAAGTTGAGTTGAGCGTCGGTGGTCTAGTGGCTAGGACCGCTGCCTCTCGTACGTACAATGTGTTTTGGAATTCATATGTACGTTTATTCGACGCTCTTACTGTGAAGGAAAACATCGTGATGAAAGCTGCGCACTCCTGCAAAGAAATTGAAAGGTTGTATGTGAAGTCGACCAACCCTAAGTCGACTAAGGCCTAATCGCTGTAATTCAGGGTAGGCTCGAGCCCCTCGGTAGGGACGTATATGTGCTGTTGATGAGTGATGAGATGTACAAGTTCTGTTTTCCCTCCCAGCGCCACAGAGAAATGCACGTCAGACCACAGCGGCAAAGTGCTGATGCGCGGCCAGTTCCCCTTCAACATCGACCAGCTCTTCACCATGATCTTCACCAGCTCCAAGTTCAACCTGGAGCTGCTGGCAGCTAGAGGCACCAAGGATTACATACAGGCAAGTTTGAGACTGTTTAGTTTGCGTTGCGTCCGATGATGACTTTGGTACATTTTTATTTTTTAATCTCGAATTTGGCCCTAAGTCGTATCCGACTCACTAGGTTCTTGCATTATAACGTTCTAAACTAATACTTTAAGTTTGTGACAGTTTGATTTGGCTCACGTTCGACAGATGGCGTTGGTAGATTTTTAAACTAGCATAAATATGGCCTCGAACTGTATAAAGCTTTAGGTTCTTGCATTAGTTATAGACCAGACAATCTTTTACTTGAGACAGTTTAGTTCGGCTCGCGTCCGATAGATGGCGCGGCGTTGGTAATTTCAAAAATGGGTTTTGGCTCGTAAGTCGGATAAATCACTAGGTTCTTGCAGTATAACGCCGTAGACCTATCTTCAATTGTCAGTAATGTTCCTTTAGGAGGCGTGGCAATTTTGTTCTCATGTATAAATCAGTATTGTAACAACATCATCATTATTTGTGTGTGCAATGCATTACGTCATAAAATTTCACACTGAACGAACAGCTCAAGTAAAAATGATGTTGAATAGACGCCTATCTCCCTAATTGTCTAACTACTGAACTAGCGTAGATCCATCGAGAGAAGAGACTTTAACTCATTGGCACAGGGTTAATTTTCCGGTGCTTACTTTTATTTTGACAGCTTAGCGCATTTTTTATAAGTATCCCTATTTCTGCTATAGGATATTCATTATTTCTTCCCTTGTTTATTAAAAGTAGTTTATGTTGTTGGCAGGCTCCTTGGGACCTGGTGGAAGGAGTAAAGTGTCGGCAGGTCAGCTACGTACTGGGGCTGACTTCTGGACCCATCGGACCTAAGGAAGTGCACGTCACAGAGACACAGGTAAAGATTTTATTGTGCTGGTTTGAAGGTCGACGACCGACCTCATAGACCTTGTTATCAAAATCAAATCAAATCAAAAATATTTTATGCGAATGAAAATTTTTACAAATAATTTTTCGACGTCAAAGCTATCATTAATGACACCCAGTGTACGCTCGCTGTGGAGAAGAACGGCCAGAAGAAACTCCACAGAAATCGCATCTTTTGTACTTTAAACAATCATACATAAGTCATAATTACAATCTACTCCGCTGATTTGGAACAACCACGGAATACGAAGCAAGAGTGGAAAGGACATACGTATTTTTTCTATGACAACCAGTGTCGCCAAAATCACACATAGATAGCACTGTTTACATCACACACAGACTAACACAATCGGGCGTTTGACCAATCACAGCTGTTGTACTCGTTTCAAACAAGAACGTTATATATACTTCATTACTAAATGTAAATGTTACTTTACCATTAAACAAATAAAGTATATTTTCGCATGAGCTCAGATATACTCTATACTTTCTTCACGTAGTTCAACGCTTCTGACCTAGATGGCGTACTACAAGATGCATACCAATACATACCTTAGCCTAAAGAAAATAGGAATAGTTTTTGCAAGCTCGGCGAACTAAACAAAACTATGCGGACCTATTCATTCCTCTCTTGTTTTATATTCCGTGTTCATATCTTGCAGGTGATGAACAAGTGTTCAAAGCCCGGCCTCCTGTACTCGATAGACTCGTCGAGCGAGAACCGGGGCATCCCCTACGCGGACTACTTCACCGTGGAGGCGCACTACTGCCTGTCGCGAGTCGCCGAACACACCACGCACTTCTCACTGCTGGGACAGGTCAAATACAAGAAGAGCATGTGGCCTATGGTCAAAGGTAAGAATTCTAGTCATAGTAAAAATATTTAATGTCCAAAGTGAAAAACATGTCAAAATTAAAAGTACCGCCGCGAATGGGACAAAATGGTATGACTGCGTCAAATTTTCATACTCGAGCCGCTTCTGGGAGGCAGCCCACTCCGCAGCCGAGCTCGCCTCCCGCGTCGTCCGCGGCAGACGAGACGCCGCAATGGTGTTGACGCACGTGGCTTATTCATAGTTACTTCCTGTTAATAAAAACTTAAACAGCCTCCATGACCGAGTGGTCGAGATTTCGATGCCCATTATGGAGGTTTCGGGTTCGATTCCCGGTGGGGACACTGTCAAGCAAAAATCTCTTTGTGAGACTTTCCCCAGTTTGGTTAAGACATTGCATCACCTGATTGTCAGAAAAGAAAGATGATTCCGGGCTTCGGAAGGCACGTTAAGCCGTTGGTCCCGGCTACTATCTAGTCGTTACACGAGCCAAGTCAGTGGCCTTTGGCGGCTCTGTAACACTGACACTAGGGTTTGTGAGGTCGGTTGTCGACATTACAACCCACACGATGATGATGATGATGAATAAAAAGTTCGTGGGACGATAGAATATATCAGTGAGGTCCGCTGCAGAAAGAAGAACTAGTACATATTTATACTAAATAATAAAGTCAAAGTCAACATAATTTATTTCCATAGGATGTTATTACATCACTTAGATCCGTCATTACATTTTTTTTTGGGTGAGTTCACTAACACAATGGCGGAATCTGTGGTAATAGTTTTAAGAGTTACTTTTTCTTTCTGCAGATAAAGTAAACCCGCACGACATACAAAGTGACCGCCAATAGTATCCATGTTTTTGTCGCACGAAGACATTGGCGGCCATTTTTTACGTCGTGCGGATTTTATATCTACAGTAGTTAAGCCGATCCTGCTGTTAGAGAAGAACAGGGGGATCAGACTGTTCACCATATTTTATAAATTATTTTTAAAATATAGAGACGTTTCGCGAAGAAAAAAACAGATTCGGTTGAAAAACGAATTTACAGTGATTTTGGAAAGTTTCAATATGTCTGTCTCTTTCAAAAACGATTTTTTGTATGGAGATTAAATGGAGTTACTAACAAATGACGTCACAAGTGGGTATGCGCCTCTCTGTCTAACCTTGAATTTCAAACCTTTATAACTCGGTCAATTTTAAAGATAGAGCAAAAATTATTTTAGTGTTCGATAGCAGAAAGAAACTAAGAAGTTTGGGTTTATAAAATTTAAAAAAGGTAGTCTGTTCCCCTATTAAGTCAAAACTGAGATTGGTGTGTTGGTTGCAGCGTTCCTGGAGAAGAACGCGATGTCTGGTCTGGAGGACTTCGGGCGGCTGCTGGAGGCCAAGCTGGCCAGCGAGGGGGGACACGTGCCCGCCGTCAGGAGCACGAGGCGACACCACCGGCATCACGGTGAGACGAGCTTGGAATTATAACAGAGACTCGTTCGTATCATAACATAAAGACTCGCCCATAACATAATAGAAAGACTCGCTTATAACGTAACAGTAAGACTCGCTTATAACATAACAGTAAGACTCGCTCATAACATAACAGAAAGTTCGTTCGTAACATAACAGAGAGACTCGTTCGTAACATAACAGAGAGACTCGTTCGTAACATAACAGAATGACTCGTTCGTAACATAACAGAACGACTCGTTCGTAACATAACAGAATGACTCGTTCGTAACATAACAGAGAGACTCATTCGTAACATAACAGAGAGACTCGTTCAATTAATAAGATACAGCAGTGAGACTCATAGTGCACACTACGGTATACAACACAACACGAGAATATTGGGCATATTATGATAACTTTTAATAAAAACCAGTGACGTGATGATGCAGCCAGGATTGTCTCCTCATGAGGGAATTCCTCAATGGTTAGTAGCACCGACTCAAAATTTATGTTGAGCTATTAAAATATACGTTAAATTTTAATAGCTTAACATGATTCTTGCCAGGATCTTCTCATGAGGGTTAGTAGTACGTACTCGAAACTGAATTTAGGGTAGTCTGCAAACAAGCTATACTTACTTCTCAGTAGTTTAGAAGCTTGTGTTTAAAAAGGATTTTTAATTAAAACTTATTAATTCCAGTATCGTCCCTAGAAGCGCCGGTAGCCGCGTCCCGCCCCCCTCCGGCCGCGGCGCTCGCCCCCCGCGTGCCCCTCCCCCGCACGCCGCCCCCGTCCCCCGCCAGCCCGTGGCTCGCGCTCGCTCTGCTCGTGCTGCTCGTGCTCAACTGCACGCTCTACTACAAGCTTTACTACTCGCAGCAGGATGATCTGGCTACTAGGTATGTTATACAGCATGATTTTGTAATCCCTAGCAAAATTTAAATATGATGTTCAGACCATCATAAGCAACAACATTTCCCAAGAAACATGGGTTGAAAACCCCCAAAAAATTTTCGATCTCCCATACAAATTAGTAAAGTCGATTGGTACAGAATAAATTGGTACAGTATAAATAATAATAAGATTTTGCATCAAGTCTTCTATCGCTGCTTTGTTATGTATCTAATGTTACGAGTATTTTATGTGTTGCTGACAGTAAATTTGTTTTTACCCAAACCCAATTTGCATGCCAACTATGGTTAAGTGTGCTTGAACTTTTAAATATATAAAATCTTGCCTGCGTGCACCACCACACTTATTGCAAATAAATGATTTATAAAGTCGATTTTTTAGGGAGGTTTTAAACCCATGTTTCTTGGGAAAAGTTGTTGCTTATAATGGTCTGAACATCATATTTAAATTTTGCTAGGGATTACAAAATCATGCTGTAGCCCTCAACATTACAACCCAAAAAAATGACAACAGAAAAAAACCGCAAGTTTGTCGGCGGCTGCACCCGCGTTGTTTTTACATTCTCTGTTCTGAAATTAACATTTCCATTTTTTTTACCTAATCTTATCGTTCCAAACTATGAAGACAGATGGCGTTGTTAGTTTTAGAAGTCATTTTCTTAAATGAGCTATGTATCTGAACTTAACGTGAGCCGCACACTATTCTACAAGCTGCTTGAACAGTACTAAATAGGCGCATGACACAAAATATCCTGGAATCTGATTTATACAATATAAAGCGTTCTTTTTTTTAGATATTTTGTAAAAGATCAAAAGTTATTCAGTTTATGAATTCAGATATTTTTTTTATTCAGAATACCAATTCACAAATAAGAATATACAGGTACTTAAACAAACGTAAACAAAGCCATTAGAGGTCACAAAAATAAAGACTTATTAGAACCTAACCGACTCATGTGCCACCAAATAAGTAGGTATTAATAGTATGTAATACCAGGCTGGATGCGGATAGCACAGAACCGTGAGAAATGCCGCAGTAGAAAAGGGGCATTTACCCGGTATCGGGTAGATGTGGGCGAAGAACGTTAATGATGATGATGAATTTGGTTTGTCAACCAATCCTGCCTAGGCCAGCAATCAGGGTCGAGTCCTACTATCGAGCTGTTGACAATGACGATGTAATTACCCCCTATCTATGTACAACAAATTAAGTAAATAAAGAAATTTATTTATTTATTATTTATAATTACTACCACCTGAGATACAGGTTTTTTATCAAGTTTGGGTAGTAGGGGTTAAATTTTTTTCTTTTTGTTAAGTACTTGAAGTAATAAAGTTATTATTTGGTCACAGGATAAAGACGTTCGGTGCGGAGCAGTCGGGCGACTGGTCGGCTCTGCTGGATGCAGACACGCGGCGACAGCGCGGCGAGCTGCTGGCGTGGAGGGACGCGCTCGACGCCACCGTGCAGCACTTACACCAGGTGAGTAGTGATTCATTGGTCACATGATAAAGACGAATAGTGGTTCATTGGTCACTGGATAAAGACGAATAGTGGTTCATTGGCCACAGGATAAAGACGAATAGTGGTTCATTGGTCACATGATAAAGACGAATAGTGGTTCATTGGTCACATGATAAAGACGAATAGTGGTTCATTGGTCACTGGATAAAGACGAATAGTGGTTCATTGGTCACTGGATAAAGACGTTCGGTGCGGAGCAGTCGGGCGACTGGTCGGCTCTGCTGGATGCAGACACGCGGCGACAGCGCGGCGAGCTGCTGGCGTGGAGGGACGCGCTCGACGCCACCGTGCAGCACTTACACCAGGTGAGTAGTGATTCATTGGTCACATGATAAAGACGAATAGTGGTTCATTGGTCACTGGATAAAGACGAATAGTGGTTCATTGGCCACAGGATAAAGACGAATAGTGGTTCATTGGTCACATGATAAAGACGAATAGTGGTTCATTGGTCACATGATAAAGACGAATAGTGGTTCATTGGTCACTGGATAAAGACGAATAGTGGTTCATTGGTCACTGGATAAAGACGTTCGGTGCGGAGCAGTCGGGCGACTGGTCGGCTCTGCTGGATGCAGACACGCGGCGACAGCGCGGCGAGCTGCTGGCGTGGAGGGACGCGCTCGACGCCACCGTGCAGCACTTACACCAGGTGAGTAGTGATTCATTGGTCACATGATAAAGACGAATAGTGGTTCATTGGTCACTGGATAAAGACGAATAGTGGTTCATTGGCCACAGGATAAAGACGAATAGTGGTTCATTGGTCACATGATAAAGACGAATAGTGGTTCATTGGTCACTGGATAAAGACGAATAGTGGTTCATTGGTCACTGGATAAAGACGTTCGGTGCGGAGCAGTCGGGCGACTGGTCGGCTCTGCTGGATGCAGACACGCGGCGACAGCGCGGCGAGCTGCTGGCGTGGAGGGACGCGCTCGACGCCACCGTGCAGCACTTACACCAGGTGAGTAGTGATTCATTGGTCACATGATAAAGACGAATAGTGGTTCATTGGTCACTGGATAAAGACGAATAGTGGTTCATTGGCCACAGGATAAAGACGAATAGTGGTTCATTGGTCACATGATAAAGACGAATAGTGGTTCATTGGTCACTGGATAAAGACGAATAGTGGTTCATTGGTCACTGGATAAAGACGTTCGGTGCGGAGCAGTCGGGCGACTGGTCGGCTCTGCTGGATGCAGACACGCGGCGACAGCGCGGCGAGCTGCTGGCGTGGAGGGACGCGCTCGACGCCACCGTGCAGCACTTACACCAGGTGAGTAGTGATTCATTGGTCACATGATAAAGACGAATAGTGGTTCATTGGTCACTGGATAAAGACGAATAGTGGTTCATTGGTCACTGGATAAAGACGTTCGGTGCGGAGCAGTCGGGCGACTGGTCGGCTCTGCTGGATGCAGACACGCGGCGACAGCGCGGCGAGCTGCTGGCGTGGAGGGACGCGCTCGACGCCACCGTGCAGCACTTACACCAGGTGAGTAGTGATTCATTGGTCACATGATAAAGACGAATAGTGGTTCATTGGTCACTGGATAAAGACGAATAGTGGTTCATTGGTCACTGGATAAAGACGTTCGGTGCGGAGCAGTCGGGCGACTGGTCGGCTCTGCTGGATGCAGACACGCGGCGACAGCGCGGCGAGCTGCTGGCGTGGAGGGACGCGCTCGACGCCACCGTGCAGCACTTACACCAGGTGAGTAGTGATTCATTGGTCACATGATAAAGACGAATAGTGGTTCATTGGTCACTGGATAAAGACGAATAGTGGTTCATTGGTCACTGGATAAAGACGTTCGGTGCGGAGCAGTCGGGCGACTGGTCGGCTCTGCTGGATGCAGACACGCGGCGACAGCGCGGCGAGCTGCTGGCGTGGAGGGACGCGCTCGACGCCACCGTGCAGCACTTACACCAGGTGAGTAGTGATTCATTGGTCACATGATAAAGACGAATAGTGGTTCATTGGTCACTGGATAAAGACGAATAGTGGTTCATTGGTCACTGGATAAAGACGTTCGGTGCGGAGCAGTCGGGCGACTGGTCGGCTCTGCTGGATGCAGACACGCGGCGACAGCGCGGCGAGCTGCTGGCGTGGAGGGACGCGCTCGACGCCACCGTGCAGCACTTACACCAGGTGAGTAGTGATTCATTGGTCACATGATAAAGACGAATAGTGGTTCATTGGTCACTGGATAAAGACGTTCGGTGCGGAGCAGTCGGGCGACTGGTCGGCTCTGCTGGATGCAGACACGCGGCGACAGCGCGGCGAGCTGCTGGCGTGGAGGGACGCGCTCGACGCCACCGTGCAGCACTTACACCAGGTGAGTAGTGATTCATTGGTCACATGATAAAGACGAATAGTGGTTCATTGGTCACTGGATAAAGACGAATAGTGGTTCATTGGTCACTGGATAAAGACGTTCGGTGCGGAGCAGTCGGGCGACTGGTCGGCTCTGCTGGATGCAGACACGCGGCGACAGCGCGGCGAGCTGCTGGCGTGGAGGGACGCGCTCGACGCCACCGTGCAGCACTTACACCAGGTGAGTAGTGATTCATTGGTCACATGATAAAGACGAATAGTGGTTCATTGGTCACTGGATAAAGACGAATAGTGGTTCATTGGTCACAGGATAAAGACGAATAGTGGTTCATTGGCCACAGGATAAAGACGAATAGTGGTTCATTGGCCACAGGATAAAGACGAATAGTGGTTCATTGGTCACAGGATAAAGACGAATAGTGGTTCATTGGTCACAGGATAAAGACGAATAGTGGTTCATTGGCCACAGGATAAAGACGAATAGTGGTTCATTGGCCACAGGATAAAGACGAATAGTGGTTCATTGGCCACAGGATAAAGACGAATAGTGGTTCATTGGTCACAGGATAAAGACGAATAGTGGTTCATTGGCCACAGGATAAAGACGAATAGTGGTTCATTGGCCACAGGATAAAGACGAATAGTGGTTCATTGGTCACAGGATAAAGGCGAATAGTGGTTCATTGGTCACAGGATAAAGACGAAGTGGTTCATTGGTCACAAAATAAAGACGAATAGTGGTTCATTGGCCACAGGATAAAGACGAATAGTGGTTCATTGGCCACAGGATAAAGACGAATAGTGGTTCATTGGTCACAGGATAAAGACGAATAGTGGTTCATTGGCCACAGGATAAAGACGAATAGTGGTTCATTGGTCACATGATAAAGACGAATAGTGGTTTATTGGTCACTGGATAAAGACGAATAGTGGTTCATTGGTCACAGGGTAAAGACGAATAGTGGTTCATTGGCCACAGGATAAAGACGAATAGTGGTTCATTGGTCACAGGATAAAGACGAATAGTGGTTCATTGGCCACAGGATAAAGACGAATAGTGGTTCATTGGCCACAGGATAAAGACGAATAGTGGTTCATTGGCCACAGGATAAAGGCGAATAGTGGTTCATTGGCCACAGGATAAAGACGAATAGTGGTTCATTGGTCACAGGATAAAGGCGAATAGTGGTTCATTGGTCACAGGATAAAGACGAAGTGGTTCATTGGTCACAAAATAAAGACGCTCGAAGCAGTCGGCTTTGTCTGGCTTGGAGGCACGCGCAAAAAATGTAATGAATGACGAATCTAAGTGATGTAACAACATCCTATGAAATAATATTTGATTTGTTTTTACACGGCCGACTGATCCCAAACTAGGCAGTCTAGTCTCAAACACTTAGTTATGGAAAAATTTACCGTAATTAATTGTAGCTTCAGATTGATGGTTATACATATACATATTTATCCAAAAGACCAAATAAAAAAATATAATATATTATATAATATAATATATTATAATATTATTCTTATTTTACTTCCAGACGGAGCAAGCATTACGAAAACTAATAGAAACTATAGAACCATCCCTCAAACCCAGTCCGGACGAAAGCAGTCCTAGTGAAGACCCACACACGCAAACCAATTCACACGCTAAAGAAGACGCCGACCCACGTGCGCACGCGCCGCCCGAAGACAAACCGACGCAACAACGCAAC
Organism: Carpatolechia fugitivella; assembly: GCA_951230895.1. Lineage (NCBI taxonomy): Eukaryota > Metazoa > Arthropoda > Insecta > Lepidoptera > Gelechiidae > Carpatolechia > Carpatolechia fugitivella. Next base: position 862,958 of record OX579659.1, on the reverse strand, counting down.
GAGCTGTGAGTCGATAGATGCTAAGTTATTTGTGATTCATTCATTTGGCGCTGTGTTCTTATTTGAGCTTTGTATAATAGCTCTGACCCTCAAAGGGGTGAACAGGTTTGATTAGCTCATGGAACCATGTTTAGCATTTAGAGAAACGGTATGGAGAGAGTTTGGGACAAATAAAGTTTGAGAGTTTTAGTATGTGTACGTTTAAAAATTGTAAAATTGTAAAACGAACATCACTTTCACTTTGCTGAACATGGTCTACAATACAAATAAGACGAAGGAACCAGTCGGGCACTAGAGGCACAAATAGGAACGCAGCGTGACATTTTTACTTTATCTTTTGCGCTATTTGTACGAACTAGAGTTGCTAGAAGTTTCAACTAGATGTCGCTTTGTTGAAGCTGTTATAAATAGTGCCAGATTATTCCATTATGTTAAGATACCAACCAATTAATTTGCGTGGTGTTAGCATTGGACTAATGTGCAAATAGCGCAAATAGGAACAAGTGTTAAAATCAGTTGATGCATTTTTAAAAACACTTCAGTACCTTTATTGTAAGTTGAAATAGTTTAAAATGGGGATACTATATTCCTCGAGGTTTTTCGATGGTTTTATTAGGGTTAAGTACCATCTTCATTCAATATAAGACGAGCGGTCTATCCCTGATGTCTTGAAAATAATATATTTTTGGTTTTTGACTTCTTATAAAGAGCTTAATATATGCCGAAAGCAAATTAAAATATTCAAATGCAATATAAATTATTTATCTAATTATAAAAATTAGAGGTTTTCATGTTGTATAGTTAAAATCTCTTCCATTCCGCGCCTATTACAAGTCTCGGTACAACTGCGTATGTTTACAGCTAAAATTTACCAAAGATATTGTATTTATTATTATTACGAATTTATCATGTTTAATGAAATCATGTTTTTGAAATAAATAATTATGTGGGGGGACATCTATAATCGAGGTATGGAATCAACATTTTTTCTGAGTGCCTAAACATTTTTTTAATATTTAGCTCGGCGGTTTATATTGGGCAATAATTTCATTTCAATGGTGCAATAAGATTTCTATACCTAGGTGACTTAGCTTATATGTTGATTCCATCACTCAGATTACTACAAGTGCCTATTGCGCAAACTGGTCAACATTAGCCGCTAGGCTTCATTTTTTTAATTTAAATCAAAATGAAAACCTCACAAACCGCCTGTGATAGACGTAAATATGTTAATTTAAATAATTCCTTCACTTAAACGTAAACGCTGGACGTTCACGATGAATTTTACATGCGAATGTGTTAATTACTTGACTTGTTTGCTAATAATAGGGAAAATGCATTATTTTTAGAATACAACATATTATTATTAGCTTCCTTTTACTTCATGTACTTTTTATTCAGAAAAATAAAACTATCTTTTAAAGCGAAGTAACATGTTATGCCGTGTTTTAAAACTTCAAATATTTATTTTTGTCATATTCAATTATACATGTTCCCTATTGAGTATCAAGCACCTTTCAGAAATGTTTAAAATTATATAAAAATGGTACAGCCTACGAATAAGGAAGCTATGTTCAAAAAATGGCCCCACGCAAAGGGCAACAAAGAAGGCGGGGCTAGTTAGTTAGTCTGTCACGCACTGTATGATGGACTGCTGCTTCCGATAAAAAACAAAAATACAATATAATTCAGACAAACATAGGTAATAAAATGGTGCAGGAGACCCAAAAAGCCAGCAAAAAAGAAACTGGGGTAACAAATCACAAGTAAATACATTTTTTTTTCAGTATTCTAAATACTTGGCATAAAATAATGATGGATGGGATTATGCAAGCAATAGTCAGCCAATGTCTACAACTTATATTAAGGCATAATGTCATAATACTTTATATCCTATAAAAATACTGAAATATCTCCATAGTAAGTATTTCATAAAATTAAATAATCTTCTATAGAAACTGTTATTTTCCGTTAGTTACCCCACTAAGTAAATTTTGAAATTATATTGATTATGCAGTATTATTATTAACATAATATGATGAAGTTTGTGCTATAACCCACAGTGAAAGACAATGTAAGTGAATCATACATCTGAAGTAGTCAATTTTCTTTTAAAAGGCACAAGGCCAAGTCTTTTATACTAGTGGCTCTGTGAGCTGTAGACCTCGCGAGTCGGTGTATATCTCTTTATATTTGACGGAGAACCGTTGCCAGCAGGATTGCACATGGTGGATGGATCCCCGAAATAATGTAGTCTTTCCTTAGTTCAGGCTTGTATTTCAACTTTAGTAAAATCATAACTCGAAAATAACAAATGATTGGCAAGATTTTAATGGATACAAAATACAATACGAAAACGTGATAAGTTTGATACAGAGTAATGACCGCTTCCCAAAGTTACAAAGTAATCTGATTCATATGAGTAATGCAAAAGTACGATAATTTTTAATTTGACTTGTTCTATCACACTTAATGCATAACACATCCACTGCACAAGTGACGCGATCCAATCACCGTTATCCGTCATGCCGTAAACCAATCAGCGCCCTTGTCGGAATATGACGTGATGCGTGAACGCATCCAATTGGCCCGTCTACAGTGACGTTTCTTGTTTAAGTACTCGAGATTTGGGGCCATATTTTTCTTGGGTTTTATTTACAATTACATTTCCATAGCTTCCTTATTCGTAGGGTACAGCTGATAAATAATCTTTTAAAACGATAGTGCCTGCTACTTACCATATAGCAATAATGCATTTGGCTAATTACATTACATATTCTAAATAAGTACCGCGTATTATCGGCCTTATTGCTACTAGTTTACTACGGAGAACTTATGAAGAATCAGCAGTAAGTTTAGCAATAGTTGTATCCATTGGCGTGGCTGTTTAAACGCACTTTGTCTGTAGGGTTAGCTGTGTGTACTGGACTGCCTTTGATGTTTGCCGATACCGAAGATAAATTAATGTACCTATATGTACTTAGTTTATAGAATTTGCAGTACGACAAAAAGAGTAGACAACGCTGTATGGAGTTAATTGGCAACATCGTTGCTTTTTCATCCAATCATTATTCGGTTTTCCTAGTGTTGCCATTTGTAAATAATTTAGTAACACCATTATTTAATTTCTAAGAGCGTCGGTGGTCTAGTTGCTAGGGCCGGTTCGATCCCCACCACGTACCAATGTGCTTTCGAGTTTCGAATTCATACGTACGTTTATTTGACGCTCTTACGGTGAAGGAAAACCTGTACACTCCTGCGAATAAATTCAAAGGTTATGTGTAAAGTCGGCCAACCCGCATTGGGCCAGCGTGGTCGACAGCGTGACTCGAGCCCCTCGGTGGGAACGTATATGAGCTGTTGATGAAATATTTATCTTTAGACCTCCAGTCCATACTACGAACCATGTAGTACGCATATGAACTGTTCTACTCTTTTGAGTCGCACTGTATATTATTAATTATGAACTGACAATCCCCTAAGTTCTTATTTTCTTTTGGGGGTATTTGGCTACTAATTTTAGAAATATGGAATTTTTAAACTATTTAATTTCGATTGTTATGAATTATAAGAATATACTTGAAGTAAGATCTAGAATAAAATAGTTCAGTTTTATTTCAATAGCATTTAACAATTGCTACATAAAGTCCGCGTAAGATACAACACCGCATTTTGTTATGTAAAAAAAAAGCTAGATTAGTATTAGAATAGGGAATATGCACATTTTTTAAAATTCGAAATATTTCAAGTTCCAGATAAACACATAAAAAATATTTTTTCAAATATCTTGCTCAGAAACAAAGTTATAAGGCTTCAAAGTTGATGGTTAGACAGAGAGGTCCGACGTGACATGTGATGTCATATGTCACGCGGGCCATACATCCGCCATAGAAAATTTTGTTTTCGTAAGAGGGACAGATATATTTGTTTAATAATGTTGCATCTAGTTTTTCGATGAATTTCGATTCTGGTTTGACTGTCAGTATTCTATTTTTGTATAATTTCAGATAAACTATGAAAAAAACTGATATTTTTTATGCATACTCCCTATTATTTCGATTCCTTTAGGGTAATTCTGATTCATCTCATCATCATTGTTTTGTAATCACCCGAGCATTTTGGACACCCCCCGTAAAAGCTTCAAGCAGGTAAAAAGATGTAGTGAATGATGAATGAACAAGACCAGGTTCGAATTAAAAGCCGCCAAAAATAGGTGAAAGGTTATTTAGTGAACTTAGTAATAAGTTGCTGGTTTTGTGTAGCATCTAAATGTCAGTTAAAAGTAGTACAATACGTGCCACATAGCCGACTGCCTCTGATGTTAGGCAATAGCCGCCCGCTACACGACAATGTATGGTCAGATTCATAAGTATCATATCACGTGCATAATTATAACTTATTTTCTTAAAGTATTTTCTCGGTCTTTGCTGTTACAGATGAAGTGTACGGGGTCTTTATCCACTGGACTAAAAATTTACAAAAGGGGTTAAATCATTATAAAGATATTTCAAAGTATAGGTGCACGCGATATGACCCCACATATGAATTTAAGCATACAGTACGAATATATTTTTCGGCTGTCGAGTTAGGTTAGCGTATTGAAGATTTTTAGAGCAGTTGTTCTTGGCGCGTATTACGGTAAAGCATACCATTATTGGCACCCTCCTAATTATTGGCCTTTGATTTTACAGTTTCTACATTGGACATTTATACAGCCGCTTCTTTCGCCAAGGTGCCAATAATTGTTGTACATATCTCTATAGTATATTCCTTACAAAATGTTTTAAATTACAAAATTTATTTGTAAGCTGTGTAAATAAAATCTTAATTATATGAATTGTTAATAATGTTAGAATATTTTAAGCCCAAGTCACACAGAGCCGTGCCGGGGGCGGTCCGGGGCCGGGAAAGCAGGACGGTGCTATAGCGCGGCGTAGCGCCGCCCCGCTTGTCCCGGCCCCGGACCGCGCCGCTCCCGCTCTGTGTGACTTGAGCATTAATGTTTACGATTATAAAATTAAATTCAGAATTATATCATTCATTACAAATGTATAGTTTTTAATTTTCAGTTGTAAATTACGATCTCTTACTATACGATAGTAGTTATATTTTTTGGGTGCTTCTTAGTTTTGAATTATTGTATTTAACTAATCTTCTTATCAAAAAAATCGAAACACTTTGCAGGTTTGTTTTGTGAGGAATAACAGAAAATGTGTATATTTACGAATATGTCAAATGTCGTTTAATAGTGAGTAATATGGTTTTCAATTCCTATGTGATCGTTCATTACTCACTATTAAACGACATTTGACATAATTTCTAAATATACAAATTTTTCTGTTATTCATTACAAAACATAAACTTGCAGTGTTTCGCTTTTTTATGAGAAGTATATTATGTCAATTATGTATGTACGTTTTATTTATAAATAGCCAGTTAAATGCATTATATTGTATTATAGATTTCATTCCATTTTACGATCTGAGAAACGTAATTTTTATTATAATTCTACCGTCACTAGTCGCAGAATGTTTGACAATTTGCGAAATGTTAGCATACTTTTTTCAAGTTAGTATTTTGTCCTATTCGAAATTGATCCGAGTTGCGGAACGGGACCAGTTGCAAAAGGGACGATCCGCTACTAATCCTTACTCAAATACAACAAAAACAAGTGAAAAACCATGTACTTATAAAGATTGAAAGGGTATTTAGTATTTCGCGAATACAACATTCTGCGTCTAATGAAATTATGTGTGGGGCAAAGAATAGATTCCTATTAGTTATTAGAACGTCCATTTTATGTTTGCAGAGTCCTATATCAATTGCATTGTTAAAAAAAACAAAGGCAATATAACTATGTAAGTCAAATAAATCTGTCAATACAGAAGGGCTAGGGTTATGTTGTTGTTGCTTTGACCGTCACCATCATCATCGTGTGGGACCTCACAAACCCTGGTGTCCGTGTTATAGAGCCGCCAAAGGCCACTGACTTGGCTCGTGTAACGACTATAGTAGCCGGGACCAACGGCTTAACGTGCCTTCCGAAGCACGGAATCATCTTTCTTTTCGGACAATCAGGCGATTCAGCCTGCAATGTCCTAACCAAACTGGAGAAAGTCTCACAAAGAGATTTTTGCTTGACAGTGTCCCCACCGGGAATCGAACCCGTAACCTCCGTAATGGGCGTCGAAATCTCGACCACTCGGCCACGGAGGCTTTGACCGTGCGACGCCCTAAAGTTTTCGCCTCGTCTCAATGCAGCCTAGGACGTTAAGACTTGGTCGGCTCCATGAGATCACTATTGAAGAAATGGAAACTTAATGCGATATGATACAGGACTCCTGATCCGTGTTGGTACATCGACGTATGAATGCACTAATACTGATGTACCAGTGGTGTTATATAGTAAGTTACGACTATTCCCAGTATTGAATAAAAACAGATTTAAATGGAAGTCATTTGGTTTTATTTTGAGTACTATAATACTCCTTTACCAAATATCACACTAATATTATACACTGGTTATAATATGGGGGTGGCATATAAAACTAATTCAGTGGCGGTGCAACGCCAAGCGCGTTGGCCACCCCGGTGGGCCGCATTCCGAATAAGACTTTCAGCGATCAGAAAAGCAAAAAAACGTACGAGTTTTGCCTGCTGACAGAAATACGCGACGCGATTACGGATGCTTTAATTGATTTCAGCGCGTCACGCCAATGGATTTGGAATGGAGATAGTTTGTAACTTGGATTAACACATAAGATACTTTTTACGGGAAAGTCTTATTCCCACGGGAAAAATCTTACATAACGCGAGCGTAGCCGCGGGCGGAAAGCTAGTAAGTAAAATGGTTGGATTTCGTTCACGCGGCGCTGCCACTATCCCCTCCGTGGTGTAGTCGGTAAGCTCGTTGGCTGCGTATAGGCAGGTCGTGGGTTCAAGTCCCACCGCAAGGTTTACGTTTTAGGTTGTTTTCTATGAATCTAAAAATATTTCTATAAAACACAACAGTTGAACATGGCATAGCAAATAATCATGCCCGACTCCACGTCCCACCAAGCGCCGCGCTTGTGCCACTATGCTAGCTTCCCAGTACCTTCGCGGCGCCTCGCCGCTCGCCGCGGCGCGCCCCCCCCCCCCCCCAGTCCACGGATCAAGTGCAATCGAGCAGAAGGCTCATTCCCCTAACTACTATTTATACTGTGCTTATACACCATTTCACGGTGTTTAAATATTCACTACAGGTCTACTCCTACTTACTACTATTGGTCTACCGTATGTAACTTGATGTAATGAAGAAAACTACAGGTTTTTTACTGAAAAGGATTTTATTGGATGAAACTTACCATAATATTGCAGTCGTAGTGCCATCACTGTTTCTAACACTAAATACCACTATGAAACAAGTCTTTTAACTTTGTACTTGTAAGGCCGAACACTTGAGTACGCTAACGGACACGATGCAGTCTGAATAAGTTTTTAGGGATTCACCACATTTATCGACAAAGAATCGGCTTGAGTCGATAAAGAAAGTCCATGCAATAAGCGCGTAAAAGACATTGTTCGCTTTACTTCAATTTTATAACATTGTCTTCTAGGTGACGAGGGAAGAAAACCATATCAAGATGTATAATTGGTGAGATTAACCCATTAAGAGAGAGCAAACAAACACCTCCATTGCTTTGGTAATAGCTAGAGATTACGGCGACCCCTAGCGGATATTTAACAAACTTGTAATTAGCGACATCTAGTACAAACCGGTAGAACTAACAACAATGTCTCGATACTTGACTTACATAAATGACACACAAATAGCTTTAACAATTGACAATAGATGTCGCTGCGTTAGACAATAACTTTCTTGATCGGCTCACACCGATTTAGCGTCGATAAGTATAGTTAAGGAACAGGAAAGGAAGACCATACTTACCCACATCCCCACCCCAAAGAAAACGGTAATAAAACCAATAAAAAACCAGAAAAATACTCGGACACTGTGTCAAGATTTATTTAAAAATCCGTCATACACAGCAGCCTGAGCGCTTAGCCTAAGTTGTAGGGTGATAGTCTATTTGTCGTCGTCCTTGAAGACCATGGTGCTGTGGCACTTGCCGCAGTAGTGGCGGTCCTCCATGACGGCCATGAACACTCCTGCGCCGCACTGCTCGCCGGTGCACTCGCGACGGAGGCGGTGGATCTTACCGTTTTCGTCGACCTGGAAAGAAAAGACAATTTTCAAAGATTAATAAAATATAAAATGAGCGTCGGTGGTCTAGTGGCTAGGGACATCCGGGAGACGCGGGTTCGATCCCCACCTTGCCCCCGTACCAATGTGTTTTCGAAATCATATGTAAGTTATGTTAAACCCTCCACTTAAGTGGAGGACGCTAATAGTCCAGCAGTGGACTGTAACGGGTCGTTGTTTTTTTTTATGTAAGTTTATTCGACGCTCTTACGGCGAAAGAAAACATCGTGATGAAACCTGCGCACTCCTGCGAAGGTTGCGCGTGAAGTCGACCAATTCGCACTGGGCCAGCGTGGTCGACTAAGGCCTAATCGCCCTAACTCAGGGTAGGCTCGAGCCCCACAGTGGGGACGTATATGAGCTGTTGGTGAATAAAATATAAGACAAAAGTAAAACTATCCTTATCAGAAGCGGTATGTTGGGACATCTGATATGACTGGGGAGAGAACAGCCAAAAACAAATAACAAAAACGGAGGAATGCTTTGTGAAATATCTATCTGATACGGTACAACAACTTAGGTTTCGATAAAATTTAGCATATAGGGGATTTCAGAGGCGATAAATCGATCTAGCTAGGTTTAATTTTAAGTAAAACGGGATTTCCGCGTGTTTTCAGGCTTAAAAGAATTGGTACATGATATCATTAAAAAGAAAGGTAATTTCGCCACTTTTCATATCGCCACAATAGCTCAGCCGGGAAACCGTGAGTTTTTAAGTCTATTTTGGTTTTCGAGTTCGAATCTCGACAGATATCTTTTTATTTTTTATTAGTTAGTTTTATTTTTTGTTTTGTTTTGTCGTATTTATTTGTTCTTTAATTTAGTTATTTTTTTTAATTATTTTTCCAACAGATGGCACGAGCAAAGCTCGGTCGTCCAGGTATTCTAAACATGTTAGTGAACTCACCCAAAAAAATGTAATGACGGATCTAAGTGATGTAATAACATCCTATGGAATGGAATAAATAATTTTTGACTTTGACATAATTGAAGGAAAGGTGGAAGGAACATGTCTTAAAAGGAAAGGAAGAAGTCAGCCAACAGAACAAGGCATAAAAGGCAAAGAATCTTTTACGAATTGCCTCGGTTCACTGAATGTTAACATGTCTATACCTCACGTCAGTTCCCTTTTCAAAAGCTCCCGGCTTGTGTTTTCAATACACATGCACAGTCATCCGGACCGCGCAAGTCGCGACTTGTCCAGAACAACTTGAGTCACTTCGTTGCGTTGTTGAATGCAACGAAAATGGTATCTAAGTACTTAAAGACCGTCGTGGGCAGCGGGTAAACTGACAACTTGTTTGGTATGTAAATAAGAATGTCTGATTCAAATGTTGGTATGTTGTAGTTTTTTTTTTTAGGCAAATGTACAGACGCGCCAATTTAAACTTAAAATAAGAATGTCTGATTCTGATTCAAATGTTGGTATGTAGTTTTATTTTTATTTTTTGGCTAATGTGCCAACTTAGGTACCTAAGTAAGTATACGAAATAAAGCAAAAACTGCTCAGCTGTCTTTTTTTAATATAATTATTTTAAAAACATTTTGAGTTTCATGGGCTATTTGGACTACGCCACGCGGTATTTCGTTGTTTTAACTAACAAAGTATAGAGATTAAAACGAATATTTTGTAGATAAACTTCTACCCTCATTAGAATTCTTAAGGGTCGCGTCGACATCTGCTGCATCTATTTCATAATATTAAAGTTACAAGTCCCGACTTGTCTATCCAAACTTCCTTATCTGAGTCACTGACTATGTTTACTACGATGTTTCTTGACGCATGGTCTATGACGTCAGCGCGTGACGTCATGTCATGCCACGTGGGGGACATCTATTATAATTTCATGCAATGATGCAACTGCACATCAAGTCTAGTTTAACTACGTGGAGACCTTTGGTTGCCTATAAACTAAACATTGGCCCCGATTCGGGAAGTCATGCTCTAATTCTAATTTTAAAATTCAGCTATCCTTTTCATTTTTAAGACTAATAATAAATGATTATTTTGAAAATCAGGGCATAGCTGTCAAATTAAGAGATTTTTAGGTCAGGTGTTTTACGTGCTCCCTAAAATTGTGCAATCGACGCGTAAGTACACGAGGTTCAAATTTTATTTTTGACAGCTTCAATAGGATGGCCCTCCTGTCCCTTTTTAATCTTTGAAAGGTGAAAAGGACTGACGAACTTAAATTAAGGATTAGAGCGTGACTTTGTGAATCGCTACCATTCAGCCTGCAATTTCCTAACCCAACTGGGGAAAGTCTCACAAAGAGATTTAAGTTTGACTCGTAATGAGTCGTGAAGTCATAGACGAAAACAAAACCGATAATCTTCGGTCTCTTTTCAATTAAAAATGATAGAAAGTGACAGGACTAATTTTAGTTTAGTTAGGCGTATGCCGGATCGACACCAGTGTCCCCACCGGGAATCGAACCCGGAACCTCCGTAATGAGCAGCGAAAAGCCATGGAGGCTGTTGTGTAGAGTGTTGTGACCATACCTTGTAAAACCTGAGCACGGCCAGTTTGACTTTCTTCTTCTTGTGCTTGATCTTCTTGGGCGTGGAGTAATTCTTCTTCTTGCGCTTCTTGGCGCCTCCGCGCAGGCGCAGCACCAGGTGGAGCGTCGACTCCTTCTGGATGTTGTAGTCTGAGAGCGTGCGGCCATCTTCCAGCTGTTTGCCGGCGAAGATTAACCTGGAGCAACAAATCATTGTTACAATCATAATACTCCAACATCCCGTACTTCATATCGTTTGTACACTGGTTCCATATCCTAAAGTTGCTTGGAAGAAATTTCTACCATAGCAATGAGGCCGCCTTTTGGCTCTTCGGTTTGTTGTATTGATTTTGTCTGTTTGGTGTCAATGAAAAGTATTGTATACCAAGTCGCGCCATTCCAGTATGGGTTCGGGGTTGTAAAAATGCCGACCTCACTATGTATGTATGTAACAGTTTATACAATTTAATAATACATATTCACTAAAGGAGACTTATAGCTTACTAGCGGTCCGCCCGCGGCTACGCTCGCGTTGTATAAGATTTTCCCGTGGGAATAAGACTTTTTCCCGTAAAAAGTATCCTATATGTTAATCCAGGTTACAAACTGTCTCCATTCCAAATTTCATCCAAATCTGTTGAGAACAAACGTGAACGCGGAACCAACATCTAAACATCCAAATATATTTTCACATTTATAATATTAGTGTGATGTAAGGACTATTTACGGCTGATAGTAACTGGGAACATCAGCTTAACGTGCCTTTCGAAGCACGAAATTATCATAATTTTCGGATAATCAGGGGACAGTCTCACATACTGATTTTTGTTAGACAGTACCAGGATTAGAACCTGGAACTTCCGTAATGAAATCCTAACGCTCCACCACTCGACCACGTGTTTAGGGGACTATCAAAGGTTTACACACACCTCATTACTCACACTGTGCAACACCTTTATTATTGTTAAGATTATTTTTAGTTTACCCTCAATAACAATAATAGCCTAGAGGGGCGACAAGGCCAGTGGGCAGACCACCAGCCCGATGGTCAGACAATATCGTCAAGATGATGGGATCTCACTGGATGAGGCTGGCACAGGACCGTGAGAATTGGCGCTATAGAGAAGAGGCCTATACCCAGCAGTGGGTTGATGTGGGCTGAGTATGATGATGACGATGAACAATAATATTGTAAAAATTGGCTAATGTTTCGTTTACTTCTTGTATTGTTATGTAACTAGATTTAAAGCTGTAGACATCAGTATCACAATAAAAATAAATAAATAAAATTACCTCTGCTGGTCTGGGGGGATCCCCTCCTTGTCTTGAATCTTAGCTTTCACATTCTCGATGGTATCGGACGGCTCGACCTCGAGAGTGATGGTCTTGCCCGTCAAAGTCTTCACGAAGATCTGCATCTTGGCTTATGGCCTGTAAGATACACCACTATTGTCAAAATTTATACTTATGTTATGAAATGCAAGAGTAACTGTTTTTTCATGGTCAAAATTTTTATTCAGGTACCAAATAAAACCTTGCCGTGTGGTGACGGCAGAGTAGAATACATTTGTCACCAACACCTACTCTTCCCGTGGGTGTCGTAAGAGGCGACTTAGGGACTACACATTGAAAAGGGAACGGGCAGCAGCGCTCTCTGATACAGTAACCTTTTAATCTGCAATCTCCAACCTGCCTGCCAAGCGTGGAGATTGTAGCAAAACCAAACACTTAAGTAGAGGAGGCTCATAGTCCAGCAGTGGACTGTAATGGGCCGTTGATTTGATTTGACCAAATAAAAACATAACAACTATTAAAATCACAGATAAAAGATATTCTCTAGCGGGTCTCCCCGGCAGAGTTCCCACAAGACTGGCAGCATTCCCTCTCTGTATCGCTATTGCTATTCTCTGGGCAAAGTAGCTACCAGCTCTTAGGTCACCCGATATATCAGTCAGAAACATTTTAGCCTCAAGGCTCCACAGACCCAGTGTCTAGCGACTGTTTTTTCTAATCTACACTTTTTTTTATAAAAGGCCATGGTTTTAGCAATAAAACCTCATATTATCAGAGTCGAAAATATAAGGAACTATATAATGAAGCAGTAAAAATTTATCTAGGCAAGTTGTGTTCAGGTTTTGTGATCAGATTTATGCACAATGCACTTTTAAAGGTATTTTGCTCCTTCCTATACAATCGCACGCAATACATTTTTTGGGCTTTGGGTACCCCTGATCTAATCTATATGTACAGTCGACCGCACGTTGACTTAAAAATACCACCCCTACTGCTATAAAGTACATAACATCATAATCATCAACAGCTCGTATACGCCACCGGGGGGCTCGAGCCTACCCTGAGGGACATTTGTTTACTCTAATTGTTACATTCAAAGTGCAGTCGACTGTACTATACCCGCACATAAATACAGAAACAAATATCCATGATATCATTTGTGCTGTGGACAAGACCAAGTACAGTTGAGAACTTGATACTGAAAATTGTGTTTATTTGTGTGGAACCCGGTGTGTGTGACATTTCATAATGCTTATGGGTATGTTTTTCCATTATTTTTTTCATTTATATTTATGTGTTACAAAAATACCAAAATAATAATATTTTTTACCAAATGCATTTAATTAAATATTCCCATCTCTAGAGATCAGCTGTGTCAAAGAATATTCGGACCAGATAATGTAATTTTAGGTCAATGTGACTATTTTTACCTCTACAGTTAAAAATGTTTATACCTACTTGTACCATAACATTCACATTAGAACAATTAAATTTTGAAATGAAAAAAAAAAACTACAAACAAAAAAGATTTGTTAATAATTGTTATAAAATAATATTAGGGAACTAAATATTTCAAAATAACATTCATGTTTGTAAGTACGTAACCAAGATAATTAAGGAAAAAAAATTTTTTTTGTATGTTTTATGTTTTGCTTTGGTTTTTTTGTGTTTATTGATATATATAAGTACATCTCTTTTAAAAATGTAGGCACAAATGGTGTACAAATACTATACTGTTCTGAGAATCGATACTCTATTCTATATTTTAGGTGTCAATCTCAGGTTGATTGACTGACACTAGAGATTTGATTATATGCCTTCAATGATTTTTTTTTCTTTTATATTTTTTGTAACATGTTGTATGTATGTTGCAAAATCACATACATATTTCAAGTAATTTCTTTTTTTTAATTAATTCTATAGAAATACCATCATATAAAGTATATATTGTAAGTTCTAGGACAAAAGATGTTATTGTTTAAAATAAAAATAAGAAAAGGTAAGTAATAAAAAATTTAAAACAAAATAGTCTTAGGCTTCACAGTAGTGTTTATTCAGATATAACAATGAAGTTCACAAAATATTTGATAAGTTTGAGTGTGAATTAAACCAGCAACACAGCATTGATGCACCCATCATTCTCAGGATTATTAGTGACTTGAGCGTACTTTCCCCACACAACTTTACCAGCCTGCGTCACCAAACCAAGCTCAGAAATATTTACTTCAATAACTGTTCCCTTCGTGATAACTCCAAGACTTGTGTACATCTGTGAACTTGGATTCTTCTTCACCCCAATAATGGGGAGACAGAAAGTAGCTTTTAATTCAGGATGAGTTACATGCGCTTTCTTAAAACGTAGTGCCATTGGCCGAATGAATCGTTCAAACTTCGGAGGCTTTCTTGTGAAGTTTTCTCCTACGAATGTGACTTTTGTAACCATACGTTTCCAAGCTTTTCTTTTGGATTTTCCGGATTTGAGTACTTTGAATACTTCAGCATCAGCTTGCGCCCGTACTTTAGGTATTGGTACATCCCATTTACCAGCTTTTTCTTTACGTTTCTGTTTGATCATGTTAGACAGTACCTTGGCACGGGACTGAACATCTCTGTCAAGTAGGTACACAGGCACAGCACCTTCGGCAACCTTTTCTGTGTTCTGTTTGACATTTCTTTCCTCATGTGCTTTGATCTTCTTCTTCATCTGAATCTTTTCATTGCGGCGCTCCTTATTGAAGATCTTAGCTTTGATGCCTCGGAGTTTCTGTGCCTTATCGGCCCGCTTATGGGGCTCTCGGGCCTCCTTCTTTCGTTTCCTTTCCTCATAGTCGAGTCTCCTACCGTAGAGCTTTTGATGGCGCTCAATATATTCGTTCTGCGGCATTGTGGTTGCTTATTCGGCAACTACAACAAAATCAGAGGCTTATCTAGTGTTTGGGCACGTCTTATAACCTCAATGTTTATGTATGTGGTTTGTTAACCTCTTCTTAGATTAAAGTAGCACTTGCCGGCTATGTTTTCTGGTTCTATAGGCTTTTAACTAATTCCCACTTAATTAACTGGTAATAATCACGATAAGAAAGTGAAATAAACTTCCACAGACAACCAGCAAGCATAAAATTTCACGTCTCCACGTGTGAACATTGTAACCGCGAATTTCACAAGTTTTAACCAGAATATATCATTAAAAGGTGTTCAATATACGTTCTACGGAATAAGTTCTTGTAATTATGTTCGAATTTCACAATATTACGCAGTAAAATTAGGAAAATTACACGAGATTAATAAACTCACCTTACGCCAACACCATGCCACACGGAAAAGGAAATGGCAGCTTTGACAGTCAAGGCTGCTAGTCAGAAAACTAACTACAATGCTAGTAAATTGTATAGGTGCAGTACTTCTGTAACCTGGATATAAAGCATAAGCATTTATCTTTTGGTAGGTTAGTAATGCCTCTATTATGAAATTAAATTCGGTAGCTCATATCAACCTTGGTAAATATATGGACAAAAGGACTTTTTAATTTTGTTGTACAGCCAGCCAAACCAGTGTTGCTAGAATAAAATTACCATTTGTGGACGGAAAAATGGCAATGTTTATTTCTTATAGTCTAGGAGCTGAAATGTTTTTTAAATTGTATGATAAACACGTTTTAATTAAAATCAGTTCATCAATGAAAAAGGCAGTAAGAAAACAAAAAAATAGCAAGACAAACTTATAATATAGCTACAACGAACAGGAGTTGGATGAGGACTTTGACCTGGCATGGTTCCCAAGCATGCTCTGGCTGGCGGCAGGCAACTCTGTTCAAGGCAGTGCTATAGATCGACTTCATGAACACCAAACACTGAGGGAGGTAGTACGTAGTACAAAGATAAAAAGATAAAAAAAAATACTTTGGATTAATAAAACTTTCATTAAAAGATGCAAAGAAATATTAATTTTTTAACTGCCGCGCAGCACTGTTTTTTATTCAATTTATTAAAGTAATGTCCTAAATATCCAAATTCTATCACCACACTGAATTTAAAATCAAATCTTTATTAATATTAGGTATGTAAAATAAAAATTACTTTAATGTAATATTTAATGGAACTGTACATTATTGCGTGTTATCAGCTGGTATGTCGTAGCGTAATTAATCAGAGTCTTACAGGCGAAACCCATACACCCTGCGTTCCAATATGCGCTGAAATCGATTAAAGCACCCATAATCGCGTTCCGAATTACTGTCAGCTGTCAAAACTCATACGTTTTTTTGCTTTTCTGATCGCTGACAGCGTTGAAAGTCAGATTCGGAATGCGCCCACAATCTGATCGCTGACGGCGCTGACAGTTTGATTCATAAGTGGCACTAGTAGTTGTAACGTTGTAACGTTACATTTTAGTAGAATTATTATAATTTTACAGCTTAAACATTTTTATTCTATTACTTAACTTAATCAATTTAAAATATCTTTAAACTAATAATAAATATATATACATATTTACAAATGCCTAGTCATAAATATACAATCTTATTTTAATAATAAATAACTGCGGAACCCATTTAAAACTTGTCGAGCTTTAAAATATTTACAATGGTTTTGTCATGCGCGAATTGTACCGAGCGCGTGCGCGGATCCCTAGGAGTTTGCTAACCGGTTTCGGCTGCGCAGGCCGGCCGCCACCGCATCGATGTCTCGCTCGAGACCGATCTATGACAGCTAAACTGAAGCACGTATTTTTAATTTCAAAATCAGCGTTCGTAACCGTTCGACGTTTTAACGTTTTTTATTTTAAATTTATCTAAATTGTTTAAATTCTGTGTTGGACCCGCTGGGGTTCCATCTTCAGACTTACCTGATTAGAGGAACAATATATTTCAAGGAGATTGTACTACCTTCTACCCTCATAGTACATCATCCAACTTTCTTCGAGGAACTGACCCGGAACCGAACCCTGGACCGCTGCTTCGCATCGTTCGTCGACGTTAAGGCCAGTCGTTCACATTTCTTAAGTCCTATCACGATTTGTAACGCTAGGAGAACGAAAAATTATAGGCTTGAAAGTACCTACCTTCTTTCAATTGAACCCTACTACTACCTCTAAGCTAATCTATCTGTGATGCCCTAAACGTCACATAGTCATAAAAAATTGTATTTATTTTAACTAAATCACTACATAACAGTTCTCAAAGTTGACATTTCTATAGTAAAGTTCCAATTTTGGATATTTTACAGATGGTAGGTCTGTACGTACAGCGCTAATCAAAGTGTAGACCGGGCCGCGTTCCGTTATCTTATCTCATCCCCTCGAAGATACCAAAAAAGTCGGGCTTAAGTTTTAAGCAATACCAACTCCCATATTTGTATCGAGCTCCGTGACTATAAAAACGACCTTGACCGCGCGGGCGGGATAGTTTCTTTTTTTGTTTGTAGAATGGAATATAGTATTTTGGCCGACACATGTAGAAGTTTTTTTTATATATTAACGGTATTACCAGAGTTGAGCAAATTATTTTAAAATTAAACATTTATGAGATAAGCGAGACCGTGAGCTGAGTCCTACAACCATCGTTATCAAAAAACCTCGTCTATTCTTAATAGAGGCTATACTATAGCAAAGTCCATTTAATTTTTAAACTATAGGCGGATAGTTCCGTTTTCCCTTAAATATTTCTAAATGTTTGTTTGCCTGATAGAGTCAAACTGAGGCTTGTACAGCTAGCGGCACGTATCTTTAGCTCTGAGCAAGCGGTAGCTCTCTTTCAGTCACCTCACCCTTACCCTATGCGAGAAAGAGAGTCACCGCTCGCTCAGCGCTAAAGTTAGGTGCCGCTAGTTATATTATGTAGCTTTTAAACATTATAATATCATCTAAGTTGCTTTAGTTCGCAATTGCGACCATTAACAAACAACCCGCTCAGCGTTCGTTCAGTGTTCTTTTTACTTAAAAATATCTGTAACTTGGACTACTACCTTCTTTCTCTTGCGTGGTCGGTCGGGTAAAGAGCAAGTTTTGTTTATTTAGATTTTAGGCGCTTTTAGATTACGAAGCTGGTATCCCCATTTTGGCGTTCGTTTGACGGTTTGACTTGACTGGACTTGACTTGACAGAATCAAGCCTTCTATTCCTAGATCTGTTATTTCAACCATTTGTCGTATCCGCTTAGGTCATTCTAGTACTCCTGTCCATCTTGCCAAAATACGGGTTCGGGATAGTTCCTTATGTGAATGTGGTATTGACTTGGGTGACCTTGATCATTTATTTTTTAGCTGTTCTAAACTTGTTTTTTCCTTGTATGATATCCTTCCATCTGATATTCCTCGCCCTATTAATATGAAATCCTTGCTGTCCTTGGTTGATTCTCCCTTTATATATTTACTGTCCAAATTTATTTATCAAAACAATATTAAACTATAAATGTATATATACTTTATTTTATTAATTGTGTATTTATAAGTAATATATTTTATATATCTCCTCCTCAGCCTCAATTATTATTCGAAATTTAACTCTTCTTTTCCTTTCCTATCCCCATCCTGTATCCTCTCCGACACGTGACATTGGCGGAATTGTGAATACACAAAAGCCACAAAAAAAAAAAAAAAAAAAAAAAAACAAGCCTTCTGCTGTCTGTGGTGAGGCGAGTGATATCAAACCAAGCCAAACAGGGAACGCCATTTATGAATTGAATTGAACGTTATGACTGCAAATAGTGCAACTCTCTTTTCTCAAGGTACGTTGAAGTGTTTAGTGTTCTTGTTATTTCTACAACGTTCATGTTGTGCAGTTTAATATGTCCTATTATTTTTGTCGTGATTGGTGTAGTGGTATGTACAGCTGTTGACTACCCAGTAGCATAGGTTAGCTACAGAATTTTGATGTCGTGACGTGAGAACTTTGAAGGCCAAGGCGTACTACTGCATACTACTCATAGTACCTAATTAGTAGAATGCATGCATACCTAAACCTTATTGTGATCTAATTTTAGACTTTTATTTTTTAATAAATTTTGTCAAGGAATTACCATGCTTATGTTAAGGAGGGAAAGGTTTAATTTGTATTAGATAGTAGGTAAATGAATTTGGAAAACTGTTCATCAGTAAAAGACTGTTACATTGTTTACCATGTTGTAGTGGAAATTTTAAGAATGTGTTGTAAGATGTTATGGATGAGTTGTTGTATAAAATCAATAAAAAGACAGCAGCGGTTCAGTCTATATGAGATAAAATGTGTAGGTACATGCTTCTTTTTATAGGCTTTATTGTAACTGACTTGAAATGGTAATCAATAAGGTTATTTTTATATACATTTTGCAGATTTTTACGTTGTCATGACATTTAGTGAAAGTAAAGATTTACTTATGTAAGTTAGTAAGTAGTAAATTATGTTTATAAAATAGATTTAGAAAAATATAGTTGAGTTTTTTTTTTTATATTTAAGTAAGTTTGCTATACAATTTGCTGTTCTTTTTATTTTTTATAAAATGTTAGTTTTATTTATTTTATATTTCTGTGGTAGGTACTAACTTATGATTGTGATATTAGGTCTATTAGTTTTTGTGACACTGAACTGCACAGTGTCAGAAAAAAGATCTAATAGCCAGCAGTGAATAGCTGTGAGCTAGATAGATAATAATCATCCAATATTTTCTATCCACTAAATAATGATCTAACCATCTGTAGTACTTTCTTATGAATAAATTTATATTTTTTTGTATGTATGTATAGGTTGACTTTAAATTGTAATTTACATATTTTTCCAGAATCTTGGAGTCGGCGTTGCTCTGTAGAAAGTGTCCTTAGCATCCAAGGCAAAGAAACTGGTATGTGTATCTCTTTGTTGTTTCTGAAAGTATTTATTAGAAAAGAAAGCTTGTATTTTTTTTTATTGAATTTGTTTTTGTGTTCTTGATCTACTTCTGCATGCTTTTATGATTATTTATGATTTTATTCAATAAATAAATTATTACAGGCCTACCAACTTATCTATGAAATAAAAGGTGGCAGTGCTAGCAGTCCTATAAAATGGTATTTATACCAATCATAACAGTTCTGAAAGTTGTCATTTCCATTTAGTAGAGGATCCGAGTATAACACGACCTTCACCGGTTAATTAATTAAAAGTATTTTATATCAAATTTAATGTGTTAAAAAATATATCGCGAGTAAATTGGCTGAAAAATTTCAGTCCAGGATATGATTAAAAGTAATATCCAATTTACAAAGAACCCTACTTTCATACATTATTGTATGCAGTCATGGGTCAAATTAAACTTGTCATTTTATATGAAAGTTCATCATAATATCATGGACTGAATTTATTCAGCCAACCCACTCGCAATATATATTTTTTAACACATTTATGATATAAAATACTTTTCATCCACCAGCCCGGTGAAGGTTGTTTTATATTCGGATCTTAAGACTAATTGTAGTGACGGTAGTCCTAATTTTGACCATTTCACAGATACTATGGATGGCAGGTCTGTAATGTAACACTTTGACTGGATGCACCTACTGTATCCGTCCACCATTGTTTATAAATATCTCACTCAAGTACCTAAATGTTCAAACAAGTATTACCAAAATGTATAACCAAAATGCTCATAGTAAATAAATTATATTTTAAATAAATATCATTATTTTGCAAGTAAAGGGCAGCAACCAACCTCTGGGCTCCAATATGAACATAAAAATATTATTATAATATTGACTGTTTTGAGTTGTCTGTAATAAGGATTTCTCAAAAATATTGGATCAAAAATTTTAGTATCAAAATAAAAAAAAAAGTCCTTATTACTTTCGTCAGAATGTATTTGGTAACACTAGTTTTGGCGTTATCAATCGATTGAAAGTCTTACAAAACATTATTTTTTTTATATTTAATTTGATACTCCCATATAGGCAGCTAAATTCATTATATTATATTATTTTAAAATGTTTCGTGATTTTTTTTTTGAAATGGCTGTTCAATGTTAAGTAAGCCCACTTTGGTTGCTCCTCTTTGTGCCGTATCTTTATAATTATTTACAATATAGCTGCTAGTATGTCAATCAAATATACATTTATTTATATTGACCCCACTCTACTTATATTAAGTATTTAATTTTGCTATCACTTCGGTATTTTTTATCAGTTGATACCTATAGTGTGTAAATTGTAGTGTAGTTAGAAAAATCTAGTCTTACTTTTCTGTCTCAATATTATATTCCACTTTAAAAATACCCACACTATTTAAAAAAAAATATGCTTTTAAAGATTTACTAATTGCATTTCAAACAAAAGATATTATTATTCTAGTAAGCTTTAAATTTTATTGAGCATAGATCATACCTAAGTTAGGTGTTAATTAACTTCAATACACCTACATAGCTATCTTAGCTTTCGTAGTAAAATAAAAATTCTTAGTCCATTAGAACATTAGAAGTGATGTGTGAATAGATACAAACTTGCCATTAGTCATATATCATCAGCTTGAGTCACATGTCCATCCATGTCATGTTTCGACTTGTTATTCTACCATACTTTGATATGCGTGCGCGTAGCTAAGGAGTGGAAGACTCCTGGGGAGTCGGTATTTCCGGAATAGTACAACATATTTTTTTTCAAGGCACAACTGAGTAGACTGTTCTAAGTAAGCATGTTCCACGCTCAACCTTAGTTATCTATCTATCACCTTCCATCATCAGGTGAAACTGAGACAGAACCCTAACTTATTTTCAACATTATTCATTCATATCATAAAAAGCTTTCTAATAGGTATTCAACATAGAAAACAAAAAAAAACATGCAATACATACATACATTTTTACTAGGAACTTTTTTTGCAGACTACTTATTATTCTAATTTAATCAAATTCTTAAACCTACCTTTAATTGTGCTCTAGCAAACAGTAACTCATCAAAGCAAACAGAAATGTAGCAGTATCACTTACCATTACCTACCCATTGCCGTATGCAGTGCGGTGCTGTTCTTGACGCACGGCAGTGTACCGCCAAGTTGATATGAAAAAAATCGTATTGAAGAAAAATCTCCAAATAAAATGATAAGAGTATTGCCAGTTATTTGCGTAGTTTTTTTTTTTACTATTTAGATTAGGCTACTAATTTCAAACCGAAAAATGAATATATATATTTCGTCAACAGATTATTTAATTATTATAATTCATCATCAGTAAAACTAGTATAAACTAAACTAGTGTAAACTAGTATAATTTTTCATTTAAAGAATACTTACAGAATATATAAATAATTATTGATACAAAACACTGCTATCTATACATTACTATAGTATGTAAGATACGATATCGTATTAACAGTCATAATCGATGAGTAGGTATAAACATTTTTTTTGTGGTGCTTTACAAACCTGTAACATCATACATAAGACAAAACATAACGGTTTTATGTTCCGGCCATTAGATAATGATATTATGATACCAACTAACCATCAATTATCTAATCGTTAGTTTCTCAAGTCAACAAAGCCAAATGGTTTCTACCTATACAGGTGAGTGTACATAGGTACTCATACTTCCAACTTGCATATTTTGGCGGCAAAACGTGTTCCCGCGCATTCACCGCAGTGCAATGACTCAATAAACAGAAAAGCAGCGTCGAGACTTGTCCGGACCTGTCTAAAGTGCTAATTTAGATACGGTTGCGCTAGAAACCTACCCGAGTAATTATAATTAAAGTGCTTTAAAGACTTTGTTAGCGGGAGATAATTACTCTGATTAGGTACAGTTTTTGGCGGATAAATGTGATAATTTTCGGTGCACTTGCAGACATCTACCTTTATATTATATTGGAAATAAGTATTATCAGATTGTTAGCAGTCATTTTATCGATTTTAAATGTAAATGTATGATTCTGTATAATATAAATTCATAGTGATTTTCCTTATCAAACCAATATTAAATTGCTAAAAAGTAGGTATTGAATCATCACTGCTTTCGTTTTAGCCCTTGTATGTAATATGTCCTTGAAAACGAACACTCATACATAGTATAATGAAGAACATTTATACAAAAATGTATATATAGGTACTTATCCTTATTACTCAACTAGATGTATTAGGTAACATTAACTCATATCACATTAATACCTACATAATAATGTATATTTACTTAATTTTATAGTGTATATGTATCACATACTTGTACTATATCGCTTTGTGTATAATTTACTATGTTGTACCTATATAATATACCTACCTGCGTGCCTACCTTATTTAACTACTAGTTACTACGTACGACCTCCGCGTCCTTCCTATAAGATTCATTAATACATTCTTTGGGGAATCCCCCTGGCAAAATATTATTTGTAGTGCCTCAGTAATCGTTTTTTGTTTCCCTTTGCACGAGGTCGGTTTCCTAGTAAGCGAGTGATTGTAATTTGATTCTTGTCAGAACATGTTCCTTTCCTCCCCTATGTTATTTTATGCCATACCTTACCTTAGCTGAGCAATTCTTGTTTAATAATACATTTGTTTCTCGAAAACGACTTTAAAGATTTGGATGATATTTTGTGTACCTATATAGGTTATCGCTGAGAAACGTTTGTCAAACTCGAAAGACCCTGAGCATAGCTTTGCAGAAATTTTAAAGAAATCACATCTGCTAATTTTACCTCCATTTGTGTCCCTTAGCTAGCACATACAGATAGGTGTAATTAGATTTTGACTGACTGTTATCCACTTTCTTGCTTGAAAAGTAATCTTAAATTATCTAACCATAAAATCACTCTAATGAATTCAAGGTTATTAAGTTTATATTGCAAGCAAGTGGTATAGCAGGTATAATTGTGTTGGTTTTGCTAACATTAACAAATACTGATGGTATCATCAGGTGTGTGCTCCACGCCCTGACTGAGTGGAGCCAGGATCGTGGACCGAAGACACATGGACGCACTGCCCTGACCATCTGACTATGCTTGTTCACATTTGGTTGCTATAAAATTGCCTGCACGAACTTTACGAAAGTACGTTACGGTTGAGAAACTTTAGCTGAAGTCTTGGCTTTTTTAACAGTCTGCAATTTTAAGGCGTTGAATGAGTTATCTTAAATTTTTAATCAAATTTAGTCTTAGTTCAAAAAGAGCAAAGGTGTGAATGATTTCAATTCTTTGAGTTTAATGCAAGCAAATTTTAGAGCAACCAATAAAAGTACCAACTGATTGAATTCGACTTCATTGCCATGTGATGCGACTGGTTTATCTAAAGATAATTACTTTTCTCGCTTTTGCTCACTTTTAAAACTCTCACACATATTTTTATATCGTTTTCATTTAATCATTTCATTTGAATATATTTTCACATAGCATTGAAGTAGAACAACAAAGTGTTTCACGCAATCTTTCTTGTAACTTTCTCTTGCTATAAGAGTTGTGCAGTTGATTTGATACTAAAGAAACTGGTACAAGAATGTGTGAGATATTTTATTAATTTAGTCTGCTAGTTTGATTTGTGTATTGTGTAAAATTAGATTATTGTGTTGTATTTTAATGATGCCCTATTGCAGATGAATTAGCTCGAAAGTAAACAATACTGTTTTATACTATGCAATTGGTACTATCCGGCTCGTGGCTGTGATTGCGTTGTTGTCGTTATCTTGGGAATGAGATTTATTTCCTGGTAAAGACAACTTTTTGTTACTGTCCGACTTATAAAGTCTTTATCTATGCATCAAATCATATCTTAC
Organism: Carpatolechia fugitivella; assembly: GCA_951230895.1. Taxonomy (NCBI): domain Eukaryota; kingdom Metazoa; phylum Arthropoda; class Insecta; order Lepidoptera; family Gelechiidae; genus Carpatolechia; species Carpatolechia fugitivella. The sequence continues at coordinate 838,228 of OX579659.1, read as the reverse complement.
TAGTCCGTCGCTCCGTTCCGTTGCTACGTGAAATAAGGAAAAGGACCAGGGACTGGAACCCTTACGATTTTGATCAACGATATCTCGTACTCTTCATCAACAGCCCATATACATCCCCACCGAGGGGCTCGAGCCTCGTACTCTTATTATGCTATAATTATAACGTTTGCAAATCAAGGAATCTGATAAACGTATATTTATCATTCTGTAAATACTTAAAACCCTAACGACTGAAGGGGTTTTTCAACGGGTAGTCCGGTCCCTGAGAAGGACAAACCAACAGAGATATTTTTAAGAGTTCGCCTCACTACAGAGATTTTGGGAAAACATTAAATTATTTACATTCGAGCATTTATATCTGAAAGTAGTTTAGTAGTTTTCCACTGTAATTGGTAAGTTTGCAGTAGACAATTTGATTTTTATTTAGTTATCACTATATAAGATTGTGCATGTAGATTTTGTGACCATTGTGTATGATAAATTAATATATAAGAGAATTTAAAAGAAAAAACCATAAAAGAAAGAAAAAGTGGCACATAAAAGGAACAATTAATGTGGATTAAAAAACATGAAAATAATCGAAAAAAGAAACTAATAAAAAAGTGAGACCAAAAAAGTTTGAAAATGATATTATGCCAAAACACAAAACAAAATAAGATAGCATACTGATGCAAAATGTGCAAAATATAAAACGACAAAGTTTAAAAAAAGTATAAAAACTTTGTGTGAAAAAAATAAATAAAAAAAAACTTACTTGACTAAAAAAACAGACTATCATTTTCATCTTTCGACGTTTCAACGGCAGCTGGTGGGACCATAGACAATCAACATTCAGTGATTTAAACAGGACAGGGGTGTGCAATTGACAATGTTGCTCAAGTTGAATGTGTTTATAGATTTTGTGTGCGACTCGAGTGACGCAGAGGCGACTGATGGCCAGGATCTGGAGTATGAACCTTGTACGGAGCCAGAAGACGACCCGCCGTCGTTGGGCGATTCCTCCGGAGAGAGCGCGGTAAGTTAACTAGAAGGGCATTTATTTTTTATTTGCGTAAAAAGAACTGTCAAATTGTCAACATTATTTTTTATGATGTTTGATGTGCGTGACGGACGCGTGAGGCCATCTAGTAGGAAATGATAGAAAAAATACCCATTCAAGAAATTCTGATTAAACCATGACAAAACATCGTAATAATTAGACAATATAGATTAGAAAGTATATTCTTAAACAACTGCTTTGTATTTTATAAGGTACTTAACAACTTTTTACGACTTAGGATATCATAATTAAATTCCAGAACGAGATAATATCAACAAAGGTGATAGCGGTGACCGTCGGAGATGACGGGGACCTGGAGTTCGCGGACTCGGAGCAGACCGACACTGACGGGCTTGACAGCGAGGTGGACCTCTGCGACTACTGGCGCTGCGTGCAGTGCCAGGCCTCCAACAACAACCCCATGTACCGTTACTGCGAGAGGTGTTTCAAGGTTGGTATTGCACTGATTATTTTAAGGGTGAACTGGTTTTCCTGCGACAAAAAGTAGACTTTGACAACTAAGACATCTATTTCGAAAGCTAGTACAACTTTCTGTAGTTAATACAACAATTTTAACGGCTAATACATTACATAATAATACATTATTTCCATCGATATGAAAGACATTTTGCTGCGGCAAAAGGTTAGTATTGCAAATGATATCAACGGTAAAATGGTTTTACTGCGACAAAAACTGGTCTTCTACAGCTAACACGGTACTACTTCAAGAGGTACTTCAATAATTATTTAGACCGAGACAATACCTTTCAATTATTATTGTGATATGTTCTACTGGCGCTGGGTGGTTTTAAGGTTGGTATCGCTTTTAACAAGAGCCATCCAGATCCATCTGATTCAATGGCTATTACACCTAGTATTTCGACGGTGAAAGGTGTACTACGCTAACTTTGTATACTACTATTCCTAATGTAAGATAAAGCAGTCAGCCTGATTTCAACGCGAATTGTACGTACCAACTTCAACGGTTAATGTACCTGCTTCAACAGTTAACGTGTCTTCTTTAACTGTTGAAACAGTTTCTTTAAGAATTAATACATCTACTTCGACAGTAAAGTGGACCTTTGAGACTGCATTAGTGCTGCCAAGTACTAGTAACTGGTTCAGGAATTAATAAGCTGTAGTGTATCTAATATAGAAATTACAATATGATATGCAGCTACATCATTGAGAAATAATACTTCTAAAGAACATCCAGGTATAAAAATGAACGCTTGTTACGATTGTGTTTAATAACTATTTACTAAATTCTAGGTACGTAGAAACTTCTTCCCACCGAGACCGAAGCGCAAAAACAAACGGAAGTTAGCCAACGACCGAAAGGATAATTCGTCCCAGGAAACTGATAACTTGCCCCCCTTATCCCAAGAAACAGATCACTTACCCCCCTTATCACAAGATTCTGGTAACGACCGAAAGGAAGATGCGTCCCGAGAAACAGATCATTTACCCCCTTTGTCCCAAGATTCCGGTATAGGAAGCCAAGAGTTTACAGATCCACAAAAAGTATTCCCCGGTACATCCCAAGAAACTGGCAATAGTGAGATTAATTTAAGTAGTAACCCAATGAAAAGGCGCGCTGAATCAGCCGATCGTAAGGTCAAAAGAATAAAAACGGACGTTTCGAGCGATAGCGACTCTGACAGCGATGCAAAAGTAGTTTCGCCACTAGTAAAAACAATAAGCGATCCCTCTTTGACCGTAGAAGACGTTAAAATTACTAAGAAGATTCTTAGCGAGACAGCAAAAGAGATAGATAAAGATAATAACATGTGTATTATATGTCTTTCCGAACCGAAATCGGGAGTTTTCGTTCACGGGCGTATAGCACACATCTGCTGTTGCTATAAATGCGCTATCAAGGTCTGGTCTAAAGCGAAGCGCTGTCCGGTCTGCAATAGTAAAGTGAGCAATGTCCTGAAAGCTGTTGTTATGTAAAAAATAAAATAAAAACAACAACGGGCAATAATGTAAATAGACGAAAAATTACCACGAAGCACATTTTTGTACATAATCGTTCTCTAAGACCACACTTTCAAAAGTCCTTAGAGTTCTTAGAACTTAATGTGTGAGCTTCTAGATAGGTTTATTATTTTAGTATTTTACCATTTATTCAAAAATGGTAGTAGGTAGTCAAGCGGATAAGTTAAAGAAGTAAATTATTCTTATTAAAATTGTATATTTTTAAGAAGTTGGAATTATTATCTTAACAAAACTTGAATTTTTAAGTAAGTAAAAGGAACGGTTATGCACTAAGAGTTTGCTTACGGAGATCTTTTTGATATCGTCCATATATCGAAATAGTGTTTCCGTACTTATATTGTAAATACTAAAGCAAGTTTTCTTATTTGTTAATTTTTTCTCCCTTTGCGTAAAATCTCCACCGAAATAAATAAAAGAAAAACAATTTAATATATTCAAATCTTCTAGATTTAAATTGCGGCAAAGCTATATTTTCATTGAAGCCAAAATTATTTAGGAACTAGATTTGTTATTAGAGATGTTAGGGATGATTTCGTTGATACACGTTACAACTGAAACATGCGGTTTAAACTCTAAAAAATTATATATAAGTTAATGATAGGTTTATAAACGGAGTTATTTTATTTAAGTAGATATTATTATTATTTACTTTATCGGACCAGAAGTATTTTTTCTTTATTCGTAGACGTAAGTTCATGTCTGTTGATACGTATTTTTATTATTTCTTTTTACGAACTTGGCTCCACGCACTTCCGTGCTCGCTCCATAGATGCTCTTAAAATGTGTATCGCGAAAGGGTTGCTTGAAATATGTTTATAGCTACCCTTAAATAAAAAATAGTGCACCTATTGTATTGTATTTTTTTTTATATTTCACTTTCTAACCTACCATACAATTTTAATCGGAATAGAAAGTGAATGTGTATAAGTTACATTTATCTTTTCCCTGTTTTCGTGTCTTATTTTGTTTGTAGAACTTTGATACTTATGAGTACAAAGCTTCAATTTGTATTTCGAAATGCATTGTGTAACAATAGTTTTAAGAAGTAGACGATGAGAATTTTTTAATAAGTTTGTACACTATTATAATGCTATGTGTACAAAGTAGCATTCAGTAGGTTATTAATATTTATAGTAAACAAAACTTATGTTAGGTAGTACTTATTGTATTGTAAGTGTTCTAAATACACCCTAGTTTTCTAATGATTATTATGGTAACCAATTTCTGCCGTGACGCTTTGAAATTGATGGACCTGTCTTTGCCTTCGTATTAAAAGAAGAGAGGGAGATCAACATACCGACTTTTGTGTCACCAAATAACATAATGGACCAAGCGCATCAATGGGGTATTTGCTTGACGAGTCAAACAAGCTTCTTTTGTTTCTTTTTCTTATGTTTTATGCAAATAAAGATTATTTCTATTTCTATAAAATGTTAAATCCTTTATCTAAATTAAAAGATAATATGTCGTTTGTAAAAAAAATAAGTCTTGGTGTCTAGGTATAAAAGTATATTTGTATTGTAAATCCTGTAAATGAGCATGACGCCAAATTACCTACTTATTAACATTTATACATAATTTTTATTTGATTTGTTGTAATTATTCGTATATTGAACAGAACAATATTAACCGCAAACTTGGTGTTACTTAAATATAAAAAATAAATAAAAATAAGTATTAACTACAGAAGAATTAGGCACAAAAAAGCAGCACTAGGCCGGGAAAACGCTAGGACGAAGAAGAGATTAACTACAGAAGAATTATCTCACGAAGACGTGACAACTGCAGGTAGCCTCGTACGCACACAAAAACAATGTGCATGTTATCGTGAGATAAACGTCTGTACGCCCTTAATTTAAGATTATTGTTAATTAGTTTATCTTCTATCCCTTTCATTACTAGGGTAAGGGCTGGCCATCCTAAGGTAGAGCGTCGCTTGTAGAATTTGGGTACATACCTATTTATATATTATGTATTTAATCAATAGGGAATATGCATAAAAAAAATATTAGTTTTTTTTCATAGTTCAGCTGAAAGTATACAAAAATAGAATACTGACAGTCAAAACAGAATCGAAATTGATCGAAAAACAAACTAGAGACAATATTAAACAAATATATCTGTCCCTCTTACGAAAACAAAATTTTCTATGGCGGATGTATGGCCCGCGTGACATATGACGTCACATGTCACGTCGGACCTCTCTGTCTAACCATCAACTTTGAAGCCTTATTAACTTTTTTCTGAGCAAGATATTTATAAAAATATTGTTTATGTGTTTATCTGGAACTTTAAAATATTTCGATTAATGAATTTAAAACAATTGTGCATATTCACTATTAAAAGATGTATGTATTACTTAGGTATGGACTTACGCACTACTTTTCTTTTGTTAACTGTGTTGACAACATCGGATTAGTGCTAAGTTAATTTGTCTTTGGAAAAATACTTCTCGTCCTTATGGTAGGTACCTAATGCGCTTGTATCGTTTCCTTCTCACTTCGTCGACCCCACCAATTGAAGCCCTACCGGTCGTTATTGCTTTCAAATTTTTATTAAAAAATTATAATTAAAATATTGTAACATACACACTTTAGCTTGTTTAAGTACCCTATATAAAGTTAAAAAAAAATACGCTCTAAAAAAAGAAATTAAAAGAATAATAAATTAATAATAAATATTTTTCTTTTCAGAAAATATGAATGGTTTTATTTTGTAATTATAATAACCTATACCTAATTATAAATTGCCTAAATATCGCAAAACCTCTAACCTCGGGTTCAGTCCGTTTTAAAAAAAAAACGGACAAGAGCTGGTTAGTTCTATAGGCTGAACGCTCGACAACCGACCCCACAAACCCTGGTGTCAGTGTTATAAACCGCCAAAGGCGGGTTCGTCCATCTAGTTATATACTATTTATTAGTTATACGATACGATATAACAGAATGGACAAAAAGATCCAAGTAGTTATACTGCATAGTCTATCAGCTCTGCTGCACTGACTTGGCTCGTGTAACGACTAGATAGTAGCCGGGACAAACCACGCCTCCGATGTCCGGAGTCTTTCTTCTCGGACCATCAGGATTCAGCCTGCAATGTCCTAACCAAACTGGGGAAAGCCTCACAAAGATTTTTGCGTGACAGTAGTGTCCTACAGTAATCGAAACCAGAACCGTAGGATTTTCGTAATGGAACAAGTAAATAAATCCATGCTAGCTTGCTTGTTTCAGAGGTTATTTTCCGAAACTCACTAAATATCAAGTAAGTGAATGAAAAAATGTACAATGCCGATGATTTCTGCATTGTACATTTCTAAAAAATAAAGGAGTTCCATAAAGCTCGATAGATGGCGATGACATGGAAAACTAAAAAAAAAATATATAAAATCGACATAATATTACTATCATCAACAGCATGAGCTGTAACAGCCTCCGTAGTCGAGAGATTTTGACGCCCATTACAGATGTCCCGGATTCGATTCCCGGTAGGGACACTGTCAAGCAAAAATATCTTTGTGAGACTTTCCACAGTTTGGGTAGGACATTGTAGGCTGAATCGCCTGATTGTCCGAAAAGAAAGATGATTCCGTGCTTCGGAAGGCACGTTAAGCCGTTGGTCCCGGCTACTATCTAGTCGTTACATGAGCCATCTCAGTGGCCTTTGGCGGCGGCTCTATAACACTAACACCAGGGTTTGTGAGGTCGGTTGTTGACCTTACAACCTACATGATGATGAGCTGTATTTATGAATACGTCCCCACGTACGGGGAGCTTACATTAAAAAACATAAATAAATGTGAACCGTCAATTCACAATTAAAAATGCCACCACTATAATCGAGTATTATGTCTTAATAAAAAGGATGCAGTGATGGCATCATTAGCTGCTTACGGGGAATTGTGTAGAGTGAGCCAATGTTACGAATCTTGCATACAGATGAATCTAATATAGCAATCAACGCGTGTAGGTATTCTTAAAATATCAGGCGCTTCAACATGACTGAATTGAACAGGGACCTTGCGATTGAGTTACCGTATGCTATGAATACTCCACTTACGAATTCTATTTCAAGGCCGAAATAATTTTTAACATTCATTGATATGCGGAGTGGTGGCTAGGCGCATTTGAAGGAGCGACATGGTGACGTGGTGGGAACAGTGTCAGAGCGAGCACGGAGCGAGATTGTGGGAAGGCTAGCTAGGCGCATTTGAAGGAGCGATATCGTAGGAATTGAGATGGTGGGAACAATTCGTTTCATCTACAAAATTCAAAAGAACTACAGTATCAGTGGCTTCGAGACTAACTGGTCTGGTACTGATAGACAACAAAGAATATAATCTTCTTTGTTATACTGGTGTGTCCACGAGTCATCGAGAAAAATACAAACGAACTTGATTCGAAAATTCTATTGGCCATCTAATGAAAGAAAGCTGATTCCATACTTCGGAGGTACGTTACGCCATAAGTCCCCGCCCGGCGGCGCTGCTGCTAGATATCTAGAAAAGTAGTAGTTACACGACCTAATGGCCTTTGGCAGCTCCATAACATTTGACACCAGGGTTTGTGAGGTCGGTTTTACACCTTATAATTACATGCAACCCACAAGATGGATGAATAATAACATCAGTGTTTTTTTTTTTATATAGTTTGTCATTGTTAGTAAATGTATGGGTAAACTAAACTAATAATCCCATGGTTGTATTAGTTACTATTATAAACATTATTAATGACATCATTCACTAATGTTTTCCCTCATTTGTTTTCAATCGAGTCTTGATAGCAGTGGAGTGAATCATCCGACGTTATTACCTTTTCGAACCATTTTGTTTAGACCCTTGACATGATGCACATTCTATGATAGTGCAGTAAATAAGATGCGTGTGAGCAGTGTGCCCAGGCACAGGCACGGGGCACAGGGCGCATATAAAATGACCAGCGAGTATTTTTTTCAAGAGGGTTTTCAGCAGCGATTACACCTCTCTTCAAGAATGGGGTATGCTAAAATTTCTTCCCCCCAGATGTCCCCAAATATTTATTTATTTTATTTATATAGAAATAAGAAAACCATTTCGAGGTTTTATATATTTTCGTACTTTTAACGGAAAATAGTTACGTTAAAAAATTTTAAAAACCAAATTGACCTTTGTGACGTCATGGCACCTTCGTCGACTACCAAATATAGGTTTTTACAAAAAACCTTGTACAAAGTAAGGCCCGGTTTCCACCAAAGCGAAGAGGAGAGGAGATGTGTTTGAATAACCAATCAGATTTCGTTATTTCCACATCTCTTCTCCGCTTAGCTTCAATAACGAAATCTGATTGGTTATTCAAACACTTCTCTCCTCTCCGCTTTGGTGGAAACCGGGCCTCAGCTTTGTTTACGTATTTGATATTAGGGTGATATTTCGTATTTTTGTCAACAATCAAATCTACGAGTATGGTTGTCCGTCATCGTCGGTCATAATATGACGTCACACATTCAATTTAAAACTATTACCTATATATAAAAAAAAAAATTACCTAGACGATAAAACAGGCACATAAGTTTCTTAAAATAGTGTAAATTATCATTTAAAAATATATAATACTTAATATAAAAAAAACACCGGTTTTTTTATCATACCCCATTAACTAGGCCATTACATTGCTGTTTGGGTCGCACTTGGGTGGGACTAAATTACAAGTTCATATTTACTGTGTGCAACAACAGCAGTGAGTGACCGGTTGATTAGGAAAATTATTATAAATCATCTATTACATCCCTCCATCCACGTCATCGATATAGTGACCATTGATAAGATTGGGTCGCACTCGCACGGTCTTGGGAGCGTAAATTATTCTAATTTTATTTTGCAAAACAGTACCTAACCTACCTAGTAATAATGACTGGATGTAAGCAATTAGCATCCAATAAAATATAAAAATGTAATCGCTGCAGAAGATATTGTGTTGGTAACCTAACTATACCTACACCTAAATAAAATAAATCTATTACGGTATTTTGTCGTTTACGACATTTTAAATTCCTTGTAATAATGCCTAATGGTGGCGGAATGTAAAAGCTTGATTTTCATTATTTGAGTCTTTAGCGAAAGCAAGTAGCAAACAACTACGGTCTACCTAAATAAACATTTAGAAGTACAACAACCAAAAAAAGGACGCTACTGAAACGAACTTGACTCGCTACCTAACTAACTAAACCATTTATTTACATGAAACTTGATCAATGTAAATCGGGCTTAACGGAGGGAGGGTTCTTCATAATTTTGTCGATCGTCGAGTCACCCACCCCACCCCCATATCATTGGCAGGCGGTCGCAGCTCGCACGAATGTCAGCGCGTTCTGCTTCCGTACCGTAGCCGGCGCGGCATCCGAGCGAGCTTCACACAGTCGCCTTTTGACGATCGGACGTAGTGCACGCACATTCCTTTTTCCACACCAAATTACTTTGGTAAGTGACTCATTCATTTTGTTTAATGTTGCTCACAATTGAATAGGAATTTTGATATTTTCCGCGTTCGAATTAGGTACAAATTACGCGATATGAGGTTGAATATTGATTTAAGTTTTTTGCTATTTTTTATTCCCGACGTTCCCCCAGGACAGGACCCCAGCCGGCGATCGAAGGCATGTGTAAAATTGTTCTATAGAATAAGCACTTGTTCGATTAAATTCGAGTTTGTATGGAGTGAAATCTTACTGGATTTAAAAAGTACCGTTAACTGGCCGTTTGTTCGTTAAATTCATGTGGAAGCGATGTATGACTTCATGTTTCGTGGTGATTCTCCAAAACTCGCACGTAGGTTTTATTTATGAGTGGAATTTTTCTTTTATTCTGTATCTGTATGGAGTACAAAATCCGCGTTTCTGTATGCAGCCAGTGTCAACACGATATCCGATGGACAACAATGCATTCCACAAATGTGTGTAGCATACGTGACGATAAACCTTGTTGGATTCAGTTTTATCTCACTTGCTTCCATTTTGTTTTTGAAATGAAGAAACTGTTCTTTGTTTACTTTTATTAGTCATTCATTTAGGACCTTATCAGTTTCTTGTACAGGTAACACGCGAACAATGTTAATTGAGTTGTTACGTTACTTAATTTACCTAGTTCAACTGATCAATCAAAATGCGCATTATACCAAGTTATCGTGTAAAGTTACGCCGAATTACGCGTAATTTTTGATGAAATAGATTTTACCCTCATTGATGATAAATAAAATTATTTGAGTGATCGATCGAAATAGACTATGGCAAAGACTCTTATTATTCTTACTTAGGGTGTGGCCCAGTATTTGAGGGAGATACTTATTGGAAAATGGAAATGTAACACCGCTGTGACCAAAGGCTGGCATAACGCATAACTTATATTTTAAATTCTAATAAACATAAGTCAAACTTCTGGTGAAAGAATTTACGGATAATATGAATTTTTTCAATTAAGTAGTAAAAAAATACGAATGAACCGGTTCGCTATGGTTCGTTTGGAATGATGCGATATTTTATGTTAATAAATACAATTACCTGGCTGCGCTAACGGAGAAGTGTCGTTCAACTTTAGCTACAGCATTTGATCAAACCATCTCCAAATTACAAGGCATTTGTATAAAGAGTTACAATCTTTCGATTAGTTGAAAAGAAATAAAAAAATAAGTAGTCGAGAAAATACGCCCTTCGAAGTACATAATCATTATGCGTCTGAGAATTTGAGTTAAAGTCAACGACCTTTATGTTGTTAGTTAGTGTTATTGCGCACGTATAAATAGACTGTGACTAGTCGGGCTGGATCAACCAACATTAATTATTGTGATTGATAGAGGACATAAACAATTTTCTGCTTTAAGTAATTTCGTAATTTGAACTAAATATATTGACGCCGGACGTTTGTAAAACGCTCACATTTACACTTTTTATGATGACAAATCAATAACATGAATATTCAAGAAAAATATCTACTCAATTTAAATATCGAAGGCATTTACGATTAAACGCCGGCTTTTACGATTTGACAACTCTCTGAAAATGTGGTAAGTAGGCACATTCTTTGATTGCGCAAGGAAGAAGGGATAATGATTTAAGATTCCGATGGTCTTCATATGGCATAAGCGACACGATATAAAATAACCGGTTCGGATAAGATAAGTCATGCCAGCCAGCGGCTTTCTCTACTTTCTCGCGTGACAGACAGACAATCGGTTCCCGAAATCTACTCTACAACTATATTGTCCGATGAATTAAGAAGATGTTCCGAATGATGGATGATAGGTAAAACTAATCAAATTATGAATTGTAAACTAATCAACATTGCAGCATTTTTAAATGTTATAATATTATGATAAAACGCAGAAATGCATACTTTCTTAACTTTGGCCAAATGTTTTGATTTTACTGCGATGATTTGTTTGATTTTAAATTATTTTCCCATTTCATAATGCCTCGTTTATTAGAAAATACTGGAAAGGAAAGCTGTTAAACAAAGAAACAACCTATAAAGAAGGGCTTACTGTGTTTAATGACTCTAATAAAGTAATCCAAATCTCCGGGGATAGAGCTGCATTTTTTTTATTTCTTTAGGACGGCAATTAACTCGCCCCTCTCTCTTGATTCATATGTACACTTTATGTTTGTCTGTGGGCATGTTGATAAATAATGAAATCTGTGGGACACGAGCGAAAGAGAGGACTATCGGAAGTAGGATGTGCGTGAAAGAGAAGTCTTCCTGAATCACGAATCGATTGCTTGGAGAGCATAACGCACTCTGATGCTTAACAACGGCAGGGTTGGCTGTCGCTGTCAGTCAAAGATTAGCCCATTAGCAAAATTGTATAAAAGAAGATATAGATAGACATTAGAAGTCAGTAATTAGAAGCTGTCGTGCAAAGTAAATATGATGCCTTTGCCTAATATAGGTAGTAAAGTAATTAAATTATCATCTCGTGTTTGAGCCTTTCGTAAGTTTTTGTAAAATCTATTATAAGGCTAGAACGAGCTTAGATAATAAACCTATTGATCGGAATATTCGCCTAAAGTCACTTAAAAACAATTTATACTTAGTGTGATATTTAACTATAGTAATCGCATCGTAAGAATGCCGTCCTGACAGCTGTCATACACGTAATATTTTTTTTCTGTCTCTTTTGCACCCATTTGGTTTTCATTTTTCCTGCCTGCTGTCAGGACGGCATTCTTACGATGCGAGACAGGTATAATCTGTCTATGTCTGTTTGCATTTATGAACTGATTGAAAGACTAAAAAAATTAGCAGTGTAAGCGTGTAACGAAATTTTCCCTGCGTTCCGAAACGCGCTGAAATCGATTAAAGCACCCATAATCGCGTTCCGAATTACTGTTAGCTGTCAAAACTCATACGTTTTTTTGCTTTCCTGATCGCTGACAGTGCTGAAAGTCTGAATCGGAATACGCCCTTTGTGTGAGCCCTAGGTATCCTAAATAGTCTGTGTGTGGGGGGCTCGGACACCAGATCGATAAGAAGCGGGGGGACGCTAACGAACCCCAATTTGGGGGACTGCCGAGCGCCGACTGCCAAAAATATAGGTATCTTTACAAATCTAAGACCTACTTAGGTACAAATCTGTTGTATTGTATGTAATGCAACTTTTCCAAAGTAAGAATACCACACCATTTAAATTATTTGGTAAATGCATTCTAAAAATATTTATCACAATAAAAAATTGCTCATTATGGGCCGTTCGATGACCATTTTTTTAGAAATTGATTGCCTATCCCAGAGAATTATCGCTCCATAAAAATATGTAACGTTCGTAAGATGTTACACTTACAATGCTACTTAGCGAGGTCGACGACCGCTTTTCGACACTCCATTTTTGAATTTCGATATCGATTTTGTAGGAGTACGGTTAAGTGTGATTCCGTACCGAAGAGTCAAGTTCACCGCTTGATATAAATTTTCATTGTCCCATAACTATGTCTCCCTCGCCGCTATTCATTCGGTTCTCTGCCTTCCGTTTCAAGTCCGGGGGGTTGAGAATCTTTGTACGCCCGAGTTAATTAATTGTCTTGCTGCTCATAAATCCAATAAGTTGTTGGCTCCAAGTAATGCGAGACTTCTTATTTGTACTTTCTCATTAGGAATTTTATTTTTAAAAACTTGAAGATAAAAAAATAGTACCTTACTTATTTCAGACAGATTAGATTTTAACTCGTAAATCTTAACGTAACGCACCCGGACAATGAGGGCGTTACGGACGCCTACGATACATAGCCGATATGCTTTGCACTACTTTACTGTGTGTGTGTGTGTGTGTGTGTGTGTAGACTGTCTACACTTACATTGTTTGTGCATTTTACTATAGCAAGTGCGACGCAGTCGTGATACGGTTTATTCTGTAATCTTTCCAACCAACCCTCTCATTGCAAAGCAGTTTTTTTACTTGTGTGTGAAACTGCCATTTTTGTTAAAAAAAGTCTGTCAAACAATGGTCAAAAATAATTTACTATGCTTATTAGGATATTTTTTCCTTTCTAGAAGTTAATCTCTCGCTCGAATCTCTGTTTATAGTGCTTCCATTGTGTGCTCGCTTATATTAGGCATGTTATGTTTGTAAGTTTTGTTGCGCCATGTCATAGAATTTCTGAGCTACTTACTTTGCCTATCCAGTAAAATAATAACGTAGTATGTATCTGTATTCAGTAGCTGCATGTTATGTTATGATGAGTCATATGTTTGTAATGCGACGCGGCCTCACATACTCAACGAGGAGGGGTAAGGTTATTAAAAACTGGTATTGCGTCCAAAAGACGAGGAAAAGGATGAACTTAGTTTTTATAAATTACAATTTAACAGCGAAAAAGCAAAACAAGTAACTGCCATAGCATAGCCTTTACAAAAATTAGGATTAATATATTTAGGAAAAAAGGTTTATGCGCCACCAAAACAGGCCTATTTTCTTTTTCACTAAACCTTAACTGATCGACGAATAAGAAAAGCTTGTTCCAGAGGCACACCAGAGTTATAAGATGTACCTACAGCCGACCGATAGTATTTCCTATATTCAACCCGGATGGCGGTTAAGCGATTTGGCTTTTCTACTGTCAAATCTTTCAAGCACTAAGAAATTCAAGCTCGTGTGAGAAAGACCTAGAGAGAGTTATTAAACTGCCAAATAGCCAACAGATCAACCTATTTTCTTTTCTATAAACAGCTTTGCTTTCAACTGCAATGAATGTCCTACTAAACAAACTGTGGACGGTCTCACAAATTATTTTTTGTTTTGTTTTGAAGTCGTCCCCGCCGGGATTCGAACCTGGAACCTCTGCAATGAAAATCTGCTGTCGTAAGACCGCAGAGGCTGTTGAGTGAAACAAGTTGAAAAAGGCAACTGAGGAATCGTAGTTAGAAGCTTGCAGAATAAGCCTCGTATAAAAATATAACCCAATTTTTATAACTGTGCGCCTGTCAACGTCATAATATTTACATGTTGGTAGGTTTGGTATCCGTTTTGATAGGCGTCGGAGGAGGTGGGGAAGTAAGCGGGCGGGTGAATTCAATGCCACCAACATGACGACTTTGACAGCTCGAAGCGCAATAATTGAGTTAATAAAGGAGGACGCGCGTGCTACTTGTCTTGCCACACAGCAGATTCTCACATTACACCACACCACAACCGCTTTGTTACTGAGTAGAAATTGTTCACACTTCCATTCCACCCACCTTGTTCCGTTTTCTTACAATGTTTATATTCATGCATTGAGTAGCTAGCCTAGAGAATGCTAGCCTATATTCACTAGTAGATTCTCATAGAATATGAGTAAGGTCAAGGAAAGCATTTCAGAATAAAGATTCTTGATACAGAATTCTTGAATATAAATTCAGAAGTTAAAGTAGATAGACATCGAAATTCCTTAAGTACTATCACGATAAGTGGCTTCTCATTTTCCCAAGAGATATTTTCGGTGTTTGATTACATTCTATAAAATAAACTACTTAAGAAAAAATAATAATCTTAAAACGTAGGAATATAGAGTGAAGTTATTGATTGATCGCTATGATTACATAAATCAAGATTAGATTAATGTGAGTAGATTGACCTTGTACTGTCAATGTGGATCGAATCTTGATCAACACGCAGATAAAAATCGGAAAATTCTTAAAAATTTGTTTTAAAACAGCGGAATTTCATCTTTCGTTGAATTTTCACCGAACTAGAGCTTATACTATACTTAGTACCTATACTATACCACAGATAGATCAATCAATCAAACAATTAGCCTATTGCAGTTCACTGCTGGAAGTAGGCATCCCCAAGGGCACGCCAAAGGGCACGATCACCAGCTTTTCTCATCCAGCCACCACCAAGGACCTTCCTCAGGTCATGAGTCACCTGGCAGGGGGGCGTCCCACACTAAGTTTCCCGAAACGACGTGGTCTTCATTCGAGAACCCGTCTGCTCCAACGCTCATCGGTTCTGCGACAGACGTGGCCAGCCCACTGCCACTTCAGCCTGCTACACTTCTGGACAGATTAGATTATTAGTTACTATACTATAACCTTTATTTAGTATACAATACATAAACCTTATAATACGTAGGTTCCTCAAACAATAATGACTCTTTTTGGCAATTCTTTGTTTGTGGTTCTTATCTTATCGGGCGAATATTTTACGAGTAGGTATTTATCGAATAAATATCAATTTCTGAGTCAGATTGATAATAGCAATAGCACCTGTTCTTAGTAAGATAAATAAAATATCTTCTGATATTGCTCATATTTTATCACCATCATATCAAAATGTGTTTGTTCACAATAAACAAGGATAATCCCTTTGAACTCAAACTGAAAATTTTAGCTGAGTTTTCTGTCGAATGAAAGATATTTTACTTGATTCGGGGCAACCACCTAAGTTTTTATGATATTCTAGAGACTCGAAATTGACGGTAAAGCATATTCATAAAAAAAATGTTTCATATCTCGTTTTATGACTTTTAGCATAAATTCTGCATTATGTTTGCTTGTGTTAATTTTTGGCTGCGAAACTTTTTCTATGCTTTTAAGTTCGTTTATTTATACCTATACTTACTAGGTTAGGTAGGTATTTCAAGTAAGTAGGTAGTCGTGTTTGTGATAAAAATAAATGTTTACATCGTCTGAAGGTTGAATTGATAAAGTGCGCAGATTTGAATCATTACACCATTTACACCCACAAAAGGAAGCGACAAAATGATCTATCTAGTCTAGATAGAGCAACAATAAGGCTAGAATCTATGTAGGTACCTAATTATCCTACTTACTTCTAGGCCTTGATATCTTCTATAGATTTTATTTTCGTTTTAAATACGAGGGCTGCTATTTATGTATCCGGAATAACAAAAAATAACAAACATCTATAACCAAATATACTTTTATTGCTTTTCAAAATATTCCCCGTGATGATCGATGCATTTTTTCATACGTTGAAACCAACTTTCGTAGCATTTTTTCCATTCTGTATCGGGTATCTCCAAAACGTGCATTTTGAAAGCATCAACGGCTTCTTCCCGGGTCGAAAATCGGTGTCCACGTAATTTGTTCTTCACGCTTGGGAATAAATAAAAGTCGTTGGGTGCCAAGTCGGGACTGTACGGCGGATGACCCGTCAA
Organism: Carpatolechia fugitivella; assembly: GCA_951230895.1. Lineage (NCBI taxonomy): Eukaryota > Metazoa > Arthropoda > Insecta > Lepidoptera > Gelechiidae > Carpatolechia > Carpatolechia fugitivella. Next base: position 821,568 of record OX579659.1, on the reverse strand, counting down.
TTCGATCATTTGACTATTTAAATACTCCGTTGTTGCGGCCGAGGTGTGACAGCTGGCGTTATCGTGGTGAAGGATTATTCTTCGTTGTCGATTGTTCTTGCGTATTTCTCCAAAGACTTCTGGCAAGCAAATGGTGGTGTACCATTCAGAATTAACCGTTTTACGATTCTCTAGTGGTACTGTAGCCACATGTCCACTAATACCAAAAAAGCAGGCAACCATTTGCTTCAAAGTGCTTTTTGCACGAACAACTTTAGTTGGGTTTGGCTCATTTTGGAACACCCAAACCGTTGACTGCTGTTTAGTTTCGGGATCATACGCATATATCCAAGATTCGTCTCCTGTGTAGATATTATAAACAGCTTTTGATGTACCACATTTGTATTTTTCTATCATTTTTTTGCACCAATCAACACGAGCCTGTTTTTGTTCAACTGTTAAGTTGTGCGGGATCCAACGAGAACAAATTTTTTTACAGCCAAATGTTCGTGTAATATTTTATAAATACTCGTCATACTAATGCCCAGAAATGGCTCTATCTCGCGATATGTAACATGACGGTCTTTCATTATTAGTTCGCGCACAGCATCAATATTTTGTGGTACAACAGCCGATTTAGGGCGACCTTCTTTAAAATCGTCCGCAAGCATACGACGACCACGATTAAACTCACTGAACCAGTGATACACAGTGGTTTTCGATGGGGCTTCCTCCCCAAAAGTCGACAAAAGTTGATCCATGCACTGTTTTTGAGTTAATCCACGCCGAAAGTCGTAATAAATCATAGCACGAAAATCTTCACGAGTCAAATCCATGGTGATGATAGACAATGAATTTTAAAAATGGCGCCACAATGTAAAAACAATTGACAGATGAATGAAACAAACTTTATTTTACAGCCAAAGAGTTCTATTTTTAAATGTTATAATTTCTTTTTAAATATTGTTTATGTAATTGGCCAGTTCCGGATACATAAATAGCACTGCAGCCCTTGTAATTAAATATCGACCAGTAAATATTAGATCTTTTTAATTGAAAATATAAAACCTGTTTTTCTTAAATGACTGCTAAAATATTTTTTACTTCATAATACCCAGCAATAGGATTAGTTTGGTCTAAGTATTCCCATTGTACAATTGGAACTTGTTTACGTTAATATGGACAATGGGAATAAAATAAAATAAATTAACAAAATTTCCCGATGTCCACGTTAACGGGAACAAACTCTACGGGGAATTAATGAAATTATTTTAAATCGTTCCCGATGATGACTTACACGCTACAACGATTTTACCTTTGGTGCGTGTGACCCAGTGAGTTGTTGGTGTGACCTTCATTGATGTTAAACGTTCTACATTCAAAGAGCTGTCAAAGCAAAATTCTCATTTTCCCGCGTTCTAGACGTCAAGTCCATCGGATTTATAAACATTGTGTGAATTCATTGCGATCCGGTTCACATCTGCCCCATACATGGAAGCAACTAACATACAGCATGTTGCCTTCTAAGGATGTCCTAGCCAAGGTTAGCGATACCCCCGCTTAGGCAAAACACATGGTTGATGGAATGTTCCTTGGGGGTAGCTATAAATAGATATTGAGGTTATGTTGACCGCTAAATGGGATCTAAGTTGATTTCGACTTCACCTGACTAATCAATCCTGATTGTCCGTTAAAAAAATCGACTACACCTGTATTAGATGATATAGTCACAGAAAGGGGCTCTGAACTTAACTTTAGAATTCTAGACAGAAATAGAATCCCTTGACAGGAGTATAAATAAGCAAGGTCCTTGCTGCGGTATGGCTTCGTTGCGGGTAGGTAGGTGTGAAAACAAACCATAAATCCTTGTTGCACTTGATCATGTTACGTGACTGCAATACTAAGGCATAGTACGTATGCAAATATGTTGCTATTTGCAAGTGCAGTTCTTAAAAGGATATTATTGTACTACAATGTTCCATATCAGCTTGTTTTGTAGAGGTTGCAAGCTGAGCATGACGTGTCAGGAGTTAAAAATAGGCCAAGTCCGCAAATTGGCGCAAAGAATAATCGAAGCTTTAAAAAGGTATTAAACAGATAAAGGTAATTAGTCAGAAAATTAAATTGCTGAATTATCAAGAAGCCAACCTTAGGAAACATCGCAATCACAGCAGCAAGTAATAATAAAATGAAGCCACCTCGTCATAACATAAATCAGCAAAAACGGAACACAGATCTGCTTACGGTGAAATTTTAATAACCTTAAACTTTCTACCGTGTCGAGGTTTCGATGCTGGCTGCGTCGTCGTCGGCTCACGGCTTGCCGGCATTCGTTTCGTATTCGCGTGAGTCACCGTCGTCGCCGGTTCACTGTCCCCTCCCGCTACTAAAGTACAGAACAGACACGCGAATACCCACTATATCGATCCAAATCTTTTACGAGCCTGTAATTAGACAACCGCCAAACTTTTATATACCTAGGAAAAGTATTCTATTCGCTACGTATGGGCCTAATCGACACTGAAAAGCACTACTGACTTAATTTTTTGCATAAACATCATGTGAAATATTAATTACATGGCTTTTATTTTTTCTACAGGGATGTAGTGTAGTTTCTTTAAGGCCAAATAAGATGCTTTGGATACCTACAGCTGTTTTTGATCATAAGAAAACTTATCCATTTATTAGAAAGTGTTTATCTAGGATTATCAGTATCACATATCTGTGAAGATTTTAGGGTAGAATTTATTGAACACGTACTATTTTCAAATTTATAAGCACCATACACTGACGTCGCTCTTGCTGCACTCTTACACAACCACTTACTGCATAAAACAATGACATGAGAAAGGCCTTGGTTTGACTACTCCATAATTAACGTGAGATTTGATGATACACTCTGTCTTGTATCAGATCAGTATTGATAACAAGCAAGAGTTTCTATTCTAATAACAGTAATAATAATATTATTATAAACTACTTAGGTACATGTTATTGCACTTATTTCATAATAAAACTGAATAATTTATTTCACTTCAATCAATTATTATGTAAGTGTCGTCAGTGAAGAGCCAATTTCTCGCGAAAACTTTTCGATCTTGCAAGTGAACATACATGACTAACACAGAATAATTTTAATCATATAAAGGTCTTTTATGTTGCCAGACGACCATATGGTGCGCAAGTGACTGTTGTGACATTTTTTATCGGTCGAACGGTCAAGAATTAAAGCTGCGTACTGCCTCTACGCCGTTTATGGATGTGGAAAGGCGCCATGACATGACACAACCGTTAAACTTTACATGGCTAGGGCACTTACTTCTATTACACTATAGTTAACTATACGGCCTACACTACAATAGTGCGTTGATTTTATTTGAACTAGCGACAGATGCTGTATTACCGTTAGTCAAATAAAAATGTAACTATAATGAGGATAATATGGATTGTACGTACGACAGGAAAATCAACGTTAGCGGACATAAAACACCATTTTGTTCCTTTTATAGACAGGACATTTGCATATTTCCTGTAATTTTCCGGTACATTGTAAAAAGTTACTTCTGCTGCTGGACCGTGTACGTATGAACATTAATTATTTTATTCAGATACATAATTTATTAATATAACAGGATACGCAAAGATTTCTGCTACATTTTAATCGGCTACATTGCGACAACGATGAACTTTGTGGTGACACATGTCGCGATAAAAGTAAGTATTTACGAAACAACAGCAAAACTTCCCCCTCATTTGTAACTTGTGTCGTTCAGAAATTTCCTGACGCATTCATTCGAAGGAATTTAATTTACTGTCCGTTCTTCTTATGAGTCAGCAAAACTTTCTTGACTTATTTCTTTTCGACTTAATAAGTATTATTTTCTTTGGAACGATGATTCAAACTCTGACGCATAGGTATACGCATGGTTTGAATACTTACTGTTTACAAGATTAGACTGCTCGCATTAGTGAAGGTGACTAAACTTGGACGCCATTTTTGGGCGTTGTGTTTGGTTTATAGGCTACGTTACTTATATGTTTGTTTATTATAAAAGATGTTACTTGGCTGTTCCATTACCTACTGATGAAACTGTTGAAATACCTTCGACGAAGTTTTTTAATATATTTTCACGTAAATTCAATAAATTCTGAAATCGGTCATCGCAACAAGTTATAAATCGGTCATCGCAGCGTTGTATGATAAAGTTATAAATAAAATTGTTTAGTCGTTACCTACTAATTTATTTAGTCATTCTTTCATCATCAATCTCGTCTACTAAATGTGTTCAATCTTATCGTTGTAATTATTACTATAAGTAAATCAGTGGTAAAGTTTTTTTTTATTGCCAGATAGATACTAACTTGTTTACGAAGAAATAGCCTTTCTAGGAAGTGATGGATGACATTACCTAACCTGAGAGTAGTTTTCGTGCGATGCAAATAAGACACGGTTAAGCTTTAAACTAACCTCTTAAAAAAACTAGGATATAGCGTGATAATTGTTCAGTAATTATTTCCGTATATTGGAAAGTCTGAAGGTTTTTTGCTGTACACGCCAACAAGCAAGCCGAAGAGTTGGCTAAAAAATTCGGTTTTCTGGTAGTTTAAAATAATGAATAAGTATAATAGGCAGCTGATAAAAAAATTGTAATCAATAAAAAAATTGTGAATGAGTAAACGTGCTAGCTTTAGCTAACCATACTATTGAGCCCATGCATTTTAGCCGGTGATTACGTTCCTGAATATCGTATTCTAACTGGTCATTCATTGCTGCTGCAGTACTATTTTACCGTTCCAAGTGCGTCCCAAACGCAGTAGGCCAGTAGGTAATGTAATTCTAATTATTCACTAGATCTAAAGAGATGTAATTCTACTTGTAATTTGTAACCCTCAAGTCTCCAATTTAGATTAAATAGATCACAAACATACATATTTCGGAAACGCAGTCTAATTGATATTTTAACAATTTTACCTACAGCAGCTTTTAATTAAAAGATAAACCGTCGAATGCTATGCTCAGACGCAGGTCAGCAGACCGCGACGGACGTACGGTGCCTGTAACGAGATTCACGTTCCAACTGACCGTTTCTCCTATATCACTTCACTTATCTAGTTTTCACACGATCAAAGACTGGCGGAAACTCGGTGAGGGTGGTAAATAAAAATGTGACAAATATACCCACCCTGTAACTTATAGCTCATACAAGCCCAGTCAAAGATACGGCTACAAGACATCAATCAAAATATATAGTATAAAATGGCGAAAACACCCATTCGTGTTAAATATTCTCTTTAGCAAATTGCAAAAAAATGCTGTACCTATTAATTATACTTAATTAATAAATAAAATACCACTTTCTTGTTATTTTGAAACAAAAATTAAAATTATATTTTGACGAGACTCATTGCACCTGTAATAATATAAAGGTGTAGGTAAGTTACTGACGCCATCATAATGTAAATACATATGATATTATGACCTCAAACAAATCAGCCGGTTTAACGCTCGAAATGAAAAAAAAAAAACTTGGGTCCCATCGCGTTTCGTAATTTTCAAAAACAGGTTGGACGAGCAATAATCGCTGGTCATTACCTACCAGCCATACGAGTTTGTATGCAAGACTATACTATACACCTTGTTATGTTATTTATTATTATCAGCTCATATTTTGTCCCCACCGAGGTAGTCGGACTCTACCTTATTCCCGTTGTCCAAATTAACGTGGACAACGGGAATTGACCGAATTCTTGATAATATAAAAAAGTATTTTTTCTGTAAAAATGGGCACTTAAAAAATAAATAATGTCTGTGGGTATTAATTACGCAATGAGAAATTAGCATTTTATAAAATAAAGTCTGATTAATTTATCTATTTCACGATTATATGAGAGGAAATATGATCGATGCATTGATGAAAATGAAGACCAAAGACCACCATGCATGCACCAGTCGTGGTAAATCTGAAACAGTTCAAAAAATATTTTTAACAAAAAAATCTGTTAACTTATGTATGACATAAATAAACAGTGAGCATCAAGATGGCGGGACAAGTCTTCAGATTTGATTTTTTTCAAATGAGGATGTTAGTGCTTCATTTGTACTAATTGTAGGTACACAAAGCATCACATTTAAAATATTTTCACGCCAACAAGCAAGCTATTACTATGTATAATATATACTATTGAAATTTACTATCAGTAACTATCTCGGCCTTCCTTCACTACTTCCACAGACAGATTAACTTCTGCCCTGTAACGTTTATTAAAAAAATGCTCTGTAACTTTAATTTAAAAAAATACTGTAAGAAAATTAATAGGTAGGTATTGATTAGTCAAAAACAATTTTGTTGATTTGATTTGGTGTCATATTTGTACGCATCAATAAAAACAAGCTGTCAACCAATCTGTCAACTTTATTATTGTTCAATCCAATACATCTTATTATGAGTCCAGTGAATGCCAGTGATATTTATGTAACTAAGTAATGTGTCGAATTTAACGACGACATTTATAGTTCATTCTGCTGATTAATATTGACATGATTGTAAACAGATACTTTTGTAAACAGAATATTCGGTACCTATACTTACATACCTATATAAACAGGTTATTTTTTAATCAGTCTGTATATATTAAACGTCATTGTTTCATTACTTTGGATTAGGTATTCGTAATCTTAGCAGCAAAGCAGTCCTTTTATTTTACTAACTTATTTGCCTATTTGTGCTAAGTTTTTAATCGATTTTGAAGCTTCGTAGTAGATGTGAAAGTTCTGGGTAGAAGCATCTCGGAGTTGAGTAGTTTCGGAATACAGATCTATCGTATCGTAGTTGAGAGGTTTCGAAGTACAGTTCTATCGGAGTTGAGTTTCGAAATAAAGCAGTTTCGAAGTTGAGTAGTTTCGGAGTACAGATCCATCGGAATTAAGTGGTTTCGAGCGATGCGATGCAATGTGTTAGGTATAGCAATACCTACACTCCTTACTCTGTTATTTAAAAATGCTGGCATGTGATAAATGCACACTGGCAGCTTTATTTTGTTCTAGAATTGTATTTTCAAATGATTTCGAAATATGTCGTTTTGACTCAGTCTAATTTGAGAAGCCCTTCGACATGTTTGTCTAGTACTTTAACATTCTCTTTAAAATAAATCATTGTTTTTCCCCGTAAATTATACCTTTTCTTTTGTACACGCCCCACCATTACCAGACAATGTATCGGACTAGTTTCAGAGTAGTGTTCTGTCGAACTAGTGTGCTTCGGAGTTCAGTGGTACCGTCTTCAACGCACCCAGCACGAGACAGAGTTTAACATCCTCAAATGAACAAAAGACTGTTTCCCCTGTCGCAGGATGTATTCTAATTTCGTATACAGCTTGTATACAGTCTATTGTCGACCCGACAACAATGAGCCATCATTATTATGCCACGTGCGTGCAGTGGCGTTTGCGTTGCGTTTCGTTAGTTTTAATTCAGAAAATTTTGAGTTAACATAAAACTAATATAACTAAACTACCCCTTTCGTGTCACTGAAGTTAGGCTGAAGTCTGCGCCCTAGGCAGACACAAAATATACTAATTAAGTCCTAGGCGACGACGACGACAGAAACTTTATTTATAATTTTGTGGAAGGAACGGTATTTCTTTGCGAAAATTGTATGACGTCGTGCGTACCTATATGGGGAACTTGGCGTAGGTACTACATTGCATCGTCTTTAATTTATTACGTTGATGATATTGTCTTAGTAAAATTACGAAAATATTAAGTACAAAGACAATTTATTATATTTCATTCAATGAACTGAACAACCGTGTTCAAAAAGTTAAATGCGAACTTCGATTAATGTGGTTTTCCTTTTAACTTTTACAGGAAATTTTAACATCAATACAAGCATTGCCAAGTAATTAATAATGTCTAACAGGTTCGAATAACTTGTTCAATAATTACTAAACACATACTTACTGTAGAAACAAACATACTTACTGTAGAAATACTAAAGCACTTGGTTTGGCTTAGAACAGTTCGTTGAACAGATACTGACCTCATACTGTGCGTTATTTACATTAATATTATAGATTATTGAATCTATAATATTAATGTAAATAACGCACAGTATGAGGTCAGTATGAAATGAAATATCAAGTGAGTATTTCTAGCTAATTGTAGCTAGAAATACTCACTTGATATTTCATTTCATTTATTTAATTCTCAAACAAAATAATTTGTGTCGGAATATTAGTTAAAAAAACAAAGAAGTAATAACAATTCAGTCTAAAACACAAAACAAAATCACTAGCTAACACATGCATTAACATAAATATTAAAAATAGTACAAAATAATCCTAAAAACTGCAGAAATAAATATAAAATTACACAAAAATATGAAGTATGTCAAGAATGTATGTACCTACCGCATGTCTAAAAATGAATTTATCTAACAAAAAATAATTTTACACGTCAATCTTATACTAAGAATACAATTTACTAAAAATCATCCACCGAATAACAGCATTTCTCCACCAGAAGAGTTTTTAACCTATTTTTAAAAGTGTTCACACATTTAACTGTTTTTAACTCTACAGGCAACTTGGTGAACACTAGCGCCACTTGGATAAAAAATCATAACTTAGTGAAAACACAAAATATCAAAAATATGAACGATCAAATTGTTTCATTAGTCTTGATTTATTTTTATAATTGATAAATTCAGAGATCTATTGTTAATTGTAGTAACAGATAACGAAAGTGCTAATAACGGCCGTTTTTAGCACTTTCGCTATCTCTTATTACACCGTATAAGATTTCATTAAATTCGGTATTTCTAAAAATACTAAAGTACCTACACTATAAAATGAGCGTCCACTTTTTTAATATATTTAGTTTTTTCGGAGTTATGATTTTTTTTGGAAGTGGCGCTAGTGCGCAGTCAGGTAGCCCCTTAAAAAGCTTGACTGCTTGGTTTCTTGCACAATGCTCAACCAGCCTAGGCTGTAGTTTGAGAAAAGACCGTACGCGGTCTTTTCTCCTACTACTTTCTCTTATCTTCATTTCCTCTACTGATTCATAAATATCCCTACGTTTGACCAAATCTGTTAGCAATACTAGTATTTACAGACTTGGCACCGTCAATATGCCTAGCCTCAGGAAGTATGGTCTGCACGACTCCCAAGATGGAATTCGGACCATAGTGCGTATTGCTCTCTTCTGAGCAATAAAGGCTCTGTTAACAATGGTCTTATAACTGTTGCCCCAGTGAATAATGCTGTATGTAACGCAGCTTTGATTTTGTATTAAGGCAAAATATACACTCTTCATTTACTCAATCGTTAACTCATCTCTAAGACTACGAAGTGCATAACAGGATGAACTAATGGAATTCTCAATCGCTTGCAGCTCAGGTTTCCAATTGAGATCCTCATCAATGTATATTCCTAAAAATTTAACTACTTTAACACAAGCAACACTATCATTCCCTAAGCGTATAGTAAGATTGTCTTTGTTACGTGAGGTAGTCCTAAATAGAATAGTGTTATCTCAGAAGGGAATTCTACAGGAATCTTCATGGAAACGGCGATAGTGCGCAGCAACAGCTTCTTTATTGAGATTCAGTGTACAACCAATAACAAGACGAAACGCTAACTGTCGTACAACCTCATCTTAGCGCCCCAGAAATTGGGTACACAGGTGTACCAACCTATCGATTCCTACTCTAATCTCATTGGCTCAAAATAACTCCCTAGTATTCGTTTCACAGTTTCTTATCACAAGAAGTACATAAATCACTGAATTAACTTTGGACATATCACATAAATATTACAATCAACAAAAATATTAAATATTATATGGTAATAATAAACATACTTCTCCCTTTAATTAAATTAATTATTAAATCGAATTACGTACGGAAGTACGTTTACAGTAGTACCAACATTACGAGCCTGAGAATGTGAAAGTGGTATAATACATAGAAATAATCAAAACTATTACTTTTAACAATTAAACTATAAAGAGATAATAACTACGATACCTAAGTTGCATAAAATTATTATAATGAATAAAATAAGATAATCTTAACGGTAACATTCGGCCTTCCTGATTAGAGCCGTGCCCCACGGCTCTTTGCAGAATCTGCAGGCGTATGTATGTATGTATGTATGTCTTATGGGGGACGCCTGCGACGGGTTCTGCCCCCACACGCATCCTCTCCCACCGCTCCAGGTAAGCGCTTGCTGGAGCGTCCTATCCGATTCACCCCAGACAGAAGGGGGTACCACTCCGCATGAAGGGAACCCGGAGATTCCCCCCCACGGAGCTCCCCCCCCCGACCAAAGTTCCTCGTTAGTGCTCCCACACTTCCTTAGCGTGGGATCCTCCGGATCGCATGGTGTCACACAACTCGTCCCCTTCGGCGGTCCAACAGGTTAGTCCTCGCCCCGCCAAATCTGCAGGCGTTGTTGTTGCTGTAGCGGCGCTGAGTCCGGTTGCCGCGGTTGGAGTCCTCGTTGTGTAGCCTCCTGAAGTCGTCATCCTCGCCTGAAATTTATAAAGACTTTTTAACCCTATGAAAAAATATTATCACAATTTATATTTAGGTACATTAAGTGCACGGATTTCCTGTTAAAACGTATAGGTAAATCTTTCGTAGGTTGCTCACGACACGCATGACGTTGTTTACGGCACACAACCTAGTAAGTTAGCACACAGCATGATAAGTTAGCACAAAGCATGGTGATTTGGCACACAGCCCCATGATAGTGAGTAATAAAGCACACAGCATAGTAATCACATAGAATCATTATAGAAGCACACAGCATCATAGTAAGAATCTTTGCAGCTTTTTGAGACACGTAGTAGGTAGTTGGTAAGACACATATTATAATTTTATCGAGGCACAAAGCATATCTGTGAGGTACACACACTGCACACAGCTGATTAACTAAGAAATGTAATACGCAGAACATTAAAATTCTACTGCAGAGACAACATTTAGATCAGTGGCGTTCCAATTTACTATTCAATAATACATACCTTCTCACAATGGAATATTGTCATTTAAACTAAATATTAATAAATTAACAACAATAATCTCTTAATCTTAATTCGTATTCGAACATTTGTTACAATAGTATTACAAATTTCTAACACGTCAATATGAAGAAACACTTAACACAACTAAAACAAATTTTCTTTGACAATCAAAATGTAAACTGAGCTGCATAAAGAAACGTGTCGCTACTACTACACACTAGATTATTTACAGTACAAAGAAATATAATGGATGCAAAGATGAAATATTACAACTCAAAAAATTTACTTTCTAATAGATCGATTAAATCGTCCCTATCAATCTCACGACCTTCACTATCTGTAGAGCTCTCATCATCGATAACAGGTTTGTATAGTCGCAAAGTATCTCCCGCTACCACTGCACTAAACTTACGGTATCCCCTCATACCTTTTATCGAACTGATTGTGTAACGATCAATAGAGTGATCTACCCGTATGATTTTATTGCCCAATTTCCTGCTAACTCCTGTTGCCTGTTCAGTGACACCACCCTTCCACAGTACCAATTGACCCAAATCATATTTAGTACATTTTTTATGTTTTTTATCAAATCGTTCTTTCATGCGGCTCATATTTCGATCCACATTAGCTTTAGCTTGCTCACGTCGTGAGGACAAACTTTGAAGCTGTGCAGCATGATCCACGGCGGGTGATGACGCAGGTACTGGCAATAAGGTGTTATCGTGAGCAAACATCAAACTAAAAGGGGTCGCTCTGGTAGTGGATTGTATAGTATTGTTAATACCCCAAACAATATTCGGTAGACTTTCGTCCCAACTGCATTCCTGACTAATAATAGTATTACTTTTACATGCGTTTAGCTTAAGGCTATTCGTAACAAACCCATAATCAAAAGCAGCAAGTACGTCGTTTACCTTAGCATTAAGTTCCTTTATATTATATCCAGTCAAAATAGCATTCGTATCATCTGCAAATAATACTGGAATAATACTGGATATTGACAATAATAGGGTTCATAGTTCATGCTCGTACCTATAGGTCGATTTTATTTAACCTACTGTAACGAGGCATTCGTTCTCTTTCCTGTTTTATGACTGGCAACCTTTCTTGCTGGCAGGTTTATCTTTCATTTTAAATTCATTTTCAAAAGATTTCTTACGTTTCGATTTTGTCTTTTTTCTGCTAAATCCTTCACTTCATGTCCTGGTCTCCGACAGTAAACTCCTAAAGCTTATCAGAATTTTTCCATGTTTGTTATATAATATATAAACACATAAATATCTTTTCTTCGGACTGTGCCCTGGTTATTGCCACACTTTATTGTATTATTATTCTACAACACTCTTCGTGTGGTCAGCAGCTTGTGGCGGCTGCTGGGCCACACTACTTTTACGCTAAGAACTTTGACGCTAGAATTGATGACTTCTTTGCAGTCATGAGAAAGAAATCTACATCCCTGGTAAGCAGGGTGCGGGCAAGCTCCAATAGGATTTTGAAAATGGTTGGGGGAAGATTGGATTCTTTGTTAATGGAAAGATTTACTTTTTTACATGTAATTCGTGTAGGGGTTGGCTGATTAACAGCTGTCTGTCACAGTATACAGTTCTCTCTCCTATTATTAACTTAGGCTTAAGCACTACTAACACAATTATGGATTGAAAAGTCTGAAATAAAAACATTTTTTTTTTTTTTTTTTTTTGAGGTAATTCCAAGTTTTCTCGATGACCAATTTTTGCAAGAAAAATTTAGCGAATAACCAAAATTCCCACAATAACATTGACAATAACAAGCATTCGTGTAATTTATTTGGTGCAAAACCATGAGAAGTGTTTTATAAAATCTACTCCATGTTCCTGCTGGTAAGACATTCAAGCTGTACCATATCATACCAGTTCATGGTCGTTTAACCTCGTCTCGTCACGAAGAATCTGTTACATGTCTGATTGATGATTCAAACTTTCTTTGTAAATCACCACAAGATGAATAGTAGGTGGCTTAGTTACGAAATAATAGACCGTATGTGGTACCGTTTACTATGCTTTGAATCATAGTGTTCTACACCTCTTTTGAAGCATATTCGCTGTCTTTAGTCTTATTGACCGAGCGAGCGAAGCGTCTCTGTTTCAGCTTGGTCAAAATTACTTTTGTATGTCTGTCTGTCCATCTGTCTGTTTGTTCCAGTTTACAGGTCGCGTTTCTCAACTGATTCTCGTGAAATTGAGAGCAGGTTCGATAAATTAATCGGTTTTTTTTGTCGAGTCAGTATTGGGATTTTTTTAAAATGACGGAGTTATGTTATGGGGGTTGCCAGCTTACAAGGTCTACCGCTGAGGCTGTTTTCCTCAGCAGGTCACATTTCTTAACCAATGAAAAAAACAAAATAAGAAAAAATTAAATATAAATAAGGTACCTAATAAAAAAAAAATAGATAAATAAATTTCAAGGGGTTGGGGATGTTTGTGGAGAAAAAATTTAAACAAATATAAAGAGATTAGACTTGAGAGGTCTACAGCTCACAGAGCTAGTATAGTAATGTGTTAGATGGATATCATTCCAAAATTAACTTGGCATTTAGACGGTCCAGTAGGCTGATATAAATGTGAACGTCGTTCGTCATGTCGTATGGCGTCGTCGTCGTGCATACGTATACCTATAATATATAAGTTTAATAATATATAAGTTTATTAAGTAAAAAGGACATTCAGTTAAGTTTACAATTTATATCCCTTCACTTACAATAATTTTGGATCTAGTAAATAGTTAACCGGTTTATTATCGGACGCTAACTGCGGCCCAAACACAGCAATGGAATCTGAAGTAGTCAATCTGATTATTGTTCCCTTGATTCCCATTACGACGCGTCTTCTTTCGAGATGCCTAAGCGCTTTTTTTTAGTTGTCATGGATGTGTCGCGAAATCGACGCAAGCGTAACCGGTCTTTTGGGGGAGCGGAAGGCTCTTACCCCTAGATGTAAGCGCGGCTACTTCAATAAATTTATGTTAGTCGTTTTCGATTTAAAAAGTATGCCGCTGAAACGCGTATATAGATTCATACTAGTTCACAAGTTTACTATTTACCAGGTCAGGCCAGCCTAGCTAGCTATTGTTTTCAAGCTGCCAAATGACCTCTAACTTGGTGGCTTATACTTACTGTTGGTTTAAAAATAAACATCTTTGTTCCAGATCTCTAAACAATGGCCTGCTCAGTCGGAGACTCTCCCTCCCTGAAGGACTTGCCCAAAGTGGCCACAGACCTCAAATCCCAGCTCGAAGGCTTCAACACCAGCTGCCTCAAGGACGTTGATACCAATGAGAAGATCGTTCTTCCGTCGGCTGAAGGTACGGCTTCAGCTAAACTCACACTAGACTCGGTCAAGTCAGGATACCTATTTATTTACTTATTTCTACTTCAAAACCACAACTATTATCAGTAGGTGGGTGATTCAAACAAAAGGTTACAGTAAATATGACATGATTTTCCTGTTGCAATGTGGTATTGAAAACTAAAGAGTGTAAATAACAAAATATATAACTTACTTCGTTTTAAACAGACGTAGCGAAAGAGAAGCAGCACACAGCGCTTCTACAGGGCGTAGAGAAATTCCAACCGTCTTCTCTAAGGAGAACAGACACCGTCGAAAAAATCATCCTCCCAAATGCCCTAGGTATCCTAATAACAAAGGAACGGAGCGAATTTACAAAAATAACACACGAACTTACCAACAAATGCGAGAAGACCAAAACCGCCTTTGAAACATGGCACTGATCGCATTTCCGCCATTTAACATCTTATTTTTGGGCTTCTTAACCGAGACTAAGATAAAAGTTGGAACTAATAAAATAATAACAAACTACCTCACTATAACTCCGCATGTTCTTAATTTTGATTTAATTGTCATTCAATTGTTTTGATTTCCTTTTTTTTCCTGTCGCGCTATGGTCGCGCTGATGCGCTACATAGGAAGTGACGAAATAACCTAAAGAACTTTGTCTATGATTTGCAGATGTTGCCACTGAAAAGACCCAGAAGTCCTTATTTGACGGAATCGAAAAATTCGACCCCAGCAGGTTGAAGCACGCAGAAACACAAGAGAAAAACCCTCTTCCTGATAAAGATGGTATGTAAAAACGATATATTATATTACTGTCCTCTTTGAATTCACGGTATTATAATTTATATGATTAATTTCTTTGCCTTTTTCTATGATTTTGCACAATTTTCAAAATTAATGAACTTATTTAATTACCTATTATTCATTGTCTGTTTTATTCAATACTATTATTTCAAAACAGCACGTATATTTTAAATGCGCAATAGGCACTCATCTCACATGTATTTTTACCCGACTGCTTTAGAAGGAGGGTTATGTTTTTTCGAGTGTATGTATGTATGTATATTTCTTTGGCACGCTCTACAGCCTAAACAGCTTGATGGATTTTAGCTAAAGAGGTATCGTTAGATTCGTCTTACTGGTGAGAGTGACACTGGATACATCAAATTTATATAAAAACCAAGATGGCCTATTTTTGGCGCCAAAAGTTTAAAATTTTTCATGCAGTCGGGTTTTATGTTTTTTTAATAATTAGTGGTTATTAATTTAAAGTATTTTTTTCGATGACCAAGACCATCTAAGACCCCAACTAATATTTTATGAGACAATACTGTCGCATTATTAAAGACTGCGCTTTGTTTTCAATAATGCTTAGTTTGTTACTTTTATGGAATTAATTTTTGTTTACAATATTTTATTTTAAAACGCGCCTCTGAGCTTATTAATTTATTTTATTTTATGCCTTGCACGATTCTGCTTTGCACCAGTTGTCGCAGCAGAGAAAGCGCATCAGAACCTTTTGGACGGCGTGGAACACTTCGATAAGACCCAGATGAAGCACACGACGACAGAAGAAAAGAATCCATTACCTCCGGCAGAAGGTTTATTGCTGCTTTTTTTAAAATCCAACTAAAGTTATTTATAAGCTTAAGTTCCACACCTATTTACTGTTTATTTTGCAAATGCTTAAAATTAAATATATGTATAATATTCACTAGAGATTCTTATTGAATCAATTAGAATAGGTTTTATAATTAAATAATATCAACGGTAGGATATAAAAATATAATAATATAAATATAATTTTATTCTTTTTTCATGCTCAGAACCTAACAGTTCATGTCAATAATCACGTCTTTCACACTTGGACGACTAGCGGCGATATAGAATACAATTAACTATCAACATGCAGCTGGTCATTAGTCTGCCCTTTGTTTTTTTAATCGATAATATATTTTTGTCATATCAAAAATAATCTCATTCAATTTATCGGTCATTGACATGGATGATATAATGTAGATACTTAAATTTTTAGATGATTTAATTAGGTAGGTAGTAGGTAGGTACTTATAGATAAACTAAATTTGTAGTTTTTTTTTAATGAAAATAATCAATACTTACCTTATTTTAGTTAGATACAGTTAGTAAATTATATTAGTTCAGACCACGGTTCCGACAGTCTAGTTTGTAAATTAAATCGTGTAAAATAAAAAAATAATATGATTAACGTTTTTGTCAACAGCTATCGAAGCTGAGAAGGAAAAGAACAAGTTCCTGAACGGAATTGAAAACTTTGACCCTACCAAACTGAAGCACACTGAAACCTGCGAGAAGAATCCGCTGCCCACCAAGGACGTTATCGAACAGGAAAAGACGGCCTAAATGTCCCATGTAAACCAGCTATTATATCTCGCTAGTATCGCCCTATCTTAAACTTAATTTAAGTTATTTAAGCGTTAAGGCCTGTTGGCGTTGGTGTAGTCATCAATTCGATCTCCATGATACATAACAACCTGAACCTGAATGTTAATACAAGGAACTTCGCTAACTGGCCTTTATCATTAGAGTATAGGAACCAAATTTTCTATGTCACTTTATAATGGTAATATTTAATAAGTGTATTTTATGAGCATTTTATTTAATTTATAATGAGATGATTAATTACATAAGTATTATTCAAGTAAGTACTGATTTTGATTAAATTTGAAAACACTGCACTCCAGTGACAGATCAGATTATATTGTTTTTCTTTTCTTTCTGCGTTGTGCTTGTTTTCTCTTGTATCAAACTTCACTTTATAATTTATTAAATAAACCAATACGAAGAGATTAAGAGAGTAATCGCATCTGGTCAATAAAACATTAGAGGAGTGTAGTTACCATTTTAAATTTTGGTCTAAATTACTTTCAGGATTCAGTCCTGATTTCATATTATAGGTATGATGTTATCGATTAATATTATTATTAATAATAAGAAATGAGAATGAGAGTAAAATATCATTGAAATATGGTAGTGCTATGATAATATTGAATTGCTCAACCGTACATAAGGTTTATAAGTAAGATTGATCTGAGTTTATGAAAGCAACTGATAAACCGAAAGGAAACTGAATCACAATAAATTTTTATACTAACTGTCTATACATCAATATTTTGTTTTCCATTTTTATAATATTCTATAGATGCCAAGAATTTTTACTGGAATTTTGTATGTTTTACAGAAGGTGCTTTTTATAAATATAGAATGAAAATACTTAAGCTTGTTTTATTTTTACTATAATTTTATTCAATACATTCACTGAAACTTTCAATATAATGGTAGGTAGGTAATGTTTTTTCATTATATAACCACAGAGTACTATAATACTGGCGTATAACGTAGCTTCAGAGAATGGAAGTAAGATCAAGAGCACTTTAAATAGTCAACCAAATATTTCTGGATCTGTAATGGAGAACGTTGCTTGCGGCTGGACTAGACAGACACTGACTTCGAGAGCACCTTTATTCCGTGGAAGTACACGTAGTAGTATTCGCGACGCAAGTAGCCTACTGCTAGAACTACTGTACAATACAGTAGTCTTTATTCCAAAGTTGCCAATAAAATTTTCGATTATTTATCGCATGTATATTTATTTCTGTGACGTGGTCGCTAACTATTGGTCTCATGAACAAGCTCAAGGACGCTCAGCGTGCTATGGAGAGAGCTATGCTCGCAGTCTCACTACGTGATCGAATCAGAAATGAGGAAATACGTAGAAAGACCAATGGCATCCATCGAAATAGCTTTCAGGATAAGTAAAAGGTTGAAGTGGCAATGGCCAGGCCATATAGCTTGACGAACTGATAACCGATGGGGAAGAAAGGTTCTCTCCTGACTTGCACGGGCCTGAAGGCGTAGTATTGGACGGCCTCACACAAGGTGGACAGAGGACTTGGTGAAAAGTTGCTGGCCGCCTGTGGATGCAAGTAGCACAGGACCGTTCATGATGGAAACCTATGATGGGGGAAGGACATAGAAGAACATAGGCCTATGTTCAGCAGTGGACGTCTTCCGGCTAAGATTATGATGATGATATTTATTTATTATATTGTGCGCCAATTTTGATGACATAAAAAGGCGAGTTTGCAGTAGTTTTATATTGAGCAGCCAATCTCGATAGTGCTCCGTAAAAGATTTTTGCTTGCATTTTAAACATTATAGGTTCCCAATAAAAGCTGAAAATACCTACAGTATTTTTTGAAGATTGTTAAGGCATTTTCATCGGTCGGCTCAGACTCAGACACAAATAGTAGTAACTGTCTTTCTTTCTCTCTCTCTCTCATTCAATCTGTGGAAAAACTCTAGTGGACTGGACTGCACATCAAGCTATACACTGGGGTATTTTATGCGTTGGTTTGGTAATAAATAACTAAAATAACATCTACTTTTCAACAAAAAAAAAATACAGCTTGATGTGCTGTCCACTGTACAGATATTATGAGTGTAGTCAAGTTACTGCTAAATACAGGTGGTATTCGTAAAGCAAGTTCATGTGTGCGAGTGCGAGTGTCCAACCAACCGCATGTGGTAGGTTCTGAATAAGTACGAGGCAAATATCAAATTAAAAAGTATTTCATAATCATAAGTAACACAAAGGTTTTTTTTTTTTTTTTGACGGACCTAATCACTATTTATACCAGAGTGGTAATATAGTGGGCGCGGACTTGCGGGGGAGCAGAAGGCTCGTACCCCTTAGGAATTTTATGACAACGTATCTGGGGGCGCCCTCAGACGGGCTCGCACCGCGGCTCAGAACGTTGCCAGGGCGAGAAGCGCGTCGGAGAAGAATGACCCCTACCGGGTCTTACTGAATTAATTCTACTATTAGTTCCGCGTCCCCGCCGGCGGGGGCGGTTGCTACCTGAAGGGCATTCTGTAGTATTTTAGTGTGTGGCCTACACGCAATGGCAGCTTTAATCGCGACGGTGATCTCATCGTCCGGATCTGTGAGAGCGTGTCTAGGACGACGCTTGAATCGCGTAGTGGGGTGCGGAAAGTAAATTGACGCTTTTCTCACCAGAAGGTTCGGGTGAGTAACGGCCGAATCGAAATAACGTTTAGACGCTTGACGCATATACTTCTTAATGGAGGGGACCTCGAGGTCAA
Source organism: Carpatolechia fugitivella (assembly GCA_951230895.1). NCBI lineage: Eukaryota > Metazoa > Arthropoda > Insecta > Lepidoptera > Gelechiidae > Carpatolechia > Carpatolechia fugitivella. The sequence goes on along the minus strand of OX579659.1, from coordinate 802,086 downwards.
TGTGGAGATTCCTATTTCGCACGTACCACGGACAGCCCGTGGCCTTGCGCATGAAACGATTTTGAATCACCTGAAGGGGACTCAAATTGGAACGAGCCGCATGAGCAAACACTGGACACGCGTATGTCATTACGGGACGGACGCAAGCGGTATAAAGACGGACCTTACTACGTAGGGAGAGCTTCGACCGTTTGCAAAGGAGGGAGAAACACAAAGGTATTCTTTCCCTCCACTTAATTATATTTACCGTAGCGTGGCTTAAGATCCACGAAACATAGGACTTGGTTTGTTACTAAAGTACTTTTAAGTCGGGAATATTTAAAAACTGGTAACACTTTTATCAAAGACAAGTATTGACTTGATTTCGAGTGCAATGGTACTATTTGTTTCATAATTTTACCAGAACTTAATCGATTTAAATTAAAATAATATTCCGACAGTTTACCAAAAATTTTAAACATCATGTTCTTTCTTTACTTGATTATTTTTTTACAAGCATTATTTGTATAAAATGGTTTTCAAAACCTACACGGGTATGATAATAAACATTTTATGACAAAAGTGAGAATAAAGTGAGTTACCCAGAATGGATGGATTCGAACGAAAATAAATAAATAGAGCAGGCCGGAAAGAAAAAGTAAAATAAATGTGATAAAATTCTACAAGGTATGTAGGTTTTTTTCTTACAACAAGATATTAATATCTAATTTACAGAATTTAGTACCAACAAGATATTACTTAAATAAATAGTCATAATGATTGGTATCTTGACGTCTTGACTGTGGTAACATTTGTGCAAAAAATGCTATTTTGATTTTCCTTCCCGCCGGTCTTGACGGTTTGCTTTTGGCACGTGCAATTTTCATTCAGTTTTATTGAAATATAATAAGGAATTATTTTCTAAAGCTTAACACTGATGCTGACGGTTGGGAAATATCATTTCGGTAAGTTTATCAATAATATTTTAGCGTCGTACGTTCGTTAAAACATTTGCACGTGTTATGTATCGTAGACAGCGAAACAACCATTTGCATTCGCCAGAAAATATAGCTACGATATGGTTTTGTGAATACTGTGACTGTGTTATTGTTTTGTTTACGTTTTTTCGGATTGTTTGGAAGCGTCTGCGATGCGAGTGTGTTAATTTAGTTTAAGCGTGATTTGTGTTTGTTTATCTGCAGATCTTTAGTCTAGCATCTGTTACAATGTCGCCTTCCCCGATTCGCGTTCGGGGGCCGTGGAAGCTGCATAAACGGTCCTCGGAACCCGACAGGTGGCTAGATGAAATGGGTTTTTTCCGAAAGCACACGGCTAGGGACTCCAGCTGCCTCTTCAGGGCTGTTTCTGAAAACATTTATAACACACAAAGATATTTCCATAAAGTGCGCCTTGATACTGTCCATTTCATGGCTACGCAAAGGCATCTATTTGAAGGGGTAGGGTTTAATTTCTTTATATTAATTTGTTTTTTTTTTCCGGTCGGCTTTTGTATATATTTTAGCATTTTATGTTGTAGTCGTTGACTTGCCCGTTCGAGAATTATCTCAAAGAGATGTCGAACCCATCTGAGTGGGGTGGTCTCATTGAAATATCTGCTATGAGCCACTTGTATAGGTAAGAATGCCTGTGTACATTTCTAATGACTTATCATGCGTTTTGTGATTACTTAGTACTTTTTCTAAAACCTTTAAAAAAATTGCAGGCATGACTTTGTAATTTTTGAGGCAAATAAGGGCCCCCAAACGAAAATATGCAATGGATATGGAGAGACAATTTATTTGTTTTATTCTCCTGAAACCAAACACTTTGATGTGGTGTACACAAAAGATTTTATTAACAATTCATCATTTTGCCAATGTAAGTTTAATTTTATCCTACGATGGCCCCACAATAATGAAAACTAAATCTTGGAATAATAATAGTTTTAGTCACCCTCCTCATGACAATGCTTACACAATATTCATTCATACACCTTACAGAGCCCCTTATTGTACTTAGAATCAATGTTATTCTAGATTTTAGAATTACTTTGATTGTATTGAGCATAGATTTGAGAATTTAGCATTGATCTTTAGAATTCTAAAATATAACTTTCATTATTGTGGAAATGTTTTTCTGAATACCCTCTTTTTTTCACATTAAATATCTCATGTTCCCTTAAAAATCAGCTTTGGTTTACGAAATTCTCTACGATGGAGTGTACCAACTCAAAGATCTATCATATGCTGTTGACAAAATGCTTCATGACAAAGTGCCTACAAACCATATTGAGTACTTCATGTCTGAAAATGTGGAACGTCGCAAGAAACAGAAAGAGAGAGCTAAGATCTTCATTGAAGCCACCAGCAATGATGAGAAAGATAAACACAGCAATGCTGTAGCTCTGAAATGCAAGCATCACACTCAAGACCTGGAGCGAGCCAGCCTTTTAAAGGAATCTCTCTCTATATTTGTGTTCAACCGCAGCCTTATACAGCTGGAAAATGTCTGTATGAACTGTTTAAATGTGAACAGCGCTAAAGACCTGTTGGATAATGGGATCACACCATTCCCATACAAAGTCGCCAAAGCTTTGGACCCTGATATTTACAGAAATATTGAGTTTGACGTCTGGAGTGAACTGCGCCGAGGTAGACATCCATTTTCATTCTTTGTGATGATGTTTAGGGCAGGACTAGGAACTATAAACTGGTGTAATTTTGCAGAGTTACGCTACGGCGCTCGATACTCAGATGGAACGACTTTGCAAGTAGGAGTCAAGTGTTTGTGCAAGCTTGAACAGGATCAGACTGCGGCATACCACTGCCACATCCAAGAGATGAATGCTGACGGCGGCCCATGCTTGGTTTTCATCGAGGAGTTGGGGGAGAAGCGCATAGTTGATTTCGAGCAGCTGGAACCACTGCCTCTGGAGGAGATTCGCCCTTGGGCGCCTCCTTATCGATACTCTCGCGCCAACTCACAGTTTTTGACTCTTAGCCAAATGTTGCAGCAGATAGGTTGGTTGCTGCCTTCATCTTGTTATTGCTACTGTTTTAATCACAATTTTTATTTTTTATTTTTTTCTTTTTGTTTTACATTTATTGTTCCCTATTATAATCCTATCTCTTGACAATACTTATTTATTTTGTAAATATTTTCAATTTAATTTCTCTTTTTTCTTAATGCATTAAACTCTTTTATTTTATCTTACCCGCAATACAGGCAACATCACACGCAAGCAAGGTCTGAACAAAGCTCGCAATAAGTCAAAGACTGCTGAGGACTCGAAAACCTCTGACAAATCCTCCCAAAAACTGATCCCAAAGATAGGGTGGAAAGAGAAGACTGTTGAGTCTGATATGGCTTTCGATCAGACAAACATGAATTTTTCAGCTTACCAACATATGGATTTGCTTAACTTTGAACCAATGCCTGTTAGTTACAAATTAAAACTATTGTCTTGTAGATAGAACGTAATGTAGGAAAGTATCTAAGTTTATTTGTAAGCACTTCACTTGCAGCCAATAAATATTGATGTTTTATCATATGTGATTTTCTTTCAAATTTTTGAGTGCCTATCCTCTTTAAGCACTTAAAAGTCAATCTTATATTAGTTTTTTATTTATATTTTTTTAATATAATAAGTTTCATCTAAGTTTTAATGAAACAAGAATTGTTTTTATTCAATGAACAGGTTGTTTGTTGAACTTCTAAGAGGCTTTTCTTAAATATAAAGTAAGATGCAGTGAACTGCTTATGAATGAATTGTTGAACTTTGCCATATCGTAGCTATAGCAGTCATAATTTGGGTCATTGTAATATTTGTTTTGTGGTTGTATTGTAGTTTTTTGTAGTTAATTTTTCAGGGTAGTTTTATTGTAGAATAATTTTAGCTTTAGGGTGAATATTTGTCTTTACTTTCAGAGTTTTTTGTAGAATGATATTCAGGGTAATATGTATCCTTTTTAAAACTATTGGATCCTTTTATCTTCGTGTACTTTCAGTAAATATATCGGGTCTCCTCAACAAAAATATATTTTTGTTCCAAAGATTACTTTTATGTAATTTGAGCAATAATAAATGTGTAAAAATTGTACTACATTTAACCCAAATTACTTATAGTGTAGAAAACTGATTGGTTTACTGACGGGTTTGAATGTTAATTTTATCTCTGCATTTTAGACATGCGTTTTAGACATTGTGCAGTCATTGGGCATTTTGCGCCTCGACGCAGCTTGCAGTGCCCTGAGATTGCGAACATACTTTTGCCGTTTCTTACGAGTAGTTCTTAGAAGTAACACGCATCATACAGCGCAAACAATGTTATCGTTGAATACAAAACGCTCGTAAAAGAGGTCAAACAAAGGTTGACTGCTCACTTATTTACTTTTTAGGGTTCCGTAGTCAAAAAGGAACCCTTGTAGTTTCGCCATGCCCGTCTGTCTGTACTTGTACAAAGTAAGAGGTTGGTTTTTGGTAATATCATAGAAAAATATTTTGGTGAATGTTAACTGTCTTAAACAGGTAGGTATTTAGGTACCTAAGTAGTATTTGACAACTACGGAACCCTACACATCGCGTGGCCCGACACGTGCTTGGCCGGTTTTTTAATTCTAAAGTTGCTGACAAACAGTAAATATCATGCTGCTATACTAAAAGCCGGCAATCTTTACGAATATTGTAAATGCTTCTGACTTTTACACTTTCACAACTAATCCACTAAACCAATTTTGATGAAATTTGTTACAAAGATACATAGTATACACCTAAAAACTAGGCTACATTTTACCGCGTGAAAATCTCGTTCCCTCGGGATTAGAATAATGCATAAATCCCGTCAGTAAAAGCACAGAGTAGATAGCTCATTGAGACTTGCTTCTAAACTGCGCAGTCCGAAATAAGTTAATGAACGGTGCAGTTGAAATAAAATAACTGCATCAATACAAATAAAAATATTTTATTTATTTTAATTTTTTTTCCTTGTGTCTCCCAGTAGACAAATAAAATATGCCCGTGTGAGGAGAGGAGGCTCCGCACTTCGAATAAACTGCGCTGTAGTTGCACTCGACTGAGCAGTTGAAAGCAGTTTCGATGCCATATGACAGTGGTTTAGTCCATCTGTATAGGTGGTACTCGTAGGTAGATCCTTACAGTCTAGGTTAGGTAGGTATGTAGGTTTATTTGTCATCGCTTCAACTGTGGTCGTAACCAAATCGTTCAGTAGGTAAGTAGGTACACGCTTACGAGTTAACACGTTTTTAGGGTTCCGTAGTCAAAAAGGAATCCTTATAGGGCCTCGGCATGTCCGTCTGTCTGTCGGTTTAGCTCAGAGACTCCTAGTAATTTGGCATGTATATCATGCCGACATAGCTGAAGAATAAAACCTAAAAAAAAAATTGTTGGCTGCCCGCGCCGTCTGCGTACAAAGTGTGCGCGGCGAGAGGTCTTTAGCCGTTTTAGGATAAAGGGCGTCACAGACAGTTAATAGCACGAGGCAGCCAGCTCTCTCGTCGCCATTCACATTTTATGCAAAGCGGGGGTCAAACAAAATGGCGAATCAATCAGTGACCGGCCATTCTGCTTGATCCCCGCTTTGCACACAAAGTGAATGGCGACGAGAGAGCTGGCTGCCTCGTGCTATAATATGTGACGCCCTTAATGCAACGTGTTAACTTATATATCGTAAAACCTCTCGAATGGTTGTTCGAAGTCCATGAAACTGATCAACTATTCTAAAATATCAAATATAAGGAGAAAATTTTTCATCACAGATTGTGATTTTCATACAAACTGGTTAGGTATAAGCTATATGAAAATTCGACAATATAATTTGTGAAATTTTAGAAGTGTCGGAACAAAAATTGTTCAGTTTCGTGGGCTGGATTATCACCCGAGAGCAACGAATTATCTATAGTCTAGAAGAGTAACCGAAACAGATGACGACGACGACAGACAGGCAGATGATGTCGCTGCTGTACATTGAACATCAGTCTTATAAAACATCATTGTACCGCGTATTCGAATGTCGTATGGTATAGTTTTGCTTCTTTGGTATTCATTTGGTGGGGTCAAGTTTGAAGCGTAGTTACTCTTCTAGACTATAGATTATTCGTTGCCCGAGAGGTTTTGCGTTTTTTTTATATAACAATGCTAACACTGTAAATTAACTTCAGTGTCTGCGATACCAGGCCTACCAACTCGTACCAGAATCTAACTTCCGTTCTCTCTAGGTTGAAGTTCAAGCACTTCCGCTAATGGTGGACTGCCGGCCGGCGGCGGGCGCGGGGGGGCACGAGTTGCCGCACCCCCCACACGCCCCCCATCCCCACAACGCCCACCACGCGCCCAACGGGGCCAATAACGTGCAGGCCGATAACCATCATGGCCAGGTGAGCACTGGCTACAGCTTCTCTTGTATTCTTTATTACTTCATTGCCGAAGGTCGTGGGTTCAAGTCCCGCCGGAAGGTTTACGGTATATTTTTCGTAATCATCCTAAGTTTTAAACGGTTGGGACGTGATTGCTAATTTAATAAAATGATAAAAAATTTCGAATGATGCAGGCGATGCAGCCAGGATTGTCTCCTCATGAGAACTCCTCAATGATTTGTAGATGTGTAAGCGGTTCGTGTGTCGTAATTTTTTGTCTTGTGCTTCTTTTTTTTCTTCGCTTTATAATAGGGGATCGGACTACTTTTTTTATTTTATAAATCCAAACTTCTTAGTTTCTGCTATCGAACAATAAAATAATTTTTGCTCTATCTTTTCAAGATTAGACAGAGAGGCACATACCCACTTGTGACGTAATTTGTTAGTAACGCCATCTTTCTTTCTTTTCGAGTCGATTTTGATAGAGACAGTCATATTGAAACTTTAAAAAAATCACTGTAAATTCGTTTTTCAATCGATTCTGTTTTTTTCTTCGCAAATCGTCTGCTACTAATCTATATTTTAAAAATAATTCATAAAATATGGTGAACAGTCCGATCCCCTATTGTTAGATATTTCGTGTTAAGACGTAATCTGTACAGACCTACCAAGGAATGAAGGTGGCGCTAGTAGTAGAACAAAATTGTATTTCAACCAATCACGACAGTCCTGAAAGCTGACATTTCCATACTAATCACCGTAGTTCCAATTTTGGCCATTTCACAGATACGATAAAAAAAAATAACCTATTAAATTATTTTCTTATTGTCTTCAGAGTGGTGCGAGCGGTGACATGGGCAGCCACGGAATGACTCCGCCAGCTGTGAGGGCCTCTACTCCTGCTACCACCACACTCTCTACATACACCGGTGAGTAAGATCCCATGTTCGATTCCCAGTGAGAAACTCTTCGCAGGTTTGCTTTGACTTATACATTTTGTAAAAGGAAATGTGCAGCCTCCGTGGCCAAGTATTCGAACGTTCAACTCATTACGGAGGATCCGGGTTTGAACCCGGGGGACACTGTCGAATAAAAAATATCTTAGTCTTCTTAAGTTTGGTTTAGACATTGCAGGCTGATTAACTTGGTTTTCCGAAAGGGAAGATGATTTCGTGCTTCGGAAGGCACGTTAAGCTGTGGGTCCTGGCTGCTGTCTACGGAAGTGGTCTTCTTCATCGTGTGGGTTGAAGGTCGACAACCGACCTCACAAACCCTGGTGTCAGTGTTATAGAGCCGCCAAAGGCCACTGACTTGGCTCGTGTAACGACTAGATAGTAGCCGGGACCAACGGCTTAACGTGCCTTCCGATGCACGGAATCATCTTTCCTTGCGGACAATCAGGTGATTCAGCCTGCAATGTCCTAACCAAACTGGGGACTCCCCAAAGAGGTTCTTGCTTGACAGTGTCCCCACCGGGAATCGAACCCGGAACCTCCGTAATGAGCTGCGAAATCCCGGCCGCGGAGGCTGCTGACGGATGTAGTTATTAAGGTTAATACCACCTTAGGTGTCTTATTTGGTAAACAAACATGGCGATAGGGTGACTACAGACACAAAATAGTGCTTCCAAATAATAGATTTCATTGATTTAATTGAATGTAATTGAATTGGTGATTACAAGCATTTCGGAAAATCCTACTTCGTATATCTCTAACTCTAATTTGTCATTGGCGTATTTATTGTGCATCAAAAGCACGATAACAATGGCCATGCGTATTAAAAACTATCAAATAAAAGAAAATACTATCACAGAAACGCAATATACGATATCCGAACCGAAGCGAAAGAAACGAATGACCATTTGACTATTGAACGCAGTGTTGCCAGCGACAATTTTTTTACTGCCGTGTTTGGTGGGGAAAATTGCTGCCATGCATGGCAAATAAAAAAATAAAAAACTATTTATTGCCGTAGGCTGTAGGTTTCCCTTAAATTATGTCTGATTTCCGTAAAACACGTCAATTGCCGTAGAAATGGCAACACAGATTGAACGATTGATTGATTGACCTATGAATGACCTAAAAATAAATATGAGTGAGTATGAATGAATATAAACTAGGTGAATAAATATAAATTGGTAATAAAAAGACGATTATATTATTTAAAATTTCTTTTCACCTGGCAGCCCTGATATAAGGGGTCACGCAAATAAAGGAATCGATGTGCCTTGTGTTTCGAGACGCGCTGAAATCGATTTAAGCGCACTCAAAGCGCGTACTGAATTACTGTCAGCAGGCGAAAGTGGCGAAACCCATACAATCTATGTGACTCAGGCTGGCTGGACAATTCTTCCAAATGAGCCGCGTTTAAGTAGGTCAATACACAATTTTAGGTGACGGCTAATCACGCTTATTTCAGTTTATGTGACGCTAGAGAACCCGAGATAATCGAACGCAAACGTGTCCAGCCAGCTTGAAAACCGCTTTTCGCATGGTCTCTCAATCTCCGAACAGAAGGGATTCTAATATAACTATTTCTTGCTCAAAAATTCACAATTTTAATATACTGCGTCACTGCGTATACTGCGTATACTGCGTCTCTGAAACTATGGGAGGGATCGTCGTCACATTTACAGGTTATTTTAATCGTCCCCGTCACTAAATCTTGAAGAAAATTTGGAAGCCGTAGACCATCAGACAGCGCAGATACAACGAGCCAGCCAGCCAGAACATCAGACTGGCTGGCACCAAGTTTTCATCGATTTCTCGTAAACGCCTTTATGTGACGCCATGAAACAAACGCTATGACTGTCACAAATTCCGTCACTAAATGCTAGTACAAGAACCTTGTTCGAAAACGCTTTCGGTACCGAGATTCAGAGGTGCCAGCCAGAAGTTTAATACGTAAGTTCAGGCTGGCTGGCCACGCTTTTCGTTGTTTTTTAGCTAAATTGCTATACGTATCTCAAAAGTTCAA